>BTPG01000004.1:208619451-208892304 GCA_036245525.1 Semisulcospira habei | reverse complement strand
TCCTCACGAGCCCCCGCAACTGCAGGGGCTCATGAGGATCTATACCTCTTGCAGTTGGGTGGTGTTAAGATTTTCTCAGCACTGAATGGGCTAAATCTGTCTGTCTTCCAGAGCTTGTTCTGTGATGTGCGGCAGCTGATGACTTACATCAAAGAGATCCACGGTGGGACATACCGACGTGTTGCCTTGAGTGGGTTGCTCGACTCCTTGCAAAAGCTGAAAAAAGACGGGGTCCAGAAAGCGAAGGATATCAAGGAAAGAAATAGCAATCCGATAAGGTGTGTGCCGTTTGTCTGTAAAAGGCGTGTCATTGTCTATCGTATTGAAAATAGGGTAGACTTTGAAATGGGGCTGGTCGGAGCGCATTCTGGAGCATGCACATGACGTTTTTGGCGTGCGGGGCAGAAATTCTGGCAAAGAAGTAACAAGATACAAATTACGTCGCATCTAGCTATGCAAACCTTGCTAGAGAACGTCTTATGGGCGCCAAAGTGCCGTATGTGTGTGTGTATGTGACAGCGACTAGAGCCGGCGTTTGAGGATGGACAAGCTTGAAATTTTAGGATATTGTCCCTAAAAGAATTATCTCGAGATTTTTTTTTTTTTTTGGCTCAAGCAAAAGTGAGTATGTTTGGGCCAGTGGTCGTCCGTCTGTCCGCCGTCCGTGGTAAACTTTAACATTGGCATTTTCTCTGAGACTAATCAAGCCACATTCTGCAAATTTGGCCCAAAGATACTTTGTGGAAGAAGGCAAGCCTATTGCAGACAGAGCAGACCAACTCGACAGATGGGCCGAGTATTTTGAAGAGTTACTGAACAGACCTAGCCCACCCGACCCCCCCGACATCCAGCCGGCAGAGACCGACCTACCCATCAGCTGTGACAGACCCAGCCGGGAAGAGATCAGAAAAGCAGTGGCATTTTTGAAGAATGGCAAAGCAGCAGGGCCAGATGGCATCCCAGCGGAGTCTCTGAAAGCAGACCTAGAGACAACAGTTGAGATGCTGTACCCACTGTTTGGAAAGATCTGGGAAGAGGAGGTGATGCCAGCTGACTGGAAGGAGGGGTACCTAATCAAGCTTCCCAAGAAAGGCGACCTCAGCAAGTGTTCCAACTACAGAGGAATCACCTTGCTGTCAGTACCAGGAAAGGTCTTCAACAGGATCATCCTAGAGAGAATGAAGAGCTCCGTTGACCCCCCAGCTGAGAGACCAGCAAGCAGGATTCAGGAAGAACCGATCATGTACAGACCAGATCGCCACTCTCCGCATCATCGTGGAACAGTCTCTGGAGTGGAGCTCCCCGCTGTACGTCAACTTTGTGGATTATGAGAAAGCATTTGACAGCGTGGACCGAGAGACTCTGTGGAAACTCCTACGACACTATGGTGTACCCACAAAGCTCGTCCGCCTGATCAAGAGCAGCTATGATGGCATGACATGTCGCGTGATCCACGAAGGGCAGTTCACCAGAGAGCTCCAGGTCAGAACTGGTGTCAGGCAGGGGTGTCTGCTGTCTCCGTTCCTCTTCCTACTGGCCATAGACTGGGTCATGAAGATGACCACAGAGCACAGATGAAGTGGAATACAGTGGACACTGTGGACACAGCTTGACGACCTCGATTTTGCAGACGACCTGGCATTACTGTCCCACACTCATCAACAAATGCAGGACAAGACCACGAGGCTAGCTGACATCTCGTCCCAAGTGGGCCTCACCATTCACAAACAGAAAACAAAGACAATGAGGCTGAACGCAACCAGGGAAGAACCAGTCTTGCTTGCTGGCACCCCCGTTGGAGGAGGTGGAGTCCTTCACCTATCTCGGGAGCATCATAGACAAAAAAGGCGGCACTGATGCAGATGTCAGAGCACGAATCGGTAAAGCCAGAGCAGCCTTTCTCCAGTTGAAAAAAGTGTGGAGTTCCAGAGAGCTGTCACAACACACCAAAGTCCGGATTTTCAACTCCAATGTAAAAGCAGTTCTCCTATATGGAGCAGAGACATGGAGATTGACAAAAACCACAGTCAACAGAGTACAGACCTTCATGAACAGTTGCCTTAGAAGAATTTTGAAAATCCACTGGCCAGAGAAGATCAGCAACGTCAGACTCTGGGAGAGAACAGAGCAGATAACAGCAGAGAATGAAATTGGGCGAAGAAGATGGGGATGGATCGGTCACAGTCTGAGAAAGCCAGCTTCCAGTATCACTAGGCAGGCATTGTCATGGAACCCACAGGGAAAGAGGAAAAGAGGTAGGCCGAGAAACTCCTGGCGTCGAGACCTCCAAGCAGACATCAAGAGACTGGGAACCACCTGGAGTAGAATTGAAGGAGAAGCACAGGACAGGAGTTGCTGGAGGTCTCTCGTCGACGGCCTATACCCGGGTAGGGGTGACAGGCGTAAGTAAGTAAGTATACTTTGTGGCAAGACCTTTCTAAACATACCCATTTCAGTGACTTCTCACAAAGGTCAAGGTCACAGGGGATCGGGAAATAGGTAAAAAATCGCTATATTTTGACATAATTTATTTTTTCTCAAATACTATTCACAACTTCAAACCCAAACTACCAGTACAAAGAAACCTGATGGTAAGACCTTTCTATACATACTAATTTGGTTGATCCCTTGGAAAGGTCAAGGGTCACAAGAGCTCAGGAAATAGGTGAAAAATAGCCATATTTTGACAAAAGATGTTTTTTTTTCAAATACTATTCACAACTTCAAACCCAAACTTGGTACAGAGATACCTGATGGTAAGACCTATCTATGCATACTAATTTGGATGACCCCTCAGAAAGGTCAAGGGTCACACGGGCTCAGGAAATTGGTCTGAATAGCCATATTTTGACAAAAGATGTTTTTTTCTCAAATACTATTCACAACTTTAAACCCAAACTTGCTACAGAGAGACCTTTCTATGCTCACTTATTTGGTTCATCCCTCAGAAAGGTCAAAGGTCATGAGAGCTCAGGAAATAGGTCTAAAATGGCCTTATTTTGACAAAAGATGTTTATTCTCAAATACTATTCACAACTTAAAACCCAAATTTGGTACAGAGATACCTGATGGTAAGACCTACCTATGCATACTATTTGGATGACCCCTTGCAAAGAGGCTGGCAAATGTGTGTAAAATGCTGATTTTTTTATAAAATTGTAGGTATTCCCAAATTTTTGCAAATTTTTCAACCAAATTTGGTACAAAGATAGCTGATGATAAGACCTTCCTATACATACTAATTTAGTCGACTCTTCACAAATGTTAAGGGTCACGGCAGGGGGGTGTGTGGGGGGAGGGTGGGGGGGAGGGGTGTGACAGATTGGTGAAAAATACGTATATTTTCAGTAAACGTGGATTTTGCTGCTGCAGAAGCCAGCCCTTGTCACAAAGGTCACACACATGTAAATTAGTCATACACATGAGCCATAATGGCTTTGCCTTTCTTGTTTTGATTAAGATGCTCATTAGCGAGAAAATGGTCATTTCACAAAAACCGGTTGATCCTCGCTGGAGTCTGTAATTTTTTTTATTTTTTCTAGATATTTTGCATATAGCTAGATAGAAGGAAGATATTGAATGAGTTCGTTAACCAGCATTGTACCTCTAGAAATTTTTCAGTGATTATTAAATTATTTTTAAAAAAATATATTTTCATATTTGGGGGATTATTTCATAAATTATATGGGTTAATCTTAAAACAATTTTATCTTTTTTACAAAAAAAAACCATTCTTCTTATCAATAATGGCGTGATTTTTCGTATAGGGTATTTACATAAGCCTACAGTTTGTCTCGGCTGTCGGGTACGTTTAGGTCAATTGTGACCTGTATGCCCTAGGTGTGAAAATCAGACAATTTTCTGCACCATTTTTTCAGAGTCATTTGTAAAACAGCTGATATAACCTTAATTTTATTTTATGAAAAAAACTATCTTCACATTAATACCCGCATGATTTTTCATGAACAGTGTTTGCATAAGCCTGCTGTTTGTCCCGGCCCTGGGGTAGGATTGGGTCAAAATTGTGACCTGTAAACCCTAGGCGTGAAAATCAGCAAGAAAATTGCAAAGTTGATGCTCTGATACGTCAAATGTTAGTACTGCGATGAGTGATGTATAACATCGAGTCGTCACTATGAACACAGCGTCGTGGGACTAATGATGCCATGACGTGAAGCTTGAAGTGACGTCATTTCGCTGCTCGTTGCTCGTGCTATTATTCTTCAGAATAGCTATGCTAGGCCAAACCACAGAGCTTACGAATGGCAGGAATTTTTGTGTGTCCATCTTTATTTTTGTGTGCCAGTGTGTGTGGATCAGAGGGTGGGTTAGAATAGGAGATGGAGTCCTGTCGCTACACGAGCCCACGGAGCATACTAATGGCGGGAAGCGCTGTGTGTCCATCTTTATTTGTGTGCGCCGACGTGTGTGTTGATCAGGGGTTGGTTTAGAGAGGAGGGAAATGGATCAGCCTAAAAATATGAACAAATCTGAATGTTCCTAAAAGATAAACGCATCTGAGCTCCAAACAATACGGTAGACTTTGGGTTGAAATCCTCATCTTGTTTTTATCTTGTTACTTCTGTGCCAGAATTTTGGGTCCGCTTGCGCATCATGACATGAGTATGCTGTGGAACATGCTCTGAACAGCCCTATTTCAAATCTAAAACAGTCTACGGAGAAAAAATTTGAATACCTGAGAAAAAGTGTGATGTGTGTTGCCTCTGGTGGCAGTTCAGACAAGAGGTTCAGACATCAATAACCAAGTGTCATTAGCTTTTTTCCTATATACGAACCATGACATGACTGGACATTAACCCTCTGCACCTGCTGGTAAAGTTAGGTGCTCTGCGCTCCTTCTCCCCCCATCCCCTACCCCTCCCCTACCAGCACCACCCTAAGATGAGAACATAAACAGCACACATTTGACTTCGACACTCACCACTCTTCCTTCCTCCCTTTATTATACCCCCCACCCGGGTCTGCCCTGGGGGACTTGGGTGGGGTTAGGTATTTTTTAGTTCCCAGGGTCACCCTGGTCAGCCCCACAGGTGGTTTTTCTCTCTATTCTGGGCATGTGTTTCTGTCTACCCTTTGCCCATTCACCTGTATTTGCCTTTAAAAACTCTCCCTACTGTCTGCACTGCCTGTAGCTCTTGATATTGGATGTGTGTTGCTAAATGGTCTTAGCTTTATTAGTCCCATGTGTTAGGTTATTTAACGTATTTGACCGCTGGCGACATACATTCAATGTCTGTTTATTTTTTTTTTTCACAAGCAGTGCAGGCACGTCCTGAGAAAGCCTTGTTGCTGTCGGGACGTTAAGCAATGTACAATCAATCAATCCCTTTATTATACACACACTTTATTTTATCACATTTTATCACTTTATTTCAGCATGAAAAGGTCAACAAAAGATCAGCATGACAATAATAAACATGTTGAGGATTCATCCCAAAGTCGACCATACATGAGTATGTTTTCTGACCTTTAAGAACATTTACACTCCAATCAGGGCCACATGGGCAAAAAGGTTTACATTAATGTCCTATTCACATGTAGCACATGAGACACTGGAAGATTCTAGAATAACTTCCAAAAGCCTAACCATTTGGCTGTCGGTAGCGGTTTTTGTCGCAGTGATTCCTGTAGAAATTATCGTGACTAAAACTGCTACCAACAGCCAAAGAGTTAAGTTCATAGAGTTCATAGGTCATGGTAACAAACCGACCAGCTATCAAAAACCAAAGGACATTGCCTGCTACAAATTACTAAGGCAAACTCTATCTCTGTCTCCCTGGCTCTGGTACTCAAATAGTGCAACCAAAAAATCACTTTTGAATATTCCATACAATTGTATCTGAGAATCCCATGTATGTTGACTATTTATGTGCAGGCGGACGGCATCTGTGACATCAGAGAGCGGAGATGAAAAAGAACCTCAGAGGTCACCAGGTTTGCCGAGCCATGAAGAACATCCAGCAGCTGGCAAGACACGACGTTCAATTTTCCGCAAGCGACTGACTAAGGTAGTGAAGTCACTGTTTGCTTTTAACCCTTTGCATGTCAGTAGCGGTTTTAGTCACGATTCCTGCAGGAATCATCGCAACTAAAACCGGAACCAACTCCCAGAGGGTTAAAAGACCCTTAATGCCCAAAAAAACCAAAACAAAAACAGATGGAATCAAACATGCCCACAAAATCCCTGTTGTATGAGCTTAGGTGCATTTTCACACTTTTAGCACAACACACTTGCAAGCTGTCCTGGCTGTCAAGGGGCAGTACCTTTTGTCTTTGACCTGATTCTGTCATTAACCCATATAACCCCACGGCTGCATTTCTCAAATTTTGGAGGTGTCGCATAACGACCATGTGCCAGTTGGAGGAGATGAATTGACCATGATAATTCAAGGGTTAGTGTCAGATTAGCAATTGACCATGATAATTCAAGGGTAGTGTCAGATTAGCTTGGTGCCTTCAGGTGCCAAGCTAATCTGGCACTAACCTTGAATTATCATGGTCCATCCATCTCCTCTTGTAGGGCATTGGGGCTAAATGGGTTAAGAAATATAAAGTCTCATCAGCCATTGCAACTACAACTTGCAAGGGCGGTGGCAAAATGTATGCACAATGTAGGTATTTGATTTTCTGTCTTTTTTTCGTGTTTTGTCATAATCATTTGCTGTTGCATGTTCTGCGCAGTCACTGATGTTCCAGTATGCAGCTAGTGATTCGGAAATTCTGGATGACAGTGGTCCAAGTAGCCAAGGAAAGCTTAGCCCGCGCACTAGCATCTCCGCTGCAGAGGATGACCCTCCCTCTGGTACCAACACCCCACGTCGACGTTTCAGCAAGTTTAACATTGGTCAGTTTCATCAAATAGACATCTTTGTAGCATGCTGCACATCTCTCTGTCTCGTGCTTGTAGTTGTTGGAGTGCTGCAGATTTGTCAAGAAGGTTATTTTGCTTTGGCTCATGAGGTATAGCAAAAGTGAGTACATCTACTGGGCCATCCATCATCTGTCCTGTGTCCGGCGTGCATCTGTTGTCTGTAGTAAACTTTAACGTTGGCATTTTGGGGGGAGACTATTCAAGTCACAGTCTTCAAACTTGGCCCAAGCATACTTTGTGACAAGACCATTCTAAACATACCAATTTCAGTGTTTTTAGAAAAATACTTACCGATGGCATTACTGTATGGAATATACCCTTTAGCTTACCAAATTCAGCCTCAGAGCCGTTCGTGTGTACCCACATGACACGGACCGTAACTCTAGGGAGTTGTAACAAAGCACCTGGGTAGTCTCCCCTCCCTCCATCCGGGTGCGTGTGTTCCCACCAGTCTTACTCTTAGCGTGCTGGCGGCAAGCGGGGCAGGCAGTCCTGTGAGTAATGCCATCGGTAAGTATTTGTTTCCTCAAAAACATTACCGATGACATTACTTTATGGAAGTGTCTACTACTTACTCAAATTTAGCCTAAGAACCCGTTGTGTTCCTACACAACCCGGGAGGCACTCGGGGAACCCCGAATGGGGCCGAGAGTAGCCTCCCGTCCCTGCCCATCCGGTACCGAGTCACGTGGTGGGTCAACCAGTCGTTCTACTTAGCTCACGCTGTGCAGACGTGTTTTCAGCGCTAGCCTACGGACCCTGGCTGTGTATGGTGCGACCGGTTTTAGCGCCGGTCGTCTTGCCTTGTTGGTACTTCGAACCTTGTGCTTCACCTTCGATGCTGCTGTTCTCCTTTCTGGGAGGGCTTCGTTGCCTGTGCTTCCGGTGCCTCCCTCTTCTGCACCTTCCCGGGTTCGCGTGGACTCCATGGCGCTGACCCTGTAGGGACGTCCCCCCGCCGTCACGTGCTGAGGGCGTTATGGAGGTTCCTCCCCCCCGTCCCCGCTTCGACTGAGAGGTAAGGTAGCGGTATCAGCCCTTGGCTGGGCCCCCTGCCTGGCACCGGCTTCGATCAGAGGCACTTCGTTTCGCTCGTACTTTCGTAGTACCTTGCGCGTCGGACACTCGACTTAGTTATTGGTGCTTAACGCTGAGCAGGCAACTAAGGCCATCTCACGGCGGACGCTCGACTTATCTTGGCAGGGCCCCTTGTTGCCCTCGCCCGGTCGCCTTGCGTGTCTGATATGTGTTGCAGCTGCCAGGTGCGCATACCTGCACACAATGCGGCGATTTTCAATGGCCCACGGACACCCACAAGGTCTGTCTCCCCTGCGCTGGCTGCACATCCGACCACACCTGCGATGTCTGCTCCGCCTGACCTGAGCAACGTTGGTCGCAGATATGGAGTTTTTACAGGCGCGAGCGCCCCACGCCGATGAGTGATCGATCGTCCATCGTGGCGCCCCCCTCTATCCCCGGAGCAGTGACCACACGCGCCCACACCGACCTTGTGGAGCGGACGACACACCGGAAACGTGCGCCCAGCGCTACTAGCAGGACTGAAGCCACCGTGACTCCCGCCAGGACAAAGCCCGCTGACTCTTATGGGGAGTCATGTAGCCGGCAGAGCGCCCGCCTCACTGAGACCGGCATGCAGGGACGCGCTTTGCGCCGTCAATTGTCCACTGGCAGTCCTGACTTGTCTCTCCTCAGAAAGCTCGCTGTCTTATAGCCGGCAGAGAGCCCACCTCACTGAGGCCGGCCAGCAGAGACCTGTGTCCACTTGTCCGCGGACTAATAGCAGACCTGTACCCTCCCTCTCCGCCAGCAGCTTCAGACACTCTCGCTCGTCTGGGAACCAGCGTGGGAAGGACCTCAAATGCGCGTCACTCCAGCTGACGCAGCCCTCGCCCCTCCGCGTCCTTGTCGCTCTCGACCAAGTCTCATGCTTCGGTTCTGCGACCAGCTTCGCGTTCATCTCGTTACCAATCGCCTCGCCCGCCGCGTCACCTGTCGCCTTCGCACATCGGTGCTCGGTAGGAGCCCACCTGACCGGATCGGCATCCCCGCTCCAGTCATCGCAGTCGCTCCCCCCCCCCCCCCCCCCCCCCCCCGCTCCAGACGCCAGCCCTGCTCCGCCCGCCCTTCGCCCCGGCATCTCTTGCCGCTGTCGTCGCCCCCTCTTCGGCAGCGGAGCCCCCCCCCCCCCCCCCCCCCCCAGGATTCAGCACTTCCCGCTGTCCCCTCAGCCCGACGCGAAGGAGCTGTAGTGTCCTCCGTTCCCCGTCTTCCTTGCCAGTTTTTTTTCCCCCCCTGGATGACGACGAGGCCTTGAGCCTCCTGCCCGAGGACTCTTGTCTCCTATCTCCTTGGCGGCCTCAGACGCTCCCGCTCGCCCTCGCTCAGTGATCCTGCTTCCCCTAGGATCCCCTCGTCATCGCATGTGGAGACTCTTCTTGCCCTGAATGAGGTGTCTCATCTGATCGCGGCCGCTCTCCCCGCTGAGGCCTGCCCCCCGTCCCCCCTCCCCCCCCCCCCCCCCCCCACTCAAGAGGAAGGTTTCCGCTTTCGTCGACGCGGGATGGCAGGTGAAGAGGTTCAAGTCCACAGACCCCCTGTTTTAGGGACCTTAGGGATGCCTTCTCCACCCAGCTCCAGCAGTCCGGTTCCCTGGACTACAACTTCTTCTCCGACCGTCGCTGGCCGGCTGGACTCGACATTGCCTTTCGCCAGGACTGGTATGTGGGCCACTCCCAGCCTTCACCTGCCATCTTCCCGCCTTGGACCCTCCGGCGCTAGTGCAGGCTGTGCCGCCCTGGTGAATCGCGCCCTCCCCCACGGCTTGGACAAGACTGCATCGCTCGTCCAGAACTCTTTGGATTCGGGTTCCTGGAGCTTCTCGCCCAAGCTTTCGTCTGCCACATCGAGGATATCTGGCGCCCCTCGTTTTCAACCCTCTAGGAGACCTCCTCGCCCCTCGCGGAAGTGGCCAACCGAGCGGCGTTTCATTCGTTGGTGTACAACCGCCGCTGCGGCGCTCCCCGCTGTGGCGCTCCCCGCTGTGGACTGAGATTCCGTCTGACGAGCTCAAGGCCGGCGCCCTTCGCGGAGAGGTCGCCTTGCTTCTGCCGAAGGCCGCCACAAAGGTCGTGTTGCGCCCCGACTCCCCAGCCTTCTACACCCGCCTCTTCGTAGTACCCTAGCCGGGCGGCAAGTGGCAGCCGGTCATCGATCTCTCAGCGCTGAACGTTTTTCTTGCGGCCCCATCCTTCCGCATGGAGAAAAGCCAGGGCCCTCTGGGCCGCCGTACAGCCCATGGACTTTGCAGTCAGTCTGGACCTCTCCGACGCATATCGCCACGTCCCCATGCACCCCGCATCCAGGAGATATCTCCGCTTCACCTTTGACGGCGTGATCTACCAGTTTCGGGCCCTCCCGTTTGGTCTCAACCTCCGCCTATGGGTTTTCACCCACATCATGGTCGCCGTAGTTGCCAAGGCCAGACAGTCGTCTTCCAGTCTGACCTCAAACTACCTAGACGACCTCCTCCTGAGGAACCAGTCGGAGGCCGATCTTGTGACGGACAGGGATGCGCTGCTTCGGCTGTTATCGCGGTTGGGCTTCCTGGTCAACGCGGGCAAGTCGGACCTCACTCCCTCATGCCGGTTTGTCCATCTCAGCATGGAATTCGCTACTGACCTCACCGGGGTGTGTTTGCCAGAGCCTTGGATCCAGAAGATAGCCACCCTAGCCGGCCAGATAGCCCAGGAGGAAGCAACCCCCGCCAGAGTTTGGCTTCAGCTTCTCAGCTTGATGAATGCAGCGGCGGATCTACTCCCCCTCGGTCATCTTCACGCCCGGCCGCTACAGCTGCTCCTTCTGCTCCACTGGCGTCCGTCCTCTGGCGACATAGCTGCCCCAGTGCCTGTGACTCAGATGCTTCGTCCCCATCTGCGTCCTTGGACGGATGCTTCGTGGTTCGCTTTGGGAGTTCCCCTTGCCGCTCCGCCCCCTCGGCTCTCCCTTTGCGTCGATGCAAGTCTCTCCGGATGGGGTGCTCACCTGCTACCGCGGTTCCTCATGCAGAGGTGCCAACTAATCCGGTTTCGCCGTATTTAATTCCGGTCAAGTTTAAAAAATACGGTTTTCCGCTTGCTTGTATATTAGTACGGAGAAAACAAAAGGGGAAAATACGGTCAATTTTTTTTTTATTGCCCGTTATTTTCACATCGCTAAAAATACAGCGTAGGCCTATATTTCCACTGCACGCTTAGAGCCTTTCCTTACTTTGTCCTAGATTCGGTGCTAAAAATAGTGCTGACTGTTAGTTTGCGTGTGTGGCGTGCGCTTTACTCGACTAAGAGAAATGAGAGAGAGAGAGAGAGCGCAGTAATACCGAGGCCTATTTTATTCCCGTCGCACGCCTCATTTTTCATCGCGAGATTAAAAGATTGCATCTTGGGATTCTTTTCAAACTACATGATGGCGGAAAAGTGTGAAGAAACACGTGGGAGACCAAGAAAAAGAACAATTTCAAAGAATCCTGGTGAGAGTAAAAAGAAGAAAAGAGAACAAACTTTTATCGCAAGTTACTCAAAGGATTTTCCATGTATTGCGAGGTCCAGCATTTCGGATGTTTATGCTCGTTGCAACATTTGCAACTTCGATTTTAAAATCAGCCATGGAGGATACGACGATATCAAGAGACATTGCAGTTCAAAAGCTCACAAAGCAAAAGCTGCTGCTAGAGAAAGTTCTTCGACTATTACGAACTTTTTCAGTGATGATAAAGCAAAGCCATCGTGTGAAGATATTGCTGTTTCACGAGCAGAATTGCGCTTTGCGCATTTTTTTATAGAACACAATCTTCCGCTAAGTGCAGCAGATCATAGCGGCAAACTTTTTCAAGCAATGTTCCCGGACTCGAAGATAGCTGCGAAATATGCATGTGGGAGAACGAAAGTTAGAAATGTTATCCACTGCTTAGCAGAAAGCAGTAAAAGTGACCTTTGTGCTAAAATGCAATCTGGCCCTTTTGTACTGGGAACCGATGGGTCGCAAGAAGGAAGTGAAAAATATTTTCCAATTGTTGTGACTGTAATGAGCACTGTTTCCAAAGGCAAGCCCAGTGACAAGAGTAAGACTGGTCCCAAGCTGGAACTTCTGGAGCAAAAAGTGAAGTTGTGGACTTGTGCTCAAGTTGCTGACATCTCTCTACAGGAAAATGCAAAGTGGGATTCTGTCATGTACTTTGTCAAACGCTTTCCTTGTCTCCTTCCAGTTGACTGTAGCATTGATGACTTGGAAATGGAGTTCAATGACTATCTCACATGCAAGCCCCTTCCTGCTGCAGTCAAGGAAAAGAGCAAGGCAGAAGACCAGTGGGTTGAGATAGCAGCCACTAGGTTCAAATTTCTGGCAAAGGTGATGCTTGGAATTCTGCTAATTCCAGTGTCAAATGCTGCTTGCGAAAGGGTGTTCTCATCTGTGAGAAAAATAAAGACAGACTTTCGTGGAACCATGTCCACCAAGACATTGGATGCTGTAGTTACTATCAAATCAAGCATGCAGTCTGAATGTTACAATGCTGATCTCCCGTTGGATGTTGTCAAGGCATGCAAATCAGCAACATCAAAAGCTCTCAAACAATAATGTAAGTTAGCTTTTTTATTTTCAAAGTACTTATGATAATTATTCCGTAGTTCTATAATTAATGCATCATTATTAATGAATAGTGTAATTTTTTTTATTGTAGATACCATGACTGAAACCGTGTCATGCAAAAATACTGACAGTTTTTGAAAAATACTGACAAAATGCTCATTTAATACTGACACGTAAAATCAGGGGTTGGCACCTCTGCTCATGATGTCCGGCCCCTGACCTCCAGAACTGGTGGACAGACCCATCAACTGGTTAGAGCTGCATGCAGGCTGGCAAGCCCTCATCGCGTGGGAAGCGCTCCTCCGTCACCAGGAACTACTCGTCCTTTTGGACTACACTATGGTGGTTTCCTACCATCAGAAGCAGGGCGGTACGCACTCCCCAGACCTGTGCATACTCGTCTACTGACTGATGCGTTGGGGCGAGGAGCGCAGCATATCCCTCCGAGCTCGACACACTCCGGGCCACCTGAACGTTTTGGCCGACTCCCTTCTCGGCGCGGCCAGTTGCTGCACACGGTATGGACGCTACGCCAGGACATCTTTCAGATGATCTCCGCTCACTGGGAGACGTCTATGATCGACCTGTTTGCAAAGAGGTGGAATCACCAGCTTCCTCTCTTCGTCTCCCCGATTCCAGACTCCCTTGTCTGGGCGGTCGACGCGCTCCCCTTTCCGTGGGACATCCTCATCGTGTACACTTACCCCCCAACGGTTCTCATCCCCTAAGTCCTCCTCACGCTTCGAGAATGCTATGTGCTGGTCATTGTGCTGGTCACCCCGTTCTCCTGGAACCGGTCTTGGACCACCGACCTGCTCAGCCCCCCCCTGCTGCTGCCCACCCCAAGCACGATGCTCAAGCAACCCCGCCAGCCGCTGTTCCACCCGTGCCCAGAGCGGCTCCTCCTTCATGCCTGGAGATTGTTTGCAAGCCCTCATCGCTAGAGGCTTCTCGAGTGCAGCAGTGGAAGCGATCGCTACAACCCGAAGACCCTCCCTCGACCATGCGTGTCTACGACGGAAAGTGGCGAGTACTGTGGTCCTGGTGCACTGACCAGCACCTCTCCCCCACCGAACTGACGAATCCCCAGCTTGCTGACTTCTTCCTCTGGCTCTCGGAGACCAAGGTTGGTCCCATCACGTTCAGGTGTTACCTATCCATGATTGCAGACACTTACCGCCACCCGGACCCTGGAGAATGCAAAGACTTCGCTGACCTTATGACTCACTTCGGCCTGCAAAGTCCGGTTCCCTGCTCCCTGATTCCTTGCTGGGACCTTCCCGGGGTTCTGACGTGGCTTAGCTCCGACAGGTTCGAACCGCTGTCCCTGGCCCGCTGCGCGACTCGAACGACATGCTTCCTGTTGGCCCTTGCCACGGCGGCCCGAGTAAGCGCGCTACGTGTGCTGTTGGCCCGCCTTGCCTGCCTGCAGTTCAGCACGGATGGTCCCGTGCAGCTTCTCCCTGACCCTCCCTTCCTCACCAAGACTAGGTCTCCTTTGACCGCGCCTCCGGTGATTACCTTACGGCCACTGAGAGATGTGAACTTTCCTCGGGAGACCAGGCAACAAGATCCTGTGCGCGCCCTACACGTTTACCTACGCCGTTCCAAAGCCGACCCTCACGCCTCTTTCTGCCTTTGATCCCGGGCAGAAGTGACATATCAGCCCAGACGATATCTTCCTGGCTACGCTGGGTCATACAGTCCGCCTACCAGCACCTCTCTCCAGAGGGAACGAAGAGGCTTAAGATGTGCGCACGAGGTACGAGCCATGGCCACAATCGTCACATTCGACCGAAACTGCGCTGTCAAAGACATCGTGGCTGCAGTGGGCTGGCGGGCAGAATCGACCTTCGCCCGCTTCTACCTCCACGATCTGGCAGGCCAGCGAGACAACCTCGCACTGGTGGGGGACATCACCGCAGCGCTACACTCCCTCCCAGCGCCACAGGCACCGTAGGTATACACTTAGCTAAAATTATCGGGAGTTTGTGGCAGGGAGGATGGCTCTGACTATCGCCTTGTGCAGGGGTGTTTTGGGCACGGCTCCCTCCTCCTCGCAATTCTTCCATAAAGTAATGTCATCGGTAATGTTTTTGAGGAAACAAATTAATTTTTCTCTAAAATGTATTTTTTCGAAAAATACTTACCAATGACATTACTCGGAGGACACTCCTTCCTGCCCTGCTTGTTGCTGTTGAGCTAAGTATTCCGACTGGTTGGCCCACCACGTGACTCGGAACCGGATGGGCAGGGACGGGAGGCTACTCTCGGCCCCATTCGGGGCTCCCCGAAGTGCCTCCCGGGTTGTGTAGGAACACAACGGGTTCTTAGGCGAAAATTGAGTAAGTAGTAGACACTTCCATAAAGTAATGTCATCGATAAGTATTTTTTTAAAAAATACATTTTAGAGAAAAATTAATTTTTCAAAAAAATATCTTTAGAGAAAAATACATTTGTTTCTTCAAAATCCATACTGATGGCATTACTGTATGGAAGAATAGCGAAAAGGATATGGGTGCCGCCCAAGCCGTGCCACTGCAATACACTTAGCTTCGAGGGGCAACCTCCCGATGAATTCGGCTAAGGTTTACATATGGTGCGGGAGGTGCCTGGAGTGAGTGTTGCGCCGCTGAGATGTCTCAGACGAGTGCCAGGGTCTCTCATTGTGCGGAGAGGTCTCGGAGATAGTAGCGGATGAAGGTGGACTCTCCTCGCCACCCGACAGCCGCTATGATGTCCCTGGCTGCGCAGTTGCGGTCGAACGCGACGCTGGCGGTGACCGCTCTGATTTCGTGCGCCTGTATCCGCAATCTCTTAGCCCCTTCTGGACAGATCTCTTTGTATGCGGAGCGGATGACCCATCGCAGCCAGGAGGATATCGTCTGGGCGGAGATGTCAGCCTAACCCGGGGCCAATGGCAGGAATGGGCTTTACTCTTTTGAGGTACACCTTCAATGTGCGGACTAGGTCCTGCAGCCAGGATGTTTGGGAGCGGTCGAACCCTGTGAGCGGGCGTAGATTCATCACCTGAGGTGCGGCTGAGGGGAGCCTATTCTTGGCCAAGAAAGCGGGGTTGGGCAGGAGGTCTACTGCCCCACCTGCCTGGCACTGTAGGTACGTAGGGTCCACGGACAAGGCATGCAGCTCGCTCACTCTGGCCGCTGTTTCGAGGGCCAGGAGGAAGCAGGTCTTCCTGGTTATGTCTGCGAGGCGGGCCAAGGGAAGAGGCTCGAACCGACTGGAGTTCAGTCAAGTTAAAATCAAATGTCCCAGTGTGGAAGGAGAGAGCGGGTGACCCGGGCGCTGAAGGTCGAAGTGCGCCATCAGGTCCGAGAGGTCCTTGCAAGCTCCCGGGTCTGGCAGCCCCAGGTGTCGATACATGTCCGCCACCATGGAGAGGTAGCCTCTGATGGTGATCAGGGCCAAGTTCTGCTCTCTGAACAGCCACAAGAAGAACTCGGCCAACTGCAGCATAGTCAGTGCCGTGGGGTAGAGGCGCTCAGACTCGCACCAGGACTGTAGGACTCTCCACTTGCCTTCATACACCTGGCGGGTGGACTGTCTGTGGGCTGCAGCGATCGCCTCCACTGCTGCACCTGAGAAACCTCGTCCTGAGAGGGCCTGCCGCACAACCTCCAGGCGTTAAGAAGCAGTCTTTCCAGGCAAGGGTGGAAGAGGTTCTGCCGGGGATGCTTCAGCATCGTGCGCGGAGTGGGGAGCGGGGGGGTCCGTGGCCAGGCTAAAGAGATCTGTTGTCCCAACTCCTGTTCCAGCTGAACGGGGCGACGAGGAGTAGGACCGCATTGCGTCCCCGGAGCTTCAGAAGGACCTTGGGAACAAGTACTGACAGTGGATAGGCGTAGGCTACGAGGCCATCCCACTGGATGGACAGGGCATCCACTGCCCAGGCGAGCGGGTCCGGGAAGGACGAGACAAACAGCGGGAGCTGACGGTTCTACCTGGTGGCAAAGAGGTCCAGCATGGGCATCTCCCAGTCCGCACAGATCATCCAGAAGATGTCCGGTGGGAGGGCCTACCCGGCACCGGCCTCCACGTGGCGTAGGTGGGTAGTCCGCTCAGTCCCTGACTGAGTGGGCTAGCGGACGGGTGCCATCTTTGTCCAGGATTAGGACTTGATGTCAGCAGATATGTTGTTCAGCCTTTTCACTGGTCCGGTTTTTAAGGAGCTGTGCTAACCTAGGTCGTACCATGTTGGATTGGTCCTTAAAAATACTCGTGACTTTTTGGTCCTTTGGATCCCAAGTGTTTGCCGTGCTTGGAGACCCGTGTCGGGGGAGAAGAGGATCCTGGTGGCTGAGGTTCCCTTTGGGCTGCGGCTCACTGGTGCCAACACTCCACTTCGGCCTTGACTTCTACCTAAACGGGAGGCTAGTCGTACCGGCCTAGTCAATCGGCTCTTGTCACGTTGAGCCCTATCCCACTGTTGACATGCGGGTTGCTATACGGAGCACCATGCTATAGCTTCTGCTGCTGATTAGGTGCTTTACGCCAGTATTCCCCTGCATTCAACGGTGTGATAGAAGGCGGTGGCTCAAACGGTTCAATCGGGCTTACCCCCTTGAGTATATCTTTCGGGCAGTCTCCATTGTGCGTCGGCTGGAGACCCGCCGACAGTTGCACTTTCCCTTGTTGGGCTCGGTGGCGGGCGGGGACCCCCGGGGGATGAATATCTCTACTAATATAATATGGATAAAACCAAAAAACCAAAACTAGCACAGAAACGGCGCATAGACACCGACATTGCACATGACAGTGATTCAGACTGTGAGGAAGCGACGCCTCAGGCGTCGGCCGTATGGCCTCGCTTCCTCATTGTCCATAGCAAGGTGAAGGAGAAACCAGTTACCAAGCTGCATCCTTTTCTGGTGGGGGAGACCCTCAGGAGCCGTGTTGGCAGGCCTGACGCCCAGCGCCTCAGGTCTGGTGACTTGCTGGTGGAGTGCCGTACTCGGGCACACTCCAGCGGGCTACTGGGGCTCTCTTCCATCGGAGACACTCCTGTGGAAGTCACACCCCACAAAACTATGAATTCGTCAAGAGGCGTAATCAAAGATCAAGCTTTGGCAGAACTGTCAGAAGATGAACTTGTAAGGAACCTTAAGTCTCAGGGGGTGACTTGCGTCAGGCGCTTCGCTTCCAAGCGAGGTGGTGGGGAGATCCGTCTCCCTACCATCATCCTGACGTTTGGCACCCCCACCCCTCCCACTACCATCTGGGGAGGTTACTACTCCCTGAGAGTGAAAAAGTACGTCCCTCTTCCCCTCCGGTGCTTTAAGTGCCAAAAGTATGGCCATGGGCAGAAGACATGCCGTCAGGCAGAGGCTTCATGCGCCCGTTGCACTAGGCCCGGACACTCTGCTGAGTCCTGCACAGCCACCCCCCTGTGTGTGAACTGCCAGGGGGCGCATATGGCTTCGGATAAGAAATGCCCTCGTTGGATATCCGAGTGCAAGATTCAGCAGGTGCGTGTGGAGAAGGGGCTGTCCTTTCTGGATGCCAAAAAACTGGTTGAAGGCCCTGGTGCAGCTGCGGCTGCCCCAACCTCTAACACCTCAGTGTATACTTTTAGTGCAGCGGTGGCAGGCAAGCGCCCCACCAAAGACTTTTCATGTCAGACCCCAACTTCTTGGTTGGGGGCGGAGCCTCGGCTCCTCTCGCCCCTGGAGAGTAACCCTCCTCTGGTGGTGACAAGGAGCCAGGGAACGCAGAAGGCGGACACTGCCGGTCCGGTTGTGCCGCCTTCTGTTGCCCCTAAGCCTCAGCCCCCACCCAAACCTGTTAGTCAGTCAACTCCAAAGGCTTCTGGCTCTGGTCAGCCTTCTAAGGCCGCTAACTCTAGCGGCAGGAACGCTGCCCAGGACCAGAAGTCTAAGAAATCTATGGGACCGCTGTGCGCACGGGCCCAGAAGGGGAACACAGATGTGCCCCTTCAAAACAAATATGCTGCACTGGAGGAGCGGATGGAGGGAGTGGAAGTTGTTGTTGCTGATGCTGCGGCAGCTCCACCCCCTTCCTCTCCGAAGAACCAGAGGAGGCCCGGGAGCCGGCCCCCCTCTGTTTCTTCAACTCCTTCCAAGGTAAAGGAAAAAGGGGGGAAAAACTCCTTACCCCCAGATCAGACTTAATCATGGACTCTTTGCTTCAGTGGAATTGTCGTGGTTTTCGAGCTAACTTTGAGGAATTACGTCTTTTAGTCAAGTTCTATAACCCCTCAGTCATATCTCTTCAGGAGACTTACCTGAAGACTTCTGACCCTGTGTCTTTTAATGGTTTTAATGTTATACATAAAGGCTCTGATTCGGAGAGGCGCTCGGGTGGAGCGGCTCTTCTCATTAGTAGCCAAATTTTATGTAGCCCCGTTAGCATCGACACCTGTCTTCAGGCTGTCGCTGCTCGGGTTACCTTAAAAAAGACCATAACCATATGCAGTATTTACCTGCCACCATCACTGCGGGTCTGTAGCAATGATATTTTTCACTTAGTAGATCAACTGCCCCCTCCCTTTATTCTCATGGGGGATTTTAACGGTCATGCTCACCTTTGGGGTAGTGACCACTATGATGGCAGAGGTCAGATGTTAGAAGATGTTTTTTCTCAACTTAACCTATGTGTCTTTAACGATGGCTCACCAACATACTCTAACTCAGGTTCCGGATCTAGTTCTGTTCTAGACCTCACTGTGTGTGATCCTTCTCTCATGCTGGACTTTGACTGGAAGGTTCACGACGACCTGTGTGGTAGTGACCACTTCCCAGTAGTCCTGTCATCGGTCAGCTGTGAGGAGGATTCGCCGGTGGGGCGCTGGAATCTCAAGAAAGCTAACTGGTCTCTGTTTGCCTCTCTCTGCCAGTCTCGTCTTACAGAGGAGGTGGTCATGTCAGCTGAAGAACCTGTTTCTTGTTTTACTTCTATTTTGTTGGAGGTTGCAGGTGAAACCATCCCTAGAACTTCCACATCACTCCCTCGGAAGCCAAGAGTACCATGGTTCAATGAAGAGTGCCGCAAGGCCCAAACAATGCGCAAATCTGCTCAGCGACGTGCATTTCGTAATCCGTCGCAAGCAAATATTTTAACCTTTAAAAGACAGCGGGCGAAAGCCCGTTATATTTTTAAACGTGAACGCCGTGCTTCCTGGAGACGCTTCGTCTCATCTTTATCTTCTAGGACTCCGTCCCAAAAAGTCTGGAAGGCTGTTCGAAGAATTAGGGGCAGGGGTGGCTCGGCTTCTGTCGGCCATCTTAGAGATGGTGCCAGTTTGGTCACAGATAAAAAGGCTGTGGCCAATTTGCTTGCCTCCACCATTGCCCATAATTCTTCAACAGAGCATTATTCACCTTTCTTCCAGAGAGAGAAGGAGAAGCGAGAATCTTGTGCTTGTGATTTTATATCGGATAACTTGGAAGACTATAATGCCCCTTTTACGTTTTCAGAATTGCAGCAAGCCATGCAGAAATGTACTGACTCTGCTGCTGGATTAGATACCATCCATTATCAGCTCATAACACATCTGCCTGAGGATTCACTCCTTGTACTTCTCAAGGCCTTTAACCATATCTGGATAACCGGTCATTTTCCGCCATCTTGGCGCCAGGCTGTGGTTGTGCCAATTCCCAAGCCGGGTAAGGATCCTTCCGACCCGGGCAACTACCGGCCAATAGCTTTGACATCATGTTTATGTAAAACTATGGAACGCTTGGTCAACGCCCGACTGGTGTGGCATCTTGAGTCACAGGGTCTCATCACAGACCTCCAGTGCGGTTTCCGGCGCTTCCGTAGTACAACTGACCATCTAGTCCGCTTTGAGTCTTTTATCCGAGATGCTTTTGTCAACAAGCAGCATGTCTATGCAATTTTCTTTGATCTTGAAAAGGCATATGACACGACCTGGAAGCATGGTATAATGTCTGATTTGTCGGACATGGGTTTTAAAGGGCATCTGCCCGTTTTTATTCACAATTTTTTGTCCAACAGGTCGTTCCATGTCCGTGTGGGCTCCACCCTCTCCGACTCCTTTGAACAGGAGATGGGTGTCCCGCAGGGCAGTATTCTATCTCCTGTTTTATTTAGCATTAAAATAAATAACATTGTAAAGGCCGTCAAGGATGATTCTGAATGCTCTTTGTTTGTGGACGACTTTGCTTTGTGTGCACGAGGTCGAGGACTTGCGTCCCTTGAGAGGCGCTTGCAGCTGTGCGTTGATCGCATCCAGGGGTGGGTGTCTCTCAATGGATTCAGATTCTCGCCCTCCAAGACAGTCTGTGTGCATTTTACTAACCAGACGAAATTTTTTCCAGAACCTAGCCTGAGCATTGCTGGAGTGCCAATTAAGGTGGCTGAAGAGGCTAAGTTTTTGGGGGTCATCTTTGACAAAAGATTGACCTTCTGCAACCATGTTAACTACCTTAGAACCTCTTGTCGGAAGGCCCTCGACATTCTTCGTGTTGTTGGTCGTACTGACTGGGGTGCAGACCGCATCGTCTTACTTCGACTGTACCGGGCCCTTGTTCGGTCCAAACTGGATTACGGCTCTGTGGTATATGGCTCGGCTTCCAAGTCTGTTCTGCAGCGTCTGAACACAATTCACCATCAAGGTCTGCGCATATGTCTGGGAGCCTTCAGGACATCTCCAGTTCCTAGTCTGTATGCAGAGGCAGGGGAGCCTTCTCTCAGGCTCCGCCGCATCCGCCTCATGCTCAGCTACGTTCTGAAGCTGAAGGCCCATCCAGAAAATCCTGCCTATGATTGTGTTTTTAACCCGTCGTTTGCAGAGATTTACGATGCCCATCCGGGAGCTGTCCGTCCACTTTCCTTCCGTGTCCGACCTCATCTGCAGGCGGCCGGAGTGGACCTGGACAAAGTTTCGGAATCTCTGCAACATGTCACTCCACCCTGGCTACTACCAGTTCCTGACATCTTGCTGGACTTGACTGCCCACAATAAGGATTGTACTCCACCAGAGCCTCCAACAGAGCCTCAATGAACTCCTTTCAATTTTTCCTGGCTATTGTCGTCTTTATACGGATGGGTCCAAGTCTGAGGATGGAAGAGTGGCTGCGGCTGCAGTGTCCTCTCGCCATCCTAGACGCCCATTTAAGCTCCGTCTCCCTGACCATTCCTCTGTATTTAGTGCAGAACTGCAGGCCATTCTGCTAGCACTCAAGCATGCCTATCAGTCTCGGGAAAGGAACTTCCTGATTCTGTCTGACTCTCTTTCTGCCCTGCAGGCCCTTCAGGGCGCGGGAACAGACCATCCACTGCTGGTGCAGATTAGAGAGCTCTACGCGGACTTGATGAAGGAATATTATGACATCATTTTTATTTGGGTCCCAGGCCATGTGGGCATCGAAGGCAACAGAATCGCAGATTCTGCTGCCAACAGTGCCCGCAGTGACCCTGTCCCTGACACACAGACTGTCTATAGTGATTTTAAACCTGTTATTAGTGCGTACATAGCCCGCGAGTGGCAGTCCGAGTGGGACAAAGAGGAAGGGAACAAGCTTCATGAAGCTCTTCCTAAGTTGTCTGACAGTCTACCTTTCCGCTGCGGCAGCCGCCGTGAGGAGACTGTCCTTGCTCGGCTCCACATCGGGCACACATATGTTACGCACTCTTACTTACTTAAACAGGATGAGCGTCCATGGTGTTTTGCCTGTGATGAGCAGTTTTCTGTTCGACACTTTTTGCTGTATTGTGCTGACCTAATTGACACCAGATATAAACACTTCACAGCAGACTCCTTGAAGGTTTTGTTCCGGGATGTTCCCCCGGACAAAATCTTCAATTTTTTGAGAGAATGCAATATTTTTAACAAGATCTGAGCATTCATAGACTATGTGAATTTTTTTATTTGCCCTTTTTGAGAGTCTGTAGACGTTTCTTTTCCAGACATGTGCGACATTTTAGCCTGAGATTTTTAATCTATATTTACATCTTGTCTTAAGACCTTGCTTTTAGTCTGGCTGACCAGATTTTTACCCATCCCGCCGTGAGATGGCCTTAGTCGCCTGCTCGGCGTTAAACCCAAATAACTAAACTAAACTAACCGGTGGGAGGGACCATTCGGTGTGCAGCAGCTGCCCCTGCCGAGAGAGGGAGTCCACGAGAACATTCAGGTGGCCCAGGATGTGTCGCGCTCGGAGAGAGATCTCTGCCCCACAGGAGGATCTGGTAAAGCAACATGCAGAGGGACGGGGACCGAGTGCCACCCTGCTTCTGGATGAAGGCTACCACCATCGCATTGTCAGACAGGATCAAGACCTCCTGGTCGCGGAGCTGCGATTCCCAGCTGAGGAGCGCTAACCAGACGGCCTTGAGCTCGAGCTAGTTGATGTGTCTGCCTTGAGTTCAGCCAGCCACCGACGCGTGACGGCGCTGAATCCCAGCATTAAGTGAGCTCCCCAGCCGACGAGGCTTGCGTCCGCGAAGAGCGACAGTTGAGGCGGGAGAGGGGGGAGGTCTGGTAGGGGGGGAGGTGGTGGGGAGGGGGGGAGGGGCACTCCCGTTGCCAACCACGCCTGGTCCGTCCACCTGTGCAGATGAGGTCGAATCAGCAGCGGGACTGGGACACTGGCTGCGAGGTCTCCGGAGGACGGCTGCCAGTGGAGCAACAGATGTAGCTGGAGAGGTCGCGAGTAGAGCCTGCCGAGGGGTAACGGGTCCACGGCCGCGCTGATCAGACCTAAGAGCTGGAGCCAAGTCCTGGCCGGAACCGCGTCTGCTGGTGCCACCTGCTGAGCGAGGGTCACCAACTTTAGGATCTGCGCCTGTGGTAGCCGTACCCTGGTGGGCAGAAGTCGCGCTGGGGACCTCGTGCATCGCCACGGAGAGTCCAGTCATCGGTGTCCATGCGATCTGCTCCGCGATCGAGTAGAACGTGTCCGGGCCAGGTGACGCCCTCCAGCGCGGGAACTCGTCTGTGAACATGCGGGGGATCTGGTTCGCCAGTCACGTGGCGACCGATGCGCCGGTGTCGGGCTGTAGCTGTCCCTGTGAGTGTGGTGGCCTGAGCTATCCTCGGAGCACCGAGAGCTGTGCGGCGAAGGCTGTCCCATCCATGTGGCCTAAAGGGCTGCTCTCATCTGAGTGGTCAAATGTCGCCCCACCCGAGGGGCCGAGCAAAGGGGTCATAAAAGTCTCTGTCGCCGATACCTGGGGACCATGCGAGACTGCGCAGGCCAACGTCCCAGCCCTCGAACTCTGAGGGCCTGCAACCGGGATAGGGTTCTGCAACTTATCTTGAGAAGGAGGGCCTACCTTCTCTGTAGCGGCTCGTAGGAGCGGAGCTGTGGGGCTTTGGTGTAGTAACGGTCACCGGAGGGTCTCGGTCCGACCGGTGACTTGTTGACGGCCTGGAAGCTCCACTCGTCTGCTCCACAGGCCGTCTGCGCCCATAGAACTCCCACAGCTGGGACCACTTGTGTTCCTTCCAAGGGGCGCACACGTTGCAGGGACGCGAAGAGGAACAGCCGGAGCAGGGCAGACACCGGCTGTGAGTGTCCGACGGCCACTGGAAGTCCTTGCAACTCCGACAAGTACGTAACTGCGTACTATAACACAAAGCCCAGCCATGAGTGCGACCGCACGGGGCCACTAACGAATGGCCCCGTGAACTAACCCACTACCTAATCGAGGGCTCGAAGCCTGGTCATATTCAAATCGAAAATTCCTTGAGTTGTGCCGGCGCCACCGTATTCTCTCCGCCGGCCGTGTAGGCATAACCCGAGGCCTTACCTCACCATCCTTGTAAACTAGTAGTAGAATGTGCCACGAAGGGGGGTATTCCTCGTAAATCCCAAAGTCAACGGTAGGATTCTGGAGCCGGAGAAACGTGCTCACGGCGAGCTAAGGGTAAGACTGGCGGAAACACATGGCATGCGTGCACCTGGATTGGGGGAAGGGAGACTACCCAGGTGCTTGGTTACAACTCCCTAGAGTTATGGTCCGTGTTGTGTGGGTAAACACGAACGGCTTTGAGGCTGAATTCGGTAAGCTAAAGGGTATATTCCGTACAGAAATGGCATTGGTATGGATTTTGAAGAAACAAATGTAAAGCTAACCCTTTACTTATGTCCAGACACTTTAGCACTTGCTCCTTGTTTAAGTGACCTGTCAGAAAGGTCAAGGTCAAAAAGGTCAGATTTGTTATGTTGATCGTTCTTACACGTGAGCCATAATTCGCAAAATATTGTTTAAACATAAGCCATTCTTGTTGAAACTATATTTTGTGAATTTTTTATGCCTCAGCGTAATTGTAAATTGCCAGTATGGATGTTCTTGCAATGCGTCCAGCAATGTTCTAATCGAAGCATACCTACAGGCTGGAGGCGGCAGACCAAGTCGGATCAAGAGGAGGACCAGGGCAGTGATGTGGGCCTGGACCGGAGAGAGAGCAAGAGCGACTTGCAGGTGCACCGTGTGCGTGGCCGCATGTCCTTCCGCACGGCCAGCCACGCCACACTCAGCTTCCTGTCCGCCCGCAAGCGCATCGAAGATGGCATCAAGACATTTGGCAAGAAGATGGTGCGCCGCGGAAGTGCTGATGGTATGGGTGCTGTTGGCTTAAACCTTTTTTATTCTTATAAACTATTGCTGGAAATAAGTTTGACTATGATGGTTCAAGGGTGGTGGCAGAATAGCTTGGCACCTCAGGCGCCAAGCTATTCTGCCACCACCCTTGAACTAAAATGGTTGATCTTTCTTCTAATCTGTAATATAGCCCTCCCTAGGACAATAAGCAAAACTGAAAAATTTCATCCTTGGGGTGTTAGTTGTCAACATCTCCTTTAATAATGTTTTTAGTTTGGCTTACAGTAATGCTAGAGGAAAGGGCTGCCTTAAAGCAGTCTGCGACGTGGTGGGTTTTAATTGCCAAAATTTGCCGACACATCGGGTTATCATTGTTGTCTTGCCTCAACTGAGAGTTTTTATCCTTCTTCTCACAATCTATGTGACTAGGCACACGTACCAGAGGTTTTCCACTGGCTTTTGAGCGTAGCGCAAGGAACTCTCCTGTGTACGAAGAGGAAAAAAAACACAAAAGTCTTTCATTTGACGACATTCACATTTCATTTTACAACATCAGTTCTAGGAGTTTAACTCATTCAGCCCCGACGTACCACTGCAAGACATGGATCAAGCATAATAGTTCAAGGGTGGTGCCAGAATAGCTTGGCGCCCATAGGCGCCCATCATGCTTGATCTGTCTCTAAAATTTTCTAATACAGTCCTTCAGAGGGCAACTTCAAAATTTGGTGATTTCGTTCCTGGTGCAGAATGTGTTATTAAGAATGGGTATGGGATGGCGCAAGCATTTTGGCTGGTCGTTTGCCTTATTTGTCTGTCTTATTTACTAAATCATTTTCCACAGACCTGCATCAGCAGAAGAGCGGACATAGTTGGGAGGCCGGTGCCGAGCAGCTGATGGTGCGAGAGAAGAAAATGGTGGACAAGTATATGATCAAGTCGGGCATGCTGCGCTTCAATTTCCTCATGGAGTGCTGCCACCCGGGGACCTTCCCTGACCCGCAGCTCATAGCAGCCATGCTGGACCTGGTGCGCTGTTTGCCTTACATATGCCCTGAACATGCGTGCGAATAATATACTATACAGCAAAAGAAATGTGACCTTTTTGGAATCATCAGAAACACTAAAGTGTTTCCAATGACATTTCTTTCGCTCATCAGTAGTGTTTCCGATGAATAAGTACAACACTTCACAAAAGTATACTGACGAGGAAAAGAAATACGACATTTTTGGAATCTTCGGAAACACTAAAATTCGAGGGTTTCCAGCCAGAAGGTGCTATCTGATAAAAGAGTAGTTTCGAGTAAATCGCGTTTGAAAGTTTGAGGTCTCATAAAGTTATGTAAATGCAGTATTACAGAAATTTTAATTATTCTACAGTATTCAGTGACATGTTCTCTGTCTTGGACAGTATAAAATTAATAGCTTCGTGATTTAGTTTGCTGTCAGTGTGACCTGATATGACGTGTGTTAGATAGCTTGTTTATGCACGCCGCAATTAAACTTTTTCTCGGCAACTAATGTAAGCCTAAATGTGCTTGGCTGCGATAGTACCTTTTGGCAGGTCGCATCAACACCAAAGCGCAGTGAAACGTCGCTGCTGGCTGGTGGCATCTAGCTTTAGCACAGATATGCAAGTACTATTGAAGTTTCCCTCTCTGTTGTACAGCGAGCCAGGGGATGCTAGCAGCAGGTAACGTTTTTGTGCTCACTATTTGTTTACTGGTGGGCTGACAGACTGCTGCTGAAACAGTCTATATTGCACTAACTCTTTCAGCCACGCATACACAAACATTTTCTAAGTGGAATGTTGCATGTATTTACAGTCGAACTTACGAGTTATGGATAGCTGATACATTTCAGATCACTGAAAACAGTTTTTTTAGCTTTCGGGTGTCACATAATGAGTTTACATGTAATTCACATCTATTTACTAAAAATCCATACAATAATATTGTTTGATATTAATAAACGATACTGCATTAGTCTGTTTCAAGCACAGGGTTGTTTGTGTTGCAACTAATAGTATATCCCTCAATTAAACCCAGGGGAAGCATAATTGAAAAGGGTTAAAATTAACATTTTTCACATAGAAGACGACAGGCATTATTGCAAAGTCCTGTGGTGGCAAATGAACACGACGGGCGCACACATCTTGATGTTGGATATTAAACTATTATCTCATATCTCATTATAAATACCGTAATTATATCTACATTTACAACTCGGTGTTAAGTAAGTTTCTAAAAATAATCGGTTCTGTCGGATTTTCTATCCATTTCTCAAACTGGACTGCAGCACACAAACTGGAACTATTTATTCCGAGTTGGTGTCGCTGACATCAGGGGTGTCCAAGAAACACTGGAAGGTATCTGTAGACGGGATGATGTTTCTTGGGGATTACACCAAATGAGTAAAGAGAGAAGAGGTCAGCCTTTTTAACGTGAGACCTTGGAAGCTTGCCACTGTACAGTGAAGTAAAGGAAGTTTCAGGGGTGGTTATGATCATCCCCTTCTACCGCTGGACCCAATCAGGCGAAGAACCTTTCTTCATTCAGATCACACTTGAACTGCATGATGCGTTCGTCTGTTTAGGAGAGTTTAAATGCAGCAGATCTGGAGCCAGTTGACTCTCCGGCCTTCACTGTCAGTTTGTTTTGCGGTTTGATGACCTAGTGCTTGAAGTCAAAGACCTTGGGATCGCAGGATGAGGTTTACCACATCGTGCCATGCACAAAGCTATGTCCCAACCAGATGGTGTAATTATTGGATTGTATGTTTTTTGCACAGGGTAATACAGAACGCATTAAATCACATTTTATCTGGTGTGTCCGGACTCCAAAAACTTCTGCATCGCGGCCTGTGTATTTGAGAGTGTGCGAAAAGGGTAATGTAAGGCTGCTAGATGAACTGATTGCATTGCTGACCAACACAGCAGTCAGAATAGATGATGACAGTCTGAACTCTGACATTGAGAGACTTCAGATAGTGAAATAGGGCGGTCCGTGGGGCAGTGGTAAAACGTAAGCCTTAATATTACAGGATCAAAGATCGATACCCGGTTCCGGACTGAGTCAGACTTTTGTCCTCTAGTGTAAGTGCCACCGTTAATTTGGGCGGACTGTCGTGGGTTCTTTCTTGCCCCCTCCCCCCCACCACCCCACCACACACACACACTGTGGTGCCAGTTTCAGGCCACTTTATGATTTCACTTGAAATACAAGCGATCTAAATTTCTGAAACATCAATACCGGACCATTTGCACCGTGAGAATGCCCTGTGAATGTCTTGTATTCTGTTTGCCTTCAGAGTGGGTGCGCATGTTTCACGAGAAAGTGCGTTCTGAGTTCAGTTTGTGGCACTTTGAACCAGTTCACAGAGTTGGGAAAAGCACCTGCATAATGACCGATTTATTATTATTATCATTAAATATGCAGGATATAATTGTTGTGTGCACACGTTGTGTTCGTTTGCGACACTCTTTTTAAATGACATCAAAGTCTCTCGATGGAGGTCATTGGCATTAATTCATCTTTAGTGCTTCTGGGTACATCACTTGGAGGACGATATGACGGATGGCGTAATGTCTCTTGCTGTCCAATTTTTCAGGCAAGCATGAGATTTATCTGGTACTAGCATGCCTTTGTCAGCTTTTTTCATACTTGTTTGTCTATTTTGAAGAAGGGTATTTACCCGAAATATTAATAAATTGTGTTGTAACTGACTTTTGTAAGCGTGTGTCTTTCTTCGTTGGGTTCTTCTCTGCACTTTACACGCTTGACAGTCACCTTTTTGGTCTGGATTAAGAGCTTTATCGTTACAGTTGCCATCATCAGGACTAGGATTAGCAGCTGCTTCTGTGTCTATCTCAGTCTAGTCAGCTAGACTGGCTTCAGCTTCACCTGACAGTGAAGCTGCCTTGGTTAGATAAACGTCGTCAGCAAAGGTGGCAGACCAGGTATCACTTTCTGATTTCATCATGAGGACATAGAAGTTGAAATCAGAATTGTAAAAAAAAAATAGTGTGGTTTCGTTTACTAGACAAAAAGTATTCATTGTCCTCAGGCAAAAATGGTTTGGTTTTAGCAAACTGAAATCCCTCATCATGAGCACTAACCTAGGAAAAGAAACACCAACTGTACATGTCAATATTGATTGAAGGTACACTTTTCATAAATGGTTCAAAAGGCTACGCTTGTCAGTCAGTATACAGTTCGCATGCGGACATTTAGCTGCGTTTTTTTTTTTTACAGAATTTTACAGCTACAATAATAATAATTATAATGATGATAACAATCATAAATAACAAGAACAAGAAGAAGAATCCTCTCCTTGTCTTTGATAAGAACGTAAAAGGGCATAATTATACAAGGTAAAGACAATACTAAAATGTCTTACCTACTTCAGCAGTAGCTTGGCTCTGTATGATGCTTTCTTCTTCTTCAAAGTTTTCTGTGAATGTGCTGGTATTATACCATGAAAGTCATTTTATTTTAGTGGTACAAAGTGATAACAAAACAGGATGTTGCATGTTTACAAAATACGACAGTATCAGCTCAGTTTCTCGCGGTACCAGCTGATGGTATGTTTGTATTAGCTATGGTGAAGACAGCCTGTCTGACATCTGACCTGCCAGTAGGATTTATCGTGTTATAGACCCAGATGGCATACCATTTCATTCGCACATCTCCCAGTAGCTGTATTGCCATACGGTGCTATCGCGTGATGGCACTTTTTGGCACGACATTGCAACACGGCCGATTGGTAATGTGCAGGCATAAACGTACTATTGAGAGACAGCACATTCTGGCCGGAACTACCCGCCGCCTCTAGGATAAAGCTGTTTTAAGTCTTATGTAATAACTTCATCAATTCTTACAGGATTGACAAATTTCCACCTCAGGGGCATAGCTGACTCTTTCTTGAACCCATCCATATCAAAAAGTAAAAATAGCCAAAAATCACAGATAAGCACCTTCTGGCCAGAAACCCTCGAATGTAGTTTTGTCCAGACAATATCTATGAAACAATATGACTGATTTTGTTTGTTTTTGTTAAATTGAGTTGCTGATCGTCATTAGTGAAAGGGTTTGTGAGGAACAAGAATCAAATTGAGGCGCCATTTGCATTTGCACCCTCTCACCAAAAATGCATGTAATTAAAAATGAATTATAATTAACCCATATACTGAGGCTAAAAGATTCAAATTTGTACACTGCCATATGCAAGCTACATTATAGTACTTACATATAAGGATATAGATCAATGGCTTTAGTTCAAGGGTGGTGCCAGATTAGCTTGGCGCCTAGAGGCGCCAAGCTATTCTGGGACTATCTTTTAACTATTTTAGTCAAACTTATTTCACACACTGGTGTATTCCGAATGATATGGATTCAAATTGCACAATGCTGACAAGACACATGGCTGTCCCAGGAAGCGCCAGTAGTGGCCAGGGCTGCGATTCTGCTGGAATGTGCACATTTTATTCATCGTTGCAACCGTGGCGACTGGCCCAGCTGGATGAAGCACAACCTGCCAAGCTTCCGGCACAATGTGAATGCACTGCAGAACCGGGGACAGCCTTCCGGGTACCGCCGCAACCTAGTCATGCAGAGAGCCGCTGGACGCCTCTTCTACTCCTGGGCGGAGGTACTGCTTGATTTCATGCCCACTCATACACCACCCTTTGGTCCTTCATTTTGTCGATGAATTATTAAGGTTTATCACCGAGTAGGTGACTAAGCCATCTCACAACCAGACAAACTACGAGAAAGGTGTTAAAACATGATGTAAATATATTTTTAAGTATTCTTGCCTAGAAAGTCTCACAGGTCATTCTTAATAGTCTACAGCTTTTCAGACTTTGAAGGTCATAAAAACAGTGAGTTTTATTCAGCCTACAGAAGCTCAAATCCTGTTAAACAAATTGGCTTCCTTTCAAGAGCTGAGGATTTTGTCTGGGGGGAGGGGGATGTGGGGGGGTCCCAGAACAAAACCTTCAAAGAGACTGCTGTATAGTGTTTGTGCCTTATATCAATTAGGTCAGCGCATGATGTCAAGAAGTGCTTCACCGGAAACGGCTCGTCGCAGGCGAAGCACCAGGGGCGTTCCTCCTCTTTGAATAAGAACCCTTTGACTGCTGATAATCTCATGTCACAAGTTTGTGTGTTGATGCTGAGCCCGTTGGGTGCTCCAGCTGCTGGCAATGTGATTTGCTGAGCAGTTAACCCCTTCAGTCTGGCAAACCGCTTTGGCATTTGGCGGTCTCATATACTGCTCAGCCTGAGTAGCGTTCATATCTAGAGCATTTGTCTTGCCAATGCAGCTTTCAGCTTTCAACGCAACTCATTCAGCCCTGACACAGCACAGCAAGACATGGATCGAGCATGATAGTTCAAGGGTGGTGCCAGAATAGCTTGGCACTTATAGGCACCAAGCTACTCTGGCACCACCCTTAAACTATCATCATGGGTGGGACTTTGCTGGATTCAGCTGGATTTCTGGATTCAACAACAAAATTTGTTTTGATTTTTTTTTTCACTTAAAAAGTGCCCCAAGACCCTCGCTTCAGGATTCAACTTTTTTTTTCGGTCCCACCCATGTATCATGCTTGATCTGTCACTGGAATTGTAATACAGTCCTTCAGAGGGCAACTTTAAAATTTGAAGATTTTGGTCCTGGGGTAAAATGTTATGAGTATGTTTAAGGGTTCAAGTTAGCTGTGTATATTTGTTGAATCATTCATGATGCACAGTGCCACCCATGAGCTGTACATGCACAGGTTTCTACTTTCTCAGCATGGCCCGACTTCTTGACAATATACCTGTACAGTTTGGTTCATTAAAGTAAACGCAGATCTTATCTCGGGAGCATCATAGACAAAAAAGGCGGCACTGATGCAGATGTCAGAGCACGAATCGGTAAAGCCAGAGCAGCCTTTCTCCAGTTGAAAAAAGTGTGGAGTTCCAGAGAGCTGTCACAACACACCAAAGTCCGGATTTTCAACTCCAATGTAAAAGCAGTTCTCCTATATGGAGCAGAGACTTGGAGATTGACAAAAACCACAGTCAACAGAGTACAGACCTTCATGAACAGTTGCCTTAGAAGAATTTAGAAAATCCACTGGCCAGAGAAGATCAGCAACGTCAGACTCTGGGAGAGAACAGAACAGATAACAGCAGAGAATGAAATTGGGCGAAGAAGATGGGGATGGATCGGTCACAGTCTGAGAAAGCCAGCTTCCAGTATCACGAGGCGGGCATTGTCATGGAACTCCCAGGGAAAGAGGAAAAGAGGTAGGCCGAGAAACTCCTGGCGTCGAGACCTCCAAGCAGACATCAAGAGACTGGGAACCACCTGGAGTAGAATCGAAGGAGAAGCACAGGACAGGAGTTGCTGGAGGTCTCTCGTCGACGGCCTATACCCGGGTAGGGGTGACAGGCGTAAGTAAGTAAGTAAGTAAGTAAACGCAGATCTAGAAAATATTTAATATAACACCTAAAATGGCAAGATGGTCCTTGAGAAAGGTGTAACAAGCAACAAGATGAGAACTGAGCTGAACTGTTCCCAACTGTATTTATTACACTCCCTCTAGTGACCCCAGTACCAAAACGTGTTCGGGTCCATGACGGCTGTGCGCGGGCCCACTGCAGCCATCGTGGGCCTGAGGACATTTGCTTACTGGGCAAAATGAGCATTTTGTGATTAGTTTACAAACTGATTGTTTTCAGAACATTGGTCTACAGTTAGAGTACATTCTTGCTAAGGAGCATGCTGATCGTCTCTCGGTCATTGATGAAATCAAAGATGAAAACAGGAGAAAGGAACTGCGAACTGAAGATGAAGAAGAGGACTTCTTGGACGAAGGTCTGATTTCTGTTTTGTGCGGATGATTCACCAACTTTCTTTTTCTGTCCGTGTGTATGATGGTTTGTGAGTGTTTATATAGTATGTATTCCTGAATGGCATCAAGAACTGTTAAAACTAATGGATGCAAGTTTGAAGTTGACCAGAATTGGAAACCCCTTAGCAGTGTTTTTTGTAAAGCACTTAGAGCATCAATTTGAACGTTAAGCTCTGTATAAATTCACACTATTATTGTTGTTAACTGTTGATTGTACAGCCTCCATCAATCCTCGTGGCAATGACTGCCCTTATGCCCTGAAAATGCTTGCCTGCCTGGTGTTGGTGGAAATTACAACATTCCTGCGTGAGACTTTTCAGTACCTGCCTCGCTCTCGCAGTCAGAAGCGAGAGCAGGGATGGGACAAGACAGCCACTTCTCGCCGCTTCAGCAGCATTGTCAGCAGTCCTGGACACTCAGGACAAAAGTTCTGAATCAAATATCGGCGAACTACCATCAGGAATGAGTAAGTGGCTAATCTCACAGGTTTGAATTTCAAAGATGGGTTTTGTTACAGCAGCACTACTTATTTCTTCAAAAACATTACCGATGACATGACTAATAGGAAGTGTCTACTTACACAATTTTAGCCTAGGAACCCGTTGTGCCCCTGCACAACCCGGGAGGCACTCGGGGAACCCCCAGAGGGGCCGAGAGTTGTCTCCCGTGCCTGCCCATCCGGTTCCGAGTCATACAATGATTCCCCAGTCAGTCTACTTAGCTCGCACCGTTCAGACGTGTTTGCTTAGCCTCCGGACTTGCCTTCACGCAACTGGTTTGGAACCAGTGCTGGACCGTTGTTGGGCCTGCTTCCCCTGCGGTGCCCTCCTTGCCTTGTGCCTCGGCCAAGGGAGCTTCTGTTGCTCTGCTGCCCAGCTATAGCTTCTTGACACTTCTTCCCGCCTTCCCGCGCTGACGGTGGTATGGAGGTGCCTTCCCCCGTTCCCGCTGCTGCGGAGAGGTTAGGTAGCTTTCTAGCCTTCGGCCGGCCACCGGGCGGGACGCCGGTTCGTGGGAGCCCTCGACTTCACGTGTTATATTTGACTACCATTTGCGCCGCACTTCGTCTTAGCTTGGCGCGGCCCCTGTGGCCAGCGCCCGTGCTCTTCGCTGGCGGTTCGAGTGTGGTGTGGCTGGGCGCTTACTGCGTTGTGCTTCGTTCCTTTGGCGTCGTAGGCTACGCTTAGCTTGGCGGCGCCCCTCGCGCCCGCGCCTTCGCACGTTAGGGTGGCCTAACCCCATTTACGTAGGTTTGCTATTGTCACCTTGGCCTCGAATGTTCGCCTTAGATGGGCAGAGCCACGTGCTCTCGTTCGTACACTTGCATGTGTATTATGTGTTGCAGTTGCCAGGTGCGGACCTGCACACTATGCGGCGATTTCCAGTGGCCAACAGACAACCACAAGCTCTGCCTTCCCTGCTCTGGCTGCACCTCGGACCGCGCCTGTGACTTTTGCTCCGCCTGGCCTGAACTGAGGTGGTCTCAGTTATGGAGCTTCTACAGACGGGACCGGCCGTCCCCTGTGAGTGACCCTCCCATCCAGGCGCCCCCCACTGTGCCAGGAGCAGTGACCAAACGCGACCGTGCCGACCCTGTGGAACGGACGCCGCGCCGAACGCGTGCACCCAGCACTGCTCGGAGATCTGAATTCAATGTGCGGACACACAGCGCCCGCCTCATGGAGCCCACCCTACGGGGATGCGCTTTGTGCCGCCCCTTGTCCGCTATCAGTTCTCGCTCATCTCTCACGCTCGCGGACTCTTATGGGGAGTCCATATGCCGGCAGGGAGCCCGCCTCACTGAGCATGGCTCTCAGAGACGAAGTGCCACGCGCCCGAGGACCTCAGACCCTTTAGAGCCCTCTCGAGCTTCCTCCTACTCCTGGCGATCCCGCTCTCTGGTGGACGGTCGTCGGAAGGACCGCCGCGCGCATTGGACAACCAGCAGCCCCCTCGCTCGGCCCAGTCGGCGGCGCGACCATCCTTGCGCATGCTCCCTGCCTCGCCGCCGCGCTCCTCGCGTCGCCCTTCTGCCTCCCCTCGGCGCCGATCAGGCAGGAGCCCTCGTTGTCGGGATCATGGGGGAGCGAAGAGGCTCAAGATACGCGCACACGAGGTATGAGCCATGGCCACGAGTCTCGCATTCGACCGGAACTGCGCTGTCAAGGACATCGTGGCAGCTGTGGGCTGGTGAGCTGAATCGACCTTCGCTCGCTTCTACCTCCGGGATCTGGCAGGCCAGCAAGACAACCTCACTCTGGTGGGGGACATCACGGCGGCGCAACACTCCCTCCCGACGCCTCAGGCGCCGTAGGTACGCACTTAGCTAAAATTGTCGGGAGTGTGCGACAGGGAGGATGGCTCTGCGTTGGCCCCGTGGGGGTGGTTGGGGTGGCGGCACCCTCCTCCTTCTTGCTATTCTTCCTATTAGTCATGTCATCAGTAATGTTTTTGAAGAAATAAATTCATTTTTCTCTAAAAGGTATTTTTTCGAAAAATACTTATCGATGACATGACTCGGAGGACCCTCCCACTTGCCCCGCTTGCCGCTGGTGAGCTAAGTATCCTGACTGAGGAATCATCGTATGACTCGGAACCGGATGGGCAGGCACGGGAGACAACTCTTGGCCCCTCTGGGGGTTCCCCGAGCAGGGGCACAACGGGTTCCTAGGTTAAAATTGTGTGAGTAAGTAGACACTTCCTATTAGTCATATCATCGGTAAGTATTTTTCAAAAAAAATACCTTTTAAAGAAAAATGAATTTTTTTTGACACACCTTGGTGGAAATTGCGCTAAGCTATATAAGGTAGTCAACACCATCACAAGGACTGGCTGTCGGCACAGACCTTGAAGAAGATAGAAGTGAGGAAGCAGAAGAAAGCAGCTGGCAACAACAGTCGCACGAGAGCAGCCAAAGTAAGGGCACAGGGGGAATACTCGGAAGCCAACCGCGAGGTGAAGAGTAGTATTAGGGCAGACAAGAGGGCCTACACAGACAGCCTGGCAGCAGAGGCAGAAAAGGCAGCAGGCAGCGGCAACATGAAACAGCTCTACGACATTACCAGAAGATTGTCCGGCAAGTATGGCCATACAGAAAGACCAGTAAAAGACAAAGAAGGCAAGCCTATTGCAGACAGAGCAGACCAACTCGACAGATGGGCCGAGTATTTTGAAGAGTTACTGAACAGACCTAGCCCACCCGACCCCCCCAGACATCCAGCCGGCAGAGACCGACTACCCATCAGCTGTGACAGACCCAGCCGGGAAGAGATCAGAAGAGCAGTGGCATTCTTGAAGAACGGCAAAGCAGCAGGCCCAGATGGCATCCCAGCGGAGTCTCTGAAAGCAGACCTAGAGACAACAGTGGAGATGCTGTACCCACTGTTTGGAAAGATCTGGGAAGAGGAGGTGATGCCGGCTGACTGGAAGGAGGGGTACCTAATCAAGCTTCCCAAGAAAGGCGACCTCAGCAAGTGTTCCAACTACAGAGGAATCACCTTGCTGTCAGTACCAGGAAAGGTCTTCAACAGGATCATCCTGGAGAGAATGAAGAGCTCCGTTGACCCCCAGCTGAGAGACCAGCAAGCAGGATTCAGGAAGAACCGATCATGTACAGACCAGATCGCCACTCTCCGCATCATCGTGGAACAGTCTCTGGAGTGGAGCTCCCCGCTGTACGTCAACTTTGTGGATTATGAGAAAGCATTTGACAGTGTGGACCGAGAGACTCTGTGGAAACTCCTACGACACTACGGTGTACCCACAAAGCTCGTCCGCCTGATCAAGAGCAACTACGATGGCATGACATGTCGCGTGATCCACGAAAGGCAGTTCAGCAGGGAGCTCCAGGTCAGAACCGGTGTCAGGCAGGGGTGTCTGCTGTCTCCGTTCCTCTTCCTACTGGCCATAGACTGGGTCATGAAGATGACCACAGAGCACAGACGAAGTGGAATACAGTGGACACTGTGGACACAGCTTGACGACCTCGATTTTGCAGACGACTTGGCATTACTGTCCCACACTCATCAACAAATGCAGGACAAGACCACGAGGCTTGCTGACATCTCGTCCCAAGTGGGCCTCTCCATTCACAAACAGAAAACAAAGACAATGAGGCTGAACGCAACCAGGGAAGAACCAGTCTTGCTTGCTGGCACCCCGTTGGAGGAGGTGGAGTCCTTCACCTATCTCGGGAGCATCATAGACAAAAAAGGCGGCACTGATGCAGATGTCAGAGCACGAATCGGTAAAGCCAGAGCAGCCTTTCTCCAGTTGAAAAAAGTGTGGAGCTCCAGAGAGCTGTCACAACACACCAAAGTCCGGATTTTCAACTCCAATGTAAAAGCAGTTCTCTTATATGGAGCAGAGACTTGGAGATTGACAAAAACCACAGTCAACAGAGTACAGACCTTCATGAACAGTTGCCTTAGAAGAATTTTGAAAATCCACTGGCCAGAGAAGATCAGCAACGTCAGACTCTGGGAGAGAACAGAACAGATAACAGCAGAGAATGAAATTGGGCGAAGAAGATGGGGATGGATCGGTCACAGTCTGAGAAAGCCAGCTTCCAGTATCACTAGGCAGGCATTGTCATGGAACCCCCAGGGAAAGAGGAAAAGAGGTAGGCCGAGAAACTCCTGGCGTCGAGACCTCCAAGCAGACATCAAGAGACTGGGAACCACCTGGAGTAGAATCGAAGGAGAAGCACAGGACAGGAGTTGCTGGAGGTCTCTCGTCGACGGCCTATACCCGGGTAGGGGTGACAGGCGTAAGTAAGTAAGTAATATAAGGTAGTCACAGAAAGATGGGGATAGTGTCATTTAACCCTCTTAACCCCACGGCTGCATTTCCAAACTTTTGGAGGCGTTGTCAGATGACTGTACCAGTTGTAGGAGATGGATTGATCATGATAATACAAGGGTAGTGCCAGATGAGCTTGGCGCCTTCAGGCACCAAGCTTATTTGGCACTACCCTTGAATTATGATCAATCTATCTCCTGCTGCAGGGTCCCAGGGCTAAATGGGTTAAGCTTGATTTATTATGAATTCTCAAGATCACAAATCAATCCTAGTTTTGTTTTTATTTTTGTTTTTAAGATTGAAATATTTTCCATAGAGATAGCCATCAAGTGACACTGGCCGTTGGCCCTAATTCTAAACTGACGAGCAAAGAAATGCTTCTTTTTTGGAACAGTTGTTAACACTTTAGTGTTTGCAATTGTTCTGAAAATATTGCATTTCTTTTGCTTGAGTGTCTGATGGTTCCGAAAATGTCGCATTTTTTTGGCTTGGCAGTATATTTTTGATGTTTTCCCCTTTCTTCTTGCTTGTGACAGCTGTCAGTTTGCTTGGCGGTTTCCCATGTTTCATGTAGCTATGCTGATCATTATTATGTTGTTGCAGCCACTGTGGGCAGCCCTGTGGATCGAAAGATTAGCTTTGCTGTGCTGACGGAGCGCTCAGACTCTTTCCATAGTAGCACCACCTCTCTGTCAGCCATGGACCCTTCAGCAACTGTCTCTGACGATAAAAGAGAAGTTCGAAGTGAGAGAACTTTTCATTACAGTCAGACAAATTTGAAATTATTTGTTAAGCCTTTTCACCCAGATATGCTGTTGCTTGAAATAAATTTGACTATAATAGTTCAACGGTTTTTTGCTGTTTTTGTTCCCATGTGTAGGTCGACGATTGGCCCAAGGAAGACAGAAACTGCTGCGACATTTTCGCCGAGGATCAGGGCACAATCTCAGCTTTCGCCACAACCGCAGCTTCAAGCTTATGCGCCCAGATGGCGGAGGCGGAAGTGAGTTTATTTCTCGGCCGGGGATTATGGTTCAGTTCCAGTGGACATTTTTTAGGGAAGGGGAATGGACTTGCACACTGCTGCAAAGGACGAGTGTTCAAGAAGCAGTCTGTTAACCCCTTCACTGCCAAGAAAAGATCCGATCCAGCTGCAAGAGACATAGATCCTCATGCGGGGCTCATGAGGGTCTATTCCTCTTGCTGAGACCAATTTGCATCCATGTTTCTTGGACGGGTCAGCTTTTGGTTGTTCAATGAACCAAGATTTCAGAAACAGGACAACTTGCAGATTTGTCAAACCCAATTCAAAAGTTGCTCACCAGCAGTGGCAGAGTGCCTGCAAGGGTGTAGTCAAAAGATGTCTGTGAGATTCTAATCCTTTGGCTGTCAGTAGCAGATTTTGTCGCGATGATTCCTGCAGGAATCATTGCGACAAAGACCACTGCCGACAGGTGCACCCTTTACTGTTTACCAGGCATCAAGCAGATAGGCAGCACTCGTTCCAGAAAGATCAGCAGCCACTCACTGCAGTCAGATGCCAAGTTCATGGAGGAGGAAAGCGGCGGTCAGTTTGAGGACGCGGAGTCTGTGACAATGCTGAGCGATGAGACTCAGGAGTCGCCTGTGGAACGTGACCAGGAAATGGAGGATGAGCATCTCTGTGCTACACTCCCGTGGCTCAAGGTGAGTAGTGCACAGTGACTTCTGTATTTCTTCTTTCCACTTTCACTTCTATAGGTAGTTTCTCTTTCCTTTAAATCAGATCGGAAATCTAGTGATCTTCTTCAGTCAAACTTAAAGTCCCTTGAACCAAACGTTGCAGCTATTACCTGAGACCATAATTTATTAGAGGTTTGACTGTATTTAAAGATCTGAACCATTTGAAGTTGTTCATCCACCAAAGAAGACAAGATAGATCAATGAACAACTAAACGAAAATGTCTTGAAAGGTCGTTTGTTTTTTCAAAATACATTACCGATGGCATTACTATATATGGAATACACTCTATAGCCTAACGATTTCAGCCCAAAGTTGTGTCCCCTACACAACTGGGGAGGAGACACCGAGGATCCCAGAATAGGAGCCCGGGTGGCCTCCCCTTACCAACCTATACCGGCAAGCGTGTGGGGAACTCACCCCAGTTTCACTCTTAGCTCGACCGTGAACGGTCGTTCTTTTGCCTTGCTACGGTTTTTGACCGGTTCTTCTGTGGTTTACTACTACTTGGCTTTTTGCCTTGTTTTTGACTTCTCCTTGGACTCAGTGTACTTCGTTGGTGTGTTCTACACTTCAACGTTTTTACTGTGTGTGGACTTAGCGCCGACCGGTTTGACTTTCAGTGAACTTCGTCCTTGGCTGCAGCCTTGGGGTTTCAGCTTGTGACTTTACTCACGTGGCTTTTGCCTCGCAGTGTGAGTTCGGCGCTTGAGTGTGTTCCTTCCTGTGAACAGTGTACAACGAACGCTTTGGTGGCTTCTGTTGAAGTTTTGCCCCTTTTGTGAGGATTTCTGTGGCCCTCGGATGCCCTCGTCGCCTGCCGGCCGTGCTCTACTGCTCTTCGGACAGGATGTATGACGTGTGTGCCGACGGGAGTGAGGACCGGCGGTCTCAGGTGCGGTGTGCCTCATGGGATCCTACAGACGTGTCCTTTCTTCCTGGTCGCAACATTCTCCCCGGACTTCTCCGCAGGATGGCGTCGCTACGTCGGCTTCTCGGGCCCCACTTCACTACGGCTTCCGGGCCTTCCAGCCCGCAGGTAAGTCCCCTTCTTTTACCTTAGTCGAGCAGAAACTCCCTCCCCTCTCCGAGTCTTCTGAGCAGGGCAGGCGAGTATCAGGGTCGTGCTCCCCACTTTGGCGTGTCGGAAGCTCCATTTTTTTTTTTGTACTAAAGAGGTTACCTGCCCGCTCTGATTCGTCCGAGCGGACCCGGTTTCCTACGTTTACGTCACCCACCCCAGGCGGGCCCGGTGTGACCATGGTCACGCGCACCCCACGCTCCGAGGCTTCGGAGCGGGGGTCGCGGGCCACAAAATTGTCCCCTCCCCGCTCCACCTTCCTGAGCGGGCTTGGCGTGAAAACTTTCTGTCCCCCCCGCGCCCCGTATTTTCCAGGCGGGCCCGGTGTGACTCAGATTTTTACTCACAGGTGCGGATTTGTGCGCACCATTTGTCCCCTCTTCGCTTTTCCTGAGCGGGCTTGGCGTGACACTTTTCTGTCCCCCACCCCCCCCCCACCCCCCTCCCCCACCCCCCCCCCACCCCCCTCCCCCACCCCCCCCCCCACCCCCACCCCCCCCACCCCCCTCCTCCCCCCCCCCCCCCCCCCCCCCCGCACTGAACTTTCCAGGCGGGCCCGGGGTGACTCAGATATTTACTCACAGGTGCGGATTCGTGCGCACCATTTGTCCCCTCTTCGCTTTTCCTGAGCGGGCTTGGCGTGACACTTTTCTGTCCCCCCCCGCCCCCGCACCGAACTTTCCAGGCGGGCCCGGGGTGACTCAGATATTTACTCACAGGTGCGGATTCTTGCGCACCTTTTGTCCCCTCCCCGCTTTGCTTTTCCTGAGCGGGCTTGGCGTGACACTTTTCTGCCCCCCCCCCCCCCCCCCCCCCCCCCCCGCCCCGTACTTTCCAGGCGGGCTCTGTGTGACTCAGACATTTATTCACAGGTGCGGATTCGTTCGCCCCAATTGTCCCCTCCCCGCTTCGCTTTTCCTAAGCGGGCTTGGCGAGACACTTTTCTGTCCCTCTCCCCCCCCCCCCCCCCCCCCCCCCCCCCGCCCCAAACTTTCCAGGCGGGTCCGGTGTGACTCAGACATTTGCTCTCAGGTGCGGTTTCGCGCGCCCATTGGTCCCCTCCCCGCTTCGCTTTTCCTGAGCGGGCTTGGCGTGACACCCTTTCCGTCCACCCCCCCGCCCCGAACTTTCCAGGCGGGCCCGGTGTGTCGCGGACTCTTTCTCTCAGGTGCAGATTTGCACGCCCCAATCGTCCCCTCCCCGCTTCGCTTTTCCTGAGCGGGCTTAACGTGACACCTCTCGATCCCCTCCCCACCGCCCCGATCTTTCCGGGCGGGCTCGGGGGGACTCAGATATTTACTCTCAGGTGCGGTTTCGCGCCCAGGTGTCCCCTCCCCGCTCCGCCTTCCTGAGCGGGCTTGGTGTGACACTTTCTGTCCCCACCACCCCCGCCCCGAGCCTTCCAGGCGGGCCTGGTGTGACTCAGACTTTTACTCACAGGTGTGGATTCGCGACGAGCAGGTTGGGGGTGCCGGCTTTTCCCCTTCCGCCTCCCCTCTTACCTTCGGAGTGTGGTCTCCGGCTCTCGCTTTCCCCTCCTCCTCCGCGTGCTATTCCCGTCACTAGTAGCCCCTCCTCCCTCGCACTTCGGCGAGTCGGGGGCTTACAGAGCCTATTTAGCCTTTGGCCGCGGTCCCTCCTCCTTCGCGACGCCCCGACTTACGGGCTTCGCGGTCGCCTCCTCCTTTCCTTTGGGCTCGCCCTCACCAGTCGCTGCGGCGGTCCCGCGCTCTCGGAGCCGGTCGCCCTCATTGCAGCTTAGCTTGGTAGGCGGAGGTGGAGGTAGACCCTGACATTCTAAGCCTGCTTTCAATGGTTTCGGCTTCAGCCATCTTCTTGCGGGATTCGCCCTCTGATCTTCCTCTCGCTTCACAGCTGTTTCGTCGGCCTCCTGCTCGTCTAGGTTTTCGGCTCTTCACTCAGCTCACAGTCGGTTTGTGCGTGGAAGAGGCCCCCATCTGTTCGACTACTTCCTCCCTCCGGACTTATGACCACCTTCGCCTCCTCTGAAGAGCAGGCTTCCGCCAGGTTGTTGCTTTGCGGCGGGCTAAGGTCGCAAGTCTCTCCCTCAGCCACACAGTTACGGGATCTCGTCGACGCTTCTCGACCCGGCTTCGCCAGGACTCAGTCGGCGACGAGGACTCTTTCGCAGCTACGCGTTCACCAGGCTTGGTACGCTGGACACTCTCAAGCCTTCACTGTCCCTGTTTGTTTGGCGGATGCGGCAGCCGTCGTCCTGGCGGTGGGCTCCGGCTACTCCAGACTGCTTGTCCTCGCCCTCTTGACGGATTCGCTTCCTTAGTTCGGATTGGCGACGCAAGCGGTGCTTCTTTTACTTGGAGGACTCTTGGGATCTGGAATCTTCGTCTCCGCGCCGTGACTTTCCGTGGTTGTTGCTAACAGGGCCGCCTACCTTCCTCAACCATCTCTGTGGCGGCGTTCGCCTACTGGGACCTTGGGCCGCGTGGTCACTCCTACGACTCGGCACCGATCTCCCCATGACGGTGAAGATGCAACTCCTCCAGGCTCCACTCGGTGGTTCCCTCTTGGTGAGACGTGGCAGACTGTATAGGAGACTCCACCCCCGCTGCGTCTCCTCGCTCGGGCCCTCTGACATTCCCCTTCTCCAACTCCGGCGCCAGTTCTTGGGTCTCCAGTCGGCGGGCAATTGGCCTTCTACAGCGACCTTAGGAGATTGCTGTTCCCAGCCGACCTTGGGATCATCTCTATGGTCGACCAATCTCTTCTCTGCACAGTAAGGTGAAGGCCTGGCTCAACAAAACAGCGATAGTAGCGGTCTCCCGACACGACTCGCTGGCGTTCTACGTCCGTCTCCTATCGTCCCCTTCCTTGGGGCAGGTGGCACCCAGTTATCGGCGCTATACAAGTCTTCTTTGGGAAACGCCCGTTCAGATGGAGACAGCCAGACTCTTCACTCAGCTGTCCGGCTGATGGATCTCGCTGTCAGCCTCGATCTTCTGGCACGTTCACGAGCCGATTCTTCCGTCTTCGCGCCGGTGTCTACTTGCCTTGGCGGGATCGTCTAACAGTTTCCGAGCCCTCCCCGGCGTCCTCAACGTCTGTCCGTGGGTCTTCATGAGGATCCTCGACTTGGTGATGGCCAGCTTTTGCCAGCGGTCGCTGAATCCGTCCTTCTCTTCCTGGACGTTCTTGATGCTGCGCAACCTAGTCACCGCGACTCTCAGAGAGGACAGAGACGCCCAACTTTCTCTCCCTCTAGGACCGGGTCTGGCTTCAGCTCCTGGGACTGCTCGGCGCGGCAGCAGACTCGTCTCCCTTCGACCGGCGCTAGGGATACGAAGAGTGAAGGCTCGCCGCATCTACTACACCTCCTCCTACGCTGGCGCCCCTTCGTTGACACCCTGTCGGTTCCGTTCTGTTTCCCACTTCCTGCCCCTGCTTCGAACGTGGGCGGATTTGGCATGCTGGGCGTCAGGCATGTCCCTGTGCTCCCCTCGGACCAGGTGATCAATCTCCACTGACGGGAGCCAGTCCGGTTGGGGCGCTCTACTTCCCGGACCTTGCCTCGGACCAGTTACCCGGGGACTTCGCAGACAGTCACTTCGACTGGGAGTTATAGCAGTTGGGATGGCCCTCAACGCCTGGCCAGAGACTCTGACCAACCGGGACGTCCTCGTCTGCCAGACAACTCGACAGTGGCGGCCTTCATACAGAACCAGGAGGCACTCGCTGGCCCTCACGGTGCTTCCTCCTCCTTCCTACTCTGGTGGTAGGACCCGGACCTTGCTTTCGAGCCCGCCACTTCCCGGAGTGGTCCCTGCGCCCAGACGTCTTCGTCTGTTCCGCTCGAGATGGCAGACGCCGCTAGTCGACCTTTGCCGCCAGATGGAACATCCAGCTACTGCTGTTTGCCTCTCTAGTCCCGGACCCTCTCACCTGTGCGGTAGACGCGCTCTCCTCCTGGGTACAGACTGATCTCGTTTACATTCCACCCCACCCGGGTCTGCCTTGGGGGACTTGGGTGGGGTTAGGTATTTTTTAGTTCCCAGGGTCACCCTGGTCAGCCCCACAGGGTGGGTTTTTCTCTCTATTCTGGGGCATGTGTTTCTGTCTACCCTTTGTCCATTCACCTGTATTTGCCTTTTTAAAACTCTCCCTACTGTCTGCACTGCCTGTAGTTCTTGATATTGGATGTGTGTTGCTAAATGGTCTTAGCTTTATTTAGGCCCCATGTTGTAGGTTTATTTAACGTATTTGACCGGCTGGCGACATACATTCAATTTTCTGTTTATTTTTTTTTTCACAAGCAGTGCAGGCACGTCCTGAGAAAGCCTTGTTGCTGTCGGGACGTTAAGCAATGTACAATCAATCAATCAATCGTTTACATTCCCTCCGTCGGTGCTGGTGCCGAAGATCCTGCGGAATCTGCTGGTTGCTCCGCGGTTATCTTCCTGGTGACCACCCCTTCAATTGGACCTAGAGCTGGACCATGGATCGGCTCGTTCTAGCAACGGACCCGGCCCGAGAGCCCCACCCCTTCCACGACGCTCCAGCAGCTCCGCCCGGCTCTGTTACACCCGTGCCTGGAGCTCCTCCCCCTTCTCGCCTGGAAGTTGCCAAACTAGTCCTCGCCGCTAGAGATTGTTGGAGGCGGCAGTGGCGGCCTTGGCCGCAGGCCACAGACTTTCTACCGGGAATGTGTGCGAAGGCAAGTGGAGGATCTCTCAGTCGTGGGGCGCCGCCCAACAGCTCCCGCCCCCACGAATCTCACTTCCCCTACCGGAGGAATACTTCATTGGCTCCTCGACAAACAAGGATTAGCACCTTTTTACCGTCAAGGGATTCGTTCCGAGATCACACACACTTACCGCCTCCTGGACCTGTCGGATCCGGCCCTTGGAAGACCTTCGGACCTGTTGGCTCTACTGAACTCAGAGGTCCTCTCTCCTGGTTTCTCTACCTCGGTGGGACCTCCCTTGGGCACTAGAGACAGCCCGTTTCGAACCCCTGCATTTGGCACGGTTCACCGTTCTGGCCCGGACACGTGTTGCTTCCTGGCGCTCGCCATGGCTTCTGCGTGAGCGAGCTGCTTGCACTCTCGGCTCGCCCTGCAGGTGGGCAGTCGAGCCTTTGGCTCAGCGCTTCTTCTCACCGGCCCGTCCTTCAGGCCAAGAGCCGGCCTTCCTCGGCTGCGCTCCAGACGCTGACCTTACATCCGTTTCAGAGGTCGACCGACCCCTCGGGTCGCGTCCACAGGACCCAGTCCAGGCACTGTAGAATTCCTGCGTCGCTCACAACCACGCCGTTGGAGGCGTCCCCGCCTCTTCTTACGTCCTTCCCCAGGCAGGCCGGGTCTCGGCCTAGACAGTTCGCCCTGACTGGGGTAGGCGACTCGTTGGCCTTCCAAGATCTCTCCCCAGACAGGGATAGATGGTTACAGTTCCGGGCGCATGAAGTATGAGCAGTAGCTATCAGAGTGCCCTTGACCGCTACGGCTCGGTTAAAGTCATAGTGACGGCGGTAGGCGGACGTGCAGACTCCTCCTTCGCCCTCTTCTACCTCCACGACCTATCCGGCCACGGTGGGCGACTGCTCCGCGGCCCAGCACTCCCTCCGCGCGCCGCAGGCGCATAGGCACTTCTTAACTGAAATCGTCGGGAGTGCTCCTTGCGGGCCGGCGGAGGGTTTAGGTACAGGGGGTTGGGTGTCGGCACCCTCCTCCTCTTTGCGATTCTTCCATATAGTAATGCCATCGGTAATGTATTTTGAAAAACAAATGAATTTTTTTTCTAAAATGTTTTTTTTTTTTAAATACTTACCGATGGCATTACTTGGATGGCCCTCTCACCTGCCCCGCTTGCCTCCTTGGCTAAGTGTTTTGGCTAAGCGTGAAACTGAGGTGAGTTCCCCACACGCTTGCTGGTATAGGTTGGTAAGGGGAGGCCACCCGGGCTCCTATTCTGGGATCCCCGGTGTCTCCTCCCCAGTTGTGTAGGGGACACAACTTTGGGCTGAAATCGTTAGGCTATAGAGTGTATTCCATATATAGTAATGCCATCGGTAAGTATTTTTCAAAAAAATACATTTTAGAAAAAAAATTCATTTTTGGAAGAGAGATAGACAAAACACAAGAGAGACGGACAAAACCCCAGCCTCTCAGACACTATTCCTACATTCCTACTGTTTGACGATTTCCTGTTCTCTTGTCTGCATTTGATAAATCCGTCACTGTTTCTACTATATCTTTTAACCTATTTAACCCCAAGTCCCTACAGCAGGAGATTGATTGACCGTGATCATTCAAGGGTAGTGCCAGATTAGCTTGGCGCCTTCAGGCGCCAAGCTAATCTGGCACTAACCCTTGATTTATCACAGTCAATCCATCCCCTGCAACTGGTACACAGTCATTAGGAAACACCTCCGGAATTTGAGAAATGGGACCTTAGGGCTAAAAGGGTTAATGTTTCAATGTTCAGGTTGTGGTGCAGCTGGCCAACTTGTCCAACTTTGTGTGCACCCACCAAGGCTACTGCCACCCCAACTGTTACGAGAGGCAGCGTCGTTGCTGCTCAAGGCTTACAGCTGCTCTGCGCAAGGTGTATGAGGCAGCTGAAAATACCCAAGCGGATGAGTTGCATCGAAGTTCATCGCAGAAAGATGCACAGAGGGACAAACTGAAACGTCGAGTAATTACAATTTATGTTACCCTAGTAACTGAAGTTATCTTACAGCTAAATCATTAGACACAAATTGAGTTCTGTGAGGGATGATGATGTGGGGTGTGAGAGTGAATGCATTTATCATATTAGGTGGAAATGTAACATTGGCAGATTTTGTGTTTGAGTTTATTATCCCACCCCACACCATTATCATTCTATACTGAGGAACCAGAGAAATGCAACATTTTTGGAGTCATTAGAAACACTTTAGTGTTTCCAATGATTAAAAAAAGGTATTTCTTAGAGTTTACGATGATTAAAAAAATGTCGCATTTTTTTTTTTCCTCGGTATATTTCCCTCCTTCTCTCCAAATTGGTGCTTTAATTGCTATCTCTTTACAAAATCTCTCGTCACAATGTGTTTTGGGTATTCATTACTAGATGAATAAATGTATGCTACAAATGAACATCATCATCATCGTGCCCACCCTCCCTCCAAACACCCACCATCCCACAACCAATATACACAGTATAAGAACGAGCAAGCAGATGGCTTGGAGCTACTTGACTCTTCTTGCCAGGGGCAAGTTGATCCATACTTTGGGCAAGATGTCACAAGGGCAATTTGGCATATTAGCAAGTTGTCCAATAAATAATAAGCAGACGAAATGAAGTTAAACAAAGCAGATTCGTTGATGTTTTTTAACTTTATTTATTCAATCAAGTTAGAATACATTTAGGTTCATTAACCCATTCAGCCCTGAAGAACTACAGCAGGTTGTCGACGCCAAGCTAATCTGGTGCTACCCTTGAATTGGTACCCTTGAATTATCATGGTCAACCCATCTCCTGTGACAGGTGCATAGTCGTTAGATGACGCCTCCAAAATTGGGAAATACATGTCGGGCTGAACGAGTTAATAATGGTGTAAAGTTTATTTTCTATGTGGAGTTAGTATAAAAAAGCACTTCCTCTTGTTTCGTTAAATTCCTTAAGATGCAATATACACTGTAGAAATCTTTCTCGTCTCTCTTGTTGTCATTGGTGAAAGAAATTAAGTTCAGGAAAGCGTGAAGACATCTAATTCCACAGGTCTACCCTCGTAACACACTTCAACACTTCTTTTACTCACTTCAGTAGTGTTTTGGAAAGGTCAAAGTTACAAAGGCTAGATTAACCCTCCTAACCCCACAGCCATGTTTCAGAGCTTTTGAAGGCGTCGTTTAACGACTGAGTACCAGTTGTAGGAGATGGATTGATCATGATAATTCAAGGGCAGTGCCAGATGAGCTTGGCGCCATCAGGCGCCAAGCGCATCTGGGACTACCCTTGAATTATCAAGATCACATGGGTGGGACTTTCCTGGCTACAGCCGGATTTCCGAATTCAAAAATAATTTTTTTTTTTTTTCACTTATGCCCCAAGACCCTCGCTTCAGGATTCAACTTTTTTTTTGGTCCCACCTATGTGATCAATCTATCTCCTGTTGCAGGGTCCTGGGACTAAATGGGTTAATTGTGTGGATCAGTCACACATGTGAGATAGAAGGGCTTTGCCATTCTTGTGTTAATTTTCTGGTAAAATATGCAAGTCGATTGTTGCTGTTGCTGTTGACCGTTGCTCATGATTCTGCCATGTAGGATTCAATTTTCATGGTAACATCACCTGCCAAGAGAAGAGAGAGCACCCCGCTGCTGGAAAAGATCAAGAGTGACGTCTCAATGACAAAGCTGAAGCTCAACTCCGCCTGGAAGAAAGAAGAGAAAATGAGATTGGTGCGTGATGACACGCCCATCCTGAAATACTTGACGTCACAGGTACTGCCATTTCTATTATCCTTTTTTTTTTTACAGTAGATCCAAAACATAGAAGCATGAAAGAGTATTTTTCTCAAAACTCTTACCGATGGCATGACTAATAGGAAGGTACACTTAGCTACCGATTTCAGCCTAAGCATCCGTTGTGTACACTACACAACTAGGGAGGTGACTCCAGGGAGTCGTTACCAAGAAACCCTGATTGGCCTTCCTTCCCTCCCAATCCGGTCACGTGATCGGGATTCTCCCGCCAGTCTTTTACGCTTAGCTCAACCGGGACGGTTGTGTTCAGCCTTCGTGGATTACCTTCGACTGTGTTTGAAACGGATTACCGCCTGTGCTTTCGTTGGATTTACCGCGCTGGAACCATGAGACCAGGAGGTGAGGCGCAGCAGGAAGCACAGTTCCCGATCCCACATGTCTTCGGGCTCTAGCTCTGCTAGTTTTGCTGCCCAGAGGAAACGGACGGCTTCTCGCTCCCCCCGGCGTGCTTCCCCATACAAGCGTCACCGCTCATCAACGGTAGCGTGGGAACGTTCCCGGGACTCCTCCCCTTATGCAGACGCGTGCACTAGGACCCAGCGGGCGGATTCACGCGGACGCAGTCGTTCCCCCAGTAGCTGTCGGTCCTCTCACCGCCGTGATCGTTCAGGCCACCGCACCCTGAGGGAACGTTATCCTATGCTTCACAGCCCCCCACCTCGTCAGAGCAGCACTCAGGCGAGCCGCCCTTCTTCCCCCTCTAAAGCCGAGCATTGGCGGCATGCTGCAAGGGATGTCCCCGCCTCCCAAGTCCACTTCTGTGACGTGCGCATGCAACCCTACGGCAGTACCCATTCCTTGGTCGAGACGCGGCTTCCCTTCCGACGGTCGGCGTCTCTCGACGATGGTGAGGCCCTGAGTCTACTGCCAGAGGATTCAGTCTTGGCCCTACTCTCGGATGATTGCCGGTCTGCGACCCGAGACTCTCAGCCTTCCAGCAGCTCCTCGACCCCGGCTGCCTTCGTAGCTCCGAGCATGGAGACTCTGCGGTCCTTAGATGAAGCTGCGCAGCTGATTTCGTCCGTTCTTCCGCCGGACTCCTGCCCACCGTCTCCCCCTCTCAAGAGGAAAGCCTCCGCATCTGTGGATGGCCCCAGGCAAGCCAAGAGGTTCAAGTCCCTCCCCCAGCCCCGGGTTCCAGGATCTCGTGGAGGCCTTTTCAGCGCAGCTACAGCAGGGCTCCTTTGGAGACTCCAGCTTCTTCGCGGACCCCAAGTGGCCAGAGGGGTTGGATATCTCATTTCGCCAGCGCTGGAATGCCGGACATTCCCAGGCCTTCGCTTGCCCCCTTCCAGCGGTGGATGTCATGGCGGAACTACATGCGGGCGGCTGCAGATCCCTTCAGATCTGGATGCCGCGAGGACTGGACAAGACAGCCATCCTCATCCGCAACGCTCTGGCTTGTGGTGACTTCTTGGACCTGGTGATGTAGGCCATGGTAAGACGTGGAAGATGCCTGGGACCCCTCTATTTTGCTGCTTTTGGGAGACATCCTCGCTTTGGCGGTGGCTGCTAACCAGGCTATGTACCATACCTCCATGAACGCCATGGTCGCCGCGGCTAATTGCGACCTGATGCGCCGAGACATCATCCTCCGCGGTTGTTCCGACCTCCCCGCGTCGGTGAAGACACAGCTCCGTCAAGCTCTGCTCGGAGGTGCATGGCTCTTTGGACCCACCTGGCAGTCAGTCAAGGACGCGTCTAAGGACATCTGGCCCTCCTTCGACGCTCCCGCCCGCTTTCAGGCTGCCCGCAAGGCTGTGGACCACTAGACCCGCTGCTCGCCCCTACTCTAGGGGCGCCCGCTTCTCCACTCGTACCCCAGCTGCCGGCCGCTCACGCGCCTTCCCAGCCCCGACTCCCTCCTGGCCCAAGCCCGCCCAGAGGACCGGTCTCGGGAGGGCCCTCTGACTCCCCTGCACCTGCCCCCACCGCTCTCTGCAGGGTCTCCAGTCGGCGGGAGGCTAGCTCTGCACAGCGAGGCGTGGCGCTCGCTGCTGCCGGACGACCCTTGGGTTCCCTCTACCATTCAGAGGGCCTCCTAATCTCATTTCGGTCCCCTCCTCCTCTTGCGCGCTCCCCTCTCTGGACCAGAGTCCCGATTGATCAGCTCAAAGCGGACGCTTTTCACGGCGAGGTCATCGTTCTGCTTCAGAAGTCCGCTACAGAGGTGGTCTCTCGACACAACTTCCTGGCATTCTACAGCCGTCTCTTCGTTGTCCCCAAGCCCGGCGGCAAGTGGCGGCCCGTCATAGACCTCTCGGTGCTCAACAGATACATCTCCGCTCAGTACTTCCGGATGGATGCAGCCAATGCCCTGCGGGTGTTGATCCAACCACTGGACTTTGCAGTGAGTCTCGACCTGGCAGATGCATACTTGCACGTTCCCGTGCACCCGGCCTCCCAACAGTATCTGCGTTTCATGTTCCGCGGAGTGGTGTATCAGTTCCGGGCACTCCCCTTCGGCCTCAACCTCAGCCTTTGGGTTTTCACCAGGATCATTGACCCGATCGTCACCAGGTTCCAACAGTCGTCCGCGAACCCAACTAAGAACTACCTGGACAATCTGCTCCTCTGGAATCAGGTTGCCGCCGTTCTGGAAAGGGACAGGGACTTGCTGCTCACCCTCCTCCGCCAGCTCGGTTTCCTGGTCAACATGTGCAAGTCAGACCTCGCGCCGTCTCGCCGGTTCATCCACCTCTGCATGGAATTCCTGACCGACCTCAACCGAGTACGGCTCCCCGAGGCGTGGATTCAGAAGCTGGCAGCACTGGTGCTTCAAGTCTCGCATGTGGAGGCGGTTCCGGCCAGGGTATGGCTACAACTCCTGGGACTCTTCAGTGCGGCGGCGGACCTCCTGCCCCTCGGCAGGTTCTACTCCAGGCTGGTCCATTTGCATCTGCTCCTCCACTGGCGCCTGTCCTCTGGCGATCTAGCGGTCCCGGTCCCAGTATCTCCGTTGGTCAGGCCTCACCTCCAGCGTTGGACGGATTCTTCCTGGCTTGCGTCAGGGATTCCCCTCGTCTTCCCCTCACCTCGACTCCATCTGCACGGATGTGAGCCTATCCGGCTGGGGAGCACACCTGCTGCCTGAGTTCGCCACAGCCTCGGGCACTTGGCCGCAAGATCATGTCGGCAGACACATCAACTGGCTGGAGTTAAAGGCTGTGTGGCTTGCCCTTGTCGCCTGGGAGACAAGTCTCTGTCACCAAGCCGTCCTGGTTCTCTCCAACAACGCCACGGTAGTCGTCTACATCCAGAACCAAGGCGGGACGTGATCGCCCGCTCTCCGCATGCTCCTCTACCAAGTTCTCCTGTGGTGCAGGGATCGCGGCATCACTCTTCGAGCCAGACACATCCCCGGCCACCTAAACGTCCTCGCGGACTCCCTCTCATGGCAGGGCTAGCTCCTCCACACAGAGTGGTCACTCCGTCCGGACATCTTCCAGCTCATCTGCACCCGCTGGGGGACGCCGATGATCGACCTCTTCGCCACACGGTGGAACAAGCAGCTCCCCCTTTTTGTCTCACCCATTCCGGATGCCCTGGCCTGGGCGGTAGACGCTCTCTCCATTCCTTGGGAGGGCCTGCTGGCGTACGCGTACCCTCCGTCCGTCCTGGTACCCAAGTCCTCCAGAAGCTCTGGGGCCTCAGCGCAGTTCTTCTGTTGGTGGCGCCCTTCAGCTGGACCAAGAGTTGGACCACCGACCTCCTGAACCTTGCCACAGATGCCCCCTTGCGCCTCCCCACCCCCGGCACGATACTTAAGTAGCCCCAGCAGAGTCTTTACCACCCGTGCCCGGAGCAGTTGCTCCTTCACGCTTGGAGGTTGTGCAGCAGGCCTTCGCCGCAAGAGACTTCTCGAGTGCAGCGGTGGCAGCTATCTCAGCAGCCCGCAGAGCTTCCACCCGTAACGTTTACGAGGGCAAATAGAGAGTCCTGCAGTCCTGGTGCGCCGCCCAGCAGCTCTCCCCCACGGATCTGACTATGCCCCAGCTGGCTGAGTTCTTTCTGTGGCTCTTCGTCCAACAGAACCTCGCCCCTATCACCATCAGGGGGTACTTGGCCATGATTGCAGACACTTACTGCCACTTGGGCCGGCCGGACCCAGGGGCCTGCAAGGACCTCTCGGACCTGATGGCGCACCTAGACCTTCAGCAGCCGGTCTCGCGCTCGATGATTCCGCGCTGGGACTTAGCATTTCAGTGACCTAACCAGGAAAACATGCTTTCTATTGGCACTCGCCACAGCATCACTTCACAGGTCATAATGATACGCCCCCTCAGACGTATGGACCAGTCCCGGGAATCCCGTCAGCAGGACCCAGTCCGATCGCTGCGAATTTACCTGCGCAAAACGAAGCCACTCAGACGAGGACATGCCCGCCTTTTCCTACCCTTGGCCCCGGGCAGACGTGATATCTCCACTCAGACAATCTCGTCCTGGCTACGCTGGGTCATCCAGTCTGCATACGCAGAACTCACCCCAGAGAGAGCAAAGACGATGCGCATACGGGCACACGAAGTGAGGGCAGTGGCAACGAGCATCGCGTTTGACCGCAACTGCGCAGTATGCGACATTGTGGCGGTGGGGGCTGGCGGGCGAAATCCACCTTCACCTGATTATACCTGAGGGACCTATCCGGCCAGCGTGACAACCTGGCCCTGGTGGGGGACATCTCGGCGGCGCAGCACTCCCTCCTTAGGTACGCCTAGCTGAAATCGTTGGGAGTGGGCGCATGTGGGGGGGCCTCGATAACCTAACACACGGGGAGTGCAGTTTAATTGCGATTTTTCACTTGGGGGATTGTGTTATAGGTGGCAACCACCTCCTATTCGCTATTGTTCCTATTAGTCATGCCATCGGTAAGAGTTTTGAGAAAACAAATGTATTTTTCTCTAAAATGTATTTTTTCGAAAAATACTTTCCGATGGCATGACTCGGAGGTCCCTCCCTCCTACCCCGCTTGCCGCTATTGAGCTAAGGCAAGACTGGTGGGAGACTCCCGATCACGTGACCGGATAGGGATGGGAGGGAGGCCACTCAGGGTTTCTTGGTAATGACTCCCTGGAGTTGCCTCCCTGGTTGTGTAGTGTACACAACGGATGCTTAGGCTGAAATCAGTAGCTAAGTGTACCTTACTATTAGTCATGCCATCGGTAAGTATTTTTCGAAAAAATACATTTTAGAGAAAAATACATTCTTCTGTAGATCGAAAGATCTCCTGAAATATGCCTGGTCTGCTATTTTCATGCTCGTGCTTGCTTTGGTTCTGGAGTTACAGTAGCAACTCCTATGAGTGGTCACCCCTATTGTCAAGAGACATTCTGAGAGAGCAAGAGAGATATGCTAGTGGATGGGGGGAGAGAGTAATAACACATAAAACCCTGACATGCTACGAGAGGATGTGGAATGACCATGATAGTTCAAGGGTGGTGTCAGAATAGCTTTGCGCCTGTCAGCGCCAAGCTATTCTGACACCACCCTTGAACTATGAGTGTTTGAGTGTTTCATTAACACAGTGATAAACTGGGTAGATTCGCTGGTCTATGATGGGTCATATAAAGTGGGTTAACCATGCTATTAACCCATTATTTCCTGAGGTTGATATTTCCAGAATAGTGAATTGTCCTATGATGGCTACACGACTGGGCGACAGGCTGTTCTGGCACCACCCTTGAACTGTCATGGTCAAATTTATCTCATGTTGGAGCGTATCAGGGACTTACGGGGGGAAGGACATCTACAGAAATTGGTAATTTCATCCTCAGGGTGTGATGAGTTAGTTGTAAAGACTCGGTTGTTATTGACCTTTGAACTCCGTGAATGACCGTTTGTAGGCCCAGAGGCTGACTCAGTGTCCGATGGCGATCCTGACAAAGGCAGCTCCAGTCCTGCAGGTGGAGAACTTTGTGGACATGATGCCAGTGGCCTGGGAGCTGTTGCTGGAGACTGACCAGGAGTTGGCCGCTGCAGCAGGTGAGAACTGAAGGGAGAGGGGAGCGCTTGGTTTAATATTATCTTGTTTTATTGGCGATACATGACGATGCATTTTCTAGCTGTAGCATCTTCTTAAACGCAAAATCTTACACTACGTTTGTGAGTGTGCACGTGTCTTTGCCGTGCGTATGGAGTTAGTGTCAAACTTATCCTATGTTTGTGTTCAGTCTTGAATTTAGCTTAGTTTTTATAGTAATTTAAATTAAGGCCACAATGATAATTTAGTAGTAGATGTGCAATACATATTTAACTTAATTTAATGTTTCATTTTACTTGTGTGATTCTGTAACTGTCCATACACTTTTTACTAACATTTATTAATTTTTAACTTTTATTTATGCTCGGAAAAGACAAAGACAAATATCCTTATGATCAGTAAATGTAAGTCTTGAACTGTCACCTGGACTTAGCTGGCTGTGACAATGAAGCCATTTTCCTAATGCTAGCTGCTACTGTTGATTTTCAGAATCTTTAACCCTCTTCCTGCTACTGTATGTGCATGTTTGTTTCTGAAATCTTTGCTCATTCGATGACCAGAAGCCAAAACCGTCCAAGAAACATGGATACAGATTGGTCTCAGCAAGAGGCATAGATCCTCATGAGCCCCCGCAGTCGCGGGGGCTCATGAGGATCTATGTCTCTTGCAGCTGGATTGTGTTCACGTTTTCTTGGCACTGAAGGGGTTCATGATTCTTTGATACCAGTTGCTTATTTGTAAGTGTTAATGCAGGGGACATTAACCCTTTGCGTTTCAGTAGCATTTTTTTGTCACGATGATTCCTGTATAGCGACTCCCGAAACGCTTAGGGTTGATTATCTTGATTACCGGTATCTGAGAAGATGAGCGTTTCATGCAGCGTACACTTCTTCTCTGCTTTGTGGTCAGCTTCAGTGTTCCTGTTATCATCGGTGAAATCACCCGACAAGGCGCGCAACACGATCATACGTGAACTACAGCATGAAGAAACCAATCAGCGCATCAATGCTATTCTCAGGTAGTACATATTTTGTTACAAACTTACATACATCTATCGTTGTGACGACTGGCACCAGCATCATCTAATAATAATAATAGTAACCCAGAGTTTGAATAGAGCACCCTTCCTCACAGAAAAGCAAACTCAGTGTGCTTGACAACACAAATTTTTGGCTCATGTGAGAAGCAAAAGTGAGTATGTTCTGGGCCAGCAGTCTTTCGTCCGGCGTCCAACCACTGTCTGCCGTTGTCCGTGGTAAACTTTAACATTGGCATTTTCTCGGAGACTATTCAAGCTACAGTCTTCACACTTGGCCCAAGGATACTTTGTGGCAGGACCTTTCTAAACATACCAATTTCAGTGACCTCTCACAAAGGTCAAGGTCACTGGGGATCAGGAAATATATCAAAAATAGCTATTTTTGGACATAATTTATTTTTTCTCAAATACTATTCACAACTTCAAACCCAAACTTGGTACAAATATGCCTGATGTTAAGACCTTTATACGCACACTAATTTGGTTTATCCCTCGGAAAGCTCAAGGGTCACGAGCTCAAGAAATAGGTCCAAAATCACCATATTTTGACAAAAAATGCTTTTTCTCAAATACTATTCACAACTTCAAACCCAAACTTGGTACAAAGATACCTGATGGTAAGACCTTTCTATGCATACTAATTTTGTTGATCCCTCGGAAAGGTCAAGGGTCACAAGAGCTCAAGAAATGGGTCCAAAATAGCCATATTTTGACAAAAGATGTTTTTTCTCAATTACTATTCACAACTTCAAACCCAAACTTGCTACAGAGATACCTGGTGGTAAGACCTATCTATGCATACTAATTTGGATGACCCCTCGGAAAGGTCAAGGGTCACAAGAGCTCAGAAAATAAGTAAAAACAATAGCCATATTTTGACAAGAAATATTTTTTCACAATTACTATTCACAACTCCAAACCCAAACTTGCTACAGAGATACCTGATGGTAAGACCTATCTATGCATACTAATTTGGATGACCCCTCGGAAAGGTCAAGGGTCACAAGAGGTCAACAAATGTGTATAAAATGCCAATAATTGTACTTATTATCAACATTTTTGCAAACTTTTCAATAAAATTTGGCACAAAGGTAGCTGATGATAACACTTTCCTATGTATCCTAATTTAGTTGACTCATCGCAAAGGTCAAGGGGGTTTCACAGATGTGTGAAAACTAATTAAATTTTGAGAAAACATGGATTTTGTTAGTGCAGAAGACATCCTTTTACATATTGTCAGACATGTGGATCAGTCAATACATGTGAGCCATAAGGACTTTGCCTTTCTTGTTTAAAAAAGAATTAGAACAATATAAACATGCATTCACTGTACAGACCAACACTAGCTGCATGGTTTGGATTAACAGGGACAACACAGCGATGAAACACTGACAAGCTGGGTAGATTTGCTGGCCTCTGAAGGGTCATGAAAAGCGGGTTTACAGTACTATTAACCCATTAAATCCTGAGTTTTTTTTTTTTTAGAAGAGTGAGTTGTCCCATGAAGGCTGCATTACAGATCCAGCCAAAGACTGACCATGATAGTTCAAGGGTGGTGCCAGGGCAGCTTGGCACCCATGGGCGCCAAGCTGTTCTGGCACCACCCTTGAACTGTCGTGGTCAAATTTATCTCATGTTGGAGAGTATCAGGACTTAAAGGGTTAAGATCTGCAGTGTAGTACATGTACTTGTCTTTGTTGGCTCCATTGTCATTCCAGTACTTCCATTTTCCGCAGGTTTGGTGCGTTGTGGAAATTCCGTTACCAGGTGTGGCCACGCATGGAGAGTGATGCGAATCTTTACTTCAAGGTGCAACCTGTATATCATTCATTTGTGTTGATTTTATAAGTGTATTCCCCACCTCTCCCCCAAACCCACTTCCTGCCCAAAAGAGATTGTACTGGATCTACTTTGTCTGTCTGTCCAGAAAATGTCTCTGGACTGATTTGGTCCAAGGTTTACAAAATGGTACTGTACCTCAAAATGGAGTGTCATAAACGCCAGTTCTGTCGCTATATCCTGATAGGTAAAAGTCACGGTGGCTATATTTGCTCAGACTTGCTGGATGGATTTTATAAAAATGGTAGGTTTTGATACTGTTTGTCATGGTGGAATGTAATGATTAAAATTCATGTCACTATGAGGGGCCTTCAAAACAAATGCTTGTATGTTGCTATAGTGACTTTCTTGAACAAGGAGAGTCACCATGGCAAAGCAGAAGCATACAGTAACCCAAGACAAACAGAAGTTTTGTCCCCAAAACTGTTTAACCTATTATTGAAGGCTCCTAGGCACCAGTGATGTTTTGATGTTTAGTCTTGGATGTGTTGGGCCAGACTAACTTGCCGTAATAAGTTAACCTTTTGGGTGTCGGCAGTGGTTTTAGTCGCGATGATTCCTGCAGGAATCATAGTGACTAAAAACGCTGCCGACACCCAGATGGTAAAGTGTGTCAGTAAGAGAAGTCGACACTTGCGCACTCAGTTGTGTCCCTGTGTCGGAAGTGTCACGTATTGGTGTTTGCTTTATGGCTAGCTCCCACCGCCCAGCATTGACTTCACACTGCCGTCCCCGACCATCGGCTTGCCCCGCGCCAGTCTCACTGTGGTGGACCCTCCTTGGATGCCGCACTTCAAGACCAAGATCGAGGAGGTTACTGTCAACCAGGAAGAGACGGTGAGAGAGTATGTGTTTGTATGTGTGTGCGTGTCTGTGCATGTGTGTGTGTGTGTGTTAACCAGTTCATTGCCGAGAAAATTTGAGTACATCCAACTGCAAGAGTCATAGATCCTCATGAACCCTTGCAGTTGCAGGGGCTCATGAGGATCTATGCCTCTTTGCTGACAACACTTTGAATCCATGTTCCGAGGACAGCATGGGCTTGTTGATGTTGAACTGACCCATTTTTGTGGCACAGACGCTATTTACAATTACACAAAGTACCTTGATTTTCCAGTCACCTGCTAAACCGGGTCACAAAAGGGTTGTTATATCCAAGTGTTGTTATATGTTACCTTGTTAGGAGCAAAGTTTACTGAAGAACCAGAACACAGTGACACTTTATTTTCCATCTTGAACCCAGTGGGGGCATGAAATAAATTACGCAAGCCAGTTATAACAAGTCAGTTAGGCAGCATTCATTCTCATAATTTTTTGGAAGTATTTACGTCAGTAAATGTATGCTCTCAAGTAGGTTTTCTTAAAGAAAATTGTGTGAAAAAATGTGGTTCACTGGATCAAAGGCATTAACTCATTCAGTCCGACGGCCGTATTTCCCAAGTTTTGGAGGCGTCATCTAATGACTATGCACCAGTTGCAGGAGATGGATCGACCATGATAATTCAAGGGCAGTGCCAGATGAGCTTGGCGCCGACAGGCGTCAAGCTCATCTGGCACTATCCTTGAATTATCATGGTCAACCCATTATCATGGTCAACCCATCTCCTGCTGTAGTGCTTCAGGGCTGAATGGGTTAATATAATTATGAGCTAAAGAAATGCAACAATTTTGGAATCATCAGAAACACTTTCGTGTTTCTGATGATTCCAAAAAGGTCGCATTTCTTTTGCTCCTCAGCATATATTGCACAAAAAATGTTTGATAGACACTTAAATGTAAAATTGTTTTAGATTACATCTTGTTGCAATTTGTTTTAATTTGTCTGATGTTCTTTCTACTAACATGGTGTGATGTTGCAGAAGTCGTTTGTGACAGCCACCACTACACGTCGCAAACAACAGCAAGAGATGATACGCCGTGCCCTGCTTGCAGAAGAAGAGCGCAAAAGAGTGGGGCGAGAGAACTTTCCAATGACCACTGTACCAGTGCCACAGCTAGCTGCATATGAACCCTCACTTCACTCCGCAGTTGAGGAGCACGAGGAAGGTGGGTCTGTCTACGTACCATAATGGTCCTTCACAGTATGCAAAATGTCTTTGGGCCCACGACGGCCGCAGTGGGCCTGAAGACATTTTGCTACTGGGGTTGGCCACTTAAGAAACTGACAGTGTATTAGCTGTTGCCTGTTGTTTAATGCGAAGAAAACAAATTTTACCTTGGATAGGAATGTAATGGTCTAACAGCTGTATTGCCACAAACAGGTGATAAGTTTGTGATCGCACTTGGGTTTTTGACAATCTGTATACTACTTCATATGTATTCATGTTCTTTATTCATTATTTATTTATTTATGCGTTTATTATATTTTTATGCCTGCCTCGGGAGTCGTTATTTCTCAGTTCGAATCGGCAACATCTTTTCCTTCAGAAACTAGCGTTATGCACGCAAGTTCCCCTCCAAGTGCCATTAGCACTGAGGTTTATACAGATAGTACATCTGCTGTATCGAGACTATTTGTCCGATTTCTGTTACTATTCTTGTATGTTTGTGATCATTGCAATATTTTCATTGCTTCACCTTCCTATATCTTTGGATGGCTCTACTGTTTAACGGCCTGGCTTTCTTGTATTGCTGCATTCCTCAACAATGTTGGATAGACCTGGGTGTCACATGAACGCAGGTGATGGAAGATGAAACGTTTTATCTTACAAACTGTCGTGTTGCAAAATGAAGGGTGAGATGATGGTGATGATGAATCTTTTATTCAGGATAAAGCTATTAGAAAACTCAATGCCTGTCTTACAACCTGTCCTGTAAACAAAACAAAACAAATAAAAATAAAAAATCACGGAAAAAAATTAACGAACACAATAAGTGATTATTTAAAGGAGAAAAAGAAATGGCATTGGAGAATTTGTAACTGCCACCGATACAAAAAGCAATGGAAGTAAATTAGTGCATAGCATTAATATTATACTCATCTAAGACAGTGTCATAGAATCAGCAGCATCAATAGCGTTTAGCGACACCGACAATGCAATAAATGTTCAGTTAGCAAATGTATGGAGAAAGAAGAAAAGAAGAAGAGACAATGACAATAAAACATTATTTTCCAAGGATAAAAAGATTTAGGTCTGAAGACCTTTCTCCCATCATGTCCTTGCTAAACTACTTACACAAACACTCACGCGGCCGCACGCACTAACACACCATAATCACCCAACAAGTGCGTGCTGATTATCCAATGATCTCCGCAAGCTCGGTGCCCACACAGGCCGTACGCCTAAATGCATCCAATAGTGGTTAGAACTATACTGTACTATGCGTGTCGAGCGCGCGTGTGTGCCCACTCGCAGATTCGCATTTCAACATGCACTCGTCAGGCGAGTCACATTGGTTGCCCCCCTCGATCAGCTGCCGCTCGAAAGCGATGGCAGGGATACAACCAGTGTGTAGGCGATTATATACAGAAAAATCATAAACACACTTGATACAGGTAATGAGATATACATGCGCTACCATCAAACAAATGTACCATAAGATTACAAAAAACAATCCGATAGACAAATTAAAAATACCACATCATTTTTAAGACAAAGGCCGTTTACGCTTGCATTTGTAGCAAATGCTGATGAAGCCGTGTCTTGAAAGCATTTATGGTCGTGATAGATTTTATTTCTTTTGGAAGTAAATTCCATTCTTTGGCTGATGAATATGACAAGGACGATTTAAAAATGTCAAGGCGGGGTCTAGGCACTACCAGGTTGTTCCTCAGTGTTGGGTACGGAGTGGGGGGAGCCTTAAAGACAGCAGCTAGATATCCTGGTGATTTTGTAAGAGTGATCTTGCGCATAAATACACATTTATTTAATTGAAAGTGCTTACGAAGGGGCAGCATATTTAATTTTGTTAGTTTATTGTCGGTACTCAAAGGGGTGTGAGAGAGAAGGAGGTAGATACAGATTTCAGTTGTGGTGACCCTGAATATATTGCATCGTTTCTACATAAGTGACACCACATCAACAGAGTTTGTGTTTTGGTACATAGCTGGTGGTGTTTAGTTGTTTTTCTGCGTTTCTACATTTGCTGTCAAGTGGAAAGCCGGGGTAAATTGTAAATTTTTGTAAATTGGGTTTTTGTAATTAGTTATTTTTTGTACAATTAGCTTTTTTTAAGTGCCTAGAGCTCTAATTTCTGAGGTTAGGCACTATACAAGTAATTATTATTATAAACAAACCAAGAACATGCCCACGCAATGCAAAGAGAAACAGAAAAAGGGTATTTGTTTCAGAGCATACACATTGCTGCCTGTCCAGTTGCATGGTCTGTAAACAAATGTGTATTGCACATGCTATAAAGTGGAGTTCAAAACATACTTTAACCCTTTTCATCCTGATACAACCACTGCATGAAATACATTTGACTGATATGGCACCACCCTTGAACTAAAATGCTTGATCTATCTCCAGATCTGTTGTATATAGCCTTCATAGGACAATAAGCAATTTTTTAAAAAATCAGCCTGAGGGTGTAATGGGTTAACTCTTTCACCACCACACAAAAATCCAAATCACAGACAGCACCAGCCAGATCTAAAAACTGTACCAGCCAGTGCCACTCACTTTTAGATCCAAGTAACTTCAGACTCTTTTAGCGCCGCTGAAAGATGAACCCTTTGGGTGTCGGTAGCAGTTTTAGTCGCGATGATTCCTGTACAAATCATTGTGACTAAAACCGCTACTGACACACACAGGGTTAAACGAATCATCGCTGCTGCTTGTCACTGTGTGCATTGCAGAAACCATAACATAAAACTGAAAAGAAGTTGGATGCCTAATTTGTTCTTGTATGCAAGTGAATTCCTTCAACTTGCCAATTGCCACACTTTTTGGGTCAGTTCAACGGCATATTCATTTTACAGTCTGCTAGTCTCTAATGCCTCAGAGCAGGAGATGAATTGACCATGTTAATTCAAGGGTAGTGCCAGATTAGCTTTGCGCCTTGAACACCAAGCTAATTTGGCACTATCCTTCAATTATCATGGTCAATACATCTCTGATACTGATACATAATCATTACGTATCACCTTCAAAATTTAGGAAATGCAGCTGTGGGGTTAAATGGGTTAAAACTGTGAGGTGGGAGTACAGGGCATATTTCTGAAGCACACCCCTTCGATCACGAGTTGGACAGAAGGTGGTCACAACTCGGACAATGTGCCAAGCATAGCGCATAGACAATAATTTCAAATACAGTGAACATCAGGGCTTAGCGTCTTGCATCCACCGTGAGGGTGATGTCAAAGACTAGGGAGAAATATGGTCTGGGTTTGAACCAGCTACCTTTTGAACTAAGAGTCGAAAGCACTACCACCTGAGCTACCCAGGTCCCGCAACAATTTTGAGCTGGCATCTTGTACAGGTACCTGTCAGTGTAGTTTCAAGACTGACAACTGTGCTTCAGTGCACAGACACCAATTTAACTCATTCAGCCCGGCGCACGTATTTCCCAAATTTCGGAGGCGTCATCTAACGACTATGCGCCTGTTGCGGGGGATGGATCGACCATGATAATTCAAGGGCAGTGCCAGATTAGCTTGGCGCCGACAGGCGCCAAGCTAATCTGGCACTGCCCTTGAATTATCATGGTCTACACATCTCCTGCTGTAGTGCGTCAGGGCTGAATAAATTAACCCTTTGCATGTCAGTAGCGGTTTTAGTAGCAATGATTCCTACAGGAATCATCGCGACTAAAAACACTACCGATACGCAAAGGGTTAATCGTAGCAAGATGTCCTACAGAGTTAGCAGATCACCCATTTCAGTTCTAACTCAGAGTTTGAAATGCTTAGTCGATTCACTGGATATTAACTATGTGCTATACTATAATTGTCACCGTCCCCACAGATACCCCAGTAGCAAAATGTCTTCAGGCTCACAATGGCCACAGTGAGCCTGCGCGCAGCCATGTACGGACCTTTAATTCTAGTACAATGTCCCTTCCTACATGAAGACATAAGGTATAGATCCTCAAGTGCCCTTGTAAGTTGCAGAATTCGTGAAAACTAATGCCTTTTGCTAGCTTCATTCTCTTGTTTTTAATTTTCAGGCAGAGGGGGATGGGTGGGGGTTCAGAAATAAATGAATAGACCACAGAGGCAAATGCAGTTAGAGTATGTCTGTTGTAGAAGGAACAATAGTGTAGTGCCGCTTGTTGTATTGTGCATTTGGCATATCATCCATCGACATATTAGTGTCCTTTAGGCGTATCATTGGTCGACATGTTCATCGGCATATCGTCTGGCCACTTCGTTGTACTGCCACGTAATGATAAGCCATTGCAGCAGAGCCAAGAGAGTTGCACCTTAACGCTTTTCATCCTGATACTCCCATTGCTTGAAATACATTTGTCTATGATAGTTCAAGGTGGTGCCAGAATAGCTTGTTGCCTATGGCACTAAGCTATTCTGCCACCACCCTTGAGCTAAAAGGCTTGATCTGTCTCCTAATCTACAATGTGCCCTTCATAGGACAATAGGCAACAACATAAAATTAAAATCAGTCTCAGGATGTAATGGGGTAAACCAGTTTGCAGTTGTGATAAAGTGCCTGTATAATGCGCTGTATTTGGTATCAGTTCTTGACAGTAAGCTATCTAGGTGCAAACAGACTTAAGTAAACATAGGCAAATGACAGCGAGATTCGCATGTGACCGTTTGGAGTCACATTGTCTGCAGCCAGGGAAACAAGATGCGTAGCAAGTAGAGAGCTCTCGTGCGGCTGTTGGTGAAATGTCATTTAATATGTGGTTTTGGTACTTGACTCTGTAAACTATCGATTGACAGTGTAATAATTTATTTTTGTCATGTCTATTGCATCAGCTTGTAAACCGAGTGTTGGTGAGTGCACAATATATGTGCGTGTGTGTGTTTGCTTACTGTATCTCTAGTCCATTGTGGTAGATTAGTAGGGACAAAAGACGCAAAGGTTCATTTGTTTTGTATCCAATGCTGTTGAGGAATGGTCATATCTGTTATGTTGTGTTGATTATTGAGTATTGCTCTCTGTACCTGTGTGTGTCTATATATATATATACACACACACACACACACACACACACACACACACACACACACACACACACACACACTGACAAGCAAAACAAATGCAACATTTTGTTAAAAATCATCGGGAACCCTTCAGTGTTTCTGATGGTTTCAAAAATTTTGCATTACTTTTGCTTGTCAGTATATATACATGGGTGTCTATGTTTATACAACCCACAGTTTGTGGTTGTTTGTGTTGTCAGGTCTATGCACACATGATCACACGCAGGCATGCACGTGCACACGCGCGCACACATTGCAATTAGAGTTCATGAATGCAGGCATTTTATAATGACGGTCAAACCAGTGTAAGAGTGTAAGGTCAAACCAGTGTAAGAGTGTAAGTAGATCACCCAAGAGACTATCCAAAAGCGGTTGCCTTAGACAGGTGGCCTGCTTACACAGGGTCACTTACATCATTCGATATAGTTTTAGTTCAAGGGTGGTGCCAGAATAAGTTAGCACCTAGAGGCGCAAAGCTATTCTGGCACTACCCTTGAACTATTTTAGCCAAACTTATTTCACACACTTGTGTATTCCGAATGATAATGGTTAAGTAACAGAATGAAAACATGGGACATTGCCAAACATGGGTGGTCTGCATGCACAGGTGGCTGTCGATACAGGTGGTCACCTTGACAAGTTTGACTGTACTTGAGCAACGTTTGAGAACTAACATTTAGCATGAGTTGTAGTGTATGCCTCTCATCGCTGTTTTATTTTTATGCTACTGTTTTTGCTGTACGTATTAAAGTGTATAAACGTTTAATTACAACAGTCACATTGAAATTAACACTAAATGAACAAAAAAAAAAACAAAGAAGGACATGGGCCAAAAATTCTTCTGAGATGTTTTGTTGTTGAAGCTGGAAGACGAAATCATTATGTTTTAAGCTGTAATTTTTAAAACGTTTTAAAGTTTCAGTCATTAATAAGTAGGATTTAGAGCATAATGGAAACAAGCATCTACTGCACATAAGTGTGTTTGTTAATCTTGTCAAGCATGTCAGTGCTGCTGTGTTTTTATCAGCATTTATATTTGACAAGGAAGAAACACTAAAACATAAAGTTTTGTCTGTGCAACTGTTATTTAACCCTCTGGGTGTCGGTAGCCGTTTTAGTCGCAATGATTCCTGTCGGAATCATCGCGACTAAAACTGCTACCGACCCCCAAAACCTTTGGGTGACAGTAGCAGTTTTAGTCGCGATGATTCCTGTAGGAATCATCGCGACTAAGACTGCTACTGACACCCAGAGGGTTAAAATTGTTCTAACCGACTGCTGTTACCCTTGTTGTTGTCTGTTCCTCAACCTGTAACTTGTGTGAGCGAGTGTGTTGTTAATATATCCATACTCCATGTCTGTGTGTATCCTTGTATTCACACCGTTGATTATTTGTGTTAGACGATGCGAGTTATGCCCACAAGTGTAAGTGACTTCTGTGAAGTACAAACATTGCTTTGTACTTTTTGGTATTTTGCGTCATTAACACTTTGGGCATGGACTGACTACTGCTTATGTGATGCACTTGCTTCTACTATCTAGCAACTCAAGAGGAAATAAACTTGGCTGCACGGCGTGTGTCCCTGGCCCCCGTCAATCGTGCTAATATCCAAAGTCGTAGCATGTCATGGCGAAATGGTAGCTTGCACTGGGGCAGGATCGGCAATGAAGGTACAATTTTGACTCACACTTATGTGTTAAAACAACAGTGTATGTTCCTTCCATGCTGTTTTATTTTCTTGCTGGTAGCTGGTTTTCTTGCATGTTTTATTTCTGTCCCTCAGTTATAGTACTTCTGATAGATCGTGAATTTTTTTAATTTTTTTTTTTTCGTTGGGGGGGGAGAGGGGTTGGGGGGGGGGGGGTAATAATTGTTTTCACGGTGTTCGTTTTAGGGAGGCTTTTCTTTTCTTTTTTTTTTCAGATCATTGCTGGTTATGTCCCTCTCTGGATGGATTATACAGCATTGCTATTTACTGTTTCTGTGCCTGCCATTCTGACCATTTTATTATTATTATTTTGTGTAAGGGGCAGCATATCTGAAAAAAATGGACCAGTTTGGATCAAAACTAAAATGATAATACATATCGCCCTGAAGACACCAAGCTAATCTGGCACCACCCTTGAATTATCATGGTCAGTCCATCTCCTGCAACTAGTACTTTGTCATTAGATGACACTCCAAAAGTTGGGAAATGCAGCAGTGAGATTAACTCTTTCGAGACGTGCCTCATCCGGATTCGCGGCTTTACGCCGCGAATCCGGATGCGGCACATCTCGAAAGAGTTAAATGGGCTAACTCACACTAACAAGCCAAGCTTATCTGGCACCACCCTTAAATTATCATGGTCAATCCATTTTCCTGCTGCAGTGTGTTGAGGCTAAATGAGTTAATTCATTCGAGATGTGCCGCCTATCGATACACGGCAAACCGCCACGTAGGTGGCACGTCTCGAATGAGTCAATATGATGGAGGAAAAAAGCGAATACCAAAGTGGAAGACTGCCTGCTTTACTGTAGCAGCATTACAATGCAAGCAAAGGTTGAGGTAATAGTTAGGTTATGCAGTATAGGTCGTTTGACATCGGAGCGCACAACGTTTTTGCAAATATCTCTGCAAAGAAACACTTTTCTATATCAATCTTAGAACAAATATCATTCAGTGACAGTTGACCTGATGCGAGTTACTTGTAAGAAACTCAGTGTGTCAGGTTTGCTGTACTGTCGTAAAACTTCGGATTTTGTTTTGATGAAATTGACCGATTTTACATCCCTAAATATGCCCCAGATATATTAAGCCCAGCATAAGAAAGATCCATTTTCACATGAATTGGCCAAGTTTTCAAACCCGAAACAGCGCAGGCTTACGTGAAGTCTGCATGCTTGACATCGATATTGAAATCCGCCGGAGCTCTGTCTAGGGTATTGAAAAAAGCTTTTTTTTACCTTTTCACCAAATTTTTACGACTGTACAACAAAATCGATAAATTGTGGGAGTTCAGTAAAATTATTCCACATTAGGTCAATTGGTAATAAATGATCTTTGTTCTTAAAGTGGTGCAGAAAAGTTGTTTTTTTTTTTGGGAAAGACGTGTGCTTCGATGTCAAACGGCCTATGGTAGCAGTAGTATACTGGTAGGGACTGAATATGTAGGCTGTAAAGCCTTTCTACACCCCTTCACAGCATACTTATTTTTATGGTTTCCACATCAGTGCATCATGTGCCCAACATGCCGAGACAAAACACTTGATAAATGTTTCACATACCACACGTGCAGGCCTCTGGGCCACTTTGATCACAACGGTATGTCACTCACTTTCTTCCAAAGTACATTCAGAGAGGTAATGAGGGGGGAAAAAAACTGTGACTATAAAATCGTACCCCTGTGGAGAGCTGAAAGCATGGAGAAACACTGTGGCTGTTTGATGCCACGGACAGGGAGGTTTTCTTTGATGCGTGCCCTGACCCAGAGAAGCTTTTTGAAGTGCCTCCTGGTCTGTACAAGTAAGCCAGGTACTAAGTGATAACCTAAATGTGAAAAAAACATCCATTTATGCAAGATGATAAAGATGCATATAACTAGGAGAAAGAAAGGGAATGTAAAAGCAAACAGAGGACTGCCAAGATTAACCCTTTGCATGTCGGTAGCGGTTTTTGTCGCGACGATTCCGACAGGAATCATCGCGACAAAAACCGCTACCGACACGCAAAGGTGTTAAAAATTCAAGGGAAAGAAAACTTGAGACTGGTTGTGCTAGAGATGCATGATAAGATTATAGTTTAATGCTTCAGTATTAACATAGTTATTTATTCATTCGAGACGTGCCGCATACGGATACGCGGCGAATCGCCACGTATCCGTAGGGGGCACATCTCGAATGCGTTAATTCTGCGTGCATGGGTGCTTGTGAGCCTGGGTGTATGTGTGTGCACGTCTGGGGCTGCTGCTTTTTTTTTAACACAGTCTGTCTTACCTATTTTTACTTTCAGTTGATATATTTTTATGCTTCTGTCCAAATTGTAATTGCCCCTTTGTGGGATAAATAAAGCTTTTTCTTTCTTCTCCTTGTTACTTTTGACTTGAAAGGCCGTAAATGCATAAGGTCAGAAATGCATGATCAGGTCATGAAGGCATGATAAGGTCTTACACGCTTGACTGGCTGCGCTTAACCCCTTCCCGGCCAGTGGTGGCAGGTTGTCCTTCGGAAATCTTTCTTAACACCAAAGAACCTTGGGCCAGTTGCATGAGCGAGCTTAGTCTTGCACCAGCCACTAAGCAAGGTGCGCTGGTGCAGGACTAAGCTCGCTTATGCAACTGGTTCCTTGTCCGGGACATTTGGAGGAAATTGGGGTCAGCAAGAGGCAATAGATCCTCACAAGCCCCCCAAGAGACACGGATCCTCATGAGCCCCCGCAACTGCAGGGGCTCATGAGGATCTATGTCTCTTGCTTTTGGGTTCTTCTCACTGTGTTCTGGCAGCGAGGGGGTTAATTGACCTCGATCTTGGCGAGAGTCATGAGTAGTATTATTTTTTAACAGCTGGCCGCATCTGTGGCAGATCGGACAGACCCTATGCAGTTTGTCTCTGAAAGAAAATGCTGTAATTGCCTGAGGTATACTGATGAGCAAAAGAAATGCGACATTTTTTGGATAACGTGTTTCCGATCATTCCAAAAAAATGTTGCATTTTGATCATTCCAAAAATGTTGCGTTTCTTTTGCTCATCAGTATATATGGTGGATTTGAGGTATTGCAGACACTGAGTTAGTGGAAGATGTGTCTGTGTGTGTCAGAGTTAGCAGTGACGTATTATGGAGGCACTGTGCCCTGGCAGTCCAATTGATGCGTTTTGTGTATCTCGCCTGATGTTTGAAGGTGAAGAAGAGCGAGCTGACCACGGCCATCATCTGCAGACAGCCCAGTCCTTTTTCCCATCCTGTGTGTGTGCCGCGGTTCTGCCCATCCTTCATCTGCTGGATGACCATGACGTCAACACTGACGGTGTTTCAGGTGACTACTCCACGGTATAGCGTACCTTTGATCTCACATGCTTCCCGCAAGTTATCAAAAGGGACCAGTGTTGTCTGCTGCCGTCCCCATATGACTCTGGCAGACGTTGGCCTGGGGACCTTTCAGATACTGAGTTATCATTCTGCTAATATAATTGACTTTTATTTTTGGCTCTCGTGCGAAGCAAAAGTGAGTATGTTCTGGGCCAGTGGTCGTCCGTCCAGCGTCCGTCTGCCGTCATCCATGGTAAACTTTAATGTTGGCATTTTATCAGAGACTTTTTAAGCTACAGTCTTTAAACTTGGCCCAAGGATACTTTGTGGCAAGACCTTTCTAAACATACCAATTTCAGTGACCTCCCACAAAGGTCAGGGTCACAGGGGATCAGGCAATATATCAAAAATATCTATTTTTGGACATAATTAATTTTTTTCTCAAATACTTTTCACAACTTCAAACTCAAGCTTGGTTCAAAGATAACTGATGGTAAGCAGGGTTTGAAGATTTAATGATGTAACGATTTAACAAATTAAATTTTTGGTTAAAGAAAATTTAGCGCGTTAATGTTTTTAAAAAGTTAAAGAAAATTCAACGAATTAAAAAATAAAAGTAACGATTATCGATTTTTTTCGTTAAAAATTTCGTTACTTCAGTTCGTTTTTCCGCCACGAACAAACAGGTGCCTATGCGCAAAGCCGGTTTCACCCAGTTGCAGCCGGTTTGAGGCGGTTTGGAGGATCTATGCCTGTGGGTGAAAAACTTAACGGATCCCCTTTGCTTGAGCAAATCATGAGCGTAGATTATCCCAGGAAGAGGCATAGATCCTCACGAGCCCCCTGCAGTTGCGGGGGCTCATGAGGATCTATGCCTCTTTCAGTTGGGTGGTTTTCGTTTCAGGAGTGAGAAGGCAGCTGGCACTCGTACAGCAAAGATTGGACAGTTGAAAAACTTAACGGAGCCCCTTTGCTTGAGAAAATCACGAGCGTAGATTATCCCAGCAAGAGGCATAGATCCTCACAAGCCCCCGCAGTTGCGGGGGCTCATGAGGATCTATGCCTCTTTCAGTTTGGTGGTTTTCGTTTCAGGAGTAAAAGGTCAGATGGTACAGCAACGATTGGACAGGTGAAAAACTTAAGAGATCCACTTTGCTTGAGCGAAACATGAGCGCAGATTATCCCAGCAAGAGGCATAGATCCTCATGAGCCCCCGCAGTTGCGGGGGCTCATGAGGATCTATGCCTCTTGCAGTTGGGTGGTTTTCGTTTCAGGAGTGAGAAGGCAGATGGTACAGCAACGATTGGACAGCACAGGTGAAAACCGGAACGGGTGCATGCATACATTTTTAATTGTAGTAGGCATAGATCGTCGTTAACCCACCAACCCCCCGCCCCCCGCTCCCCCACCCAAGACTGCTGGAGTTCTTGAGGATCTATGGCTCTTGCAGATGAGTGGATTTGTCAGCAGCGCGAAATAAGATCAAACAAGCCTGAATTGTTCCATTTTTAGCGTATGACTTTTTCTTGCGCTGTGCAGTTTGCCGAGGTTTTTTTTTCTGTCTTCACCCTTCTCATAACTACTGCATGTATCTGGCCAGATAGTGTTTTAGATAGTGGGTAGAGGAGGAAATCTGGTGGCGTGTCACTTTTCAACTGTATGCCACTTTTTTTGTCTGAGCTGAGCAATAAATGATCATGTATTTAACGCAAATTTATTTCATTAAAAAGAAAAATTAAAGAAAATGTATTTCTTTAATTTTAAAAAAATGGTAAAGAAAATTTATTTCTTTAACCTTTTACCAGAATTAAAGAAAAGTTATTTCATTAAAGAAAAAAAGTAATGACTATCAACCCTGATAGTAAGACCTTTCTATGCATACTAATTTGGTGATCCCTCGGAAAGGTCAAGGGTCACAAGAGCTCAAGAAATAGGTCCAAAATAGACATATTTGACAAAAGATGCTTTTTCTCAAGTACCATTCACAACTTCAAACCCAAACATGCTACAGAGAAACCTGATAGTAAGACCCATCTATGCATACTAATTTGGATGACCCTTTGGAAAGGTCAAGGGTCACGAGCTCAGGAAATATATAAAAAAAATAGCCATATTTTGACAATAAATGTTTTTCCTCAATTACTATTCACAACTCCAAACCCTAACTTGCTACAGAGATACCTGATGGTAAGACCTATCTATGCATACTAATTTGGATGACCCCTCGGAAAAGGTCATGGGTCACAAGAGGTCGACAAATGTGTATAAAATTCCAATAATTTTAGTTATTATCAACATTTATGTTATTGTAGTTATTATAAACATTTAAATTATTGTAGTTATTATCAACATTTTTGCAAACCTTTACAATCAAATTTGGCACAGAGGTAGCTGATGATAAGACCTTCCTATGTATCCTAATTTAGTCGAATCATCGCAAAGGTCAAGGGTCACAGGTGTTTCACAGATGTGTGAAAACTGATTACATTTTGAGAAAATATGGATTTTTTTAGTGTAGAAGCCATCCCTTTACTTATTGTCAGACATGTGTGGATCAGTCATACACATGAGCCATAAGGGCTTTGCCTTTCTTGTTATTTTTTAAGATTTGTATACTCGTTTGTTTATCTGTTTTGAAAAGTGTTGATGTTTGTCTATTTTGAAAATTTCAAAATATTAATAAATTGTGTTGTAACTGTCTTTTCTAAACATGCTTCTGTCTCTGTTGGGTTCTTCTGTGCAATCAACTTTTTGATAGTACTTGGTCAGAATAGCACTCACCATCAAAATCAATCCTTGGGAAAAGGGGTGAGATGGGGAAGAAGAATGAATTCTACACAGGTTCGTTTGTCTCGGCCGGTGATGTGGGTTGTTCAGGGAGTCCTGTTACTGCCTTGCATGCTTTTGTCCACATGACACACATCTTACACACTACTGCAGGCTATGGGTCCTTGAAGTTTTTTTTTTACCCTTTAAGTGTTGATTCCCTGCGGGAAACATCGTGACTAAATCCATTACCGACTCCCAAAAGGTTAAACTGGTGGGCTTATTTCTGTCTGTGTTTATTTGGTGGTGGGGATTATGGATTATCTTACGTTGATGCGCTGAAGGATTTTTTAACCCTTTGGGTATCGGTAGCGAAATCATCGCGACTAAAACCGCTACTGACACCCAAAGGGTTAAACTGGTGGGCTTATTTCTGCCTGTGTTTGTTTGATGGTGGGGATTATGGATTATCATGCGTTGGTGCTGCGCTGTCATGTTGCAGTGTCGGAAGTGGCCAGCAAAGTCATTTGGGACTGTATCGTGGACGACCCGATTCTGTTTCTGCGCCATTTCTTGGAGAAGCTCACCAACAAGGAGCGACAGGAGGAGCTGACATTTTTGCTGCGGAAACTTGTCGTCTATTTCCGGCAACTGCCCGCTCAGACTGCACATTCCATCTTCAACTACCTGGTAGGTGCTAAAAGAAAATTCATGTGTGACAGTCTTCCGTCCTGGAGGCTGATTCAACATTTTCAAAATCTCCAGAAACTGAATTTCAGATTGTTAGTTCAGACAGTGCAGCCTTTCAGCCAGCCAGTTGCGTCTGCAAAAGACATAAATTCTCATGAGCCCCTGCATCCGCAGGGGCTCATGAAAATTTATGTCTCTTGCTGCTCGTGGATTATGGTGTGTAGTTAGTCCATGGACCCGTTTTGGTCATTGAAAATGTTCACACTGTCCTGCATTGATCGTCAACCACTGCTCAGCATGGACTAATGTGCAAAATTTTGTTGTTTGACAGGTTGGCTTTGTGATGTTTTACGTACGGTCACCATGTGAAGGGGGGCAGGATGCTATCGCAGGGGCGCTTTCTCTTCTTTGGCTGGTAATTTTTCTTGTCTTTTTACCATGCCAGCTGCGGCGATGGCGCAGTTTCGACCAACATCCCCACCCGGGTCTGCCCTGGGGGATTTGGGTGGGGTTAACTACTTTTTAGTTCCCAGGGTCACCCTGGTCAGCCCCACAGGGTGGGTTTCCTTTCTATTCTGGAGCATGTGTTTCTGTCTACCCTTGGTCCATTCACCTGTATTTGCCTTTTTTAAACTCTCCCTATTGTCTGCGCTGCCTGTAGCTCTTGATATTGGATGTGTGTTGCTAAATGGTCTTAGCTTTATTTAGGCCCCATGTTGTAGGTTTATTTAACGTATTGGACCGGCTAGCAACATACTTTCAATATTCTGTTTAGTTGTTTTTTTCACAAGCAGTGCAGGCACGTCCTGAGAAAGCCTTGTTGCTGTCGGGATGTTAAGCAATGAACAATCAATCAATTCAACCAACAAAAAAAATGTCAGACGTTTGGTACCCCTTATCATTTTGTCATTGCTGACTTTTCATGAGATGTTCAACATTCTATGTGCTAAACCTGACCAGCAAAAGAAATGCAACATTTTTGGAATCATCGGGAACACTTTGGTGCTTCCGATGATTCCAAAAATGTTGCATTTCTTTTGCTGGTTAGTATATATTGGTGCTGTCGCATTTCTTTTGCTGGTAAATAGATATTAGTGCTGTGTTTAGACACATTCGCACGCACCACACCCATACACACACACATGCACGCACGCATGCATACACACACACACGTACCTAATTGAACACTCAGGCACACACATACACGCACACATGCGTCGGACTACATACATTTCTTGTTCCTTTTCACATTGTATATATGCCAGCTACATAGTAATGAGAAATGAAGGGTAATTTCTTGTTCCTTTTTACATTGTACATATGCCAGGCTACGTAGTAATGAGAAATGAAGGGTAACTTTGAACTCATTTTAATTATGAACAGCACTAATGACCTTAAAGTGATCTGCTCCAGATAATAAAGAGTTAACAGTTTGCAGTGTCTGCATGACAACTGGTCTTAGTATGTCTTACAAAATTAAGGTATCATATCCTTTTAATGTTGTTTAGTGTTTCAGTGATATCATTGTTATAAGGCTTAACCCATTCAGCTCTGATGCACTACAGCAGGAGATCGGTTGACCATGATAATTCAAGGGTAGTGCCAGATTAGCTTGGCGCCTGTCGGCGCCAAGCTAATCTGGCACTGCCCTTGAATTATCATGGTCGATCCAACTCCTGCAGCTGGTGCATAGTCATTAGGTGACGCCTCCCAAATTTGGGAAATACAGCCATCAGGCTGAGCGAGTTTATCATGTTTCAAAACATTTCAGGTTGTCCCTTGTGTGGAAGGAATTTACTTCAAAGACTTGAAGCAGACACTGAAGAAGGAGCAGTGCGATGTGAGTGTATTGTTCTCTTATCATTTGTCTGTGAACACGAGCAAAAGAAATGCAACATTTTTGGAAAACTAAAGTGTTTCTAATGATTTGCAAAATATTGCATTTCTTTTGTATACTGACAAGCAAAAGAAATGTAACATTTGTTTCCTCAAAACACATTACCGATGGTATTACTGATAGGAAACGTTACCTAGCTAGCCTAATTTTAGCCAAAATTTGGTTGTGTCCGTATATGGGAGTGTTGGCAGGTGAGGGGTGCCATAGTCTAGGTAGTAACCTGAGTAGCCTCCCTTCCGCCCCCATCCGGTGATTAGCTCACCCGATATTCACCAGTTAGTTTCTTAGCTAGCCTGTAGACGGTTGTGTTCATACATCGCTCTCTAAATCTTACTGTGTGGATGTGACCAGTCGTCTTGTGACTTACTTCAACTGTTCTTGCATCGTTTTGGGATTTGGCTGCGCGGATTGTGCTAGCTTGGAGCTCACTTGGATTGTGCCTTGTGCTGTTTCGAACTTTGGCCTGTGCAGTGTGACTTGGACTTAGCGTGCCTGTCGACGGCCTTGACCGGGGTGGTGACTGTGAGTCCTGTGGCGCCTCAGGACGTCGCTTCAACCGGCGTCGGTTTGCTTCTCGCACTGTTATGGCCAGGTAATATCTCGGTTACTGCCCTCGACCAGCGCTCAAGGGAAAGGAAGAGTGCCGGGTGTCGGCACACTCTATGCACTTGATTGAGTTCGTTCTCACCCTCGCGCGCGTAATTATTGGTGCGCGTCCTCGGAGGCCACGCTCTCTCGTTCATCATTATGGCCTCTGTGTTGCAGTTACCAGGTTCGTACCTGCACGCTATGTGGCGATTTTCAGTGGCCCTGTGATGAGCATGCAGTCTGCCTGCCCTGTTCTGGCTGTGAGTCAACGCATCCCTGTGCTGTTTGCGCCCCCTGGCTGGAAGAGAGATGGTCCCAGCTGTGGGGATTTTACCGCCGTGACACCTACCCGAGAGCTGCCTTCAGTTCCCGCTCAGTGTACCACAGATGGGCCCAGTAAATTTCCCATGACCGTGATGAATCTGACCAGTAGAACGACCAATATCAATGAACTTCACGCAGAATACCACGGATGGGGCTACTAAGTTACCCATGACCGTGACGAATTGGACCAGTACAACTACTAACGCGCAGAATACCATGGATGGGGCTCTTAAGTCACCCATGACCGTGATGAATCGGACCAGTAGAACGACTAATGCGCAGAATACCACGGATGGGGCTACTAAGTTACCCATGACCATGACGAATTGGACCAGTACAACTACTACCGCGCAGAATACCACGGATGGGGCTCTTAAGTCACCCATGACCGTGATAAATCAGATCAATCCTACTACTTCCGGGCAGACGTCGGCACACGCTCTTATGACGATCATAGCACCAGACCAGACGGCGGAACGCAGACTTGACAGAAAGAAGGTGTCACCCTCGGTGCTGCAGGAAGAGAGACACGAGGCGCACTCGCGACGGGATCTCGCCCCTAGAGACAAACGCTCGGCTTCTCGATCGCAGGTCAGTGATGAGCGTACACGGCCAGACAAGCTCCCTACACGGATTGGCGCCAGCTCCCGACACAGGATAGACAGGCACGAGCCTGCTGCATCCAGGGACCGCGAGCACCACAGGACTGCTGCGCATTCCACATCACGATCCCAGGTCAGTGATGATGTGCCACGACCACACGCCCCGATCGTGGAGACGAGGGCACGCTCCAGACGCAGCGCTGAGAGGCGAGAGACGACCCCACGATGGGACACCGACCCCCGCCCTCGGCCACGCTCGGACAGTTCGCCTGACTCCAGAAGTGCTCGCTCGCTACACAGAGACAGGAGACACGAGAGGACCATACGACGACATACCAGTACCGATGGGACGCTATGCGATGGGAAGTCCGGCTCAACTATGACTCTTCGTCGCCATTCGAGGTCGCGGGACCGGCCTCCGAGACTGCGCTCCTCCTCCCGGACTTCGCGGGACAGCCGTCACCCTAGGTCTTCGTTACAGAAGACAGGAGACAAGGTACGTTCTACCCCCATGGCCCGTGCTATTACGACTAGACGCAGTACGCACCGTGACGCCCGTTCGAGACCTTCCCGTTCTCCACGTCGCAGCCCCTCCCCTCGGGACCGCCGGTCTGCCCTAGCAGTTCGGCCTCTTCACACAGGGCCCCGTGGGATTCCCCGGCGCTTCTCCGCTTGCCACGTCGCCACAGCGGAAGACGAACTCCTTCCAGCGCTGCTTCCTCTTCTCGTCGGGCCGCCGCCACGCCTGCGACCACCAGTCGTATGGAGGAGTGGGACACGCACTTGACGGATGACTCCTTCAGCTTGGCTCCAGAGGACTCCATTTCGGCATTGCTTGGCGATGACGGCGCCTTCCCTTCGCGACGCTCGCAGTCCCGTGATGAGATGGATTCGCCGCCAGCTGAGCCATAGGATGGAGCCTCTTCGGGCCTTGGACGAAGCTACTCACCTCATCGCGATGTGTCTTCCCGCGGAAGACTGCCTTCCTTCTCCCCCTGCCAAGAAGAGAGCTTCAGCCTTTGTGGACTCCGAGTGCCAGGCCGAGCGCTCCAAGTCTCTTCCTCAACCGCCTGGTTCCAGGACCTTCGCGACGCCTTCTCCACTCACCTGCTTCAGGGCGCCTTGGGAGACACCGGCTTTTTCTCTGACACCAGGTGGCGAGCAGACCTGTCTATGGCCTTCCGTCAGAGGTGGTACGCATGACATTTGCAGAGCTTCACCTGCCCACTCCCGGCGGTGGACACTCTGGCGCTGTCCTGTGCTGGTTCTCTTCGACGACGTTATTCCACTCTGGTCTTTCACAGACTGCTTGCTGCTTCTCTCATCCGCAATTCCCTGGCCTCTGCGGGGTTCCTGGACCTGGTGACGCAGGTCATCGTCCGTCGCGTTGAGGAGGCCTGGAATCCTACCATCTCACCAGTTTTGGCTGACATCCTCGCCTTGGCAGTTCTGGCATCCGGGCCGCTTACCACACCGCTGTCAACACCTTGGCTGTGGCTGCAAACTGCGATCTGATGCGCCGAGATACCGTCCAGCATGCTTGGTCGTCTCCCCCCCCCCCCCCCCCAGACCCCTGCTTTTGGTCGCCCCCGCTCGCTCCCTATCCCCGATGCCACGGACGTCCCTGCTTGGCCTAGACCTGCCCGTCGTCCCTTCAGGCGAGGCAGGGCCCGCTGACTGCCTTCCTCCACCACCCCTACCGACTGCTCCCGGGTCTCTTGTCGGCAGGAGGCTCGCTCGTCACAGCGACGCTTGGAGATCACTGTTTCCCGACGACCCTCTGTGGCGTTCTTCCGTAGTAGAGCGGCGACCTTGTTTGCGAAGTGCTTCGGTCCTGAGCTGATCTGAAGGCACCGTAGTCCAGAGAGGCGAACGGCGCAGTGGGGGGGTGGGGGAAACCGGAACGAACGTAGTAGTCCCTCGCAACACGACACTCCAGCCCTCTGCAGCCGCCTTTCGTGGTTCCTAAGCCAGGGGGCAAGTGGCGTCCAGTCATCGACCTCTCTGTCCTGAACAAGTTCATAGTTGCCCCGTCCTTCCGCATGGAGACCGCTCGAGCCCTTCACGCCCATGGACTTTGCCGTCAGTCTCGATATGTCGGACGTGTACCTCCTCGTCCCCATGCATCCTGCGGCCAGACGCTGCCTTCGCTTCGCCTTCGCCGGTGTAGTCTACCAGTTCCACGCGCTTCCTTTCGGCCTCAACCTCAGCCGGTGGGTGTTCGCCCGGATCATGGACGCCGTCGTAGCCAGGGCCAGACGGACATCGTCCAGTCCCACGTCGAACTACATCGGCGATCTTCTCCTGAGGAACCAAGCCTTGGAGAAGGACCGGGAGGCGCTCCTCACTCTGCTCGACACACTCGGGTTCCTCGTCAACGCAGGCAAGTCCAACCTCTCGCCGTCATGCCGCTTCGTACACCTGGGGAGGGAATTTCGAACCGACCTCGACGAAGCGCAGCTCCCAGAGGTGCGTATCCAGAAGTTGGGGAATCTGGCGCGGCAAGTAGCTCAAGAGGACACTGTCACTGCCTGGTTGTGGCTACAACTCCTGGGCCTGATGAGCACCGTAGCGGATCTCCTGCCCCTAAGACGCCTCTACTGCCGCCCGCTGCAGCTGCACCTGCTCCTACTCTGGCGACCCTCAAAGGACGACATCGATTCCCTGATCCCGGTGCCCCTGATGCTACGTCTTCACCTCCTGCGCTGGGGGGACCCCGCCTGGCTCGCTACGGGGGTCCCACTTTACTCGCTGCCTCCCCGGTTGTCCCTTGGTGTCGACGCAAGTCTCGCCGGTTGGGGGGCTCACCTACTACCAATGTTCGCCACAGCCTCTGGTCTCGGCCCCAGATCTTCGGTCCCGACACATCATCTGGTTAGAGCTGAAGGCGGTTTGGCAGGCCATTATGACGTGAGACTCTCAACTCCGGTGCCGAGAGCTCCTCGTCTAGTCCGACAACTCCACCATCGTCGCCTACATACAGAAACAAGGCAGGACACGCTCTCCCTCGCTGTGCATCTTTCTCTACCAGGTGCTCCACTGGTGAGAGGATTGGGGCATCCTCTTCGTGCGAGACACATCCCGGGACATCTAAATGTTCTAGCTGACTCTCTATCACGCCGTGGCCAGCTACTCCACACCGAGTGGACGCTCTGTCCGGACATCTTCAGGATGATTGGGACCAGGTGGGAGGCTCCCATGATCGACCTCTTCGCGACCGCTGTTCGTCTCACCGGTTCCAGACCCGCTAGCTTGGGCAGTCGACGCGCTATCCATCCCCTGGGACGGACTCGTCACCTACGCTTATCCTCCCTCGGTGCTGGTGCCCGAAGTCCTCCTCAAGCTCTGCGGCTGCAACATGGTCCTCCTCCTGGTGGCCCCTTTTTCTGGACCAAGTCGTGGACCACAGACCTATTGAACCTCGCCATGTGCCCTCCTCTGCAGCTCTCCACTCCATGCACGATGCTCAAGCAACCGCGACAGCCACTGTACCATCCGTGCCCAGAACGTCTCCTCCTCCATGCCTGGAGATTGTGCGGCAAGCCCTCACCAGCAGAGGCTTCGCTAGTCGGCAGTGGATGCTATCGCTGCAGCCCACTGACCCTCAACCAGACGAGTTTACAAGGGACAATGGCGAGTGCTGTGTGACTGGTGTGGTGACAACCTTCTCTTCCCCAGGGACTTGACGATGGATGCCCCAGCTGGCGGAGTTCTTCCTCTGGCTATTCAACGACCAGGGATTGGCTCCAATTACCATTTGGGGCTACCTCGCCATGATCGCCGACACCTACCAGCACTTGGGCCGGCCCGACCCTGGTAGCTACAAAGACCTCGCCGGTGTGATGGCCCACTTCGGTCTGCAACGCCTGGCACTGCGTTCGCTTTGCCGAGATGGGATCTACCAAAGGTGCTTTCGTGGCTCAACTCGGACCGTTTTGAACCGCTTCTGTTGGCGCGCATGCCGGACAGGATTCGGAAGACGTGCTTCCTGTTGGCCCTAGCCATGGCTTCCAGGGTGAGTGAACTTCACGCGCTGTCGACACGCCCAGATTGCTTGCAGTTCCGGACAGACGGCTCTGTGCAACTGCTACCTGAATCGACCTTCCTGGCCAAGACTCGGTCACCTTTGGCTGCCCCACAGTTGATGACTATTCGCCCTTACGAGTGACAGACTCCACCCGGGAGACCAGACAACAGGACCTGGTGAGATCCTTACATGTGTACCTGTGCCGGAACAAGCCTCTGTGCAGAGGACGCACCCACCTGTTTCTCCCTCTGTCCCCAGGTAGACGTGACATCTCAACCCAGACCATCTCCTCCTGGCTCCGATGGGTGATTTGCTCTGCCTACCAGGACCTCGCCCCTGATGCAGCCAAACGTATGAACATCAGGGCGCACGAGGTCAGAGCCATGGCCGCAAGTCTCGCATTCGACCGCAACTGCGCTGTAAAGGACATTGTTGTGGCCGTGGGATGGCGAGCTGAGACTACCTTCGCCCGCTTCTACCTGAGGGACCTCTCCGCCCAGTGGCAGAACCTTTCGCTGGTGGGAGACATTGCAGCAGCGCAACAATCCCTCCCGGCGCCATAGGCGCCGTAGGTATCTTAGCTAAAATTATCGGGAGTTTGCTTTGGGAGGGCGGGTCTAAGTTCCAGTGTCTTTGGTTAGGGGCGCTATAGCAGCACCCACCTCCTCTTCGGGATTCTTCCTATCAGTAATACCATCGGTAATGTGTTTTGAGGAAACAAATGAATTTTTCTTTAAAATGTATTTTTTCGAAAAATACTTACCGATGGTATTACTCGAAGGTCCCTCCCACCTGCCCCGCTTGCTGCCAGTTCGCTAAGAAACCAACTGATTAATTTGGGGTGAGCTTGTACCCGGATGGGTCGGAAGGGAGGCTACTCGGGTTACTGCCTAGACTATGGCGCCCCTCACCTGCCAACACTCCCATATACGGACACAACCAAATTTTGGCTAAAATTAGGCTAGCTAGGTAACGTTTCCTATCAGTAATACCATCGGTAAGTATTTTTCGAAAAAATTCATTTTAAAGAAAAAATCATTTTTGTAGCAATAATGTTGCATTTGCTGTTCAGCATATTTTTAAAAATATATAATAAGAGAATATGTTCAAATTGGATGCAATGTAATGCATTTATTAGCAAATACATTTTTGTCCGTGACATCTCTTTGGCAACTTGGTGTCACATTCTAGTGGAAAATGGTACGCAACAAGATCGTAGGGGTGGATCGATTACCTGTGGGGGGGAGGGTGGGGGGGTCCAACGTTTTGTTTGGGACCTTCAGTCTGACCCAAAATGCCTCCCGACAAGTAGACCTTGCTTCCCATATGCCAGAAATTTAAAAAAGTAGCCGTAAACAGCAGGTTCTCGAGAAGTATAATGGACACTGACATAGGCGTGCTTGTGCCACTCAGATAGGAGCATGTGGGTATGTCGGCAATTTTTACACCAAAATGGGACCTCCGTCACCCTCTTCATGTGTGTGTTTTTGTAATTTCAGCCGTACCTGCTGGTGTCTGCCAATGTTGCAAGTGCCAAAAAAATCCTGGTTCACGGTCCTGACCTGTCCAGCATTCCCTCACAACTGCCAATTCATGAGGTATGGAAAGATATGTGTAATATGCAGCTCTCTAGCTTGCCTGTGTGTTGTCTCACAATTCCAAAATCCTTTTTTGTCCCATTTAGTAGAAATAGGAAATTTGATCACAGTACTTTCCTGTATATAATTAAAAATACATTTAATCTTTTGAGTGTCAGTAGCTGTTTTAGTCGTGATGATTCCTGGTGGGACTAAAAATGGGTATGAAGGACGTTTGCTTGACAAGAGACATAAATGCTCATGAGCCCCCCCGCAACTGCGGGGGCTCATGAGAATTTATGTCTCTTGGAGCTGGGGAGCATTTGCCTTGCCCAGCAGTTAAGAGGCAAAGGTTAGTTAAGCCTAAACTCATGCAAAGAAGAACGCAGTGAAGAAAAGATCGAAGCATGCTTAGAAAAGACAGTTGCAACACAAGTGATTAATACAGCTCTGACTCGATATGTCGCGAATCGTTATATCGCAATTCCGGATATATCACAGGGGGTACCTTGGATACTGAAAAAGTCGGACCGACCGCTGATGGTGGTGAACCGCGAAATAATTTGTCACCGGCTTTGGCTGTATCACGCTTCATGGGGTGCTGCACGCACGCCTGACGCGACAGCTGGGAGGGCGTCCACACACTGAACACGCACAAACCTTCTCCAGATGAAGAACACATACATACATGTATGTACATAAAGAGGGTAGGAGACAGACTCAGTGTATAATGAGTGTCTAGGCTCCTGGCACATGGCAGATGTCTCCCCACTTGACTGGCTGCTGAGCGCGTGGGAGCCGCTTAACACAGATCCACAACGTGACCTCCTCCTACATATGACCACACACGTAAATGCAGTAATAGAAAACACTGATTCGATGCACATCAGGTCTATGCTTTTCACAGGTGTCAAGTTTTGCCACGCTCGGCAGCCAGCGATTATGGCCCCCAAGCTAGAGGGTACGAAACTAACGCTGAACCCTCGTTCACCTTGTGTTACAAAGAACTCAGGCAATGATAGGAAGACCTTAGGCACAGATGCGGGGAATAATGAATGTCTATGCTTGCTGCAGAGTTAGGCGGTCGGCTGTTGAAGTAAAGAGAGGTATGCTACCCTACTGCTTTTGCTCACTGGTCATCGTGCGTTGCAAATGGATGCTAGATAAGAGATTGAGACGTGCATTGTAAGTTTCAGCTTTTTCAGAATTTTAGGATCTTGTGCTTGCAGTGTGTGTGTGCGTATATGTGTGTGCGTGAGCGCATAATTTGTTTGACGTGACATGTAAGACACTCATTTATGTTCCTAACATACCATAGAAGAGCCAGCATTTCTGATTGGCTTTTGCAGCACCAATGAAATTGCGTCTGTCATGTGCAACACACTTGGTATGGTGGGCATGATCACACTGCGTGAATGCGTAAATGTATTTCATGTCTGTCTAGGGAAGGAAATGTTCAGCAAAAATGGCCCATTTTCTGATCCTTCACAAAATGAAAAACGTTCTTTTTCCGTGATGTTAACAGTGCAATTAAGGGTTTCTGAGTGTACTCGGCTTTAAAAGAAAGAATGCACAGGCAATAGGTAATGCCCATGAACACGCTGCGATTCTCCTCCACCCACCCCCACCCCCTCCCCCCACACCCCACCCCCACCCCCACCCTCCCACATTGGCCCGATATATCGCGGTCCCATTTTGTGGACCCTGACAACCGTGATATATCGAGTCAGAGCTGTATTTCAGGTTTTTCAAAATAGACAAACAAGGATACATTTTGTTACTTTTCTTGTCAGAGCGTCTAGAATTGTATACTTGTTTGTCTATTTTGAAAAAGGATTTTTACCAGAAATATTAATAAATTGTGTTGTAACTGTCTTTTCTAAGCGTGTTTCTTCTTCGTTGGGTTCTTTTTTGCATTTTACATGCAGGACAGTCACCTTTTTGGTCTGGGTTTCTCAGACTCATGGTCACAGCCTACAAAATAAAATACACCAGTCTGAACAGGTTGGCCAAGATGGATACTAGTTACACTTGTAATGTGCTATTTTCTCACTAAGCACACATGCACATGTATGGTAGTATGTGATATGTTTACATACTACCATATGTCTTGGGAATGCCTTGTGGATGACTGTGCAAAGTGGAGAAGTATCCTCTACCAGTATCTCAAGTCAGGGGAAGAGAAGATGTTGAAAGCAGCAGCAGACAAGCGGGCACGCAGAAAGGAGTGCAACAACTCCATCAGACCAGCGACCACGTACATTTGTGATCTTTGCAGCAGGGACTGCCACTCCCGCATTGGCCTCTACAGTCACAAAGGATGCTGCTTCAAATCCAGCTGAGCAGGCAATCGGATCAGACCAACTAGGAATAGGATGCATTATCTATGGTCGATTCAAACTCACCGAGGCCCATGATATGTTCACGTGCTTAGTTACACTGTTTGTGATTGTATGTTAAAGGACACCCAGTTTCACCAGATCCTGCAGGAGAGTCTGGAGTTCTTCAACATCCCAGAGGATCAGCACCACTGCCACTTTATTGTGGACACAAAGACACGTACGTGCAATTCCTTCTTTTCCAATTTCAGCAGTGTTTCCTGGGTGGTTGGTAACGGGAGTTCCATGTTTAACAGCACTGGAGTGATTATAGACGGCCCTAACGCTTAACCCTTTTAGCGCCAGCAGGAGATTTATTGACCATGATAATTCAAGGGTAGTGCCAGATTGGCTTGGCGCCTTCAGGCGCCAAGCTAATCTGGCACTATACCTCAATTATCATGGTCAATCCACCACCTGCGACTGGTACATAGTCGTCAAGTAACACTTCTAAAATTCGGGAAATGCACCCATGGCGCTGTACGGGTAAATGGGTGGGTTGTGGGGAACAGGGACTATTGCCTATGGAGTACTGCCTAAACACTTATTTTCCCATTTAGCCCCTAGGCACCACAGCAGGAGATGGATCGACCATGATAATTCAAGGGTAGAGCCAGGTTAGCATCTCCTGCAACTGGTACATAATTGTATTAGTATAGTTGTCAGTATTAGTATAGTTGTCAGTATTAGCATAGCTGTCAGTATTAGTATAGTTTTTAATTCTGCGTGCGTGGGTGCCTGTGCATAGCTGCCAACCCTCCCGATTTTATCGGGAATTTCCAGATTTTTTTTCAATTTCCAATTTCTCTGGGTTTTTTTTTTTTTTTGTACATTTCTCCCGATTTTCATATTTTCAAGCTTTGTTTTAAAATTTGAGGCATTTTGGCGTACCGCGTGGTGTCAAGCACATGTAGTTGAGAGCCTACCGTTAAACTGTACCCACAGCCAATCTTGATTACGCATGCGCAGCAAATTTCCGTCCATTCTGTGTTTGTTCTGGTGGCTTCGAATTTGCCCTGGTCTGGAGCACATGCTCAATGATTTTCACAACTGGTGTTTTCGATTTTCAACAAAATCATGCCTCCAAAGAAGCAATTGATTATTATATTCTTTTATATATTATGTCATAATGTTATTTTTATTTTCTGTCCGCGGGCTGTTGTGTGAAGTGTGTCTCGGGAACTCAGGATTTTTGTTGCCTCAGGGTTGGCAGCTATGCCTGTGTGCCTGGGTGTATGTGTGTGCATATGTCCGTTTTATCCATTTCTTACTTAATTTGATATATTTATTCGCTCCCGTCCAAACTGGAATTGCCCCTTCATGGGATAAATAAAGGTTTTTGTTTCCTCAAAAACATTACCGATGACATTATTGATAGGAAACGTACACTTGGCTTACCCAATTTCAGCCAAAAATTCTGTTGTGTACCTACACGACAAGGGAGGCGACCCAAGGGCGCCGTAACCCGGTACCCTGAGTAGCCTTCCCATCCCTCTCTATCCGGTCATGTGCCGAGTGGTGTCACGCCAGTCTGTTCACTTAGCTTAGCGGGAACGGTTGTTAGCTCTACTTACTGCCAGTTTCGGTTGTGTACGGTGAACCGGTCGTACCTTGGATTGGACTTTACCATTGTGTTCCGTGCCTGCTTTGGATTACCTTCGTTCTTGGAAAGACTTACGTGCCTGCCTTGGATTACCTTCGTTCTTGGGAAGACTTACGTGTGTGCGCTGGTGCTTTCCTTGGATTATCGTGGTGCTCTCGGGCTCAGACGCGGCTACTAGATCTCGGCCTGACAAACCCGTGGAAGCGACAGCTGCCCCCAAGCCTGGCCCAGAGCGAGCTTGCTTGCCCCGCCACTCGGCCTGAGTTCTCTCGGGCTCAGATGCGGCTACTGGATCTCGGCCCTCCTACCCCTCAGAACCAGGCCAGCACCGAGAGCGTTCATCCTGTTCCAGGGTCAGTGACAAGGTACCCCGGGCGCTCCCTAACCTGACCCACTGCGAGCTTGCTCGCCCCGCCTCCCGGCCCGAGCTCTCTCAGGCTCAGATGCGGCTACTAGGAGGTATGACGATAGGGGTTCCGGGCTACCCACCATTACGAGACCACGCACGCACCCGCGGGGCCGGCCTCCCCACCCTCAGACAGCTTCTCGGGACCTGGATGGCCGCTGACACGTTTCCCACCCGGATACTACCCCTGTTGCTCGGCCGAACCACTGCGCCCTCCTCGAAGCCGGGACCGGCTCCTCGCTCGCCCCGGCGTATCTCCCATTCCAGATGTTCGCCCCCTCCGACGTGGCACCGCCCCCGACGCCCCTCCCCTCGTCGGCGCTCACCCTCCCGCATCCGCCGATCTCGTTCCCGCCGACACAGTCGCTCCCCTCGTGACCGCGGTCTTCACGTCGGAGCGCGGCTTCTTCACATACGACTTCAAGGGACTCCTCATCGGCTGTCTCGGCTCCTCCTGCTCGGTGCAGCTCGCTGGTGAGACAGTCCCCCCCCATCCCCTCCCCCCCACTCGATTTCCGGACGGCATGGCAACGCTAGCGAGGCCTCCGCCCCCCTGGCTCCGTCCCAGCCGTCCGTAAGGTCCCGTCCCCTCATCCTGGCACCCGCCCTCGCCGGACCCTGATCGCCCCTTCACCTGCCAGTGCGCCACGACGACGTCCTCAGCCTGTTACCAGAGGACTCGGTCTCGGCTCTCTTCGGGAATGACAGCAACCTGAATCTCCATGCTCGCGCTCTCTGGACGGCCCTTCATCGCCAGCTCCCCCCCTGGGCCCTAGGATGGAGACTAGGATGGAGACTCTACAGTCCCTGGACGAGGTTGCATGCCCGATCACTGCTTGTCTTCCTCCAGAGGACTGCCCGCCGTCCCCCCCCCCCCCCCCCTTCCCCCGGCCAAGAGGAAGGCTTCTGCTTTTGTGGATGCCGACCGGCGAACCAAGCACTTCAAGTCTCTCCCCCAGCCCACTGGTTTCCGTAACCTTGGCGAGGCATTTTCCACACACCTGCGACAGGGCTCCTTGGGCGACACAGGCTTTTTCTCCAACTCCAGATGGCCCACAGATTTGGACATCGCCTTCCGCCAAAGCTGGTACGCTGGTCACTCACAGTCCTTCGCCTGCCCCCTCCCAGCAGTGGATATCCCAGCGCAGTCACAAGCAGGCGGCTTGAGAACTTCACAGTGATACCTTCCCCCAGGACGGCGACCCTCATACGCAACTGTGCGGGATTCCTGGACCTGGTCATGCAAGCTGTTATCCGGCGCGTCGAGGACCCCTGGCAACCATCGATCTCGCCACTGTTAGGGGACATCCTTGCCTTGGCAGTGGCTGCCAACCGCGCGGCGTACCACACTTCCATCAACGCCATGGCCGTCGCCTCTAACTGCAACCTGATGCGTCAGGACGCGCTTCTGCACGCCTGTCACAACCTCCCCTCCGAGATAAAGAAGCAGCTCCGACAGGCCCCGCTTTGCGGCACGCTCCTCTTTGGCCCTACTTGGCAGACAGTGAAGGACTCGAATAAAGACCTCTGGCCCAGCCGCGCTGCCCGCGCCCGCTTTCAAGCAGCCCACAAGGCCGTCAGATACTCCACTCGCCCTTTCTCCGGACGCGGCCGGCCACGCCCGCGTGCCCCGGCCTTTAGCCGCCCTCGCTCCACCCCGGTCCCCGCCCCCGCCCCCGCCTGGCCCAAGCCCGCCCGATACCCCGGGCGGGGCAGGGCCCCCTGACTGCCTCCCTCCCCGGCCCCTGCCGACCGCTCCATGGTCTCCTGTCGGTGGGAGGCTCACGCTCTGCAGTGACACCTGGCCCTTGCTACTCACAGACAACCCCTGGGTCCTCTCCACCATCTCTGAGGGCCTCCTGATCTCTTTTCGCGCTCCTGCCCCCATTGCGGCGCTCCCCCCTGTGGACAGCGGTCCCGACAGATCAGCTCAGTGCCGATGCCCTCCACGACGAGGTTGCCGCCCTGCTTCAGAAGGCACATCAACTAGTTAGAGCCGGAAGCGGTTTGGCGAGCCCTCATCGCGTGGGAGCCACACCTCCGACACCGAGCTCCTCGTCCTCTCCGACAACTCCACCGTGGTCTCCTACATCCAGAAGCAGGGCGGGACTCGCTTCACCTCCCTCTGCATCCTCCTGCACCAGGTTCTCCAGTGGTGCGAAGATCACTGCATCTCTCTCCAAGCAAGACACATCCCGGGCCACCTGAATGTCCTAGCCGACTCCCTTTCGCGGCTCGTCCAGCTTCTCCACACCGAGTGGGCGCTCCGCCCAGACATCTTTCGGATGATCTGCGCAGAATGGGAGATTCCCATGATCGATCTCTTTGCGACGAGGTGGAATTGCCAGCTGCCCCTCTTTGTCTCCCCCATTCCGGACCCCCTAGCCTAGGCAGTCAACGTGCTCTCCATCTCCTGGGAGGGCCTCATCACGTATGCTTATCCACCCACGGTACTCGTCCCCTAGGTCCTGCTCAAGCTCAAGGGTTGCAACGCGATCTTGTTATTGGTGGCCCCGTTCTGCTGAACCAAGTCTTGGACCACCGACCTCCTGAACCTCGCCACGGGCCCCTCCCTGCGGCTCCCTACCCCGCGCACGATGCTCAAGCAACCACAACAGGTGCTGGTACCATCCATGCCCCGAGCGACTCCTTCTCTATGCCTGGAGATTGTGCGGCATGCCCTTGCCGCTAGAGGCTTCTCAAGTGCAGTGGTGCAAGCTATCGCTGCAGCCCGCAGACCTACGACCCGACGAGTCTGTGAGGGAAAGTGGCGAGTCGTGTGGTCCTGGTGCGACAACTGGCGTCTCTCCTCCACGGATCTGACGGTCCCACAGCTGGCTGAGTTCTTCCTCTGGCTCTTCACCGAGCAGCTCTTGGCGCCGATCACCATCAGGGGCTACCTCGCCATGATCGCTGACACGTAGCGCCACTTGGGTTGCCCGGATCCCGGCGCTATCAAAGACCTCGCCGACCTTATGGCCCACTTTGGTCTCCAGCGGCGCCCCCCCCCCCCCCCCCCCCCCCCCCCCCCGCTTGCTGATTCCGTGATGGAACCTACCTCCGCTTGGCTTGGTTGGCTGAGGTGACCCGAAAGACCTGCTTCTTCCTGGCCCTCGCCACGGCTTCCAGGGTAAGCGAACTGCACGCGCTCTCAGCACGCCCCGCCTGCCTGCAGTTCAGAAACGGATGGCTCTGTGCAGCTGCTTACTGACCCGGCCTTCCTGGTCAAGACCCGGTCCTCATTGGCCGCACCCCGGGTAATCACCATTCGGCTGCTGAGGGAGATAAACCTGACCCGAGACATCAGACAGAAGGACCCGGTGAGGGCCTTACGGGTGTACCTGCCCCGAACCAAGCCTCTCCGCAGAGGACGCTGTCACCTCTTTCTGCCTTTGTCCCCAGGTAGAACTGACATCTCGGCCCAAAAGATATCTTCTTGGCTCTTCTGGGTTATACGCTCCGCCTACCAGGACCTCTCCCCTGACGGTGCTAAGCGGCTGAAGATCAGGGCGCACGAGGTTAGGGCCATGACCGCAAGCATCGCCTTCGACCGCAACTGCGCCGTCAAAGACATTGTGGCGGCCGTGGGCTGGCGAGTGGAATCAACCTTCGCCCGCTTCTACCTCAGGGATCTCTTGGGCCAGCACGAGAACCTAGCCCTGGTGGGGGACATCGCCGCGGCGCAACACTCCCTCCTGGCGCCGTAGGTAATCCTTAGCTGAAATTGTCGGGAGGTTGCCCCGGGGAGGGCGGATCTCGTTAGCAGTATACAGGGGATAAGGGCGCTCTACGCGGCACCTACCTCCTCTTCGCTATTCTTCCTATCAGTAATGTCATTGGTAATGTTTTTGAGGAAACAAATGAATTTATTTCCTCAAAAACATTACCGATGACATGACTGATAGGAAGTGTCTACTTACTCTCACAATTTTAGCCTAGGAACCCGTTGTGCCCCTGCACCAACCAGGAGGCACCTGGGGAACCCCAGAGGGGCCAAGAGTGATCTCCCGTGACTGCCCATCCGGTTCCGAGTCATGTGATGATTACTCAGTTTAGTCTACTTAGCTCGTCTAGTGCAGACGTGTTTTGCTAGCCTCCGGCCTCGCTTACTTTCGACCGGTTTGGAACCCGTCTTTGTCTTGTGTTGGGATCTGCTTCGCTTGCGGGCTCTTGCCGTGTGCTGCTACTTTTGGCTGCTTCCTCTTCTGCCTCTGCTGCCTTCTCGCCTCTTCGGTTGGCCTCCTTTCCCGCCTTCGGCGCTGTTGTGGTATGGAGGTGTCGTCCCCCGTCCCTGTGGCTGCGGAGAGGTAAGGTAGTTGTTTGGCCTTCGGCCCGGCTTCCAAGCGGGTCGCCGATCGTGAGCACTTCTCAGCCTTTGATTGTCTAACCTGGCGCCGCGCTTTGTTTCTCGGCTTGGCCCTGGGGCCTACGCCGTGTCGCTTGATACCGAGTGCTGGCGCGTAAACTGTCTTTGTTTTTCATGCAGAGATTGACCAATGAAACATGTGTTATGCAAGACGGCTTTCCGTCTTTCGTTGCGGTTACGTTGGGTCGCTGGGTGCGGCGGAGCGTTGCTGCGCTGCGGACTCTTAGCTTGCTGGCCTCGTGCCTGGGCGCTCGCACCTTGGGGGGTGAATTGTGTTTTCACTTTGGGTATGTTGACTTTGTCACCTTAGTTTCCCCTTTCCCCTTGTTGGGCGCGGCCACGTGCTCTCGCTCGTACGCTTGTTTGTTTGTGTGTTGCAGTTGCCAAGTGCGGACCTGCACCCTCTGCGGCGACTTCCAGTGGCCAACGGACAACCACGCTGTATGCCTCCCTTGTTCTGGCTGTGCCTTGGACCGCTCTTGCGACCTCTGCTCCACGTGGCCAGAACTGAAGTGGTCGCAGCTTTGGAGTTTTTACAGGCGGGACCGGCCGTTACCTGTGAGTAACCCTCCCGTCCGAGCGTCCCCCAGTGTCAGGAGCAGGGACCAAGCTTGTTCGTACGGATTCCATGGATAGAATGCCGCTTAGGACGCGTACACCCAGCACTGTTCGGACAACTGACCTTGCCTTGCAGACCCCAAGTGCCGTCCTCCCTGAGCTCGGCCCAAGGGGACGCGACCCTCGCCGCCCCTTGTCTGCGGTCAGTTGTCGCTCATCTCTCACGCCCGCGCACTCTTACGAGGAGTCAAGTTACCGGCAGGGAGCCCGCCTTTTAGCGCCCGGCTCTCAGAGACGAAGTGCTACGCGACCAAGGACTCACGACTCTAGGGCTTCTCCCTATTCGCCGCGATCTCGCTCGCCGTGGGACTCTCGTCGTCGGCACCATCATTCTCGTCGGACACCCACCAGCCCCCCTCGCCTGGTTGCGGCTTTGTCGCGGTCTTCTTCGCGCTACCGGTGGTCTTCGCCCCATCGCTCTTCGCGTCGGCCGTCTTTTTCCCCTAGGCGTCACTCCGCGCGGAGCCCTCGCCGGGAGGGTCGCCCTCATTCCCGTCCTCGTACTCGCTCTCCCTACTCCTCCCGGCTGGACGCCTCTCGGGGACCTCTCCGTTCTCGCCACTGCAGTCCGCTTGCCGCTCCCCCTCCTCCCCGGGACGAGGACGCCTTGAGTTTGCTGGCTGAGGATTCTGCTTCTGCCCTGCTAGGCCCAGGTAGCCGTTTCCCCGCCTCCCGCTCGTCCTTTTCGGACATCTGGGACTCTTCTCCGCTGCCTTCTTCTTCTCGCGCGGCTACTTTGCTCGCCTTGGTTGAGGCCGCCCGCATCGTTTCCGCCTCCCTCCCAGTCGACGCTTGCCCTTCGTCTCCCCCCCTCAAGCGCAAGGTCTCGGCCTTCGTCGATGCTGGTCGGCAGACGAAGAAGTTTAAGTCTCTCCCTCAGCCTCCTGGTTTCAGCGACATGCGGGACGCCTTCTCCGCGCACCTCCTCGCTGCCCCTAGGGAACATCAGTTTTTCGGCGACCGCAGATGGCCCCCCCGGCCTCGACATCGCCTTCCGGCAGGAGTGGTGCTCTGGACATTCCCAGTCCTTTGTCTGCGCTCTTCCTCCAGTGGATCCGGCGGCTGTTCTTCAGGCTGGCGGCTCCTCGCTTCTGAAACGCGCCATTCCTCGAGGTTTGGATGCTACAGCGGCCCTGGTTCGTAACACCCTTGCTTGTTCGGGCTTCCTGGAACTTGTCACCCGAGCTGCGGTGCAGCGGATAGAGGAAGCTTGGCATCCTTCCATCACTCCCCTGTTAGGAGATCTTCTCGCCCTCGCGGAGGTAGCTAATCCTGCGGCGTATCACTCATCTGTCAACGCCATGGCGGCTTCCTCCAATTGTGACCTCATGCGTCGAGATGCTGTCCTGCGGGCTTGCCGTGGTATGCCTTCCGATCTGCAGAACCAGTTGCGTCGTGCCCCCCTAGGTGGATCACTTCTGTTTGGCGACACCTGGTCTTCGGTTAAGATCGCGAACTCGGATCGGTGGCCTACCAAATCTGCGCCTTCTCGCTTTCGCTCCTCCCGCAAAGCCGCGGGTCACGCCCTGCTGGGCTCCGGACTTCCTGCGTCCTCAGACTCCTTCCCTTCTCGTAACCCCCCGCTGCCGCCCTGCCTTTGGTCGACCCGGTCAGGTTAGCTCCTTTGCCCCCGCCCGGTCCCGACCTGCCCGTCGCCCTGGGCGCGGGCGGGCCCACTGACTCCCTAGCTCCGCCCCCGCCGACCGTCTTGGGTCCTTCAGTCGGCGGGAGGCTTGCCCGGTTCAGCGAAGAGTGGTTTTCGCTGTTCCCAGACGACCCCCGGATCAGGACCTCCGTCTCCGACGGCCTTCGGATTTCGTTTTGCTCTCCTCCTCCGCTGCGCCGGTCCCCTGTGTGGACCGCCGTGCCCTCCGACCCGTTGAAGTCCAGCGCTTTGCGTTCCGAGGTCTCCGCTCTTCTGCAGAAGTGCGCCACGGAGGTGGTTGTGCTTCACGATTCCCCGGCCTTCTACAGTCGCCTCTTCCTGGTGCCCAAACCGGGCGGCAGGTGCGCCCGATCATCGATCTTTCCAAGCTGAACTCCTTCATTTCGGCTCCTCACTTCCGCATGGAAACCGCACGGTCCCTCAGGGCCGCGGTTCAGCCAAGGGACTTCGCCATGAGCTTGGATCTGTCGGATGCATATTTACATGTTCCCATTCACCCTGCCTCCAGGAAGTACCTGCGCTTCGCCTTCGACGAAGCAGTCTACCAGTTCCGGGCCCTCCCGTTTGGTCTCAACCTCAGCCCTTGGGTTTTCTCTCGCCTGATGGACGCGGTAATGGCCAAGGCTCGTCAGTCGTCGTCCAGCCCTACTTCCAATTATCTCGACGACCTTCTCCTACGCAATCAATCGGCGACCGTTCTTTCAGCGGACAGAGACGCCTTGATCCGGCTGTTAGCGCGACTAGGTTTTCTGCTCAACAGAGGAAAATCGGATCTTTCGCCCAGTCGCCGATTCGTCCACCTAGGCATGGACTTCGCTACCGATCTGAACTTGGTTCGTCTTTCGGAACAGCGATCCAGAGGTTAGCCTCCTTGACCGCCGACCTTTGCCGGCTAGACGCAGCACCTGCCAGGACTTGGCTACAGCTTCTCGGTACGATGAACGCCGCTGCAGATCTCCTTCCTCTAGGGCGTCTCTACTATCGGCCCATACAGCTGCACCTCCTCCTTCACTGGTGCCCGTCCTCCGTCGACTTGGCAGCCTCGGTACCGGTCACTGCGCTTCTTCGTCCCCATCTGCTGCGCTGGATGGATCCGGCGTGGCTGGCTTTGGGAGTTCTCCTCGCGTCTCCCCCTACTCGCCTATCCCTGTGTGTCGGCGCGAGCCTCGGGGTGGGGTGCCCACCTGTTTCCGGACTTCCGAACGACATCGGGAGCCTGGCCGCCAGAGATGTCTGCCCGTCACATCAACTGGCTGGAGCTTCAGGCCGTTTGGCAAGCCCTCATCACTTGGGAATCGAGTCTGCTGCACCAGGAGCTCTTGGTCCTTTCCGACAACGCGACGGTGGTAGCGTACCTTCAGAAGCAAGGCGGCACTCACTCTCCCGACTTGTGCATGTTCACCTACCGGCTGATGCTTTGGTGCCAGGCCCGCGGCATCTTCCTTCGAGCGAGACACATTCCGGGTCACCTGAACGTCCTGGCCGACTCGCTCTCGCGTCGTGGTCAGTTGTTACACACGGAATGGACTCTTCGCTTGGACCTTTTCCAGATGATCTGCGCCCACTGGGAGACTCCTCAGATCGATTTGTTTGCCACGAGATGGAACCATCAGCTTCCCCTCTTTGTCTCTCCGGTCGCGGATCCCCTGGCCTGGGCGGTCGACGCTCTCTCCATCCCCTGGGACGGTTTGATCGCGTACGCCTTTCCCCCGACGGTCCTTGTCCCCAAAGTCCTCCTCAAACTCCGGGGATCCAACGCCGTTGTTCTCCTGGTCGCCCCGTTTTCCTGGAACCGCTCTTGGACCACCGACCTCCTCAGCCTCGCCACGGGCCCTCCTTTGCGCTTACCGACGCCCCGGACGATGCTCAAACAGCCTCGACAGGCCCTTTTCCACCCGTGCCCGGAGCGTCTCCTCCTTCACGCCTGGAGGTTGTGCGGCGTGCCCTCACCGCTAGAGGCTTCTCGAGTGCAGCAGTGGAAGCGATCTCTTCGGCCCGCAGACCCTCAACGCGACGCGTCTACGAAGGAAAGTGGCGAGTGCTGTGCGCCTGGTGTGAGGACCTCCGTCTCGACCCCACTGGTTTGGCTCACCCCCAGCTCGCGGACTTCTTCCTCTGGCTCTTCAGAGACCAGGGTCTCGCCCCTATCACCATCAGAGGGTACCTTTCCATGATTGCCGACACTTATCAACACCTTGGACGTCCGGACCCCGGCGCCTGTAAAGACATCGCCGACCTTATGTCGCACTTCGGCTTGCGACGTCCGGTACTCCGCTCTCTCGTTCCGCGCTGGGACCTTCCCTAGGTCCTGACGTGGCTGAACTCACCCAGGTTCGAACCACTGCCCTTGGCCCGCCTTGTGGACGTGACTCGTAAGACCTGCTTCCTTTTGGCCCTTGCCACAACGGCCCGAGTCAGCGAGCTTCACGCGCTCTCAGCGCGCCCTGCCTGCCTGCAATTTCGTGCGGATGGCTCCGTACACCTTCTCCCAGATCCCACCTTCCTTGCCAAGACCAGGTCTCCACTGACGGCGCCACAAGTGATCACACTGCGACCGCTGCGGGGAATGGACTTCCCTCGAGAGACCAGGCAACAAGATCCTGTGCGCGCCTTACGCGTCTATCTACGCAGAACCAAAGCCGTCCATCGAGGACGCTCACACCTCTTCCTGCCTCTTAGGACCGGCAGAGATGACATTTCGGCCCAGACGATCTCTTCCTGGCTACGCTGGGTCATTCGGTCCGCCTACCAGGACCTCTCCCCACAGAGAGCAAAGAGGCTTAAGATACGCGCGCACGAGGTACGTGCCATGGCCACGAGTCTTGCCTTCGACCGGAACTGTGCTGTTAAAGACATTGTGGCGGCAGTAGGCTGGTGAGCAGAATCGACCTTCGCCCGCTTCTACCTCCGGGATCTGGCAGGCCAGCGAGACAACCTCGCTCTGGTGGGGGACATCACGGCAGCGCAACACTCCCTCCCGGCGCCACAGGCGCCGTAAGCACGCTACTTAGCTAAAATTGTCGGGAGTTTGCGACTGGGAGGATGGCTCTGCAGGCCCCCTGGGTTTTTTTGGGGGGGCAGCGGCACCCTCCTCCTACTCGTAATTCTTCCTATCAGTCATGTCATCGGTAATGTTTTTGAGGAAATAAATGCATTTTTCTCTAAAAGGTATTTTTTCGAAAAATACTTACCGATGACATGACTGATAGGAAGTGTCTACTTACTCTCACAATTTTAGCCTAGGAACCTGTTGTGCCCCTGCACCAACCGGGAGGCACTCGGGGAACCCCAGAGGGGCCAAGAGTGATCTCCCGTGACTGCCCATCTGGTTCCGAGTCATGTGATGATTACTCAGTTTAGGATACTTAGCTTACCAGCGGCAAGCGGGGCAGGTGGGAGGGTCCTCCGAGTCATGTCATCGGTAAGTATTTTTCGAAAAAATACCTTTTAGAGAAAAATGCATTTTTCTTTAAAATGTATTTTTTCGAAAAATACTTAACGATGACATTACTCAGAGGACCCTCCCACCTACCCCGCTTGCCGCTAGTCAGCTAAGCGACTGGGCACGTGACCAGATAGGGAGGGACGGGAGGCTACTCAGGGTACCGGGTTATGGCGCCCTTGGGTCGCCTCCCTTGACTTGTAGGTACACAACAGAATTTTTGGCTGAAATTGGGTAAGCTAAGTGTACGTTTCCTATCAGTAATGTCATCGGTAAGTATTCTTCAACAACAAAAAAATACATTGTAGAGAAAAATTCATTTATACTTTGACTTGACGTTAGGTGGCACATCTAAAGTGTGGCCTTAGGTTTAGTGGTTATTTTTTTGTTGTTAAAATTTGTTTTCTGTTGTTTTTCTTACATTTTTCTTGTGGTCGGTCATGTATTTTTAATGAGATAAGTGTGCTTTGCATCACTTGTACAGTACTTATTGGTGTTTGACTGTATGTACTCACAGACCAAGTGCACAATCAGAATTCCTATGTGAGAGACTTCTACTTTTTCCGTCGAAACTTCTACCCGCAGTTGAGCTTGGTGAAGATGGATCCAGAGGAAGCTTCGATGGCTTTACAGAAACGGGTAATCTAGCTAGCTGTCTTTAGCTCATATTCTTTGCATTTCAGCAAAGTTGCAGAAAAATGTGCTCACTATTTTCATTTTTTATCACGTGCAATAGCAAAAGTGAATCTTATGTTCTGGGTCAGTAGTTGTCCGTCTGTCATCCATTGTCATCCACCATTGTCCGTGGTAAACTTTAACATTGGCATTTTCTCTGAGACTATTGAAGCCACAGTTTCAGACTTGGCCCAAGAATACTTTCTGGCAAGACCTGTCTAATCATACTAAATTCAATGACCTTTCTCTAAGATCAAGGTCACATGGTGGTCAGAAATAGATACAAATTAGCCATATTTTATGCCCAAATTTGATACAGAGATACCTGATGGTAAGACCTATCTATGCATACTAATGTGGATGACCCATCAGAAAAGGTCAAGAGTCACATGAGGTGAGCAGTTGTGTGAAAAATGTCTGGCTTGGCACAAAGGTAGCTGATGACAAGACCTTTCTATGCATTCTAGTTTAGTTGACCGCCTGCACTGGTCAAAGGTCACATGGGGGAGTGGTTGACAAATTAAAATTTGTGAAAAATGCATAGATTTTGAGAAAGTGGGGAGTTTTCTGGTGCAGAGAAAATGGGCAGTTTCTGGTACAGAGGCTTTGTGTTACCTCATTCAACCCCAATGCTGTATTTCTCAAATTTTGGAGGTGTGATCTAACTAACGACTATGCACCAGATGCAGGAGATGATAATTCAAGGGTAGTGCCAGATTAGCTTGGTGCTGACAGGCGCCAAGCTAATATGGCACTACCCTTGAATTATCATGGTCGATCCATCACCTGCTGTTGTGCGTCAGAGCTGAATGGGTTAAGTCACTTGATCCCTTGCTTACTTCAGTACATGTTGGAGAGCTCGAGGTCGCAAAAATCAGACTTACTAAGTGGATCGATCATGCACATGAGCCATAAAAGCTTTGCCATTCTTGTATGGTCATGCTGTTAGTTACCATTTGTTGATAGAGATCAGGACATCGCATACTTTGCAGTTGAAAATCTGCGATTGAATGTGCGTTTGTGTATGTATAGCCCATAGTGTCACCAGTGTACTGGATGCCTTTGTTGCACATACCAAGGGGAATTACTCAGCGCTGGACATACAAACAGTAAGATAAATAAATAAAAAATAAATCAGCGCATTAAATAGGCGCTTTACCCAATTGAATATCAGCTCAAAGCACCGCCGTGAACTGAACCCAACAAGCAAGCCCAACGTGAATCACGCGCATTCACTCATACACTGTACATAAACACAGAACATTCACGTGCTGCTAAGGGCAAGCTCAAGCGAGCTACTGAACTTTTGGGAAATTCAAATCGTTTTATATTTCAAATTTGGTAAGTGGGATGAAATTGATACCAAAGTCATGGGGGAGGAAGAGTACCCGGAGAAGGAGAACCCCCGATGGTCCCCTGCCCCCACCTATCAGGCACTATTCTACCAGCGCTAGCCTCACCTATCTGGTTTGTGTGCATGCCTTTGTTGGCAGGTGTTCATGCTGAAGTTTATTGAGATTGGCAAAGTGCTGCTGACCAACGCAGTGTTGGAAAACTCCGCAAACCACCAGGTGAGCACTGATTTCCCCAGTAAGCAGAGGTCCTTGGCCACCACGATGGCCGCAGTGGGCCCGCGCACAGCTGTGCGCGGGCCCACTGCGACCATCGTGGGCCCGAAGACGTTTTGCCACAGATACCGATTGGTAGATTGCTAGTGCTCCCCGACCTGCCTGTGGCAAAACTGAATATAGTCAAACTTGCCGTGGGCCCCTCGGTGCAAATTGTGGTGGTCATTCAGGACAGTTAAGTTGTGGGCTGAGACTATACTGGTCTCCGAACGACAATATAGCATGGAACTGACATCCAGTGAATTAAATTTTAGAACGGAAATCCTCAAAGGTTTTGCAGTTGTCATTGTTTTTTCTCAATTTTTTTTAATCATTATTATTTTTATTTTTTAACAGAGTATTATCTAATGATCAAATTCATTGCAGAACCATGTGGCATTTCTCCATGAGGAATTTCTCAAGCTGCCATCATTCCCTCGCAAGGCTTTGGAAACTGAATTTGAAATGCACAATGGAGAGTATGGAAAGGTAAGAGTGTTCCAGGACTTATTTAATAATAATAATAATACCTTTATTATATAGGCGCTTTTTCTCAATTCTGGGGCGAATCGACTCAAAGCGCCACGAACTGAAACCCAACATGCACACTCACGTAACAGACACGGATTTACGCCATTTATGACAAATACAGTACAAGACAGACGAAGGGCCAGTTCAGCTACTGAAGTTACAGAGATTTTTGATTGCTTTGTATTTATAATTTGTAAAGTGGCCTGAAACCGGTACCAAAGTGTGGGGGGGTGGGTGGAGGGTGGAAGAACCGGAGTACCCGGAGAAGGAACCCCCGACGGTCCGCCCGAATTAACGGTGACACTTACCAGAGGAGAAAAGTCCGATGCCGGAACTTGTTTTCGAACCTCGCACCTTTGGCATTGGTGACAGGCGCCTTAACCACTGCGCCACGGACCGCCCTTTAACACATGTTCAACATGATTTTTAACATTAAATTACATCGTGCTTCACATAAACATGTACTGCAAGATGTGTACTGATGAGCAAAAAGAAATACTACATTTTTTAAACCGTTCGGTTCCGAAAATGTCGCATTTCTTTTTGCTTGTCAGTATAGTATGTGTGTTGTTGTTTTGTTGTTGTCGTCCATATGGTTTACAAAGAGACACACCTGATAGGCTTGTATGGACAGAAACAGGCCACTAAATCACTCAGTCTTCTGCCACAGGTTATAATATATGTGAAGCCTTCAGTGAGGCTTTGCGTGAGTTTTGTTTTTTTTATAACTCATTCTACCCCAGACACACCACAGCAAGATATGGATCGAACATGATAGTTCAAGGGTGATGCCAGAATAGCTTGGCGCCTATGCGTGCCAAGCTATTCTGGCGTCACCCTTGAGCTATCATGGTCGATCTGTGTCCTGCACTGCACTGCAGTAAGCAAAATCTGGGGATTTGGGTCTTGGGGTATAATGAGTCAAAGCCTTGTCAGGCTTACATGTGTTTTGAAAAGTGATTGTGACTCCTGATATACTCATAATTGACACATGAATGTATCTTGCTGGTGATGTTGCAGGAACTGTTTGGGATGGACTGTCTACACAAGTTTGCTTGGACAAAGGTAAAACTGCATTGCACACTGGATAGATGGATGGATGGTCGAAAAGACCTGTGTCCAGTGAGGCCAGCAGCTGCTTATGCTGATGAGCAAAAGAAATGCGACATTTTTGGAATCATCGGAAACGCTAAAGCGTTTCCGATGATTCCAAAAACGTCACATTTTTTGTGCTCGTCGGTATATAATTGAATGCTCTCTTGTTGATGTTCTTCTCCTGTGTCTATATCTATGGATGTATTGACTAGCTCACATGCAATGGCAAAAGTGAATTATGTACGGTGCCATCTGGTGTCTGCCATTTGTTCATTGTTTACCTTCTGCCGTAACTTTAATCCCCTCACTGCCGAGAAATTGTGAACAGGATCCGACTGCAAAAAACATAGATGCTTACGAGCCCCCGCAGTCGATCATGCAGAACCGGAGTGGAACAAAAGGGGCTAGGGCTGTAAAGGAACAGACAGAATATTTTGCAATAGCCACAGGACACAAGTGAAGGAAAATTTTATGTGGAATTGAGGTCAGAGTCAGTGAGCAATGCGGACTTACATTGACTGGCTGACTGCAAAAAAACAAAGGAAGACTCGTGGACGGTTATGTATAAAATAAAATTACATCAGAACAAATGATTTTTCGCAAACCATTGACACATGTACTAAGCTTACTGAGCCATCGGCGAATCTGCAAGGCTTTTTCAGTCATTGTCAATAGGGAGAAGAGGTTATTTCAACATGTGAACATGTCTGTTAACCGTAAATCGACTTTTGATATCAGATTGTGTTTGTGCATGTATATTGCATGATATTCAATACAAATGTGATTTAACCCTTTTCATCCTGATAACACTACAAAAAATTAGTTTTGACTACAATAGTCCAAGGGTGGTGCCAAAATAGCTTGGCGCCCCAGGCGCCAAGCTATTCTGGCACCACCCTTGATCTAAAAATGAATGGTTGACCAATCTTCTACTCGCTAATGTAGCCTTCATAGGACAATAAGCACATTTTTTCTCAACCTCAGGATGTAGTGGGTTAATAATTCTCTTTTTTCCAGCTGATGACAACCATGTTCAGTTCAATGACGAGCACATTCACATGGTCCAGCGATCTGTCTCTCTTCATGAACGTGATCAACGGGACGTTTGTGCTGTTGTTTGAAGACATTGCCATTCTTCGCTTTTGTCTCGCCTCGCTGATCAACACCTGCCGACACTTCAAGCATATCTTTGCCACCAATGGGTAAGAGACAAGTTTAACATCCATGCACTTAATGCGCTATTTCCCCAAAACAAATGGGCCAGTTTTATTACATTTTGTTGTAAACATCTAGCAAAAGAAATGCAACATTTTTGGAATCATTGGAAACCCTAGAGAAATGTGACATTTTTTAATCATGGGAAACACTTTAGTCGCATTTCTTTCGTGTTTCCGATGATTCCAAAAATGTTACATTTCTTTTGCTCGTCAGTATATAAAGTGTTTTAAAGCTCAATTGTGTGTCTACAAGGTCACGGCTATGGTGGTCATAATTGTTTTGAATGTGTCCTTTTTTTTTGTCCCGGCACAGTCACTGAAACTGTTGAACTGATTTGGCTCAAACTTTAATAGACGATTTCCAGAAATTAGAAATAGGTCAAAATTGCACGTGATTTGACAAAAACAGTGGATTAAAAGCTGGACAAACATGCGATATCGCATGTTTGTCCAGGCTTTTAATCCATTGTTTTTGTCAAATCACATGCAATTTTGATTTGCAGAAATCGCCCATTGATGATAATGCTGAGTGTAGGGATGTGTCCTGATGTCAGCAAGTCAAGGTCAAGGTGCTGGTTTTCATATTTGACTATTTATGCAAGATCTCCAAAACTACTGGATTCATTTACTTCATATGTGGTACTTTGACTTGTTCAGAGTCAGCTGCCACAGACTGTGTTTCTACAATCTTCGTTATTCCACACCAAAATTCCTAGATGTCTCAGGAACACGGATTCATAGTGGTATCTGCAAGAGGCATAGATCCTTATGAGCCCCCTGCTGTCGCAGGGGGCTCATGAGGATCTATGCCGCTTGCAGTTGGGTGGTGTTCATGTTTTGTCGGCACTGAATGGGTTAATTGTTTTTTGAACCCTTATCATTCGAAATACACCAGTGTGTGAGATAAGTTGGACTAATATAGTTCAAGGGTAGTGCCGGAATAGCTTGGTGCCTATAGGCGCCAAGCTATTCTGGCACCACCCTTGAACTAAAGCCATTGGTCTCTATCCTTATCTGAAAGTACTGCATGGGTGGGACTTTTCCGGCTACAGCCGGATTTCCGGATTCCCCAACAAAAAAAAATATAAAAATTCACTTAAAAAGTGCCCATGCCCCATAACCCTCGTTTCAGGATTCAACTTTTTTTTCGGTCCCACCCATGGTACTGTAATGCAGCTTGCATATGGCAGTGTACAAATTTGAAGCTTTTAGGCTCAGTATGATGTGGGTTAAGTGGTGTCTCTGCCATCTGCTCATCTGCCACTGGACACCTCAGTTTGATGATGAGCCTGTGTTTGGTACTTGCAGGTTTCTGTACATCATCCCCACACTGCTGCGCGTGTACAGCAACAACCAGCCCAACTCGGTGCTGCGGCAAGCCATTCACTTTGCCTGCCGCCAGTTCTACATTCTGCACCGCAAACCCTTTGTCCTGCAGATGTTTGGCAGTGTGGCCCCCATCCTGGACATGACTTGCGCTGCTTCTGGCACAGTCGACACCAGCAAGGTCTGGCAGGCACACACTCCACCTAATCATGTTGGATAGATATCTCTCTCTCTCTCTCTCCCTCCCTCCCTCTCTGTCTGTCTCTCTCAAGAACAAGTTCACGCTAGTCCTAGCTGGACCTAGCTAGTAGCTCTTAACCCTTTGGCTGTTGGTAGCGACTTTAGTCACGACGATTCCTGCAGGAATTGTGATTTTTCATCTTGATACACCCATGGCTTAAAAGAAATTTCACTGATAGTTCAAGGGTGGTGCCAGAATAGCTTGGCGCCTGAGGCGCCAAGCTATTCCGGCACCACCCTTGAACTAAAACAGTTAACCCACCGAAGAAAGAAACACGGTTAGAAAAGACAGCCACAACACACAATAAGTAGTGTTGTAACTGTTTCCTCTTAGTGTGTTTCTTTCTTCATTGGGTTATTCTCTGCATTTTACATACTTGGCTGTCACCTGTTTGGTCTGGACGATGTAGATTTGTGTGTGTGTGTGCGTGCGTGTGTGTGTGTGTGCGTGTGTATGTGTGTGTGTGTGTATGTGCGTGTGTGTGTGTGTGGGTGTGTGCGTGTGTGTGTGGTGTGTGTGTGTGTGTGTGTGGGTATGTGTGTGTGCGTGTGGTGTGTGTGTGTGTGTGTGTGTGTGTGTGTGTGTGTGTGTGTGTGTGCGTGGTGTGTGTGCGTGTGTGTGCGTGTGTGTGTGCGTGTGTGTGTGTGCGTGTGTGTGGGTATGTGTGTGGGTGTGTGGGTGTGTGTGTGTGTGGGTATGTGTGTGGGTGTGTGTGTGTGTATGTGTGTGTGTGTGTGTGTGTGTGTGTGTGTGTGTGTGTGTGCGCGCGCGCCCCAGAAGCACAATGTCTTCAGGCCCCCGACTGCCATGGGCATGATGATCTTTGCTTCCTGGATGTGTGTGTGTGCCCTATTCTCTAAAGAACCTCTGACAACATCGGCGACTACAGCCAACGTCCACCCAGAGACCTTTTGCTTACTGGATGTGTTTGTGTGTCAGGTGCAGCCCGATGCGCTATTCAAGCTGCTGCTGGCCCTGGAGAAGGATTGCCCGGACAACGTGGGGGTGCTGGACCTGGTGGAAGGAGACAAGCCCCTCAAAGCCCTGGTGAGTATGTAGAATCCTCCAGACAGCAGCAGTAGTAGATGTACATTTACGCTGTCACATAGGCGCAAAAAAAGAATGGGGATTCAACCCATGCATAAGGTCTCTTGAGCGGTCCATGGCACAGTGGTAAGGAGTCTGCCACCTATGCTAATGGTGTGAGGTTCGATACCTGGTTTCGGCATCGGACATTTCTCCTGTAGTGTCACCGTCAATTTTAGGTGGACTATCAGGGGTTTTTTCTGTGGGTACTCCGGCTGTTCCCCCCCCCCCCCTCCTCCACTTTGGTATCTGTTTCAGGCCACTTTATAAATTTGAAATACAAGCGATACAAATTTCCAAAACCTCAGCAGCTGAGCTGACTCTTCACACAACATGAATGTCCTGTGTGTGCCTTGTACTGTTTTTGTCATCAGAGTGATCGCATGTGTTTCACGTAAGTGTGTGTGGTGGGTTCAGTTCACGGCGCTTTGTTGAGCCTATTTACAGGGTAAGGCGCCTATATTATAACCGGTATTATTATTATTATTATTATTATAATTTGTCCAAACTGTTCCGTGATGCAGACTGAGGATTGAGGCAGTATGTGTTTTCTGAAAGTGTTGTAATATCAGACTTTTGGGTATATACAGCCTTGTTATAAGCAAAGTAGGCTGTATATGGAAACAAAGCTTAACCCATTCGAGACGTGCCGCCTCCGGATACGCAGGTATGCCGAGTATCCGGAGGCGGCACGCTCAAATGAGTTAATGGGCATTTGAGTCCATATTTTTTTACATTTATTTTTTTTTTAATAATAGATTAAAACTAATGACTTATTCTGTGTGATGCAGGATTTTTGTTATGAAACGGACCCAGACACGTTCAACATGATGGATGTGATTAACATGTGTGTGACGGTCATTGCCTACGCCCCAGACTCCTTCCGCAGTGCTCAGATGCTGGTAAGGGTTGATACCTTTCGTCTTTTCTTTTTTTATCCTTTATTGATCTTGTCACTGAAAAGCTGGTTTCTTGCTTAAATGTTTCGGCTCTGCTGCAAGGCTCCATGGTTGTTCACAGCTGGTGCCAGGTCCAGGGGTTAACCCTTTCACTGCTGAGAAAAAGTAAATGCGATCTGACTGCAAGAGGCATAGATCCTCGTGAGCCCCCGCACCTGTGGGGGCTCACGAGGATCTGTGCCTCTTGCTGAGACCAATTTATGTCCGTGTTCCTTCCAACAGTTGGTCGTTAAGTGAACGCAGATTTCAGAAACAAAATATGCGTTCGTTGGCAGGGAAGGGGTTAAGAGGCTGAAAGCCACCTGTATTGAACTCGTGGTTTGTTATATGGTTTGTATGTTTGACGCCTTCTCCACTAGATCGTACATTCCACGTCTGAAATCTGTGTAAATTCAAAACGAAAGAGCTCTAAAGGAATCATCAGGCAGGACAAAAACCGCTACCGACACACAAAGGGTTGAAAGAGATTCTAAGTGTAAAAGAGTGCAGAAGGTAATGGAATACATGTTCGTCATGCAGATGATTCTAGAGATGGTGATTCCTCGCTACCTTGACCACTTGAGCAAGGAAACCACTCACAGGGACAGTCTGAGCATGGCCCGGGCAGAGATCACTGCCATCAGCAACATTGCTGTGGCTCTGCGTGCTTTGATCAACTCCAGTGACTACTTCACCAGGTACTGAAATAGTATAGCATTTAACTCCTTACATCCTGAGGCTGAAACTTTTCAAATGTGCTTATTGTCCTGTGAAGACCACATTACAGATTAGGATAGATCAGTACATGTCTGTGCTGATAGATCAACCATTTTTTAGTTCAAGAAGTGGTGCCAGAATAGCTTGGCGCCTCTGGCGCCAAGCTATTCTGGCACGACCCTTGAACTATCATAATCTAATCAATTTCAAGCAGTAGTGTATCAGGATGAAAAGGGTTAAGTGATACTAAAAATAATTAAAATTTAAAAAAATAAAAAAAGAACGAGAGTTCTAGGCGCAAGCCCTGAAGATTGGTAAGCTATTCTGGCACCACCCTGGAACTATCACAGTTGAATTTATTTCAAGTAGTAGTGTATCAGGATGAAAAGGGTTAACTAGTGAAGCAGTCTCTTCTGACGCACCCCTGTTGAAATATTTTCTCACAGCATGGATGTCATTCACCATTTGTGAGTAGGGGTATGGGCTGGGTGTGAGTATATGGATTCGTACATCATTGTTTAGTTGATACTGAGAATCGCACTCGAGTGGTTTTAAAATCTTACCCCACTCGCTTTCACTCGCAGGATATGTCTTGAAGACCACAAGAGTGAGAGTATCACTCACCTAAACACCAATGCGAGACTCTATTTCTTATGCACCTTTTTGTTTGCAGTAATCTTATGTGAGTTTATAGACAGCAACACACTACAAAGATCTTGCCGTAATTTGCTTTTTAATGTGACATCAGTTTTTTTTTGTGCCAGTTAAATGTTTGTTCATGATGATGTAATAGCGCAATACATGACATAGTGTTTTCTTTCTTGTACTTTTTGTTCTGTGATTTTTTATCCTGTAAAGCGCTTAGAGATTCATTTGGAGGTTAAGCGCTATATAAATGTACATTATTATTATTATTATTACATGACGCCAGAGTGCCAGTCATCCCCATAACTGATATTATTGCACATGAGTGGAAAGTGACTCAAGTTTCAGTTTTGCATGTACCCACACCATTTTTGGGACCAGACCTTCTACAAGACAGTTTTGTGCACGTGGCTATTCATGCACCAGAGCATATCACTCAAGGTGGATCACACATTAACCTATTACGTCTTGAGGCTGATTTCTTTTTTCAATTTGCTTATTATCCTATGAAGGCTACATTACAGATTAGGAGGTCAACCATTTTTGTTCAAGGGTGGTGCCAGAATAGCTTGGCGCCTCAGGCGCCAAGCTATTCTGGCACCACCCTTGAACTATCATAATCTAATCGATTTCAAGCAGTAGCGTATCAGGGTGAAAAGGGTTAAGTCATACTAAAAAAATAAAAAATAAAATACAAAATTATAAAAAGAACAAGAGTTCTAGGTGCAAACTCTGAAGATTGGTTTCCAACCTTCATTTTACTTTCGACCTGTCAAAACTGACAGCCTTGACACAAAAGTCGCTGGATTTTTTTCTGCCCGACCAGGAGCTTAAGCATGCCTCAGAAGTTCATGGAGTCCACCAACATTGGGAAACCCGTGCAGAATCACAGTGTGCACTCCCTCACTGTCGACGACCGTGAGGACTCGCATGCCAGGTATCTGTACTTCCATCTTTCATTATAAACCACTACGTTTGATTTGATCTGAATTGTATGATGATACTTCCTAAAGCGTGAATGGTCTCCTTTGTAGCATTGACCTTTTTGGCGTAAAGTGAAACGTAAAATAGGAAGAAAAATCCTGACCTCACTGACCAAGCATTTTGAGGCATCAGGTAGAACAACTAAAACTCTCACAGATCCTTTCCCAGTAAGCAAAGGTCCTTGGGTCCACGATGGCCGCAATGGGCCCATGCACAGCTGTGCGTGGGCCCACTGCAGCTGTCGTGGGCCCGAAGATGTTTTGCTACTGGGGTTAGAAACATTTTTATAAGTAACTGTAAGCAAACACTCTGAGCCACTATCTGCTTATTTTTCTGATGTTGTAATGCAATTTTTGTTTTAGAGGACACTTCAAGAGTGTCTTGGTTGCAAGCGAGGTTCACTCAGACTGGGCCAGACAAACCTCAATTATGTTACATTAAAATATTTTCTTGTCTTAACCCCTTGCGAGTGGGTAGCAGTTTTTGTCACGTAGATTCCTGTGAATCATCACAACTAAAACTGCTACCGATACGCAAAGGATTAATCTGCCCCCCTAAATGAAAGGATTATTGTCTGTCCTTCACTCTCTCGCACAATTTGCTGAGAAAAATCCAATTTAAGTTTTGACCAACTATGTCACCCCCTTTTCATGAAATGACCCTTTTGTCATTGCTGCGTTTTCATGAGACGTTCAACATTCTATGTGCTATATTAGTGCTATGTTTACACGAACACACACACACACACGTGCTCTTACTGAAATGTGAGATAGCGCACGCTGTGGCTCAGCGGTTGTCTCGCATTTCAGTATAACACACACACACACACACACACACACACACACACACACACACACACACACACACACACACACACACACAAGGCATGCTAATTAACAATCTTGAAAGTCCTTTCATCAAAACCAAGTGCTGACATGGTGAACTAATGAACAACTGTTGTGCTAAAACGGAAAAAAAAACAACCAAAAACAAGGAAATGAATGATGTTTTTTTCATTGTCCTTCACTGTTTTTCACTTGTTTGTACACTGTTTGGTGCTTGTCTTTCCAAAGCCTGTTTCATTCTTTTTTGATTATTTCTGTCATTTTAAATACACAGCAGTCACCCGGGGCCAGTTGCATGAGTGAGCTTAGTCCTGCGCCAGCCACCAAGCAAGGTGCTCTGCTGTAGCAGAGCACCTTGCTTGGTGGCTGGCGCAGGACTAAGCTCACTCATGCAACTAGCCCCCTGGTCTGGATATCTCACTCATGTTCCGTTGTACAGTCACAGAATGGAGGAGGGGCGGAGGCGAGCATACGGGGCAGAGCCGGAGGAGCTGGAAGTGAGGGAAGAGTTCCGGCGACCTCGCGACTCCATCCTCTCCATCGCAGCGCAGTTCTGGACCACATGCCACCAACGCCTTCGCCAGTTGCGCAAGATACTGGCCGACCCCTCCTTCCGACCTCCCGAGCTGCTCGATCACAAAAGTCACAACGTGAGTTGAAATAATGACATCTTTCCAATACAACGATTTTACTGGATCAAATGACCCCCCCCCCCCCCTCCACCTCCCCTAGTGCATGCAGCCACTGATGCGCTGATGAGAAAAAGAAATGCAAAATTTTTTGAATCATCAGAAACACTTCAAAATTACTTTGTGAAAGTTTACTTATGAGCAGAAGAAATGTGACATTTTTGGAATCGTCGGAAACACTTTGGTATTTCCAATGATTCCAAAATTGTCACGTTTCTTTTGCTCATCAGTATACTTTTCACAGGTTCATTATCAAAGGGGGGCTACCACTGAATCATAGGTGAGGATCTTCAGCTCTGGAGACTGGTTCAGCTTTTTTCAAAATCCCAGAGAGCTAAATTTTGGCTTTTTGCCACAGACAGAACAGCCCTCCAACCAGCCTGGTCCATCTGCAAGAGGCATAAATATAACATAAGCCCCTGCTTCCGCAGATGTCTAACACCTGCAGTGCACACACATGACCATGTACACAAGGAATAATGGGGCCTCGTGCATATCTGTTATTTGATGATGCTGATGTTTCAGTACTTTTGTTACAGCGGCTGGCAGAGATAGCACACACACTGCTCAAGCTCATTCCCTATGACCCCTATGCCATGGGCTGCACAGGACTGCAGAGGTGGGTGGAAAACTACTCTGGTGGCCTGAACATGGATGCAAATTTGTCTCAGCAAGAGGCATAGATCCTCATGAGCCCCCCACAATTGCAGGGGCTCATGAGGATCGATGCCTCTTGCAGTTGTGTGGTGTTCACCTTTTCTCAGCAGTCAAAGGAAACTAAATGACTGCCATTTTATAGAACATTGGAAGAGGAAGAATATGATATCGTTTATTGCCATTTGCCTGTCATTAAGAAAAGAATAACATTGCAATATGTCTTGGCATAGTGACATTTTCCCATATGCACAATCATTACAAGTCAGTGCAGCAAACAATCAATAAGAAACAGTCAAAAACCTTACCACTTGTAAACTATGCTCAAGACTAAGAGAGGCTTGAAATATCACAATTAACTTTCATTCACACATGCACACAATTAACTGTCACACATACACACACGCTCATGTGCACGCACACACACACACACACAAACACAAGGCATCGACATATCTTCGCCAGCCATCTCAGTCTTGGGCAAGCCAGCTGAGCTCTGTGTCCCAGTTGTCTCAGCTGTGCGTGGGCCTGCTGCAGCTGTCGTGGGTCTGAAGACGTTTTGCTACTGGGGTGTACTGTTTTTGCTATGTGTTCAGCCCCTGTCTGACCTGATTAGTGGTGAATGCTCTTTCAGATGTACTGCTCCTTTAATTTGGAATTCCTTACTGACTGAGCTGAGAAATGCCTCTCACCTTAGCAGTTCAAAGCAAAGTTGAAAACTTACTTTTTCTCTCAGAGTTTCGTGTAATCTCTACGGTTTTCTGTACACCCTCCCCCCCCCCCCCCCCCCCCCCCCCCCCCCCGCCCCCCCTGCAGACTCTGTGTGTGTGTGTGGTTTTCGCCTGCGCATTGAGTTATATTATAAATATGAGAAATGCGCGCCATATAAGTACCATGTATTATTATTATTAGCAGTCGCTCCATTTCACATCATGCGTTTGCAGATGATTCATGCCAGGGACATGCTCACTGCTGTCAGATCTCATTGTAAAGTTGGATGTGTTAGGCATATGTACCTCACTGCTGTAATGTTGTGTGTGTCAGGTACATGCTTGAAATCCTGCCCAATACGGACTGGTCACAGGAGCTGGTGCGACCTGCCCTTAACCTTATTCTGCGTCGCCTGGACAGACTCTTCACCAAGATTTCAAAGAAAACAGCTCTCAGGGTCAGTGCTGGTCGTGATTCATGTTATGAATATAGAGTAATGGCAACTACACCGGGCATGTCAGTAATGAGCCTACCTGCTTTCTTTTGTCTTTATAGTCTACCTTGTTGAAAGTAGAATGGACTGTTCAGTGGGTTGTGGTGAAGTGCGCTCAGTAGCAAGCACCTCAGGCACCAAGCTATTCTGGCACCACCCTTAAACTAAAATGGTTGATCTATCCTGTAATCTGTAATGTACCTTTCATAGGACAATAAGCACTTTTAAAAAAACAGCCTCAGGATGTAATGGGTTAACCCTTATCATTTGGAATACACCAGTGTGTGAAATAAGTTTGACTAAAATAGTTCAAGGGTAGTGCCAGAATAGCTTGTCGCCTCTAGGCGCCAAGCTATTCTGGCACCACCCTTGAACTAAAGCCATTGCTTTATATCCTTATCTGTAAGTACTGTAATGTAGCTTGCATATAGCAGTGTACAACTTTGAAGCTTTTAGACTCGGTATGATATGGGTTAATGTGTGCATGTGCATTAAATTTGGCGATCTTTGATCACGGTACTGTTGTGTGTTTGTTTTGACAGAGGCAGGTAGACTGGGAAGCGGCTGCGAACATACTAAAAGGTACCTATGGCCTGGATTGTGACGGGCGTTTCTCTTTTTGCTTTTATCAATTGTCACTCCATGTACATGTTTGTGCCACTAGCATTTAAGTTTCCACATGCAAAAACACAGTTGACGGTCTGCAGTCCTGGAGACATTCCGCTTTTTGAAAATTCCTGATGACTGAATTTTGGTTGCCAGCCTGTTTCGTCTGCAAGAGGCATAAATTCTCATGAGCCCCTGCGGACGCAGGGGCTCATGAGAATTTATGTCTCTTGCTGGCCGTGGATTATGGGACATAGTCAGTCTGTGGACAATTTTCAGTCATTTCTGTTTTTCGCTCACTGACATTTTTTTCCTTATTATCAAGATCAGTGAACTTCAAAAATAACAAAATGCTTGGGGAAACTCAGCATTGTCTTGGTTGTTTTTGTAAGTTTTCAAGAAGCAGGGTAATTTACATGGAATAATGTGGCCAGGATCTCTGAAAATTAACCCCTTGCATGTCAGTAACGGTTTTAGTCACAATGATTCCTACAGGAATCGTGACAAAAACCGCTACTAACACACAAAATTAATGGTTAAGATATCCTTTATTCTGAGTTGTTGTATCTGAATTTGTTATGAGCAAAGTGGACTGTAGCTCATTTTAGGATTTTAAGTGACAAGCCATATCCCCCTAAGCAGGAAGTTAGTCTATCGGTCGGTCCACCGCCTTTATTGTTCCAAAGATATGTTTATGTATAACAAAATGTGTCTCACTACCTCAGGTGCAACTCACAGTCACTCACACTTGCACAACAGCTTATAACAACAATAATGGACAATGGCTCAGGACAGGTGAAGTCTGTCGCCAAGGCGCCTAATGGCTGGCGCCAACGGCACAGCCCCACCTGAACCTCTCTAACACAGTGCAGACTAAAGACAAGCCTATATGTTCACACACACACATGCACATACAAACACATGCGTACACATGTCACATACACACACTTATTTGCACTTCAGTGTTTTTATGCTCATATTGTTGTAGATGCATTGTTTTGAGTGTATTAAAGGCAGAGTACATTTATTTGTCATCCAGGTGTATACCAGACATTAAAGAAGTTTGCCTACATTGCCTATCTGCCACATCTGAAGGTTTGTACAGCGTTCATGTTATGCATTGGTCTTTGACCCACATGCAAATCCAGCAGGTCTTTTTTGAAGCTGGATGGAAAAAGCATCGGCAAAGCAAAGTGACTCTGCTTACACACACACACACACACACACACACACACACAGAGGGATGATTGTGGCGACAGGGGGTGAAAGTCAAGCTGAATTCCTCAGCAGATATATATATATAAAAGGAATGTAACATTTTGGGAATCATTGGAAACATTTCCGTGTTTCCGATGATTCCAAAAAGGAAGTGTTTCCGATGATTCCAAAAATGTTACTTGTTTCCTCAAAAAACATTACCGATGGTATTACTGTATGGAAGTAGCACTTAGCCAATCAATTTCAGCCCAGGGATCGTTGTGTACAGCATAGCCACCGGGGAACCACCCGAGTGAGCTGTACCAACATCCCTTAATAGCTTCCCTTCACTGAGCAGCTTCCCTTACCTGATACGGCACATGCGTAGCGTCACCAGTTTTATATAAAAGGAATGTGACATTTTGGGAATCATTGGAAACGCTTCCGTGTTTCCTATAATTCCCAAAAGGAAGAGTTAGTGTTTCCGATGATTCCAAAAATGTTACATTTCTTTTGCTCGTCGGTATACATGTAACAAAAAAAGGAAGTCCGCCATTTTGATACATCCAGAACAAACGCCAGAACAAACAAAGGCAGTAGAAACAGCCGTCTCCTCTTCTGAGACATTTAATAATTTCTTATTTGAAGGGGGCAGTAATTAGATGTTGATGATCGGTGGCCCCTTCTGTCTGCATGGTCAGAGCACTGGTTGGCGTGCTTATGTACTAGATTAATGAGACTCTGCAATCAGGCGATGGGGGCCAACTTGCCTGACATTCTCCTGAGTCTCTGCAATCTGCAGGAGCTCATGAGAATGTCAGGCAAGTTGGCCCACAGGATGTTTGAGGCGCCAAGCTATTCTGGCACCACCCTTGAACTAAAATGGTGACACACAAGGAACAAGGAACACAAGCCTAACAAGAGACATAAATCCTCATGAGCCCCCGCGACTGCGGGGGCTCATGAGGATTTATGTCTCTTGCAGATGGGTAGCGTTAAAGGGATTAATCTCTATATATTGTCTACAGACAGCATTTGATTTCTGCCATGTTTCTTGCAGGTTTTGCGTTATGTTTAATCCGTGTGCTCGAAGTTAGCGTGAAGTGCTTTGGCCTTTCTTTTCTCGCCCTTGCGCACGCAGCCTCCACCGCCCCTTGTGCGTGCAATCGCACCGCTGCATACGCAAGGGCTTAAAAGAGAGAAATTAAATGAAAAGAAAAACCCTGACTGACCGCAGACGCTCGTGAGTGTGCTGATCTCCATACTGCTGTCGGGCCTGGGTGGCGTGAACATCCCGGGCGACCCCAGCACGAACACGCACAGCAGTCACCGCAGTGAAAATTCTTCGTTTCCGGAGGTGGCTCCGGTTTTCTGCTCCGCCGTCGTCAAGCTTGTGGCCATGCAGATGCAGGCCCTCGGAGTAAGTATGTGGCGCTCCGCGCGGGGGCTCATGAGGATGTGTATCTCTTGCAGTTGGATTGTTTTCAGTTTTTCAGTTTAGGGGATGGATTGACCATGATAATTCAAGGGTAGTGCCAGATTAGCTTGGCACCTTCAGATGCCCAGCTAATCTGGCACTACCGTGGAATTATCATGGTCAGTCCATCGCCTGCTGTAGGGTGTTGGGGCTGAATGGGTTAAATGGGGAATGAGAGGGATCTGATAATTTGGAAGATGAAAGAGTTTGTATGTACACTACAGGGCTTAGGCTCAGCACAGGCTAGCCAATCCAGGCTGACTACAGCTTAGGATATGACGGTTGTTTTTAATCTCCATAAAATTCACATGCGAGGCGCATTTTGCCACGTTCATAGCTCAGAGCCACGAGGTCGTATGCACTTTAACTCACTACATCCTGAGGATAATAATAATTACGGTATTTATAATGCACTTATCTTATAATAATTATAACTCTAAACGTGCACGCATGCGCACGCTTTTGACAATGACTCATGTACCACAAATACATTAGGACAGTCAGCTTAGGGTGGGGAGTGTGATTGCGTTATAGTGCTAGAACTGTTGAAAGAGGTGAGTTTTGAGGGCAGACTGGAAGGAGGAGAGAGAGTGTTTCTGACGGAGAGAGAGTGGGGGAGTGCTCCAAGTGGATAGACCGTAGACGGAGAAGGAGCGGGGTCCGAAAGTGTGATGAAAAATTGTCAGTTTTTTAAGACATCTTTTGAGGTCTACAGCACAGTTCTGTTGACAGATCGGCCCTGATAGTTCAAGGTGCCAAGCTATTCTGACACCACCCTTGAACTATCACAGTCGATCCACATCCTGTTGTAGCATGTCGGTGCTTCATGGGCTAGAGGTGCTCTTCAGCAGAATTTGGGCCCATTATTTGGCACATAAAATGGATGCAAATGACACCTGACCGTTCACAGGAGGTTCGTACCAGTCGGCCCAGACCGAAAATGTAAGTTTCCTATGTAATGCGAGACGTACCGTTGTGTGTGCAGGAGCATTATTCCCTGGAGTATATCTGTGGTGGCGCGTCGGCTCTGTACCCCGGCGACCGCATGCTGCACCTGCTGACCAACTTTATCCTACCGCTCTGCATCCGCGTGGGCTGTGGCTGCAGAGGTACGCTGATGAGCAAAAGAATGCAACATTTTCAGAACCCTCAGAAACACTACTGACAAGCAAAAGGAATGCGACATTTTCGGAACCATTGGAAACACTAGAGTGTTTCCGATGGCTCCAAAAACATCACAGTTCTTTTGCTCGTCATTATAATTATGTTATGTCAGTTTTTTAAGACATTATTCGAGGTCTACATCATAGTTCTGGAGACAGATCGACCATGATAGTTCAAGGGTGGTGTCGGAATAGCTTGGTGCCTACAGGTGCCAAGCTATTCTGACACCACCCTTGAACTATCATGGTCGATCCACATCCTGTCATAGCGTGTCAGGGCTTTATGGGTTAGCTTGACACATGGGAAGGCGCCAAGCTGATCACAAGCACTACCTTTGATCTGTCACAGTTGATTTATATCCCGCAACTACTAAATGAAACAAATCTGCAACGAAAGAGTGCCTGCCAAGAATGTACAGTGCAATAAAATAACGAACAAAGAAGAAAGAATTCTTCAGACTAAACAGTTTACTAACTTTTTAAAGTATACAATAAGATGAGAATGCCGAGTGAAAGTCATGTCTTTAACAGTTTTAGTCGTGATGATTCCAGTAGGAATCATCGCAACCAAGACCGCTACAAGCAAAGGGTTATAGAATGTTGACAGTTCGGAAATAAATTGCAAAAATGATAGATGCATTCAGATTCCTGTGGTCTGTTGCATGAGAAACGACAGGTTTATGTTGAATAATATAACATATTGAAGGAGATGTGCCTAGTGTCGTAGAGTCCAGAATGGCTGACCAGCACACCCTGACCTGTGATTTTTGCAGACATGCCACGCATGTGCGTGACAGACGTGAAGTTTGTGTTGAATGTGGTGATCAGCTTGTTCAACCCAAGCGTGCTGCCCCCAACCTTGAACTCCAGCAGCAAGACGCACTACATCCCAGGTACCGACCATGGCCGCACCAGTAGTGTGTCTGCCACAGACAAGATCGCCTTCAGGATCGGACATGAGCTGCAGCACATTGCCGCCTTTATAGGTACTCTTTCTCTCTCTCACTTCGTTTTCAAGGCCTTTCTAGTTATATAAGCCGTCCGAGAAACAATACCAATTTGTATCCATGTTCTTTGGATGGTTGTAGCTTTTGTTCATTGAATGAACCAAGAGTTCAGAAAGGAAAATGTACGTACAGTGGCAGGGAAGGGGTTAAGACAGGCTCACCGGTAGGATTTAAAATCATCTGTCCAGCTCATGAGGATCTATGTCTCTTGCGATTGGATTTGGTTCACGTTTCTTGGCATTGAAGGGGGTTAAACATATGTGAGTAAGCTAGTGAAAATCTAATTGTTTTTTCAAAATACATTACCGATGGCATTACTATCTGGGAATACACTCTATTGCCTATAGATTTCAGCAAAATTGTGTGTAGCACACAACTGGGGAGGAGACACCGGGGATCCAAGCACTATGACCCCGGGTGGCCTCCCCTTACTACCCTATCCCGGCGAGCACAGGGCGACCTCGTCAGTTTCACTCATAGCTCGACCGGGGACGGTCGAGTTTTTGCCTTTCTCCGTTCTACGGGTTTCAGTGGTTTTTGACTGTGGGCTTGAATTGGAGTCTTCGATTCAGCCCTGGACTCACTACATTCGTGGTTTTTCCTTTGACAATTGGACTCATTGTGACCTGTGCGCCGACCGGTTTTACCGGCTCTGACTTGTGAGTTCACCCTTGGCTTGGCCTTGGGGTTCGACGACGCACGTGACTTGTGCCCGGCTGGTTTGTGCAAGGTGGACTTTCTTCGCCGGCGTAGCTGGTTTAGGGCCTTATGGCTTCTTCTGTGTCGAAGACTTGCCGCCGTGCGGGGACTTCCAGTGGCCGGTTAATGCACTCGACTCTTGCTTGCCGTGTTCGGGCTGTGCTTCGGACGGAACGTGTGATGGTGGCGCCGCTTGGACGGAAGACCGGTGTTCGCGCAGTTGGGACTTCTTCAGGCGTGACCGGTCCCCTCGCCCGCTTCGGTCTCCACGGGATCCTCCACGGGTGGACGTACTTCCCTCGGCGCATCGGGCTTTCCGGCCCACAGGTAAGTCCCCTTCTTGTACCGTTACCTCGCAGGTTCTCCCTCCCCTCTCCGAGTCTTCGGAGCAGGGTAGGCGAGTTTCGGAGTCACGCTCCCCACGCTCTGCTTCGTTAGCGCGTGGCTTGAGCCCATTTTGGTTCCCACCCCCCGCTCTGCTTCGGGCGAGCGGTCTGGGAGAGATGAGCGTTCGTCGGCCACCCCCGGCTCTAGGTCTCCGGAGCGGGGACGGGTGACGGAACGCAAGCATAAGAAAGAGAGTAAACGTGATAAGAAATGCTCTCGCTCACGCACCGAGGCTTCGGAACGTGACTCGAGACCGTTAGTAATGCTGCCTCCCCGCTCTGTATTTTCCGAACGGGCAAGGCATGCTTCGCTTTCTTCCCCCCCCCCCCCCCCCCCCCCCCCCCCCCGCCCGCCCCGTCTCGCCTGGGCGGGCCCGGGGTGTGGTTGACTCTCGGCCCCCACGCTCCGAGGAGTCGGAGCGGGGGTCGCGTGCACATAATGGTCCCCTCCCCGCTTCGCTTCGCCTGAGCGGGCTTGGCGTGACCGTAGACTGTCCCCCCCCCCGTCTCGTATCGACCGGACGGGCCCGGTGTGACTTGGACCCTCGCCCCCCCCCCCCCCCTCGCTCCGAGGCTTCGGAGCTGGGGCAGCGGGCTCATAAATCGTCCCCTCCCCGCTCCGCCTTTCCTGAGCGGGCTTGGCGTGACCCTAGACTGTCCCCCCCCCGCCTCGTATCGACCAGGCGGGCCCGGTGTGACATCGCGCGTCCTCCACGGTCCGACACATCGGACGGGGGGCCGCGTGCCCGGTATTTGTCCCCTCCCCGCTCCGCCTTTCCTGAGCGGGCTAGGGGAGACTATTGGCGGTCCCCCCCCCCCCCCCCCTCGCACCGGTTCTCCCGGGCGGGCCAGGGGTGACCAGGCCACTTCCTCGGTATTCCGATCGCGGTTTGTCGCTCACGTCGGCTGCCGCGTGCGGATCCCGACTTCGAGGTGGACCGTCGCTTTGCCACGGTCCCTCCGTCGCCGCGGCGCGCCTCTTTGCGTGCGTCGCGGGCGGCTGCGTCTACCTCGCGCGCGGCGGTGCGGCACTCTCGTAGCCGCTCGCCCCTTTCGTCTTTGCCGCGAGAAGATCAGTTTGGAACGGACGTCCTCAGCCTTCATCCGTCGGACTCGGCCTCGGCGATCTTCTTGCAGGACTCGGCGGCGGGTTCTCCTTCCCGCCTTTTTCCGCTGTCGCGTCGGCCTCCGCCTCGTCAGACGTTGCCGGCCCTTCGCTCGGATCACAGTCGGTCCACGCTATGGGTGAGGCTTCAAGGCTTATCGCCAAGTCCCTACCGCCCGACGTCTGTCCGCCTTCGCCTCCTCCGAAGAGACAGGCTTCGGCCATGGTCGACGCGCAGAGGCAAGTCCAGCGCCGCAAGTCCCTCCCGCAAGCCGGCTTCCGGGACCTCACCGATGCTTCTCCGCCCAGCTGCGTAACGACGCTTTCGGCGACACGGGATACTTTACCGCCGCTCGATCGCCGGTGGGAATCAACTTAAGCTTCCGCCAGGCCTAGTACGCTGGACACTCCCAAGCCTTCGCCTTTCCTTTTCCAGCGGTGGATGTGGCGGCCTTACTACAGGCGGGCGGCCGCAGGCTCGTCCAGAACTCGTGGCCTCGGCCTCTCGACAGGATCGCCTCCTTAGCGCGGAACTCGCTGGCGTGCTCGGGTTGGAACTGGCTACCCAGGCAGCACTGCAGTGCCTACAGGATACGTGGGACCTGGAGGCTCAGTCCCCGCTTCGTGACGTGCAGTCCATCCTGATAGCGGCCAACCGGTCCGCCTACCATTCTTCCGCCACCGCCAGGGCAGCGGCTGCCAAATGCGACCTCTGGAGGAGGGATACCCTTTTGCGCCTCTGCTCGGACCTTCCCTTGTCAGTGAAGACCCAGCTCCGTCACGCCCCCTTAGGGGGTCCTCAGCTGTTCGGCGACACTTGGCACACCTTTAAGGAATCTTCCAAGGACTTGTGGCCCAAGCCTGCATCTAACCCAGCCTCGACCCGCTTTCGCGCCCCCCGCACGGCGGGGGTCGTGCCCAGCGGTCTTTCAGGCCCTCCTTCTCTACAGTCGGATCTTCACGAGGTCGGGCCCGTCCATTCCTGGCTACTCAGGCCGGCCCCGCCCCTCGCCCTTCTTGGCCCCGCGGTGCCCGTAGATCGGGCCGCGGTCGGGCTCTTTGACTCGCCCCCGCCTCATTAATCGGGCCTCCCGTCGGCGGGCGGCTGTCGCTCTTCAGCGATCTTGGAGATCGCTGTTCCCGGACGACCCCTGGATTCTTTCCACCGTTACCGCAGGCCTGCAACTTTCGCCTCCGCCTCTACGCTGAGCACCCATGTGGACCCAGGAACCGCTCGACGGCACACAGGCGGACGCTCTGCGCGGGGAAGTGGCGACCCTCCTCACCAAAGCGGCGACAGAGGTGGTTTTGCGGCAGGACTCTCCGGCGTTCTACAGCCGACTCTTCTAGCTCCCAAACCAGGCGGCAAGTGGCGTCCAGTTATCGACTTATCAGCTTGGCCTCAGCTTGGCCTCGATTCACAGCTTGGCCTCGATTCAGGATGCTTGGCCCCTCGATTCAGGATGGAGACGGCCAGGACACTCCGTGCGGCCCTCCGGCCGATGGACTTTGCGATCAGCCTCGATCTGTCAGACGCCTATCTGCACGTCCCGATTCATCCGTCGTTTCGCCGGTACCTTCGGTTTGACTTGGGGGGATCGTCTACCAGTTCTGCGCCCTTCCTTTCGGCCTCAACATCAGTCCGTGGGTGTTTACAAGACTGCTCGACGCCGTGATAGCCAATTTCCGTCAGCGCTCCTTGAGCCCGGCCTCCAATTACTTGGACGACCTTCTACTGCGCAACTTGGTCTCCGCAGCCCTCCAGACGGACAGGGATGCCCTGCTTTCCCTTCTGCGTCGTCTAGGTTTCCTACTCATTGGGGAAATCCGTTCTTCTCCCTCTCGACGGTTTCTACATCGGGGGATGGAATTCCTGACCGACCTCAACCTTGCCCGCCTGCCTCTGGCCAGGCGACAGAAGATAGTCGACTTAGCGACTTCGATGGGGATGGGATCCTCCTTCACCGCCAGGGTCTGGCTTCAACTCCTGGGCCTCCTCAGGGCGGCTGCGGACCTGCTTCCCTTGGGCAGACTTTATGCTCGGCCTCTCCAGCTACGTCTCCTTCTTCACTGGCGACCCTCGGGCGCTCTGTTGGATCTAGTACCTGTCACGCCTCGGGCTCGTCCTCACCTCGAGAGGTGGGCGGACCTCGCTTGGCTGGCTTCGGGGGTGCCCTACACTCCCCGCCGCCTCGGTGGTCTCTCTGTACAGAGGCGAGCCAGGCCGGCTGGGGCGCGCACCTGTTACCGGATTTCTCTCGGCCTCGGGCGTTGGCTTCGGGAGCTGTTCGGGAATCACGTCAACTGGCTGGAGCTGAAGGCAGTTGGATTGGCATTCGACGTTGGCAGGAGACCTTGGCCAATCAGGACGTCCTCGTGCTCTCCGACAACTCGACGGTGGTGGCTTACATACAGAATCAGGGTGGCACTCACTCGCCCTCCCTTTGCATTCTTCGGTGCCACCTTCGCCTCTGGTGCAGGGATCGAGGCATTGCCCTACGAGCCCGCCACATCCCTGGCCACCTCAACGTGAAGGCGGACGCCCTGTCTCGTCGCGGACAGTTGCTCCACACGGAGCGGTCCCTACGCCCGGATATTTTTCGCCTGCTCTGCTCTCATTGGGAAACGCCGCTAGTGGATCTGTTTGCCACCAGATGAAGCAGCCAGCTCCCGGTCTACGTCTCGCCAGTCCTGGATCCACTCGCTTGGGCAGTGGACGCGCTCCCCATTCCTTGGGTCGGCCGGATTGCTTACGTCTACCCCCCGGCAGTCCTCGTTCCGAAGGTACTGCGGAAGCTTCTGGGATGCTCGGCGGTCCTCCTGCTGGTGGCCCCCTTCAACTGGACCAAGAGCTGGACCACGGACCTCCTCGCGCTTGCGACGGACCCTCCTCTGGAGCTTCCTACCCCTTCCACGATGCTCAAGCAGCCCCGTCAGCGGCTTTTCCATCCGTGCCCCGTACGCCTCCGCCTACACGCTTGGAGGTTGTCCGGCACGCCCGCGCCGCTAGAGGTTCTCGGATGCAGCAGTGGCGGCAATTGCAGCAGCCCGCAGACTCTCTACAAGGAAGGTGTACGAAGGCACGTGGAGGGTCTTTCAGACCTGGTGCACCTCCCATGGGCACCCTCCCACTAACCTAGCCTCCCACCAACTGGCGGAGTTCTTCCTGTGGCTCTTCGACGACCGGGGCTTAGCCCCGGTCGCCATCAAGGGCTACCGCGCTACGTTCGCGGACATCTACCGTCACCGGTGTCTTCCGGACCCAGGCGCCTGCAAGGATCTGTCGAATTTCTGGCTCACTTTGAACTCCGACGTCCGGTTTCACGTTCCCTAGTACCCCGGTGGGATCTTGCCTGGGTACTGACGTGGTTGAATACGGACCGGTTGAGCCCCTCCCCTTGGCTCGGTTCTCAGACTTGACCCGGAAAACCTGTTTCCTTCTGGCTCTCGTTACAGCGTCCCGAGTCAGCGAGCTTCACGCGCTCTCGATGCTCCCAGCCTGTTTGCGGTTCGTTCCGACGGCTCTGTGCAGAGGCTCTCCGATCCGTCCTTCCTGGCCAAGAACCGCCGCCCGCGGCGGCTCCTCAGGTGCTAACGATACGGCCCCTCCGTGGAGCGGACCTCTCCCCTGGATCGCGGCAACAGGACCCAGTGCGGGCGCTAAAGATTTACCTGCGCCGCTCTCAGCCGCAGCGCCGGGGGCGCTCGCGCCTCTTCTTACCTTGTCCGCGGGCAGACGCCACATCTCGGCCCAGATCGTGTCATCCTGGCGGCGGTGGGTGATTAGGTCAGACTACCTAGACCTCTCCCCACGCGGCGCTGAGCCTTTACAAATCCGGGCGCATGAAGTGAGAGCAGTAGCCACCAGTCTAGCCCTGGACTGCAACTGCTCGGTCAAAGATATTTTGGCAGCGGGTGGCTGGCGCTCAGACTCCACTTTCGCACGCTTCTACCTTAAGAGACCTATCCGGCTGACGTGACTCCCTGGCACGGGTGGGCGACATCTCCGCGGCCCAGCACTCCCTCCGAGCGCTGCTGGCGTCTTAGGCACATCATAGCTGAAATCGTCGGGAGTTCTCTCTCGAGGGGGCCGGCGGAGTGGTTGGGTTGTGGTTAGATACGGCACCCTCCGCCTGTTCGCCATTCTCCCAGATAGTAATGCCATCGGTAATGTATTTTGAAAAAACAAATGAATTTTTTTTCTAAAATGTATTTTTTTGAAAAATACTTACCGATGGCATTACTCGAATAGCCCTCCCGCCTGCCCCGCTTGCCTCTTGTGGCTATGTGTGAAACTGACGAGGTCGCCCTGTGCTCGCCGGGATAGGGTAGGAAGGGGAGGCCACCCGGGGTCATAGTGCTTGGATCCCCGGTGTCTCCTCCCCAGTTGTGTGCTACACACAATTTTGCTGAAATCTATAGGCAATAGAGTGTATTCCCAGATAGTAATGCCATCGGTAAGTATTTTTCAAAAAAATACATTTTAGAAAAAAAATTCATATTATTCTGCATTTTGCGTTTTTGAGACGGACGTTTGCATTTTTGGCTGCGTGCAATAATAAAGTTCTGGGCCAGTGGTCATCTGGCGTCGTCGGTGGTAAACTTTAATGTTGGCATTTTCTCAGAGACTATTCAAGCCACAGTCTTCAAACTTGGCCCAAGGATACTTTGTGGCAAGACCTTTCTAAGCATCTCAATTTGTGTGACCTCTCATTCAGGTTAAGGTCACAGGGGATGGGGAAATAGGCCTAAAATAGCTATATTTTGACATAATTTATTTTTTCTCAAATACTATTCACAACTTCAAACCCAAACTTGGTACAAAGATACCTGATGGTAGACCTTTCTATGCATACTAATTTGGTTGATCCCTCGGAAAGGTCAAGGGTCACAAGAGCTCAGGAAACAGTTCAAAAATAGCCATATTTTGACAAAAGATGTTTTTCTCAAATACTATTCACAACTTCATACCCAAATTTGGTACAGAGATACCTGATGGTATGACCTATCTATGCATACTAATTTGGATGACGCCTCGAAAAGGTCAAGGGTCACAAGAGCTCAGGAAATAGGTCCAAAATAGCCATATTTTGACAAAAGATGTTATACTATTCACAACTTCAAACCCAAATTTGGTACAGAGATACCTGATGGTAAGACTTATCTGTGCATACTAATTTGGATGACCCCTCGGAAAAGTCAAGGGTCACAAGAGGCCAGCAAATGTGTGTAAAATGCAAATATTTGATAAAATTGTAGGTATTACAAACATTTTTGCAAATTTTTTAATCAAATTTGGCACAAAGGTAGCTGATAATAAGACCTTCCTATGCATACTAATTTAGTCGACTCATCGCAAAGGTCAAGGGTCATGGGGGGGGGGGGGGGTGACAGATGTGTGAAAAATACTTACATTTTCAGAAAAAATGGATTTTGCTGGTGCAAACGCCAGCCCTTATTGTCACAAAGGTCACACATGTAAATAGGTCATACATGTGAGCCATAATGGCTTTGCCTTTCTTGTTTTGGTTAGGTGGAGTTTTTATCAAAGATTTTGTAAGCTTTTCAATCAAATTTGGCGTGAAGTTTGCCGATGGCAAGACATTTCTGTGCATATTAATTTAGTTGACTCATCGCAAAGGTCAAGGGTCATGGGGGTTTGACAGATGTGTGAAAAATGCCTAAATTTTCGGAAAACTGGATTTTGCTGGTGCAGAAGCCAGACCTTTACTTATTGTCTCAAAGGTCACACATGCATTGATCAGACACATGAGCCATAATGGCTTTGCCTTTCTTGTTAAATGTTGTTTATGTTTGTGTGTGCAGCCCTGGAGGTGTTGGTGGTGTGTTTTGACAAGCAGCTGGCATCAGAGTGGCATCACGTGGCCAAGTGTATCCAACAACTGGCAACCAAGGGCAAAGGTCAGTCTCCATATTTGGTTTCCTTTCGTTGCCTTCTGAGAGCAGACATGGACTTGCTAAATCAATTCTTTATGTGTACCTGCATTGGCCATTTTTGGTTGTTGCTGCTGTTGTTGTGTTCCTGGGCTGAACACTCGTAGGGCCACCTTATGGGAATCATTGCAACTAAAACCGCTACCAAAATGCAAAGGGCTAACATAACGTTCATAGCACGAACAATGATTGTGTCAAAAATGGCTTTTGTTTCTCAAAACCCTTACCGATGGCATTACTATATGAAAGATACCCTTTAGCCTACTGATTTCAGCCTAAGCATTTGTTGTGTCCCTTGCACAACTGGGGAGGAGACACCAGGGATCCATGCCTAGGAGCCCCGGGTGGCCTCCCCTTCCCTCCCTATCTGGTCACGTGTATGGTCCTGCTTCGTTCTCGGACTTTGTGGTTCCTACTTGGACTCTTGCATTGGCATCGGCTAGTGTGCTTTGTTGGGATAACTTGTGCCTTCCTGCGTGTGAAGTGACTTTGGTCGGGCGTTGTTGGTGGTATGGTGAGTGCGCGGATGAAGACCTGCCTTCGCTGCGGGGACTTTCGCCCACTCCGATTTGTCCGAGTGGGTCCGGCGAGCCTTATTTGCTTTCCCCCCCCCCCCCCCCCACCCCGCTCCGATTCGCTCAAGCGGGGCCGGCGAGACTCGGTCACTCTCCCCCCACCCCCCACCCCTTCCCACCCCCACCCCCCTACACCCTCCCACCCCACCCCACCCCCCTCCCCACCTCCCGCTCCGCTGCGTCCGAGTGGGGCCAGCGAGATGTTTCTGCCTGCTCCTCGCACGGCGTTGCCTCTCAGCCTCCATGCGGAGGGGGGGGGGCTGGGGGCACGCCTCCCCCGGCGCCCTTCATCTCGGGCTTCACTTGCGACCCCTCCTCCCCCCCTGCTCCTCGCTCCCGCCTCATCTCTTCGCTCTCCCGTTCGGCTCGCCCTCGCTCCCAGAGTCGGAGCCCGCGGGGGCGCTTTTCTTTGCTCCGCAGGACAGGCAGTTCCCGGCCATCAACCACGATGCCCTCAGCCTGCATCCGGGAGACTCCGCTTCGGCGATTTACCTTCGGGACTCTCCCGCCGGATCTCCCGTCACCCAGTCGGCTTCTTCTTCCGCTTCTTCACCTTCAGACGGGCTTACGCTTGGCTCCCAGACCGTCCGCTCCCTCAAGGAGGCGGCCCGCCTTATCTCCTTTCTCCCGCCGGACTTCTGCCCTCCGTTCCCCCCCCCCCCCCCCCCCCCTCAAGAGGAAGGTTACAGCTATGGTAGACGCTTAGCGGCGGACCAAACGTCGCAAGTCTCTCCCGCAGCCCCCCGGCTTCCGCGATCTCGCAGAAGCTTTTTCCGCTCAGCTTCGCCAGGACAGCTTCGGTGACCAACGGCTCCTTCTCGGACTCCCGGTGGCCCGCCGGTATCAACATGAGCTTCCGCCAGAAAGAAGTGGTACGCTGGGCATTCCCAAGCCTTCTCCGTGCCTCTCCCCGCCCTGGATGCGGCGGCGCTGACTCAGGCGGGGGGAGGGGGGTGCAGGCTGCTCCAATACAGTTGGCCTTGCGCACAGGATAAGACCGTGACCTTGATTCGCAACTCCCTGGCCTGCTCCTGATTTCTGGAACTGGCGACGCAGGCAGTGCTGCGATGTTTGGAGGACACCTGGTGGCCTCGTCCCCCCTCCAGGGCATCCATTCCGTCTTAGTGGCGGCTAACCAGGCCACTTATCTCTCTTCGACTAACGCCTTAGCAGCGGCGGCCAACTGTGACCTCTGGTGCCGGGACACCCTCCGCTACTGTGCGGACCTTCCCAAGGCAGTGAAGTCTCAGCTCCGCCAGGCCTCAGATGGTGGCTCGCAGCTTTTTGGGGACATGTGGCAGACTGTCAAGGATGTGTCGATGTGTCCAAGGACATTTGGCCCCAGCCCGACGCTGCCCCCTCCACCCTCCCGCTTTCTCGCTTCCTGCAAGGCTGTGGGTCGCGCCCTGCGGTCCTCCAGACCCTATTCTCGTTCCCTCCAGTGGCTCCCGTGATAGGTCTTGCCCCCCGCCCCACCACCCCCCACCCCCCCCCTCCACCCCCCCCACCCCCTCACCTCCCCCACCCCCGCCCCCCAAGGGCCCCAGCGGTCCTTCCCCGCTGCTAACCCCTCCTGGCCCCGAGGCACCCGCAGGTCGGGTGCTTTTACCTACTTTACTTTGTAATCTTCCTAAAATATTAGCACTGGCAGTCTCCCCTTTTCTTTTCATTTATTACTACAATATCGACTGCAACCCCTTCCCCCCTTTTGGTAGGTTCTCTTTTAGGGTGCATGGAAATTTAGCTCTAGGTGGTGGCATGGAATATATGCCCCTGCAGACACCACAGTAAAATGTGGCTGTCATTGCAGGTAGGCAGAAATTCCTGCCTCCTCCAGTATTGCCGATGGTGTGCTGAAGAGGTCGCCAAGACCGAAACAGCTGTCCACACCGGCTAAATATCTGGACCCCCCCCCCCCCTCTCCTTGGGGGACCTGGATTTAAATTTCCATGCACTGAGTGGCTGGAACAGTGGGATATGTGATACGCCCCCTTCGGGGGGGAGCTTCCATATGCATTGCTTCCAGTCACTTTCTTAGCGCACCCCCTCTTTCCTATCTCTTTTTTTTGTGTTGTGCTTTGGCCACAGTAGATCTATGATCACTGGTCGATCATGCACACTTCTCTCCCCTGACAGTGCTTTTACCTACTTTACTTTGTAATCTTCCTAAAATTACCTGGACGATCTGCTCCTTCGCAACCAGATCACCGGGCCCTGGAAGAGGACAGGGACACTCTCCTCTCCTTTCTCCGCCGGCTCGGGTTTCTGGTCAATCCGGGCAATTCAGATCTCACGCCTTCACGCAGGTTCATCCACTTGGGCATGGAATTCCTGACCGACCTCAACCTGGTGTGGCTCCCAGTGGCACGGCAGCAGAAGATTGTCGAGCTCGCTCGTCAGATGGAGCTCGGGGACTCGTTCCCGGCCAGGGTCTGGTTACAGCTCTTGGGACTCCTCAGTGTGGCGGCGGATCTGTTACCCCTCGGCAGGCTCTACGCCCACCCGCTGCAGCTACACCTTCTCCTGCACTGGCGCCCGTCCTCCGGCAGTCTGGCAGACCTGGACCCAGTTCTTCCACTGGTCCGGCCCCACCTCCGGCAGCTCCTGCTCCTGCACTCCCCTCCGCCCCAGTGGTCCATCTGCACTGGCACGAGCCAGTCGGGCTGGGGGGGGGGGGGGGGGGGTGCACGTTTTACCGGACTTTGTCTCTGCCTCAGGCCTCTGGCCCCTGGAACTCGCCAGCAAACACAACAACTGGCTGGAATTGAAGGCGATATGGTTCGCCCTCAACGCCTGGCAGGAGCCTCTGGGGCACCATGAGGTCCTAGTTCTCTCGGACAATACGACGGTGGTGGCCTACATACAGAACCAGGGGGGCACGCGCTCGCCCTCGCTGTGTATCCTCCTTGACCATCTCCTGCTCTGGTGCAGGGACTGGGGCATTGCTCTCCGGGCCTGCCACATCCGGGGCTGCCTGAACGTCCTCGCAGACTCCCTCTCCCAGCACAGCCAGCTTCTCTACATGGAGTGGTCCCTGCGCCCGGACATCTTTCGCCTGATCTGGGCTCGGTGGGAGATGCCTCTAATCGACCTCTTCGCCGCTCTTCGTCTCGCCCTTCCCAGACCACACCGCCTGGGCGGTAGACGCGCTCTCCATCCCTTGGGATGGGTTGGTCACTTACGCTTACCCCCCCCCCTCCCCCCATCAATCCTAGTGCCCAAGATCCTGCAGAAACTTCAGGGATGCTCCGTGGTTCTCTTGTTGGTGACCCCCTTCAGTTGGGCCAAGAGCTGGACCACCAACCTCCTCACGCTAGCGACGGACCCACCCCTGGAGCTTCCCACCCCGCCCTCGATGCTCAAACAGCCCCGACAGGCTCTCTTCCACCCGTGTCTGGAGCGGCTCCTCCTACATGCTTGGAGGTTGTCCAGCAAGCCCTTGTCAATAGAAGCTTCTCGGGTGCGGCAGTGGAGGCTATCGCAGCAGCCCGCAGACTTCTACCAGAAATGTCTATGAGGGGAAATGGCGGGTCTTCCAGTCCTGGTACGCCGCCCAGCGACTCCCCCCCCCCACGGATCTGACTACCCCACAACTGGCAGATTTCTTCCTGTGGCTCTTCGCCGATCAGAGCTTAGCGCTGATTACCATCAGGGGGTACCAGGCCATGATTGCAGACACTTACCGCCACTTGGGCCTCCCAGATTCGGGCGCTTGCAAGGATCTCTCGGACCTTACGGCTCACTTTGACCTCCGATTCCCAGTCTCCCATTCGCTCATCCCTCGTTGGGACCTTGCCTGGGTGCTGACTTGGCTAAACTCGGAGCGCTTCGAACCCCTGCCCTTGGCGTGGTTCTCCGAACTGACCCGGAAGACGTGTTTCCTCCTGGCCCACGCCACTGCATCCCGAGTGAGCGAGTTACATGCCCTCTTGGTGCGTCCTGCCTGTTTGCAGTTCAGGTCCGATGGCTCGGCGCAGCTCCTCACCTACCCGTCCTTTCTGGCCAAAAACTGGCCTCCCTCAGCCACGCCCCAGGTGCTTACCATCCGTCCGCTCAGAGGTACGGATCAATCCAGCGGGTCTCGCCTGCAGGACCCGGTCCGGGCGCTGAGGATTTACCTGTGTCGCACAAAGCCGCGCTGCCAGGGGCGCTCCCACCTCTTCCTGACCCTATCACTGGGCAGGCCTGATATCTCAGCGCAGACGATTTCGTCCTGGCTGCGGTGGGTCATTCGGTCGGCATACAAAGACCTCTCTCCTGACGGCAATAAGAGGCTGCATATCAGGGCGCATGAAATGTGAGCAGTAGCCACCAGCGTGGGGTTTGACCGTAACTGCTCAGTGAAAGACATTGTGGCGGCAGTAGGCTGGCGGGCCGACTCCACCTTCACCTGCTTCTACCTCCGCGACCTATCCGGCCAGCGTGACTCCCTGGCCGCGGCCCAGCACTCCCTCCTCTCACCGGAGGCACCCTAGGTAACTCTAGCTGAAATCGTCTGGAGTTCTCCACTTGGGGCCTTCGGGGCTTATGACTCGCAGGGTGTTTTGGGGGCGGCACCCTCCTCCTTTTCGTTATTCTTCCATATAGTAATGCCATTGGTAAAGGTTTTGAGAAAACAAATGAATTTTTCTCTAAAATATTTTTTCGAAAAATACTTGCCGATGGCATTACTCGGAGGACCCTCCCTCCTGCCCCGCTTGCCGCCTGTCGGCTAAGAGTAAAGCTGGCAGGCTTCCGCCCAGCACGTGACCGGATAAGGAGGGAAGGGGAGGCCGCCCGGGGCTCCTAGGCATGGATCCTCGATGTTTCCTCCCCAGTTGTGGAAGGGACACAAATGCTTAGGCTGAAATCAGTAGGCTAAAGGGTATCTTCCATATAGTAATGCCATCGGTAAGTATTTTTCGAAAAAAATACGTTTTAGAGAAAAATTCATTTTTATCTCCGTCCGTTGGTAATATATCAAACTCTGAAGCTGTCATACCAGGGTCGTGAAGCCAGTTATGTCACATTTCTCTTGTCAGAGTTGTGTCATGGACTTTTGTTGCAGTTGGACTGCCCATGTGGAAATTCCTGGACTTTTTGGTCACCCACAGACCTTCCTTGTTTCTGCTGCTTCATACCTTCATTAGATTTAAGGTGAGCATGCTTCCACAGCACACTTTGTGGCATAACAGCTTGATGTATGACCAAAAGTCTGGGACGGCTTACATCAAAAAAAAGTGTTTTTATACACAGACACACACACACACAAATTGACCGGTACATTGTTTTCTGGGAGTTATGCATTTGCTGCATGCCAGAAAGTTACTGTTTATTTCGAATTGTGTTTGGCATTGATAAGATATCTGGATGGAATGATGAAAGTCAGTCAGCATGAACGTTTTCAGGAGCACTGAACATGGTCAAAAGCGGTGGCGGAAAAATGGTTTCAGCTATCAGGATCGCAAGCACAGACAACACTCGAAACATCTTCAAGAGGCACAGATCCTCATGAGCCCAGAGGGCTCATGAGGATCTGTGCCTCTTGAAGATGTTTGGAGTGGTCCGTGCTGATGGTAGAAGCTGGTGATCCTCTGTGACTTTGCTCTCGTCTGTTGTTAGGATTCATTCTTTGCAAACGAAAACTCACTTATATAAATGCTACATTTTTTAAATTGTCAGAAACACTAAAAATGTCAAATCTCTTTTGCTCGTCAGTATATCTCTGAACTATGCATTCTGTGTAGCAAAGTGATGTGATTTTCCTGCGTGCAGATGATGCGTGTGAACTGTGACACAGCGCAGGAGTACTACATCCAGCAGACCATCAAGGACAAGCTGCACGGCTACAACTACGCCTACCCCAAGTCCACCTCCGCGATCCTCCTGTCTCTGGCGCTGGAGCTCAAGCAGCTGCGTGACCAACTACACACTGCTTCCACCACAGGTACCCCAGGAGCAAAACATCTTCAAGCCCCACAACGGCATTTGTGCTGTCGCATTTCACAACAAACGTTTTCATCACAGGTCACGAGACTCACAAACTTGCAGTCATGAATACCTTAACAGGCCAATAATGTATCACTATTTTAGGGCATGTCCCCTCTCCCCCACCCCCCCAACCCTGCCCTCACCCACCTTTTCCCATCCCCCTTACAGACATAACACAGAGAGAGAGAGTGCTAGAGAGAAAAAACCGAGCGAGATGTGTACCCAGCAAGCAAAGGTCCTCTGGCCCACGACGGCTGCAGTGGGCCCACGCGCGACTAAGTGTAACAACTATGTTCCCAGACTTTCCACTAGGATTTAAAATTGTCTGTCACAGGGATGGAGAGCATGACAAGACATACGTCCCAGCCGCTCTACAGTCCATCGCGTACTTGAAACACAGCAGGGATAAGTTAATTTGATAAGTCCATCCCAGGAATGGACAGCCTTCCATTTTTTCAGTCCCTCTCCAAATTTGTCTGTCAAGTATGGAGAATCGTCCGTTAACAGAAAGCCTTTGTACCAGTAGCAGGAGATGAATTGATCGTGATAATTCAAGGGTAGTGCCAGATTGGCTTGGCGCCTTCATGCACCAAGCTAATCTAGCACTACCCTTGTATTATCATGGTCAATCCATCTCCTGCTGTAGGGCAACAGGGCTGAATGGGGTTACGATGCACATATCCAGGTCTTCCACTAGGATTTTAAACTGTCATTGGGCCCGACAGCATGACAAAAATCCATCCCAGGCACTCTCCAGTACATAAAGTACTTGAATCACAGCAGAGATAAGTTAGTTTTTTTCAAGATTAGTCCGTCCAGGTTTCAGACAGCCTTCCATTTTTTCCGTCCCTCTGAAAATTTGTCCATCAAATATGGAGAATTTTCCGTTAGCAGAAAGCCTGTGTCAGTTGCAGGAGATGAATTGATCATGATAAGTCAAGGGTAGTGCCAGATCAGCTTGGCGCCTGAAGGCGCCAAGCTGATCTGGCACTACCCTTGAAGTATCATGTTCAATTCATCTCCTGCTGCAGGGCATCGGGCCTAAATGGGCTTACGATGCATGCATCCCTGTGTTCCATTTATGTGTGTGTTTTTAGGTTACCGCTCCAGGGCTGCCACCTTTGCCACGGACCACTCCGACTACTCTCAAACCCAGATCCCTGACGGCCTGCTGCCATCCAACTTGACAGAAATCGCTGCTGAAATCATCGGCCCCATCAAGACCTCCCTCACACATGGGTCGACAAGGAGAGGTACGGCTGCTGTAGAAGATTGCTTAGAAATGCATGTTCCTCGGGGACAATGAAAATAGCCGCCACGGCTGTGCAGAACCACACTTAGGAGTGGACGGGTGCCACTGAGTGCAAGATAAGCCATCTGTGGCTGTAGCCGGGTGTGGGGGCAATTAATCATTAGCGCGCGCCGGGTCAGGCAGACTGGAAGAGCTGTTCATGGTGCTAGAAGGGAGTGCTCTTCTATTACCCTACTACTGTATGTACCTGCTGACAGCCGCAGTGCTATCAGTGCTGGCGCACTGCAGCGGAAACACTGAAAAGTGATAGTAACTAAACATTCACAAAATGCCTTTTTTCCTCAAGAATGTCATTATAACATGAGTGTAAATTGGTAGCTGATAAAATTTGCTTCCTTTTCATACTAAACATGCCCATGCTGCTTACTACCAGCACACCTTCAAGAGCAGTTACATTTCATATTTGCAATACAATGAACATGCACTGACAAAAAAAGCGTCAACTTTCAAGCTCAATCTCATGGGTGGGACTTTTCCGGCTACAGCCAGATTTCCAGATTCCAAAAAGACAAAAAAGAAATTCACTTAAAAAGTACCCCAAGACCCTCGCTTCAGGATTCAACTTTTTTTTCGGTCCCACCCATGCAATCTGTTGTGCATGTAAGTTTTCTGTGGGATGAAAAGTTGATGTATCTACGTAGCATTCTAGCCTCTACTACTTACTAGAATTCCGCTTCCTTTCCTGCTAAAGCAACACTAGCATCAGAAAGTACTCCACTGCTGAGAAGCTCTGAAGCTGGTAATTGTTAGGTCCATCAAGACGATCAACACAAACATGCTGATCCTTAGCTGTGTGAATTTACTACACACAGTGCAGTCAGAGCTGCTGAGTGACGGATCATAACAAGATCATATCTTGTTAGCTTGTTCAGTTGCATTGTTTGCAGACTCAAGAGTGCGAGCAGATGATGTTTTTTTTCAGTTTCATTAGTCTTTGGTAACATTTCACACAAAACGAATTTGAGTAAAACAGTCCGCTAGTTTCATCTACAGTGATTCCATTATTTGCAGAAGTTCAGCTACATACATTTCACACAGTTTGATTGGTTTTTCATCAAGTGTTCGTTTTTACCATTCTCCACATACTCTACATAGAGAATTTAACCTTTTAAAGTGAAAGGCTTCTGTGTGTGCAAAAGTTTCTTGTGTATGTTTTATTCCTGCCATAACTGTACTGTCTTTCCCTCAGACTACACCATTTGGAACAAAGGAACCAGGATAATATAAATGAGCAGACAACAGTTAGTACCTGATACTATTGAACAGTATCACAGAGAATACTGGAGGCTATAAGCAGAGCATAAAGCACAAGGATTACACAATACACAACAGTCAGTATATATAGTGTTGACACCTATATAGGAGCCAGTCTCAGTTACTGCTTTCAGCTTCACACCCAAACTTGATACAGATGTACCTGATGGTAAGACCTTCCTTTGCATACTAATTTCCGATGATTCCAAAAGTGTCGCATTTCTTTTGCTCGTCGGTATATATAGTGTTGACACCTATATAGGAGCCAGTCTCAGTTACTGCTTTCAGCTTCACACCCAAACTTGATACAGATGTACTTGATGGTAAGACCTTCCTTTGCATACTAATTTGCGTCCCACACGAAAAGGTCAAATGTCACACGAGGTCAGCAGATGTGTCAAAAAATGTCTATTTTTGGTTTAGTTTTAATCAGCGTTTTTCAAAATATTTTAATAAAATGGGGCACAAAGGTAGCTGTTGATATGAACTTCCTATGCATAATAATTTGTTTGCAGGAATTTGACAGATGTAGGGAAAATGCATACATTTTGACAAGATCCTCTTTTCCATTCACATCTTCCCTTCAAATGTAGTAGTATTTTTTAGCAAATCTTGTTCTGTTTAAATAATCATTGTCATGGCAACCACACGCAGCAAAATACAACCCCAGCACATTGAATTGTTCATCTCCAAAGCAACTGTGTTTCAGACAAGTAATATATAATCTACTGCTACAAGTGAAAGGTCAGTGTTTTGCAAGCACAGCTCAAGTAACTTCAGAGGTTATTCTGTAAATAAACAGTAAACAGTAACTCACAAACCAGATAGGTGAGGCTAGCGCTGGCAGAATTGTACACAAACCAAGGGGAATCACTCAGCGCTGGACAGACAAACAGATCCCCTGCCCCCGCCTATCAGGCACCCAATCGCCAGCCCACAGAGAAATACGCAGGTATAGAACAAGACGATCATTTGCATTCTGAAAAAATACGCAGGTATAGAACAAGACGATCGTTTGCATTCTGAGAATGCAAATGATCGTCTTGTTCTATACCTGCGTATTTCTCTGTGGGCTGGCGATTGGGTGCCTGATAGGCGGGGGCAGGGGATCTAACTGTTTGTCTGTCCAGCGCTGAGTGATTCCCCTTGGTTTGTGTACAGTAAACAGTAAGAAACATATTTTCTCTACCAGCAGCAAGTATGCACCCATAAGTCACGCTGATTTTGTTTCCGATTTCAAATTTAACCCCAAGACCACATTCCCAAATTTGGAGATGCTAGTTAAGGACAATGTACCTGTTGCAGGAGATGGATGGACCATGATAATTCAAGGGTAGTACCAGATGAGCTTGGCACCTTCAGGTGCCAAGCTCATCTGGCACTACCCTTGAATTATCATGGTCCATCCATTTCCTGCTGTAGGAATTTGGGGCTAGATGCATTAGGCCCATCACAAGGATTGCAATATTTTCATTATATCGTCAAATAAATCAGGGTATCGTAACAGCCATTTTTGATATTGCTGCGTGGTAACGTAAAGCAGAATCGTCTATGCCCATGTGTGGAATTTAATTGTGTAGCAATTTCCTACAGCTGTGCCAAATTTCAGACAAATTTGCTCATATTTGCACAATTCTACCTTGAGCAACTGGACTATATCAGTTTATGTTTTACAGTGTTATTTTGTGATTACAAATGTGAGTATACATATCGATTTCCACCTGCTGGACTGTGCAGGTATGTTTTCGCGGTCCAGTTCAGGAAGCAGTGGAGCTGTGCGATCAGCAACGACCGCAGTGCCAGCAGAGAACAAGGCCAGCAGTGTGCTCCCAGACCTGCCGGGTGACCGTGGCAGCAAGAGAATCCTGGCACATGCCGGCTCCATCATCCTGGAGAAGTTCTCGCGCAAGACCATGGCGGAGGTGAACGAGGACATTTCCCCAACAGGTGAGCGACTTCTGTCCGCCTTCACACTTTAACCCCCTTGCACATGCAACCACTGACAGCATTAACCCTTTTCATCCTGATACACAGCTGCTTGAAATAAATCTGACTGATAGTTCAAGGGTGGTGCCAAAATAGCTTGGCTATTCTGGCACCACCCTTGAACTAAAATAGTTGATCTGTCTCCTAATCTGTAATTTAGCCTTCATAGGACAATAAGAATTTTTTTAAATCAGCCTCAGGATGTAATGGGTTAATTAATATTTATTATAGCCTGTTTTTCAAAAGGAACAAGTAAACAATTCGCTACACTTGTCAGCGTAAAGAGGCTAAGCGGCTACTGACAAGGTTGATGGCGAGTTGCATTCTTGTGTGTTTGTTTACCTCGTACCTGTTTTCCTGACAGAACCTGCGACACCGGGGTCACCGCGCCTGCAGCGCCAGCCCACCATCTGTCTGCGCGGTCACATGTCCAAACAAAACAGTCTGGATGAGCATGCGGCTCCCGCGCATGTGGCCTTCGAAAACGAGGAGTGTGAAGCTGTCAATGGCCGAGGTTGGTCACGTTTGAAAGGATTCATGACACTTGACTGCTTGTGCAAGCATCCAGCAGTACTGTTTACAGGACTAGTGTCTGTTTACAGGACTAGTGTCTGTTTACAGGACTAGTGTCTCATGCCAGAGGGGTTAACCCTTTGCATGTCGGTATTGGTTTTAGTCGCGATGATTCCTGTCGGAATCATCGCGACTAAAACCGCTACCGACACGCAAAGAGTTAATTAAAATGACACTTGCTTTCACATGAAGAGCAGATGATCGAAATGACATTTTGTCAGAGGGACATAGAATGTGTGTATGCCTCGTGCAGTAAACAAACTTTGTGTGAATTCTTACACAATGTCATCAATACATTTGTTTTCATACTCCCTCCTCCTCTGTCTCTCTAACCTCCATAACTGCCACACTTGGATGCTTTACGAGCTTCATGGTCAGTCCATCTCCTGCTGTAGGGCTTTGGGATTAAATGGGTTAAAAAGGTAGAAATTAAATTATTATCTTTGAGAGTTGAATATTTTCAAGCACAGTTGTTCACATAATAATAATAATAATAATAATAATAATAATTGACATTTGTTAAGCGCTTATTCTAAAAATAGCTCTAAGCGCTGATACAATTTAAAAAAAACAACTAAAAGCTAACACACACACACACACAACACTCGCACACACACACACACACACAAACACACACATACGTGACCGTGGTGATGAATTGTGCATGGCTGGGGAAATGGACTAGTAAAAGGCGGCGTTGTAGAGGTGGGTTCTGAGAAATGATTTCAATGAGCGTTTGACAGTTATGGACAGGGGCGGGGAGGCTGTTCCAAGTGGCGGGGCCAAGATGGGAGAAGGCACGACCGCCACGTGTTTTACATTTGAAATTGGGAAGGCAAAATTTATGTGTGTCAGAGGAAGAGCAGAGGGTGCGAGATGGAGTATACAGTTGGAGTACGTCAGAGATATAGGCAGGAGAAGTCGGGTTGATAGAGTTGAATCATATGCAGGGCAGTTTATACAGAATGTGTCCTTGCACAGGCGGCCAGTGGAGTTTCTTAAGGGCAGGGCCATCACACTTTCAGTGACATTTTGCATACAGCAGCAAGCTAGTCCCATATTGTGCGTGAGTATGGGGCGAAGGCTGTAATTTGTTTTGACACTAATTTTATTTCAAGTAGTTTACAAAAAGCAGCCCAACTATCATTATTTTTTTTATTGTACATCATAGTAGAGTTTCAGGAAGAACGTGTCTATGCAAACCTGGAAAAAAAAGTGCTCACAGCAGTTCATAATTTTGCAGGAGTTTTAACTCCTTTACCTTGGAGAAAAAGGGAACTCAATCTAACTGGAAGAGGCATAGATCCTCATGAGCCCCCGCAACAGCGGGGGCTCATGAGGATCTATGCCTCTTGCTGAGACTACTTTGTATCCATGTTCTTTGGATGGTTGTAGCTTTTGTTCATTGAATGAACCAAGAGTTCAGAAACGAAAATGTACGTACAGTGGCAAGGAAGGGGATAAGACAGGCTTACCGGTAGGATTTAAAATTGTCCATCATGGGGATGAACAGCATGATGAACAATCAGTCCCCAGCGCTCTGCAGTTCGTCGTTTACTTAAAACACAGTAGGGATAAGCTTATATTTTCACAAGATTTGTCCATCCCGCGGACTGAGGGTCTCCCATTTTTTCCGTCCCCGTCAAAATTTGTGCGTCAGATACAGAGAATATTCCATTAATGGAAAGCCAATTTAACTCATTCGCAGCCAGCCGCATCTGGATGCGCGGCTTATGCCACGCATCCGGATGCGGCTGGCCTTGAATGAGTTAAGATATGTGAGCAATTTCCTTTTTCCAGTGAGATGCACAGATGGTATGAATCAAACAACATATGTTTGTGTCCTCAGCTCGAGGTCCGCTGGACGGGGAGCAGGCTTTCCTGGATGACCCACGGGAACACAGACTTCAAAGACAAGACGCCCGCAGCCGCAAGACCTTCAAAATCAAACGGCAGAAGAGTCGACCCAACGTGCGGCGCTTCATGTCGCACCGAAGGCGCCCAGATATATGTAGTGATTTGGACAAAGGGGGCGCTGAGGATTCTCCATCTCGCACCGCCATTGTTTTCCATGACCGCATCGGCCTGCAGTTACGCCGACCGGGGCTTATGAGCTCCATCACTCGCTCAGTGGAAACTATTCCCGAGTCGGTTGAAGCCAAGGTACACCCCCGTGCTGCTCGTGTGTAGTATGGCTGTGTCCAGTGTCATAACTTTGTTGCTGTATAAAGTGTATTGCCTGTGTTGGCTACTAGTCACATGTTAGTCTGAAAAATCATCACATGTGTTGTTTATGACTTACTTATCGCAATAGCAGTGTGATAGCGTAGGGGATTGGGATGCTGAATAAAGCTTGATAATATGTGTTCCACCCTATTTTCCACCCAGCAGGTAGTTGGAGGGATGACTAGTGACTAGTTTGGTGGAATTGTTTGTACCTGTAGGAGTGTTCAGTGTAGGGGCTATAGCTGACTGCATGTCATCACAAACAATTCTTGGGTAGATGACCAGCTGAAACAAGTGAACAAGACGAGACGACTACCCTACTGGATTCACTTTCCCCCTTTCTGTCAGTCAGACATAGGTCTAGATACCATAGCATGTAGTGATGTTTTAAATTTGTTGTTGCATTGTTCTGTTTACATGTGCGTACTGACTTCAGCTTTCACCTTAACCCTCAGTGTGTGAGATAAGTTTGACTAAAATAGTTCAAGGGTGGTGCCAGAATAGCTTGGCGCCTTTAGGCACCAAGCTATTCTGGCACCACCCTTGAACTAAAGCCATTGGTCTATATCCTTATCTGTAAGTACTATAATGTAGCTTGCATATGGCAGTGTACACATTTGAAGCGTTTAGCCTCAGTATGATAGGGGTTAACTGGTAATAGGTGTAGGACTTTAAGGTAGCAGCTGGTGGACAGATACCAGTTAGCACTGAGAAATCCGGTCTGCAGATGCATGGTTGTAAAAAAATATATGAAAATTGCCAGAAATTATTATTTTTAGTTTGTGCGGCCCCCCCCCCCCCCTCCCCCACACCCCCCCCCCCCCCCACCCCTCCTCCTTCAATTTTCGAATTTTAATTGTAGGCATTATTTTGTGAGTCTGAAAATACCAGTTGTGTAAATCCCTAGCACTGGACTTCTTATGTTACTGAACTGTATATTTTGCCACATGCAATATTCCCTACTGCTAGATAAAGTCTCAGGTTGTGCCATGGATGCACCGACTGTCCGCGAAACAGATATTGACATTTACTACCACTGTGAAATGCTGTGCTTAAGCACAGCATTTCACAGTGGTAGTAAATGTTGCGTGAACTTTACAGTTGGAGCTTCCTGAATGGCACATGCCCTAAAACGCTCAACAGTAGCGGCAACCCAGCTCACGCTGCCGTCACTACACTGAAGCTCAGGTTATGAGAGCACCACTGCTGAAAGAAACACGGATAGTGCCACTCTGAAAAACAAGGTTTAGTCTTCTATTGCTCGCAGCAACAACAAAAACATGGTTTTCATCTACAGCCCTTGCGTGTTTATTGTATTTATTAATTGCTTTCCATAGCAACATTTCTTCTCTTCACATCAGATGCTTAGAAACCACATCTGTGTGCTTTGTTGTCTACATAGCTACTGTAGAGTATGTGTGCTTTTGATTTCCAAGCTAGTCGTCATAAGATGAGCAATGCATAAAAAATGTGTGCTTTGAAAGTACCAGCAGTGTTTATTCATCAGAAACTGCCTTGATTGTCAGTGGTGATTTGAATTCAGCTTTTAAAACATGAGGGATGATAGATTGTTGATATGTCTTGGTCAGTGTGAAAACTTGAAATTAAAAATTAATTTGACTATGATAGTTGAAGGGTGGTGCCAGAATAGTTTGGCGCCTTAGGTGCCAAGCTATTCTGGCACCGCCCTTAAACTAAAATGTTTGATGTATCTCCTAATCTGTAATGTAGCCTTCATGGGACAATAAGCAATTTTTTTTTTTAATCAGCCTTAGGATAAAATAGGTTAATGAATTTCTTACCTGTCTTGTTCATGATAGGCATCTGCATAGATAAGCAAAAACATGCGTCTGCTGATAAACTCCTCACATCGTGCTAAGCCTGTGAGAGGTACAATGGAGGTTCAATGACATCCCAGCGTGCTAAATCGGCACATGACAAGCCAGAGCATGATGATGATGATTTGTCCACTAGTATATTGCACGGACACATCTGTATGCATGAGCTCATGCAAGCATGAAGAAGAAGAGGACAAATAGTAGTTTTGCATTGTCAGTTGGAGTGAAGAGTGAAAAGATGGGTGGTCAACTGGCTTCTATAAGACTGAATCAGGGTTCATTTTTGGAGTGCGCATAATTTCCCAAAATGACCCATAACATTTTGAGCTCAGGGGTGATTGACCCATAGGTTTCTGTAGGCAGATATTTCACCAGTTGATGAGAAGGTGCTCACACATGTTCGGCACATCCTGTTTTAGAAATGACCCATTGGATTTCTGCTCTGCAGGCCAATGGCCCATGTGCGTAAATTTTTTTAAGGAATCCTGCTGAATCCTGTCTTGCCTTTTGGAGGTGTCCGGGATATTGTTCCATTCAGCATTATTACGAGCTCTTGCTCCAGACCTCCTGTTGTTGACGGCGCCTCCGAAGCCAGGAATGATGAGTCTGGTGTGAGACTGATCAGGTCAAATTGTACACTTAGAGTTTATCAGGGAATATGGCCCTAGCACCCAGTGCCGTGTCTGCTGGACGGTTCTCAGGCAAACGTGGCGATGACTCACTTTGGATGTGTAATGGGTGTGCATACTGCATGTTTCAATAGGCAACAAAGTAGTATTCTGTGAGTGACTTGTACGTACATGTTTGGAAAGGTGCTTTATTTTGTGGTATGCGTTCTGCAACTTGTGTGTGTGTATGTTTGGTAGAATACTGTGTGTGGTTTGTGTCATGCATGTACATGCTGTCGCGCCGGGGTGCATTTTTTTAACATCCATTTATTTCACACCGCATGGAGGTAGGTTCATTATGCAGACAAATGTACGTGTTATTTTTCTTTCGCAGGAATCTGTTCCATTTCAGTTATAGTCTTACTTAAATTGTTTGTTTGCATGGGTCAATTTTGCCGTCTGCATTTCTTTGCTCGTCATTTTGTATGCAGTATTAACGCCTTCGCAGCCGATAAAAAACGAATGCAATCTAACTGCAAGAGGCATAGATCCTCATGAGCCCCCGCAAATGCAGGGGCTTATGAGGATCTATGCCTCTTGCTGAGACTACTTTGTGTCCATGTTCTTCAAACGCTTGTGGATGTTGGTCTTTCGGTGAACACAGATTTAAAAAACAAAATGTATATCCGCTTGTCAGGGATGGGATTAACTATCAAAAAGACACACACACACACACACACACACACACACACACACATGCAATTTATTTTACAATAGGTAAAAGAGATGTGGATGTTGATTCATGCATGATTTATAATAATAATAATAATGAGTATATATATAGCGCTTAATCTTAATCAAAAGCTCTTAGCGCTTTGATGATGATGTCCACTTGTAATGCGCATCCACTCCATGCTAGCAGCATGCTCAGGGCGAGATAAAACAAAAACAAAAAAAATCTGTACACAAAAATAAAAATACAAAGACATATGCACATAACAAACAAAACACAATACCCGAACACACCACTTTAACAATGAACTAAACAACAATGCATACATAATATGTCCCAATTAACATTCAGTCTAAAACGAGGATTACAGAACTACAACTAAGGCATCAAACACTGGCAGTTATTGAAAGTAAAGCTTGAAGAGGTGAGTTTTCAACGACCTCTTGAAGTTTCTGACCTAAAGAGGAAGTGTATTCCATAACACTGAGGCTTCATAAACAAAAGTGCGCTGACCAAATGTTTTAGTTTGGACAGAAGGTACACACAACTTCCGTTTATCGGAAGAGAAGCGGAGTTCACAAGAGGGTGTATACAAGTGCAGTAAAGAGGCCAAGTATTCTGGGCTGGTGCCTGAAAGGCAGTTAAAACAGATTGACATAACTTTGTATTGAATACGTGAGGACACAGGTAGCCAGTGAAGGGACTTCAAGATGGGTGTGACATGCTCAGTCTTTCGGACTCTCACAACAAGCCGGGCTGCATTGTTCTGAATCTTTTGGAGGCGATCAATGAGATACTGAGGGCAGCCACAAAGCAAAGAGTTCACAATAATCTAGTTTGGGCAGCACAAACGCACTAACATTAGCGCCTTTTTTTCGAATTTTATTGTGACGGGCATTTTGATATGCTCATGATTTACTGTGTCTGTACAAGACATTTGTCATTGTGACATTTGGGTGTTTGTTTCCACTGTTTACATCGCTGGCCTTTTGACTGACCCTGTTGGCATGTTGGTGTGTTGTCTTTAAAAACAGCTAGTTTACCATCCTGTTGGTAAAGTGACGCTTTGGTGTCCATTGGTTCACACTTGATGGCTTTAAGAGTCTTGGCATGGGCCCACATAAGGTGTTGCAAGTAAGCTCAGGATGTAACTGAATGGTTTCAAAAGAGCTGTTATGAATTACATTAACCCTTATCATTCGGAATACACCAGTGTGTGAAAGAAGTTTGACTAAAATAGTTCAAGGGTGGTGCGAGAATAGCTTGGCGCCTGAACAAAGTCATTGGTCTATATACTTATCTGTAAGTTAGCTATTTGGGTTTAACGCCGAGCAGGCAACTAAGGCCATCTCACAGCAGTTATCTGTAAGTACTGTAATGTAGCTTGCATATGGTAGTGTACAAATTGGAAGCTTTTAGCCTCATTATGATATGGGTTAAAAGATATGTACCTCTTTCAAGGACTACTCCCCCAACCACCCCCCGCCACCCCTTCACCTCCCAAACAAACAAAAAATATTTAAAAAATAAATATAAATAAGTAAATAGATAAATAATGCAGATTTCATTTATTTGCGTTTCTGCCCATGTTTGTCCATCAGAGACAAAGGCGGTAATGAGCGCAGTGCCACTGCGCACCCATAATACAGTTGTCCCCTGATTGGTTAGTTTTTATTGCCCCTACAGGGGGATTTCTCACTTACTTGCATCATCTGCTACTCAGCAGACAGCTTCCATGCGTCACACTTTAGCAAGTGTCACCCTTATATCATAAAATAGATTTACAGGAGAAATTGCGAACGGTGCCAGCTGACGCAGATTGTGTTTTTGAAATCTTCATTAATTCAACACCAATTTTTTTAAAAACTGTCCCAGGAACATAAATTCAGATTGGCATCAGCAAGAGGCATAGATCCTCATGAGCCCCTGCAGCTGCATGGGCTCATGAGGATCTATGCCTCATGCAGTTGGATGGCGTTCACATTTTCTCTGCTCTGTTGGGGTTAAATACACCCCTTTTGTCTTGAACGTTAGTTACATTGATTGTTGTGCGCATGGATAGAATGATGAAGACATCCAACACCATACATTGTTTGTGTCAATTTGGTCCTCTCTCTGTACCGGGCTCACTTAGCCCTTTGCCTGCTAAGTAATGTTTTGATCTGTATTGTGTACTCTGCCACCAAGTAATTTTGTTACAAAAATCCAGACCAAAAAAGTGACTGCCATGCGTGTAAAATGCAGAGAAGAACCCAAGAGAGAAAGAAACACGCTTAAAAATGACAGTTACAACGCAGAGAAGAACGCAACAGAAAAAGAAACACGCTTAGAAATGGCAGTTACAACACAGTTGTGTTGTAACTGTCATTTCTAAGTGTTTCTTTTTCCGTTGGGTTGTGTTGTGACTGACGTTTCTAAGCATGTCTCTTTCTCCATTGAGTTCTTCTCTGCATTTTGTTACAAGTTTATATTCAGATCTGGTGCACATGCCAAGTAATGGCTTGTAACGGACAGATTCTTCGCTTAAAATAGCCGAGCGCATGCACTGTAAGCAAGCCATTGTTCTTGTGCAAACCTTTTTGCATGACTGTGCATGATTGTCTTGATAAAAATCATGTTTACAATTTAAAAATATAAAACGTAATATTGTGGATGCAGTTGTTTGAACTTTACAAGAAAGGATTCGATCCAGTATTTGGGATGTGTGACGCATTATTTCTGGCAGCTATACTGTTGACTCTGTTGATTTACGGTCAGACAGTAAATTCTCCAGTAACTGTTAACGCTGTAAATTTACAGTCAGTAAATTTTTCAGTAAATGTTGATGCTGTTGATTTACAGTCAGACAGTAAATTCTCCAGTAATTGTTGACGCTGTAAATTTACAGTCAGACAGTAAAGTCTTCAGTAACCATTGACACTGTTGATTTACAGTCCAGGAGACAGCTTGCTTATTTCCTGTCACTGCAGTATGTTGCTGTGTTTGCTTAACTCATTCAGCCCGACGGCCGTATTTCCCAAATTTTGGAGGTGTCATCTAATGACTATGCACCAGTTGCAGGAGATGGATCGACCATGATAATTCAAGGGTAGTGCCAGATTAGCTTGGCACCCACAGGCACCAAGCTAATCTGACACTACCCTTGAATTATCATGGTCAACCCATCTCCTGCTGTAGTGCGTCAGGGCTGAATGGGTTATAATGTATTGTTGCAGCGTGCTTGTTGTGGGATCGTTACATCCCATGACTTGTGGTGTGCACAGGCTTTGTGACTGTTTGTTCTGTCTTTCTCTGTTTGTTAGCCCAGCCGGCCGCGTTTTGTGGCTCGCTCTAAATCTCATGATGACCCCTGTGTGGACCCGCCTCCTGCTTGTGGCAGTGGTGGTCAGCACGGCCATGTTGCCAAGTGCGGGTCCCACCAACCCGCACCTCGCTCCCCCTCACTGAGCCCCGCCTGCCAGCCGCATGCCTCGCTGAACACTGCCACCCAGTCCACCAACCAGGTGTATGTTGCTCGCTGTGACTCGTCTGATTCCCTCAGCGCCACTGAGAGCTCCGCTTTGCTCAAAGACGACGAGAAGAGCAACTCACTCAGCTCCCTGTGTCTGTATTACGCGGACGAGGACATCCCAGATGGTGGCAAGGTGTAGGGCCGCTGCATGTCTTTGCTTTAACCTCTGTATCGTTCGCTGCTTCTCTTCCCCGGCTAACTGTACACCCGCTGTTCCCCTCCCCATGTGGACATTATGATGAGCCTTGTTTGGGACGCGAAAACAGTGTGTACTGTTAGTGTTTTCAGTTGGAGTTGTTATCTTTTAATTCTGTGGGTGTCAGTAGAGGTTTTAGTTGCAATGATTCCTTTAGGTGTCGGTAGAGGTTTTAGTTGCAATGATTCCTTTAGGTGTCGGTAGCAGTTTTAGTCGCGATGATTCCTTTAGGAATCATCGCGACTAAAACCGCTACCGACACCCAAATTTGGTGTCGGTAACGGTTTTAGTCGCATTGATTCCTGTAGGAATCATCGTGACTAAAACCGCTACCAACACCCAAATTTGGTGTTGGTAACGGTTTTAGTCGCAATGATTCCTGTAGGAATCATCGTGACTAAAACCGCTACCAACACCCAAAGGGCTAAAATGTTAAACTGAGAGGCACAAGTTTTGTGTATGTTTTCATTAATTTGCATGATTTATGATCTATCAGAGGTGGAGACATTAAAACATGATGGATATTTGGCTCACGTGCGATAGCGAAAGAGTATGTATTGGGCCGGCCGGCCGTCTGTTGATCATCGGCCGTCTGTTGACCATGCCATCTTCTGTAAATGTTAACGTTAACATTTTGACGCAGATTTTCAAGACACAGACTTCAAACTTGGTCGATGGATACTTTGTGCAAAACCTTTCCATGCACAACAATTAGAGTGACCTTGCTCCAAGGTCAAGGTCACAATGGGGCAATAAATATAGGCCAAAATAGCCTATTTTTAACAAAAATTTTAAAAAAGTAATAATAATAAACAGTTTTTATATACTGCAGTTCAGTTCAGTTCAGTCCTCTCTGCGCCGTCTGGTGCTTGAGGCGACATATACTGCAGTATCCCCCGCCAAAAGGCTTAAAGCGCTCGACATCAAGACCGTGATTATCTATTGCTTATTTTGAACGTGTGGCTCAGCAGTTTTGTAAAGTGTACTGAACTGACCACAAAACACTGAATAAAACATTGCTTAATTTAGACATGTTATTTTACAACTCGGTGTTTGCCACTTGCAGTGTCATGTGCTGCCAAAAAAGGTCACCATTAGACTTCCAGATTATGCATTGACATTTCCAGTGTACGGCTTGTTTGTTCCGAGAGAGAAAGGACAACAAATTAGCATATTGTGTAGATGTCGTCTGAAAACACAAATGGGTGTATTGTAGTATGAAAACAGCGTGCGTCACAAAGCACCAGGAACCATCAGTACCTATTCAGGACATGATGAAGGAAATCAGTACCGAGTTTGCTTCAAGTGTGTCACATTAACTCGTTAACTGCTGAGGCAAGGCGAATGCTACCCAGCGGCAAGACATAAATTCTCATGAGCCCCCCCAACCCCCACCCCCACCCCGAATGCGGGGGCTCATGAGGATTTATGTCTCTTGGTAGCCTAACTCATTCGCAGCCAGCCGTATCCGGATGCACGACATAAGCCGCGCATCCGGATGCGGCTGGCCGCAAATGAGTTAATGTTCTCTTTGCCTATTTATGTACCATTTACATCTGTGTTCTTCACGCGAATTTCGATCAGTATGCACTCGTAAAAATTCATGATCTGTCAGTGGAGGGGTTAGCTGTAGGGTTTTGACATTTATTTTATCTAGGTGAAAGCAGATCTGTAACACACAAAATGAATGTCCCGCCAATAGTGCTTGTTTAACATAACTCAGTGCACAGAGGTGCATCATTTGTTGAGCCTGGTGGACTGCGTGGTGGACTACAAAAAACAACTGCAGACCATGAAATTTAACTCTGTTCAGTGTGTACTGTGTACCCGGGATTAATGCCACAGTCTGCAAACTTGGCCTGACCCTTTGGGTGTTGGTAGAGGTTTTAGTTGTTCCTACAGGAATCATCCCGACTAAAACCGCTACCGACGCCCAAAGGGCTCATGATATTTTTTGACAATTTATTTTTTTCCTCAAATTCTATTCACAACTTAAAACCCCAAACTTGGTACAGAGATGCCTCATGGGAAGACCTTCCTATGCATACTAATTTGGATGACCCCTTGGAAAGGGCATAGGTCACAAGAAGTGGAAATGTGTGGAAAATTCCAAATTTTGTGAAAATTTTAGTTTTTTATCAGCATCCTTGTAAAATTTACAAACAAATTTAGCTCAAACGTAAGACCTTTCTATGCATACTAACATGGTTGTCCTCGTAAATCACAAAGTTTAAAGGGTCACAGGAGGTTGACAAAAATCATACGTTATGGGGCGGTCTGTGGTGCAGTGGTAAAGGCGTTCCGGCGTCGGACTTTCTCCTCTAGTAAGCATCACCGTTAATTCGGCCGGACCTTTGGGTGGGGGTTCTTTCTCCACATATTCTGGCTCTTCCTCCCTCTCCACTTTGGTACCGGTTTCAGACCACTTTTTAAATTTCAAATACAAGCTATCAAAATTTCTGAAACCTCAGTAGCTGAGCTGACCTTTCGCACCACGTGAATGTCCTGTGTTTGTCTTGTACTGTATTTGTCTTCAGAGTGAATGCGGGTTCAGTTCGTGGCGCTTTGAGCCGATTCACAGAAGCGCCTATATAATAACCAATATTATTATGAGGAAACGTGGATTTCACAGGTACAAAAAACAAGCCATTACTTGTGCTAGGACCCTTGAACATGTCGGTGAAATGTCAGAGAGGTCAAGATCACAAAGGTCGAATTAATTATGTGGATCAATATGCGTATGAGCCCTAAGGGCTTTGCCATTCTTGTTTTCATTGCTTTTGTCACGTTTTGTAAGAGAAATGCTCCGTAAACAAATAATGTAAACTTTGCTGATGTCAGAAATTAATTCCTTCCCTGCCAGTGGACCCTGACCGTGTTTTCGAAATCTTCGTAAAATCAATCTCCAAGATCCCGACCATCCCAAAAAACATGGACACAGAGTGGTGTCAGCAAGAGGCATAAATCCTCATGAGCCCACGCAACTGCGGGGGCTCATGAGGATCTATACCTCTTGCAGTTGGGTAGTGGTCAAATTTTCTCAGTAGTGAATGAGTCAATATCGGTGCATTGTCAGATGTCTCGGGTCACATTTTTCCTGTGAGGATAACCGCTTACATCAAACTTAAAAGATACGTTGACCAAAACCAAGCATCCATAGAGACTGTTTTCACCTTTACCTGGGCTGTTTTCACCTTTACCTGGGCTGTTTTTACCTTTACCTGATATGACGGTAGCTGGGCCACACAGGGTTTGGGTGGATCAGCAAGAATGCAACAATTCAGTAGAACACTCTCCGCAAGATGACATCACTCACTAGTTGCTAAACTTCACCATTCGAGTGCTTCCAGGCTTCCAGTACATTGTGAGAACCCGTCATGATGCACACAAGTGTTCGTGTGATATTGACAATGTATGACCTGAGTAATTTAAAACCTGATCCTACTAACTCTTTAGACTCCCAGAACTAAATGACTTCCATTCTATCAGAATGGAAGTCGTTTAGTTCTGGGGACTTAACCCTACGGGCACATTTCCCAAAGTTTGGTGGTGTCACCTGACAGCTACATACCTGTTGCAGGAGATGGATCGGCTTGATAATTCAAGGGCAGTGCCAGATTAGCTTGGAGCCTAATGGCGCCAAGCTAATCTGGCACTACCCTTCAGTCATGGTCAATCCGTCTCCTGCTGTAATGACTTGGGGCTAAATGGGTTACAAGTGAAATGTAAGTGATTATGTGTATGAGAGCGATTTTCTCCGTGTGCACGTTTATGTACATGTATTTCATGTGTTTATAGTAAAATGGGTGTTGTGGACTTTTATGTCTCAAATGTAACCTCATTTGCCTCAGATGTGTTGGCATTTAATGTGCAATATGACCAGACCAGTGCAATCCAAAGTGTGATCATGCATGCCTCCGATATGTCGGCATTAATTCTGCAATATGACCAGAAAGTGCAATCTAATGTGTGTATTCACCAATTTGAAGTCCTCTTTTTTTTTCTTTTTTTCTTATTTTTTTTTAAGAGGTTGGGGGAGAGGGTAGAAATGTAGGCTTTGTTGCTGTCGTGTGTGATTTTGTGTAACTTTCTACCCTCCGCCCATTATGGATGATTGATCATCAGGCCCTGAAATGCCCCAGGCATTGTGTTTATAATGTAATTGGATGGATGTTGTGCTGTCTGTCAAACAAGCAGCCAACATGTGGATTATTTATGCCACTATCTGACAGAAAACATGAGAGCCCCTGCACACTTCGATAAACTGCTGTACATCAACTTCTGTGTTTGGTCAGTGACGGTTGTGTTATTGTTATTAACTCATTCTGCCCGTGACACGCCACAGCAAGATATGGCTCGACCATGATAGTTCAAGGGTGGTGGCAGAATAGCTTGGCGCCTATGGGCGCCAAGCTATTCTGACACCACCCTTGAACTATCATGGTCGATCTGTCTTCTGAAATGTAATGCAGTCCTCGGAGGATAACTCCAAAATGTGGGTATTTCGTACCTCAGGCACCGTGAGTTATCCCTTTAACATCTATTGGTCAGTTGTTCTGTGGTGGATGTGCAGTTGGTCAGTTGCATAATGTCTTTGGCCGTTAATATAGGCAAACATGGCTGCGGAACAATGTCTTCAGTTAAAAAAATAGTCTTGACCAGGTGGATAGTGTGTGTTCTCAATGTACACATGGTCATTGCAACCTGAAAGTTGTAGAACATTGCAGAAGGTGACTATGTATAATGTCCATATGGTCAGCGGGGAGTTGTTGACCTGCATAAATTGTTACAGACGTATAGGACCGTTGCATTTAATTGTTGTGGGAGATCATGTGTCATTTGTTATGTACAGCACAGCTGTGTGAAATCATTTGTCATTTATACATTACAGATGTGTGAGACCTTCGGTCAGTTGTTACACAGATGTGTCAAACCACTCGTCAGTTGTATACATGTGGTACTGATGTGTGAGACCATTGGTCAGTTGTTACACAGTGGATGTTTGAGACCACTTGTTAGTTGTATACATGAAATATAGATGTGCGAGACCATTTGTCACTTGTAATGTACAGTTGTGTGAAACCATTGGTCGGTTATGTAGTAGATGTGTGAGATTATTTGTCACCGGTAATATAGCACAGATGTGTGAGACCATTTGCCAGTTATACAGTACAGATTACATCACCTTTTGTTTACATTGTGATGCTATTTGTACATCTAGTCACATGGCAACACTTTTGCCAAAACAGGCCATTTAAAGCCATCGTACTCCAATATGGTGGTGTATGTTTTTTAAAAATTATATTGTACAGTACAGATGTAATATTTGTTATAAACTGAGGAACAAAATTAATGCGACATTTTTTTAATCATCGGAAGCACTTTAGTGTTTGGTCAGTGACGGTTGTGTTATTGTTAACTCATTCTGCCCGCAACACACCACAGCAAGATATGGCTCGACCATGATGGTTCAAGGGTGGAGGCAGAATAGCTTGGCACCTAAGGGCGCCAAGCTATTCTGACACCACCCTTGAATTATCATGGTCGATCTGCCTCCTGAAATGTAGTGCAGTCCTCAGAGGATACTCAGTCTTTCCGATGATTCCCAAAATGTCGCATTTCTTTTGCTCCTCAGTATACAATTCAGATGTGTGAGACCATCTGTCAGTTATACAGTGAATATGTGAGACCATTTGTCAGGTATACAGTCAGCGTGCGAGAGCATTGGTCGATTATACAGTACAGATGTGTGAGACTCTTGTCGATTAACACATTCTGCTCCACGACCGAGATCCGCAAATTTTGAAGTTGCCCTCTGAAGACTGTATTACACTTCTGGAAACGGATCGAGCGTGATAGTTCAAGGGTTGTGCCAGAATAGCTTGGCGGCCATGGGTGCCAAGCTATTCTGGCACAACCCTTGAACTGTCACGCTCGATCCATGTCTTGCGGTGGCATATCGGGGTTGAATGAGTTGTACAGCAGATGTGTGAGACCATTTGTCAGTTATACACTAGACGTGTGATACATGTTGTCAGTATTTGTCAGTTGTTACTCAGCAGATGTGTGAGACCATATGTCCGTTGAACATTTATGCAGGAGATATTAATGAACTGTTAACCCTTCCCTGCCTGAAGTAGGTTGAAGTTGGCGTTTCTGTCTCCTTCGAACAACCATACGTTTAGTTTTTGTGGGGTTGACTAATGTTGGCCTTGGGTGTCAGCAGTTTTTGTCGCAATGATTCCTGTAGGAATCATCGCGACAAGAAACGCTATGGACACAAAATGGGTTAAAGGAGTGAGATGAGTTGAGTGGCAGTGGGTGCAGGAGGGTTAATTATACACGCACATGTATTTTAGATGTTTCAGTTCAGAGCGCTGCATTTCTCCACCCTGTTCTCTCATCCCTTTCCGCTCCTTGTGGTGGTTTTTCGTTTGCTGCATTTACTGCTGGGATTTTGAACTCCCAGAACTAAATGACTTCCATTCTGTCGAATGGAAGTCATTTAGCTCTGGGAGTTTAGGAGTTTAACAAATTTTACTTATTACTGATTTCGCCATGATGTTCCATTTGTCAAGATCTGTATAATATTGAATGAGTTTGCGTGCAACCTCGTAACTAACGAATTTGTGGTTCCAAGAAAAACAAAAAGGAAACTGTTTACATTGTGGTCAGAATATGAGTACCGAGGCGTCTTTCACAATGACTGTGGTTAGGTGCATTTTGTCATGAGCGACAGGCTCCAAATTTCATCAAAAAAAAACCAAAGGGAGCAACCACGTCAATTACAAGGTTGCACATGACCACCATCGATATCGACAATCAAGCATGCAATATATACTGAGAGGCACAAGTTTTTCGACTGCTTTGATGGGGTATAATTGTAATCTGTCAATCGTAGAGACATGGAAACCAGAGGGAATATTGCTGGTAGTTGACTCGATCCTTTACGGGCAAAATATCTCTTGTTTTGAAACTCACGACGCCACAGTTTTGCAAGTCATGCAGACCGTAAAATGGACAGATGATGAAGATTTTTGCATTGACATTGCAGGTCATTTTTTTTTTTAACTCATTCTACCCCAGACACACCACAGCAATATAAGGATCGACCATGATAGTTCAAGGGTGATGCCAGAATAGCTTGGCGCCCATAGGCAATACAGTCTTTAGAGGACAACGGCAAACTTTTGGGATTTCGGTGTTGGGGTAGAATGAGTTAATGTACAGTATTTCTTCTGTCATTAACCCACGGCTGCATTTCCCACATTTTTGGAGGTGCCATCTAATGACTATCAGTTGCAGGAGATGGATCGACCATGATAATTCACGGGTAGTGCCAGATTGGCTGGCACTACCCTTGAATTAAGAATAAGAATAAGAGTACTTTATTATCTCGAAAAGAGAAATTCGCTTGTGGTACATTTATCATGGTCAGTCCAACTCCTGTTGTAGGGTGTTAGGGTTAAATGGGTTAAAATCACACAGGATCACCTAATTAGTCAACAAGTGAATTTCATGTGTGAATTTCGACCTGAAAACGGCCTCAAGCAATGCTCAAATACGGACAAGCAAATGGGGGGAAAAACAAAATTTGCATCACAATGTGGTGATCTCGTATAACAAACAGGCTTCCTAGGTTACCTTGCATGAACTTCATAAGAAATTTGTTTGGTTTGGATGGCAGTGTTAAAGAAAAAAAATGACCGATCCAGTTTGTGGTTAATTTATAGACAGATCGAGATGGATCATTTTATTTTTCTCCAGGAAGTCTTTCGGAATGCTTGGGGCCAACAAGCTGCGATGAAATCTCAACCTTGTTCAGTGTGTATAGTGCATCTGTAGTAGAGCTGTTTCATGTGTACGCTTTTTTTGCACCACCATGTAAAGCAATAGACGTCAAGCAATATTCATGATTTTGTTGCAGTTCATAAACAAATGGCCAGAAAACAAAGTTTCATTAAAATGAATGAGCAGTTAACTCTTTTCATCCTGATACACTATTGCATGAAACTAATTAAACTACAATAGTTCAAGGGTGGTGCCAGAATAGCTTGGCGCCTAACCCACCAAGCTATTCTGGCACCACCCTTGAACTAAAATGGTCGATCAGTCTCCTAATCTGTAATGTGGCCCTCATAGGATAATAAGAAATTTACAAAATGAGCCTCAGGGTGTGATGGGTTCTTCTTCTTCCTCGATCGCTTGAAGCGCAGTATGCATGATGCAGCCGTTGGGCACCTTAAAGGTCCTGCATCTCTGTCTTCGGCCAGGGACGTGTATCCCCTAGACCGACTGTCGTTCAGGACTGCTGAGCTCGGTCTGCCCACCAATGAGTAACAGCACATTGGCCCCTCACTTTGTTTAGCCCACCAGCAGAAGCGGTTTACCAGGGTGTGGCCACTCTAACAGCTTTCTTGGAGCCAGAAGTGAGAGTTGAGTGCTGGGTGAGGACCAGTGCTCGGGTGGGTGCTGCTGCCAGGTTTACAAAGGGTACTACCTCTCTCCAGACACCCCATACACCCCCATGTCATGGGTTAATACTTTACAGATTTTTAAAGTCGTATACTGAAAACGTGTGCCTCTCAGCAGATTTATTGATGTGTACATGTAATAATAAGTGTTGTCTACTTATTGTTCATTGTGCGTGTGTTTGTATATGTACATAATGGTGAATCTTTTTTTTTTATATACGCTGAACAGCTTTGTGATGTGAATTTTGTTGACATTCAGTCAGTTTTCGTGTAGTGAAAACTGATGATAAATCCCTAAAAAGATTTTTTTTTTTAAATGCCAGCACGAGTTGAAGATTTACACTGATGAGCAAAAGAAATGTGACATTTTTGCAATCATTGGAAAGAGTTTCCGATGATTGCAAAAAAATGTTGCATTTCTTTTGCTCATCAGTATAGAAGGCGTGAGCCAGGTTGAAAGGTATAGTTTTTTCTTAAAACACTGCACATGGATAAGCCCTGTGTTAACCCACTGAACACCAAGGCCGCATGCTGGAGGCGTCTAATGACTGTGCAAGGAGATGGAACGACCATGATCAATTCAAGGGTAGTGCCAGATTCGCTTGGCGCCAGTAGGCGCCAAGCTAATCTGGCACTACCCTTGAATTATCATGTTCGATCCAGCTCCTGCTGTAGTGCTTCAGGGGTAAATGGCTTAAGCTTAGTGTTTTGACTGCACTGCGTGTCTGCGGAGCTACAGTTTTGTCACAACTGCATATTAACTGTTACTATGACTCATTTGGCATTATGATCCCATGATAATTATAATTTAACCCACAGGAAATGAGTCGGCCTTGATGATTCAAGGGTAGTGCCAGATTAGCTTGGTGCCTGACGGCGCCAAGCTAATCTGGCGCTACCCTTGAATTGTTATGGTCAATCCATCTCCTGCAGTTGGTACATAGTCATTAGATGACGCCTCCAGACGTAGCTGTGGGGTTAAATTGGTTCAGCTCTGAACCTGTGGAGCCGTGCATGTGTACAATTGGTTAAGCTCTGAACCTGTGGAGCCGTGCATGTGTACAATTGGTTAAGCTCTGAACCTGTGGAGCCGTGCATGTGTACAATTGGTTAAGCTCTGAACCTGTGGAGCCGTGCATGTGTACAATTGGTTAAGCTCTGAACCTGTGGAGCCGTGCATGTGTACAATTGGTTAAGCTCTGAACCTGTGGAGCCGTGCATGTGTACAAGCTGGTTCTCAGTGTTTGTGTTGTTATGCAGATGAATAAAGCTGGCATTATCTGAAGACTACGCGTGTTTGGTTTTATGGATAAAGACACTTGTTTTTGACGATACACAGATTTTGGAGTACAGGAATTGTATGTTGTAGCTATTCTCAGCCATTCTCATTTTGTTTAACCCTTATCATTCGGAATACACCAGTGTGTGAAATAAGTTTGACTAAAATAGTTCAAGGGTAGTGCCAGAATAGCTTGGCGCCATTGGTCTGTATCCTTATCTGTAAGTACTGTAATGTAGCCTGCATATGGCAGTGTACAGATTTGAAGCTTTTCGCCTCAGTATATGGGTTAGTGTTGTTTTGTGGGTGGGGGGGGGGGGGGGGGGGGGGATTGTGTTTGTTTTAGGGTTTTTTTGGGGTTTTTGTTTTGTTTTGAGTTTTTTTGTTGTTTTTTTTTGTTTGTTTTTTTGTTGGTTTTTTTTGTGTTTTTTTTTTTTTGTTTTTTGGGGGGAATGTAATAAACACAAGCTGAGTTCAGACAGGAAGATCAGTTTATAATATTCAGTGAAATTGACTTGACCCCTTCACTGCTGTGGAAAGAAGTGAACACGACCCAACTGCAAGAGACATAGATCCTCATGAGCCCCCGCGAATGCGGGGGCTCATGAGGATCTATGCCTCTTGCGGAGACCAGTTTTGTGTCCATGTTCCTAGGACGGTTGTGGCTTTTGGTCGTTTAGTGAACACAGATTTCAGAAACAAAACTGTACGTACAGCGTACACGTAGTGAAGAGGTTAAACTTGTATGGGTGAACAGATACTTGCTCGAGGGGCGGGGGGGGGGGGGGGGATTATGCGACCTGCCATGCTAGACGCCAACAAAAATGGGCAATGGGGCAAAACGCAGTGCATGGTATTGTACCAGCAAGGTACACTCGGTCAGGTGTCGGGTTACCAGTACACTGGGCTATTGCTCAGAACCCTGGCCATACCTTCCCCTGCAGCCACTGCGGTCGAACCTGCCTGTCTCGGATTGGCCTCCGCAGCCACGAACAAGCCTGCAGACGTCGTGGGCAACTCCTATAAAATCTTCGTTCGCGAAGTCAAGCCAAGAGGGCTATTGCCAGTAGTGAACAAAAGTAGTGTGAAAAAAAGTAACGGATCTAGGGCCTAAGTTAACTAGTGTGAGCCGTTTTCTAAAGTGTGCTTTTGTTTAGTTTTTAGTACATCACGTTTCCAATATGAGAGAGAGAGAGTGCTGAAACTGAATTGTGTTAAAAATAGTGTCTGTTAACTCTTGGAATGCATGCATGCAAACGTTTAACAAGATTACCTAAATGCGAAAGAGTAGTTTATAACCACTAGAATTCAGACGGCAGACATACACCTCAAGAAATATTTTAGCATTTGTTTATATCAGGTTCCCATTTAGCCCAGAGTCCCTGCAGCAGGAGATTGACTGACCATGATAATTCAAGGGTAGTGCCAGATTAGCTTGGCGCCTGCAGGCGCCAAGCTAATCTGGCACTACCCTTGAATTATCATGATCAATCCACCTCCTGTATCTGGTACATAGTTGTTAAGTAACACTTCCAAAATTTGGGAAAAACGCCCATGGGGATAAAATGGTAAAACTGGTCGTCTACGACGTGTAGTTATGACGCAGTCCAGGCAAGAGGACGGGCCTGTTCAGATGGCACGTCCGTTAAAAGTCCTGGTAAATCAAAGTGGCACAGTTGCAGTGCGGCGGAGCTGATCAGTGTTCAGGTCGTACTCCATAGGCACTGTCCCCCATAACGCACCCATTAGGGTCATCCATTATGCCGTGGACGTTTAGAACCCCCACGAACTACTGAACCACCAGTTATGACAGTTGACGCCCAGTAGTCGATGCTCAGAAACATGTTCGATGGGTTCATTATTGCAGAGGAAGCTCGGATTAAAATGAGGGTTATATGCCTCTGATATAGATCAACCATTAACCCATTCAGTGATGAGAAATTTGAACACGCCCAACTGCTAGAAGTATAGATCCTCATGAGCCCCCAGTTCAGGGGTGGTGCCAGAATAGCTTGGCGCCTCAGGCGCCAAGCTATTCTGGCACCACCCCTGAAGTAAAGTGCTTGATCTATCTCCTAATCTGTAACATAGCCTTTATAGGACAACAAGCCAAATTTTTAAAATTCAGCCTCAAGATGTAATGGGTTAAAAGGCATGCAAACAGTTCACAGCACAAAAAGATAGTTTACAATAGTTATTATTGAATTTAGACTCAATATAAACACAGTTTGAGAAACAGCTTTTTTGTTTATGTGATGAGGCTCCCATTTAAACTGGTTTTCTACTACTGAGCTATGACGCACAATAGTCGATGTGTAGAAACATCTTCACTGGGTTTGTTATTGCAGTGGAAATGTTTCAGTCGTAGTTGATGTTTCTGACGTGACGCGTATTTAACAGCAATGGGCTGATTACCATGATTTTTTCTTATACACCAAAGCTGTGAAATTCTTTGTTGCAGAATAATGTATTTACCCGACCACATATAGTAGCGCACCTTCATGTTTGTGTATGTATGTTTCTCCTGCCTACTTCCTAAGTTCCGGAGAAAGACATGGGTTATATAAGAGACCTGATCCATTCTTTTTGAGGATGGAAATGATCGTCTTATTCTATACCTGCGTATTTCTCTGTGGGCTGGCGATTGGGTGCCTGATAGGCGGGGGCAGGGGATCTAACTGTTGTCTGTCCAGCGCTGTGATTCCCCTTGGTTTGAGTACTGACAATTCTGCCAGCGCTAGCCTCACCTATCTGGTTTGTGAGTATTTGTTGCAGAAGACTTAGATTCGTTTACGCTACCTTTGTAGTGTTGATTGAGAGAGAAAGATAGTTCGTTAGTTAGTGGGGTTTGACGCCGAGCACTGAGGCGGCTAAAACCACTATCTGACAGTGGGAAGGGTAAAACTGAGTCTGGTCAGAAACGTCTTAAAACGTGATGTAAATACAGTTTAAAAGCAATCTTAGCTAAAACGTCATACAGGTCAATGGTACGTGTCTACAGACTTTGGAAGTTCATAAGAACATTCAGATTTATATAGCGGACTACAGAGACTTAAATTTTATAAACAAATTGGCTTCCTTTAACCCTTATCATTCGGGGCACCAGTGTGTGAAATAGGTGTGACTAAAATAGTTCAAGGGTAGTGCCAGAATAGCGTGGTGCCTCAGTCTAGGCCGCCAAGCTATTCTGGCACCACCTTTGAACTAAAGCCATTGTAAGTATCTGTAAGTACTATAATGTAGCTTGCATATGGCATTGTACAAATTTTAAGCTTTTAGCCTCAGTATGATAATTATGGGTTAAAAGATGGCTGAAGATTTTGGCCGGGTCGGACACTGTAAACGCTCACGTTTACGGCCGTCGCTGAGTGGTGTGGAATGGTGATATTGGCGGTTGCGGGTATACCCAAAGAAAACACCGGTACGACCAAACTACCGGTACGGGTTTTCGTGCAACCCTACTATTACTCAACCATATTCCGTTACTTTAAAAACGTGTAGTGGAAAGAGAGACTCGTGTGAGCGCAGAGCGTGATTAACACATTCTACCCCAGGACCGAAATCCACAAATTTTGAAGTTGGCCCTCTGAAAGACTGTATTACATTTCTAGGGACAGATCGAGCATGACAGTTCAAGGATGGTTCCAGAATAGTGGCGCCACCCTTTAACTAACATGCCCGATCCATGTCTTGCTGTGGTGTATCGGGGGTGAATGAGATATATATGGTGCGGAATGGTGATTGTTGTGGTTGCCGCCAAACCCGAAAGAAAGTACCCCGTACCGGCGACATTAAAAAACAAAAAAATGGGATGAACCATAAACCACAAAGTCCCTTCTATATGAGATCGGTCCTCGCTGTCAATGGTCTCTACCTTTTGTCTTTGACCTGATTCCAGGCTGATGTTGAATATCTCCTATTGAAAAAGTCTCGCAGATCTGCCAGATCTGGTCAGTTCTATAAGGGGCGCAGGACATACGCGTCATTAATTTGTCAAACGTCATTCAGTTGTCATGACGTAAGTTTTAGGTTTTACGTAACTTTTATATTGAACAGGCGGAAACTGTGAGCATCGAGGCTTTGCTGCTGCGGACACAGCTTCGCTGGGCGGGGCACATCTCCAGGATGGAGGATCATCGCCTACCCAAGATCACTCCGGCGAGCTCGCCACTGGACACCGAGACAGAGGGGCACCAAAGAAGAGATACAAAGACGGTCTCAAGAAGTCACTTAGTGCCTGCCAAATCGACCACCGCCAGTGGTCTTCGCTTGCTGCGGACCGTGACACCTGGCGCTCCACCATTCACAAGGCAGCCGTCTCCTTTGAGGACTCTCGCAGAGCTAACCTTAAGGACAAGCGGCTCAGAAGAAAAAACAGAGTTGTCGTAACTCAGAACCCTGACCAGACCTTCCCCTGCAGCCACTGCGGTCGAACCTGCCTGTCCCGGATTGGCCTCCGCAGCCACGAAAATGCCTGCAGACGACGTGGGCAAGCCCTATAGAACTGATCTTCGTTCGCGAAGTCAAGCCAGCCAAGATATTTTACGTGATATGAGTTTCACTTTCGCTTCATAGGCTTGAGAAAATGGTGACAAAACTAGAGTCACAGTACAATTTCAGTCTTGCTATAATTTGTGGGAAAGCAGGTTGACTTTACCTAGCTACATGATATACTAAGTACACGGGTCACTTGCATGCTCTTCTGAAAGCGCGTCGATGTGTGTGTGCGTCTTAGTGCGTGCGTTCGCGCGAGCTCCAAACATCTCCAAGAGGCATAGATCCTCATGCGCCTGGAGGGCTCATGAGGATCTATTCCTTCTGGAGATGCGCGCATGTTTGTGTGAGAGAGAGAGAGAGAGAGAGAGAGAGAGAGAGAGAGAGAGAGAGCCGAGCGAGAGAGAATGACGTCATATTTAGTCAGTATTATGTCAGTGTCTGCGTGATGACAGAGTTGCCTCTTTTACGTCACCTGCACTGTCTGACTTTCTCTAGAAGTCGAGGTTTTTTTATGTTATAATTCTTTTCTGGAAATAATTAATTTTCACTAAAGAAGTTAAAAGGATACAAAGCTGGCTAACGAACTCATCCAATGTCTTTCTCCAAACTGGCTATATGCAAAAGTTCAAGTAAATATGACAAAGATTATGGTCTCTAATCTGGGTCAACCGACTTCCTATAAAAGGTTGTTTATGTCTTCAATGAGACATTCAATTACAATATGCTCGGAGGCTCTCTTAGAAAGTATTTCGCCAAGTTTCAAGCTTGTATTTACTGAAATGTCGAGACTATGCTTCTCTTGTTTACAGTACATACGCACACACATTGTTTGGCATCCTGTCTCGGAAGACAATGGAGTATATGCGCTTGCTGGGTCAGTCACTGGAGTGACCTCTCCAGGGCGCAAGCCTGGGCAAAGTGTATGGAGATCATGGGGTGCCCAGTCGTCAAGATCCCCCTCTCGGCCTCGCTGATGTATCCAAAGGAATGCAAAGCAGTACGTTTGGCACCAGTTTGGCTGCAGGAGCTGCCAGAACAGTGCGTGAATACAGGCAACTGTCTGCCTTCGGGGCTCCACTCCTGATTTGAAGGGTTTACTCCCCCACATTTGGCCGTTGGATCCAACCTGATCTCCTCCGTCCTCTAGCCGTTGGCTGTCAGAAACAGCTCATCCGCCTAGTGGTGCAATGTGAACACCACCCCCTCACGTGGTTTAGCCCACCAGCTGAGGTGGTTTGCCAGGGTGTGGCGCCTTGGAGCAACACGAGAGAGATTAAGGAGATGGATGAGGACCAGTGATGCCCGTCCGTCCTATGTAGGACGCAGCTGCCGAACAGCAAAGGTGCTACCTGTCTATCCAGAGCCCCCCTACACCCCACATACGCACACACATACGCACATACATACACACGCACATACGGCGCTTCGCGCCAAATGTACGTTCAGCAGCGAGGTTAGCGTAACTAGACATGACGTAATCATGTTTATCTTGTCAATTCAAATGTTAGAGGTTTAGCCTGCCCGCCTTTGACATCATGGACATGCTATTAAATTCGCCCTCCGCGACCCGTCCTGAAGTCCCTGAAGGGACTAAAAACGGTACGGATCGTACCAGTATACAACGAGTGTCCACCGTTCACGTCAGTGACGTGCGGTGTTTTGTGCGCGTGACCAAAGTGGTGGATTATGTTATTTACCAGCTGCAGGTCGCGAGGAAATTATGCGCCTTCTAGCTGTTTCATGTGAGTGCAGACTACTGGTTTAGCTTTGTGACGTATACTAATGGTCAAAACTTAAGGGCCACGTTTTATCGCAGACGCACCGACAACACCACACAAATAATGTAACAATACTTGGAGTCAGTACTTTACTAATTTATTCAGTAACAATTTCATTTAATTTTGAGTAAATCAAGCAATTGTAACAACAGCAGTGCGTTAAAATGTTCACCCTCCCCTCATTTGAAAAGTCACACAAGACTGGTCCAGTCAGTAGCGAGTGTACCCACCGTTTGCAGCCAAGCATTCAATGCAGCGTTGACGCATGGAGTTCACCAGGGTTCGGAGAACATGTTGTGGGATCGCTTCCCACTCTTGATACAGGAAGTGAGTCAGCTAGGAGACGCCTTGAGGTGTGTGGGGGTGGGGTGGTTGCTGACTACACGTTGCCCCAGCACGTCCCAGAGGTGCTCGATGGGACCCAGATCAGGTAAACGAGCTGGTCACTCCATCCTCAAGGTACTCATCCGCGATGAGGTCGAGCGTTGTCGTCCTGCAGAACAGCATTGTCGCCTATGGCTTGGAGAGCTGGCTGGATGAGGGGCTGCACAATCTCGTCCCGATAGCGCAGTCCAGTCAGGGTGCCTCGGATGACGTGGAGGGGGGTCCTGCCTTCCCTGCTGAAGCCTGCCCAGACCATGACTGAGCCTCCTCCGTAGCGATCCACCTCTTGGACGCATCCATCCGTGAATCGCTCGCCCTGGCGTCTCCAAACCTTCACCCTGCCGTCGTTGAAGGACACAGTGAACCGTGACTCATCAGTAAACAGAACCTGAGTCCACTGGAGTCTGTTCCACCTCACATGTTGACGACACCAGGCAACCCGGGCTCTGCGATGAGCTGGAGTGAGGGCTATTCTCACTGCTGTTCTGCATGAAGCCAGGCCAATTTCACGCAGACGTTGGCAGACTGTGCTTCTGCTGACGTTAACGTTTGCATCTTGCATCGGAGATTCCATCCTGCAGCCTTGCTAGCGCCCGGCCTTGATCTACTGGCGTTAGGCTTCGTCGTGGTGGCATGGTTAGGAAAGTGACAATTATGCCCCTACTGTACTTGTATTTGTAGCGAAACAGAAGTGCTAAGTGTTTACGATTGCCTCCTTTAGCACGTGCATAACAACTTTACCGAGTTTTTTCACCTGCCTGCCTTTGGTACGCTTGCCAATATCGCACCGCTTTTCGCAAAAACTGACGATGTTTCAAGTGCATTTGACACGTTCGTGGAAATTGATAAATTGTTGGCTATTGTTCCCTGTAAAGTGGACTGTCTAAGGTCGACTTTTAACCTATTTGGATCGAAAGAAGGTTGTATTTTATTAGCGTACTTGCGACGATAAACAACTGATGACACAAAAAGTGGGGTGGCCCTTAAGTTTTGACCATTGGTCAAAACTTAAGGGCCACTTTTTATCGCAGACGCGCCGACAACACCACACAAATAATGTAACAATACTTGGGGTCAGTACTTTGCTAATTTATTCAGTAACAATTTCATTTAAGTTTTGAGTAAATCAAGCAATTGTAACAACGGCAGTACGTTAGAATGTTCGCCCACCCCTCATTTGAAAAGTCGCACAAGACTGGTCCAGTCAGTAGCGAGTGTACACACCGTTTGCAGCCAAGCATTCAATGCTGCGTTGACGCATGGAGTTCACCAGGGTTCGGAGAACATGTTGTGGGATCGCTTCCCAATCTTGATGCAGGAACTGAGTCAGCTGGGAGACGCCTTAAGGTTGCTGACTACACGTTGCCCCAGCACGTAGCAGAGGTGCTAGATGAGAGCCAGATCAGGTGAACGAGCTGGCCACTCCACTCCATCCTCATGAGGCCCCGTTGCTCAAGAAACTCATCCACCACACGGGCGCGATGAGGTCCAGCGTTGTCGTCCTGCCAAACAGCATTGTCGCCTATGGCTTGGAGAGCTGGCTGGTTGAGGGGCTGCACAATCTCGTCCCGATAGCGCAGTCCAGTCAGGGTGCCTCGGATGAGGGGGAGGGGGTGGGTGGGGGGGGGGGTCCTGCCTTCCCTGCTAAAGCCTGCCCAAACCACGACTGAGCCCCCTCCGTAGCGATCCACCTCTTGGACGCATCAATCCGTGAATCGCTCGCCCTGGCGTCTCCAAACCTTCACCCTGCCGTCGTTGAAGGACACAGTGAACCGTGACTCATCAGTAAACAGGAACCTGAGTCCACTGGAGTCTGTTCCACCTCACATGTTGACGACACCAGGCAACCCGGGCTCTGCGATGAGCTGAAGTGTGGGGTATTCTCACTGCTGCTCTGCATGAAGCCAGGCCAATTTCGCGCAGACGTCGGCAGAATGTGCTTCTGCTGACGTTAACGTTTGCAACTTGCATCAGTTGACGTCGCAGTGTGGTTGACGTGAAAGTTTGGTCGCGCAGAGCCGCCACACCGAGGTATCTGTCCTCCCTTCTGCTGGTGCAGCGCGGGCGTCCTGAGCAGGGTCGTCGTTCTGCCCTTTAAGTTTCTTGGAATCGTACCAGCAGGATCTGGATCACTGAATGGGACACCCCAAGACGTCTCCCAACCTCTCGTCCGGAAATTCCATCCTGCAGCCATGCTAGCGCCCGGCCTTGATCTACTGGCGTTAGGCTTCGTCGTTGTAGCATGGTTAGGAAAGTGACAATTATGCCTCTACGGTACCGGTATTTGTAGCGAAACAGGTGCTCAGTGTTCACTACTGACCCCTCAGCACGTGCATCACGACTTTTTCCACCTGCCTGCCTTTGGTACGCTTGCCAATATCGCACAGCTTTTCACAAAAACTGACGATATTTCACGTGCATTTGACACGTTCGTGGAAATTGATGAATTGTTGTCTAGACTATTGTTCCCTGTACAGTGGACTAAGGTAAACTTTTAACCCATTTAGATCGAAAGAACATTGTATTTTATTAGCGTACTTGCGACGATAAACAATGACACAAAAAGTGGGGTGGCCCATAAGTTTTGCCCCCCACCCGGGTCTGCCCTGGGGGACTTGGGTGGGGTTAGGTATTTTTTAGTTCCCAGGGTCACCCTGGTCAGCCCCACAGGGTGGGTTTTTCTCTCTATTCTGGGGCATGTGTTTCTGTCTACCCTTTGTCCATTCACCTGTATTTGCCTTTTTAAAACTCTCCCTACTGTCTGCACTGCCTGTAGCTCTTGATATTGGATGTGTGTTGCTAAATGGTCTTAGCTTTATTTAGGCCCTATGTGTTAGGTTTATTTAATGTATTTGACCGGCTGGCGACATACATTCAATGTTCTGTTTAGTTTTTTTTTTTTCACAAGCAGTGCAGGCACGTCCTGAGAAAGCCTTGTTGCTGTCGGGACGTTAAGCAATGTACAATCAATCAATCAACCATAAGTTTTGACCATTAGTATATTTCTGCAATTAGCCATTGTGAAAAAACGCAAACTGAAGTGGTATGGGAATGTCACGCGTTCAGCAGGGCTTGCCAAAACAATCCTGCAAGGCACTGTGCAAAGAGGACGAAGGAGAGGAAGACAGAGGAAAAGATGGGAGGACAATATCTCAGAGTGGACAGGACTGAAGCTGGGTGATACGCTAAGGATGGCAGAGAACAGAGAGGAATGGAGGGAGCTGGTTGCCAAGTCATCAGTGGTGCCCCAACGGTCGGCAAGACTACGGGATATAGATAGATATTTCTGCAAGTCTGGTAGGACTAAAATGGATGACATAATTAGTTACTTACGATAGTAACAACAAGTTGTGTATTAACATAATCTGTTTTACAAGTTTGATTTTTCTCTGATTTTAAGAAAAACAATTTGATGCAAAATTTATTATTTATTTTTGAATTTCATCTTTTGGGGGCTTTTTTACGAAATTTTCTTTGTTATATGTATCTTCTATATTCACTATTGGTTGTTTATTTTATTTTATTTTTTTAGATAGCGCCCATAAAAATATTCCTTGGCCGTTCTTACTACACTGTACAAAGAACATAAGCGGTAGAAATTATTTATGACCATTTCTTTACACATTTCAGCTGGTGTAAAAACTAGCTATGACGCCAAATAGTCGATGATCGGAAACATGTTCGACTACTTCATTGCGACGTCCAGCAGTCGATGTTCGATTAGTTCATTGTGCCAGTATGCAACAGTTTAACTCTTTTAGCCCCAAGGTCCCATTTCCCAATTTTTGGAGGTGTTGCGTAACGACTATGTACCAGTTGCAGGAGATGGATTGATCACGATAATTCAAGGGTAGTGCCAGATGAGCTTGGCGCCTTCAGGCGCCAAGCTAATCTGGCACTACCCTTAAATTATTATGATCAATCCATATCCTGCTGCAGGGTCCCGGGGCTAAAAGGGTTCAAGAAATGCATACATGTACATGCATTGCTTGCTACAGCAGACATGCTAATACCGATTCTTGCTCAGTCGGTGTATCAAAGGTCAAACCAATACAGCCAAAAATAAAGTGTGCACGATTCAAACATGCACAAAAAATAAGCAAACACTGACACTTGGTTATATATTATGTACACTATAGTTTTATTGACTTTTTCAGCATGTTAAACATGTCAACAATTCACTGACATTTCTGTAAGAACACATCTTTTGTTTTGGGACAATTCACCTCTGACAAAAGGAGATGACAATGTACATCATACAGGATATGGGCAGGATGAATACAAAATAGGGCACAGTTTCATGGGCACACTTGCATAATCACTTGCCGATGGATGTATAACATTATCTATCTTTTTTTTAAAAAACAAGTTTCTTTTCATTGCAGGGCAAGTTTCTTTCCAAAATACATGAGTATGAATTGCATGTGCTGAAATATTTCTAGCCAACAGTCTATAAACATCCCTTGGCATGTGGGTGAACGAGAAAGCCCTCGTGCACTACCAAAACGCAGTACCCAGACCTGTAACCATGACCACAGGTTTTCATCACATGAGCAAATAGTAACCCTTTGGGTGTCGGTAGTCGTTTTAGTCGCGATGATTCCTACAGGAATCATCGTGACTAAAACTACTACCAACACCCAAAAGGTTAAAGCTCAGTTACAGTACCTTACCTGTCAACGTGAATTTTTCAAGCACTTGTCAACCTCCCTTGATCTTTGATTCACTTCTGCTATTGCACATGGGCTAAAATGTCTGGCTCACCAATTTATCATGAATCCCTATAATCTGAAGTGAAACTTGCCGCAAACAATTAGTACAGCATTAGGTAATACGAATGATTCCCACACCCTCTTGTGCATGCAGCTGCCCGTACTGTGAACGGTACAATCACACACACACACACACTGTAAACAGCGCAGGTGGCCGCACGCATGAGTGGGTCACCCCGTGTGCCCATGGCACTTCCGTGCCCCAAAATGTGTGTCACAAGTGGCAGTAAAGAACGTTTCGAGTTTACCTGGACTCTTTATGTGCAGCACTAAAACGTCATCTAAAACTATATCATCAGTACGTGTACTCCAGTCAGATAAAATCGGTTACATTGTACACTGAACAGCTCTTGTAAGCCAAGCTGAGTGTACCCGGGCTCAGTTGCACGACAGCTCAGTCCCGCACAAGACGCTAAGCAAGGTGCTCTGCTACCGCGGAGCACCTTGCTTAGTGGTTTGCGCGGGACTGAGCTCCGTCGCGCAACTGCGCCCAGAGCGGGCAACATACATGTATTCCAAACAATACTGAACAATGCATAGCAGTGGGTGGTGTGTTCCATACACATGTTAAGTACAAAAATATTGTATAAATCCTATGGAGATGTGAAAAAATACCAAGCATCTCGGACACAATCATGTAAGGCCCTAAGATGAATTGCTGAAGCGAGGGTGGGCAATATGCATGCACATGAAAACCTACCATGTGTACAATGTGTTGGAATTCGAGTAAAAGTGTGTAAAAGAATTCAGATGATTCAATGGACATACGGCATCTTCCAAAAGAAACACAACGTGGTTTTTGGTATGCAGTTCTCCGATGATGTGTTTTACAAATGTGTTCAGCACAAGCCGAATTCAGACTGGCGTAACTCTTGAAGAAAGAAAGCTAATTCAGCATAAATAAGGGCCAGAGCCTTTGGGTGTGGGTAGATGAGCTGATCCTTTGAGTGTGGGTAGAGGATTCCTGCAGGAATCACCGTGACTAAAACCAATATTACACCAAAGGGTAATGTTTTGATCATTTGCTTGCCAAACTCTTTCAAAACGTGCCGCATCCGGATTCGCGGCATAAAGCCGCGAATCTGGATGCGGCAGTCTCGAAAGAGCTAATAAACATAGGAACCAAAATCCCCCTTACTTTTGCTGCATCAGCATTTTTTCATTTTGGATTATATCCATTTGCCACTAGCCATTTTTGGTGTTTGTTTGAAAACGAGTAACTGATCACCACCCTATCATCAGTTAAAATTCCAATCTGATTTAGACTTATGTCTAGTTTAAAAAACTCACTATGAAACTGAAAAACTGGTTACCGTTGCAAAACAAAGAGAGGTGCCAAACTTGTTATGCACTTTCCAATATGAAACTGACAAACTGGTTACCGTTGCAAAACAAAGAGAGGTGCCAAACTTGTTATGCACTTTCCAATATGAAACTGAAAAACTGGTTACAGTTGCAAAACAAAAGAGAGGTGCCAAACTTGTTATGCACTTTCCAATATGAAACTGAAAAACTGGTTACCGTTGCAAAACAGAGAGGTGCCAAACTTGTTATGCACTTTCCGAATAAACCTTTGTATCTACTCCCTACGTGTGCAATGTTTGTAGTTTTTCCAGACCCAGTGACTTCTCACATCATCGCAGATAAAAGCACTTAGCAAATTTTCTTCTAGGCACAGCCAAACGCTTTTGACAAACGGAGCAGGAGAAAACTGCACGCCAAAATCATGACACAATGTTACTCCGTGAACCTGATCAGCGCAGTGTTTTTGCAAGCGTCCTTCTTTCAACACCAATAAAACCCTAGCTGTCCCAGGAACATGGATTCAAAGTGGTGTTGGCGAGAGGCATAGATCCTCATGAGCCCCCGCAAATGCGGGGGCTCATGAGGACCTATGCTGCGAGTTAAGTCAGAATTCATGTGTTAGTCGTTGCATTTCTTTTGGAAGATGCTGCACACTAAATACAGAAAACTGAAATATGAATTGTACACAAAGATTGCATACATAGGGCAAAGAGAAGAAACACTTGAACATATGGCTGGGGAAAAAAATGAGGGTTGAAAATGAAAAATTGCGGATATAATTTGTTTTAAACCCTGTCAATCCAATAGAGTGGGGTTCTTTTACCCCTTGAAACATATCTAAACTCTTTCGTGATGTGCCGCATCCGGATTTGCGGCTTTATGCTTCAAATCCCGATGCAGCACGTCTCAAAGAGTTAATCCTTTGCGTGTTGATAGCAGTTATAGTGGTGATGATTCTGACTGAAACCGCTAACCACAGGCTTAATCCTTTGTGTGTTGATAGCAGTTATAGTGGCAATGATTCTGACTACAAACGCTAACGACATGCAAAGAGGTTAAAGATGGCGAACTTCAAATGTTACACATTCTTTTGCGGCAACCTTGACAATTGTATTGACAAAAAACTATTAGCATTTTTTTCATCCATGCAAAGTGTTGCATTTGATTTGCACAAAACAAAAACCAAAATGTTAAGCATTGAGCAGACACAAAGCACGTTCTCGTCTAGTTAATTCACGTGCAATAAACCTAAAACATGATCACACACACATCTTATTCTACCCCAAGACTGAAATCCCCACATTTTTCCGTTGCCCTCTGAAGACTGCATTGCAGTGCAGGACAGATTGAGCATGATAGTTCAAGGGTGATGCCAGAATAGCTTGGCGCCCATGGGCGCCAAGCTATTCTGGCATCACCCTTAAACTATAATGCTCGATCATTATCTTGCTGTGGTGTGTCTGGGGTAGAAAGAGATAAAGTATAAGAAATAATCATAATATTAATACTAACAGTCTCCACAGCCTGACAAATGTTTTTGGTGCAGTACCTCCCACAAACACTAGAGCTTATGAAAACCCACATTTGGACCATTTTTTCAATTAGTGTGTTTGCGTAAAGAACTGCACCAAAGACATGCATAAACAAGTCGTATCATTTGTGCCAAGTTTAACTGATGAATCGGCCAGAGTACCCACAAAAACTGCAATGTTTTATTTTCAGCACAATTTTATTCAGCGGAGGCAATCAAACAGGTATGCATAGAAAGATCTATACTGTGTTTGGTGTTACAATTTTTTCCTATGGGATTAATAAAGTATTCTGGCTTGACTCGAACAAGAATGGCGAAGCCCTTACGTGTATGACCCAGCCACATAACAAGTGTGACCTTGACCTTTCTGACAGGTCACTGAAATGAGCAAATGCTCATGTGTCTTAACCCTTACCATACCGATACACCCAGTGCTTCAAATTAATTTGACTACAGTTTAAGGGTGGTGCCAGAATAGCTTGGCACCACCTTTGTCATCACTTTGAGCACACAAACAAAAACAGCCTCCATAATACCTCTTTGTCCTCAGTCGCCACTGGCTAGTACAGATTTTTGTTTATTTCATTTATCATTAACAAAACAAACACTATCAATACCACAAAACAAATAACTAAACAGTGAAGCAAGGGACTGATACAGAAATAAATACAAATAAACACAAAAAAGTACATAAATACACATGGTCACATTTTTCCATCATTTTATCAGCTCTTCTGCATGAGCCAGTGTATGTGACTGGCTGTCCTCATGTGCACAAAGCTTTCCCGAGTGAGTGAATGGCTTGATGCCCTTCTGACACATGCCCATAGTCACAATGTGTCTGAGGGATTGTTAAACGACTGTTTTACTATAATCTATTCGGTTACCTTGCACAAAATTTGGTCGCCTAAGGCATTGTAGAGGGCAGTGTGACATCGAGTTTAACTTGTCACGTGTCAATAGCAGTTTTAGTTGCGATGATTACTGTAGGAATCATCGCAACTAAAACCACTATCAACACACGAAGGGTTAACCTTTGAGATATAACGAATCACCAGGGAAACCGATTATTCCAAGTTGTTCTGTCCTTTGTTGAAAGCAAAGTAGTTTATATAGAAAAAGTGTGGAAGGGCACGTGTAAGAAGTGTTAAATCTGACTGTAAAAACCATGGTTTACTGTCGTATGTATCATCATCATCATCATCAGTCCCTTGCCCGAACTGGGCGTTGGGGGGACTGAAAGGCAGCAGCAACAGACAGTGCTCTCCACTGAGTTCTATTTTGGGCGGTGGCAAGCAAGTCTGACATCTCGTCGTATGTATATGCTTTTAATAATCTTGCCATCAAGTAGGCTATAAAAAGTCTTGCAAAAATGCTAATGTTGACTCTCTGGTTGTCGGCAGCAATTTTTGTCACGATGATTCCTGAAGGAATGATTGTGACAAAAGTTGCTACTGACACCCACAGAGTTAAAATTTACCACAGAAAAATATTGATGGTAGCTAAATACATACTTTTGCTATCACACGCAAGTGAAAAAACACTCCTCTTATGTGGTGGACTATGTCCAGACTACTGGTATCATTCTGTACTCTACAGCATCACAACTGATCCCCCCAAGGACTTGCTACGCATATCACTAGCATATCACTATCCGTTCTGGGGCATTCCAGTTCCACCACCACCAAAATACAACACTGAACCTGGTGCTTATGCAACACTCTACGTGTAATACCTAATTATGGTAGAGTGTGTCACTCTTCAGTCGCCCTATTTATGGTAGTGCGACACTGTCTGTCACCAAAATAAACATACATAAAGTGGAAAGAAAACACTTCTGACAATTGAAAAACACAAGCTACCAATTGCTAACCAAACAAAATGAAGTGTGCTTACTGTGTATTTAAAAACAGGAGGATGCAAATTGCATTAAACCAATGGGAAAGTCTCCAATAAATATGCACGTCAGAATGCCCTATAGCTGCTGGTGCAATCAGCTAGTGCAACGTGGGGGATGAACGACAGTCTGTATTGCACACTATGTACAAAGGAGGGGCTCAAACTGGCTGTAACATCTCGCTAAGAGGCATACACAAAGCCTCCAGCTAGTGGCTATACTTACATGGGCGACAGTGCCAAAAATTGAAAATGGTCCATAGACTACATCCCATGATCCATGGCCTGCAAGAGGCATAAATTCTCATGAGCCCCTGCGTATGCAGGGGCTCATGAGAATGTATGCCTCTTGCAGGTGAAACAGGCTGACTGAAGGACTGTTCTGTCTGAACCAAATTCAGCTGTCTGGGATTTTGAAAAAGCTGAATCAGTCTCCAGGACTGAAGACTGTCACCCATATACATGTACTTAACGTGTACATCATGCAAACACATGCAAATATCCTACATACTGTGAATGGTGCAAATCAAAAGAAGTTTTAAAAACACTGACCCACGAAAAAAATAAGCAAAACAAAAATGTACATGATGATAAATGAAACACAAAAAAAAACTACCAATAGTACCAATATGACAAACTGTACAAAAAAGAAACATTTCTAACGATGTTTGAGTCATTCGCAACTCTCCGTTAATATCATCTAAAATCCAAGACCAATGGGTGAAGCCTGCGATGATGCACACGTGTCGCGGACACGGCATGACAAAGCTGAAATGGAAGAACTATGATGATGGATACACAACAGCTGTTGCATGAAGACAGAGAGATGAGAAGAAAAAAAAAGAAGTTTGGAATGGAGTATCCAAACGCCCCACGTCCAAAGAGGAACACAGGGCTTGGTCCATGGAAACCGCTGGGACACCTGTCCCAAGTCTGAGTGCAATACAAAAAACAGAAGAGATCACGGTGAGAAGTAGACCACAACAGTCACCAGCCACAGGTAAGGAGGTGGAGAGAAACCAGTAACACCCCCCACGCTGGTGCTGGCATCCATCTACCAAACTATACTACCCCTGCTCGACAAGATCAATTGCGAAAAAACCACTTCAGCAGCAAAACACTGGGCTTTTTCTATTGTTCTTTAACTTCCTCCATGCCATTGCACGTGCAGTTTTGTTTCTGAAATCTTTGTTCGTTTGATGACCTTCAAGCCCAAACCGTCCAAGAGACATGGACACAAACTGGTCTCTGCAAGAGGCATAGATCCTCATGAGCCCCTACATTTGCAGGGGCTTATGAGGATCTGTGCCTCTGGCAGTTGGATCTTGTTCCACTTTTTCTCGGCAGTGAAGGGGTTAAGCAAAAAGACACTGTATGTGTGCAATGAATGACAAAAAGGCAAAAACTGGTTGTTCGCATCAGCCAGTGTTGCCCACAGCTGCTGTTTACGATCATGCCAGGGGGGCGGAGAGTGGCGCAGTATACTGTAGTAGCACCATCGGCCTGCAACAGCCCAGTCCAGCTGTCCCGTATACCACCAAACACAATGTCTGCACTTTCAACCTTTTCCACCCTTCGATTCTGAAACTTCCATAACCCAATGACTTCCATTCTGTCGAATGGAAGTCATGGAGTTCTGGGCGTTTTAGAGTTAACATAAATCCCAACACTCTTTGTTTTTCTGGCTCTTCGATCCTGATGGTGATTTGTTCGTACCTAATCCTCTGAGAAAAATTAAAATCTTGAGGAGGAAATGGATTGACGCAATTTACTGACCCCTCCACAGCACAACAAATAAAAAAGATTGAATCCGACGTACCCAAGCAAATTGTTCGTGAGCAAAAGAGGTTGCTGAAGGCAGACAAGGTGCATCACAGACGTACCTAACTCCCAGCAGGCAAAATGTCCCCCATGGGCCAACCTTAACCAGAGCACTCGATATGCCTGCGCAGGCTGATCAAAGCTGACCTCAGGACCTTTTGCTCGCTAGGCTGACAGTTTCCCACCAACACTAAAACTTCATACTCTACCCATAAGGCACTGTTCGAAACAAAAAGCCAGAATCGGGGCACAGATTTTCCTTTCCTTGCAAATCATTAACCCGCGCAGTGCCAACTGACGCAGACTGTGTTTGTGTTTTTGCAATTATTCGTTAACTCAAGACCAAAAAAAACTTTAGATGTCCCAAGGACATGGATTCAAAGTGGTGTCAGGAAGAGGCATAGATCCTCATGAGCCCCCGCAACCGCGGGGGCTCATGAGGATCTATACCTCTTGCAGTTGGGTGGTGTTCACATTCTCGCGGCACTGAATGGGTTAAAGATAACAATACCACAATGTATGGCACTCGGTTATAAACAAATTACAGTGAATTAAGACCGCAAAGTTCTTCGCATAAGAAGACAGCAAGAGTGTATTACAAAGCAGACCGTTGCTCTTACATTGTGCACCATTTCACCTACAAACACAAGCAGACAGCAAAGTGCAATGGCTCTCCGTCCGCAACCATCACACCCAAAGACAGGCATGACAATCGGCGCACAAAACAGTCACAGCAATAAATTGCTATGCTGGTATCCACAGGCACAAGAATGATGTGAAATTCAATCTGTCGCAGTTTTCATCTTGCAGGCCTATACTGGTGACAAAATGTATCCTGACAAGCCAAAGAAATGTGACATTTTTGGAATGGTCGGAAAAACACATCAGTGTACACATCAGTGTTTCCGATCATTCCAAAAATGTTGCATTTCTTTAACTCACTCAGCCCGATGCACGTATTATTAAATTTTGGAGGCGTCATCTAACGACTATGCACCTGTTGCAGGAGATGGAGTGACCATGATAATTCAAGAGTAGTGCCAGATTAGCTTGGTGCCGACAGGCGCCAAGCTAATCTGGCACTACCCTTGAATTATCATGGTCGACCAATCTCCTGCTGTAGTGCGTCAGGGCTGAATGGGTTAAATGTTAAAGACAGGCAACCAGAGCCAATGTAAACTGAATTTCAAATCGCCCTTGTGTCAAACTGTGCTTGTAGGTGTTCTCTAACAGATACTTGTAAACACGTAGATCTGTAACAATCGGTAAAGTTTGTTCGCTTTGTTGGCATTGGCTATCACTGTTGTTGGTAAGTACTGGATACGATGGCTGCAGCAGAAGGTGACTGCATGTTGTGGACATGACGCACCAAAGGCTACACTGAACTGGTCAATCTGTACCATGCACGACGCCAACTCCCCTGTGGCGCAAGCTGCTGGGTGGATGGCTGCCATCGGACGTTTCCTTTAAAGGGTACCTCACATCTACAACACTCAACACAGCGACAGGCACGGTTGAAATGATTCAGCAGTCGAAATAAAAGGAGTGACACCCTCCACCCCAACACCTCGTGCAAAAAGCCACGACAGGGCTACGCACAGCCATTGCATATCCCAGTCACAGCGGATGACACCAATGGTCATGTATATCCCAGTCACAGCTGACGACCCCCAACGGTCTCCCGCCTGCCTCTTCCTTCAGCAACATGCATCAGTTCTCACGGGTGACAGAGTAAAAATCTGAAATTCCATGCATGACCCATAACCCATGCAAGCAAGAGACATAAATTCTCATGAGCCCCTGCTGACATAGGGGTTCATGAGAATTTATGTCTCTTGCAGATGGGCTACTCTGTCTGAACCAAGAAACTGAAATTCAGCTTTCTGGGGTTTTCAAAAAAGCTGAATCAGCCTCCGGGACTGAAAGACCCATCAATTTTCATGAGCTCCAGCAGTTGCGGAGGCTGGAAGAGCGGCTCTATGCCTGATGCTGACAGGGTTGGGGCCTGCCGTTCCAGGTTTGGTGTACGACTGGCTGAGTGTTTTTTTTTTCTGGTCCTTATTCCACGTTGATGAAGCTGCTGTGCGTCACTTCCCACTCCAGAAACGTCAGTTGAACACATATACTTAGCTGGTTATTAACAATTCAATAGACACTCTGACTCATGTTCGCTTACAAACTTTCACACTGGCCACGTACTCTCCCTTTCTCACAGTTAAAGTAATGTTGCAATATACAGCAGTGCATGCAGTTCATCCAATGGCTGCCTGTAGGTATGGCTAAACACTGTCCCCACCACTACTCATGTCCCGTCATGTCTAGCACTGGCCAAAAACCACCACCACCACCAATGTCTGGCCCAATTCGCCACACCTTTCGCTGAATCCCCAGCAGCAGCAAACAAGTCATATAGCAGAAATCAACCCTGCCATTTCCACAAAAAAATGTTTCAAATTAAAATCCTTTCTCGGCACTGTGGCTCTCAAAAAACAAAACCAAAAAAATCTGTCAGCCGCTGTAGTGCTGTCAGAGCTATGTACAAGTCTGTCTGCTAGTCAGCAATTGCAGAGCTCCACATGCTGGACACCCCTAGACAGCTGCTGCATGAGTGAAGCAAGAGAGACGTTGGCCCCACAGAACCGCAGTCATTTCCCTGACTGTCCACACCAGGGATGCGCTGACCAACAGTGAGTGTCATTCAGCACAGCACAGCACCGCCCCATCCCCTTCTGGCTGGCGGATCACAAGTACACGGGGTCGGTGACGCGCTTAGCGGGCATGGGGGCCTGCGTGATGGGGGGCACAGGGCTGGAGATGCCCTCTGACCAGTCTGACTGTGCCGAGTGTGGCGAGGAGCTGGACCACTGGCCGGGAGAGTCGGGGGAGGGGGTCAGATAGTGGTCCGGCAGGTAAGTAGACATGTGTTGTGGTGGGGAGTCGCTGGGCTGACTGTGCTGGGAAGGGGGGGTAGGGTACTGTTCCAGGGTAAAGTTGCGTAGAGAACCCATGGGCTGTTGTTGCTGTTGCTGCGTCTGAAGATGGTGCTGGGATTGCTGCGGGCCCGCCAGCACCTTGCAGTTAGGGGCCGTGTAGACAGGCACATTCTGCGCGTCCGTGCCGGCCCCCCGATACAGGTACTCAGGCAGGTGTGTGTGTGTGGCCTGATGCTGCTGCTGATGGTGATGCTGGGCACGCTGCTGCATGGCCTGAATGTGGGTGGGGGAGGTCATCAGGCCCTTGCCCTTGCCAGGCGAGGGTGCGGGGGGACTGGGTGTATGTGTCTGATGGGCGTGGACGGTGGGCCAGTCGTGGTGAAGGAAGGTGTCCATGGTGGGGTGGGCAGTGGCGGCGGTGGCGTAGTGAGCGTTGATGGCGCGGTAGTCGTCCAGCGCGCAGGCCTGCATCGTGCTCATGCCACCCGCCCCTTGCAGCCCCACCAGCCCCGTGCTGTCGTACCCTGGAGGGGGAGGAGTCACATCGTAACTGGGAGGGGAGTGGGAGTCAAGAGGATAGCCGGGGGATATGGTGCTGCCAGAAGAGGACTCGCTCTGTGGGGGGTTGAGACCACCGGCATCGGGCGAAGCACGCTTTTTCCTGGCCTTGCTGGGTTTGGTGGCAGCGCCCTTAGTGGGAGAGACAGGCGGGGGCTGCTTGTTGGGTGGCTTGTTGGCCCGACGCTTGGCCTGCTTGCCCTGTTTGGCAGGGGGCAGGAAGGGCACAGCAGAAGGGGAGGCGCCGTTCGTGGAGGCCATACACATGGCAGCTGGCGAGCCCACCTTATATTCATCAAGCAGCTGCACAATGTCGTGATGGTGACGCTCTGCGGCCACATCGCGTGGCAGGCGATCCATGTGGTCCGTGATGTTGCGGTTGGCGTAATGGTCCAGCAGCAACTGGCACGCCTGGTAACTCCCCTCCCGCGCCGCCAGAAACAATGATGTCTCATCCTGACCACAAACAACATGCAGTACATTAAAACATAGCTCTAGGGGAAACAACCACCAACACAAACACACATATACGAATTCAATTAATCCTTTTAGCCCCACAGGTGTATTTTCTAAATTTTGGAAGTGTTACTTAATGACTATGTGCCAGTTGCAGGAGGTGGATTGACCATGATAATTCAAGGCTAGTGCCAGATTAGTTTGACACCTGAAGGCGCCAAGCTAATCTGGCACTACCCTTGAATTATCATGGTCAATCCATCTCCTGCTGTAGGGTGTTGGAGTTAAATGGGTTAAAAAGAATGTAAAAACTTTACACATACACTCAAACTTCCTCAGTTAATGTGGATACCTACCAAGACAAGACGTCTAAAGAAACAAGAAAGAATGCTACAAAAAACAAAACAAAAATACAATGCCCTTAAGGGGAGACACGGTACCGCAAAAACGTCAATTTTGGTGTCCGAAGTGTTTTTGGGTTGACTGGATTTTTGGGTTGTTTGAACCCCCTAGAACCCGGCCACAACCATAAAATATCACAAAATACCTTTTATTTACTGTAAAAAAATAAATAAAGTGAAGCACCTGCTCAATGTTTCAAGCATTTGCGACGTCTTTTGCTCGAAAACATCCAATGTTTGGACCCTGACAACACCGCTTTGCGAGCGACGAATGCCGCCATGTTTGGGTTCATTCGAACCGGTTCCATCTCTACTTTCCCATTCACCAACCAGCTAAAGGTTACAAAGGCTCTATAAATAGCTATTGGCGCAAAACCGACGTCACGAACGACCGGAGATTTCCTTATACGAACGTTATGCTAATGAGATAATACTTATTTTCGGAAACCGACCAATGAGCAGAGCGCGCCGAGTGTTCTGGATGACTTCGGGTTTTTCCGACCAGGCTCCGAACGGCTTCGGGTCTTTCCGACTGTCCCACAATGCACCATTACGCATGGCGTACAACTCGATCAAAATACGAGAATCGCTCATTCAGATCGCGCATTTTCAACGTGTGCATATATCCAAGACTGAGAAACCTTTTGCTTTTCATTTTCTCATGAGAAATATGTTTCTATATGTGGCTATTCCATTTTTTTGTTGTTTTTTTGTTTTGTTTTTTTATCCCATAGGTGTTTGTTATGGCACAGTACTCCGTTTTGCTTGTCCAATCTTTGGGGACCGTTTTCTCAAAATGTGATTTTTCGACCAAATAAAAGGTTGTATCTTTTGAATGGCTTGACCGATCCATTTCATATTTAGATATGATATTTGTAACATGTGTTGCAATATTTCTGTGCATGGAATATGAGTTTAGTGTATTAGTTTGTGTTTGGTGACCATGTGAATTGCTGTTTTCGGTCTCTTGATGACTGCAATTTATAATGATTATTTCTAGTGCTCATTATAAAATTACTGATGTACTGAATGCAATTTCCATGCACAGGTCTATTTAGCACATAAATAGATTTAAAAAACAAAAAGAAGTGAGAGAATATAAGCATTAGTTCAGACACAAGAACATTTTGAAATTAGCTAATTTTGCAAGGTTTTTCCCAGTTTTTGATGCATTAAAGTCACAAAAATATTTTTTTTGACATTTTTCAAAGTCTATATATAATCCAGCAGTTATTTTACATCATAAAATGACAACAAACAACCAACAGTTTCTGAAACAAAAAAATTCATTATTTGACTACCATGTCTCCCCTTAAGGCCCAGTGCATGACCGACGCACATATTTAGTACGTGAACCCGATAATTTATGCCTCTTTTGAATCTGCATAGCACAGCTGGATAGCTAAATTTGTATGCTTTCATCACTCCTGAAGGTGCCGATTAAAAATTAACTTAAACGAGAAAGGTATTTTCACTTATCTGCAGACCTTCTGTAACCCTGAACCTTTCAGAGTGGTCACCCAAATTAGTATGGATAGGAAAGCCTTAATACTAGGTGCCAGGTTTCACTTATAAGCTGAAAAGATTTTTCCAGAGAAAACACAATTCTGGTAAAAATATATCACTTCCTGGCATATTTACTGACACTGTGTGCCCCTTGACCTTAGAATGAAGTTGATCATATTGGTATGTTTAGAAAGGTCTCGCCACAAAGCATCCTTGGACCAAGATAGTCTGCGGCTGGAAAAGCCTTTGAGAGAATGCCAACGCTAAAGTTTACCGCAAATGAGAGACACATCACCACTGTCCTGTACATAGACTCACTTTTGCTATGGCACATCAGCAACAAAAACAAAAAAAGACGGAAATTTTTAAGTTTCATGAAACAAGGTTTGCTCCTAACCCGTAAAGCCCTGACATGCTAAGACAGTATGTGGATCGATCATGATAGTTCAAGGGTGGTGTCAGAATAGCTTGGCACCTGAAAGCGCCAAGCTATTCTGACACCACCCTTGAACTATCATGGCTGATCCTGCTCCAGAACCCTGATGAACACCTCAAAGGATTTTTATTTTTTAAAGGAAAAAATGTCATCCTTGGGATTTTTATTTTTTAAAGAAAAAAATGTCATCCTCGGGATGTAATGAGTTAATTAATGCAGCACAGTCCATTCCCCCGTTCTGTTCCACACATGGAGAACAGCCAGAGTGAATGACTTACCCTGCTGTCCTGGGCATCGCGGTTGGCGTTGTGCTTTAGCAGCGTCAGCACGGCGTCGGCATTGTTGACAGCAGCTGCCCAGTGCAGTGCTGTGCGACCTGCCCAAAAATTGAAACAACTGAAAACGGTCCACGGAATAACTACGTCCCAGCAAGAGGCATAGAGTGTCATGAGCCCCTGCGGATGCAGGGGCTCAGGACAATCTATGCCTCTTGCAGATGGTACGGACTGGCTGAAGGGCTGATTTGTCTGAACAATAAGCTGAAATTCAGCAGTCTGGGATTCTGAAAAAGCTGAATCAGCCTCCAGGACTGACAACCGTCACCCGCATATTTTTATTTATCTGTCCTGTGACCTTGGCCTTTCTGACATGTCACTCCCCAGTAAGCAAAGGTCCTCGGGCCCACAACCGTCCTCGGGCCCACTGCGGCCGTCGTGGGCCTGAAGACGTTTGCTACTGGGGTCAACACATACACACTGAACAGTAGTATCAGCAGTTCAGGGTGTCAAAAATATCCGTCTGTGTTGGCCCGTGATTTTGGATTGTGCGGCTTCAAGTAAAGTGCAAAATCAACAGCGCTAGCAGGAGATGGTTCAAAGTCCATCACCACAGCACCTGTCCCATAGATTCAAGTCTAGCACGGCCATGCATGCTGGTCTCTGCACTATAAAAGACAGACACGGGCTTCTGAGAACAGGACAGAACAATATGCAAAGTAAAATGCAAGAAGATAACCAAACAGTTTTCTCCTAGGATGTCCAGCATTTTCCTTTCCTTTGCTGTCAGCCTGTTTCGTTCTTTCTTCGAGTATTCTCTTTTCATTTTTCCATGACTGATAGTCAGTCAGTCTCTTCGAGCGAAAGTAGCTTACCGTTGTTGTCTGTAGCCTCGATGTCGGCCTCCGCATTGATGAGGTCCTCCACCATGCCCTCGATGGCCAGACGCGCGGCCAGGATCAGCGGCGTGGTCCCACAGTGCATGCGTGCATTGAGGTTTGTGGATCGATTGCGCAGCAGGATCTACGTAATCACAAATGGAGGATTTATGAGATGGTGCTTAACCCTTGAACACACTGTACTTGTGAAATCTTTGTTCATTCAACAAACAAAAGTCATGAAGGTACGAGGAGAGTAGGTGCCAACGGGTCTTAGCAAAAGACCTAAATCCTCATGAGAACCCGCATTCGCAGGGTCTCCTGAGGATTTATGTCTCTTGCAGAAGGACTGCGTCCCGTTTTTTCTTGGCAGTGAAGGGGTTAATCCAATCAGCCCTGATACGCTACTGCAGGAATTGGATTAAACATGATGGTTCAAGGGTGTTGCCTGCATATGCAGGCACCTACGGGTATGGTGTTTTCAACCGTCATAGTTGATATCTCTCCTGAACTGTAACATAGCCTTGAGATGACAATTATGACCGCCTGTTTAAACGTGAAACTTTTCAAACTATCAAACATTTACTGAACAGAAACAGACACTATCCCATCCCGATAATCTACACATATACGGGTGACATTGCGAACAACTGGCAAGAGTAACTACGCCGCACAATCCATTACCAGCAAGAGACATAAATTCTCATGAGCCCCTGCAGAAGGGGTGTTCTGTCCAAAACAAAGATTGATTGTACATTGCTTAACGTCCCGACAGCAACAAGGCTTTCTCAGGACGTGCCTGCACTGCTTGTGAAAAAAAAAAAAAAAACTAAACAGAACATTGAATGTATGTCGCCAGCCGGTCAAATACATTAAATAAACCTAACACATGGGCCTAAATAAAGCTAAGACCATTTAGCAACACACATCCAATATCAAGAGCTACAGGCAGTGCAGACAGTAGGGAGAGTTTTAAAAAGGCAAATACAGGTGAAGGGACAAAGGGTAGACAGAAACACATGCCCCAGAATAGAGAGACAAACCCACCCTGTGGGGCTGACCAGGGTGACCCTGGGAACTAAAAAATACCTAACCCCACCCAAGTCCCCCAGGGCAGACCCGGGTGGGGTTGTCCAAAACAAAGAGCTGAAATTCATCTTTCCAGGGTTTTGAAAAAGCCGAATCAGTCTCCAGGACTGAAGACCGTCACCCACACACACACTAACGCCGTTCTGAAAGTCCAGTCTACCTGGAAGACCCCTTGCGCGTCGGCAGCCACAGCAGTGTGGAGAGGAGTGCGGCCTGTGCTGTCCTGCGTGTTGGGGTCGGCACCTGCGTCCAGCAACACCTTGGCCGCGTCTGCTCGGGCATACCTGGCCGCCAAGTGTAGCGATGTCTCGCCTGAAGACATTTACATCAACACCCGTCTGTGTGAGTATCCCATTGTAAACATACGCGTTACTAGTTTCACTGATACAGACTGGGATTCACTTGAGTATAAGAATTAACTCTTCCATGCACGCAGTCAAGAAAACTTGACCTCTAGTCTAAGAAGCGCACACCAGCGTACCCCCTAAGCGCACGCCAGTCTGTGGAGCAGGGCCTAAAATACTCAAAATTCCATTTCCCAAGACTACTTTCTGGACCCATCCAGCTATAATGTACTTCTTCTACTAAAGCTAAACCAGTCACCCTTGAATGAAAATACACGAAAGGAATAGAGTTACATAGGGGACATTTAGCAAGTAAGTACAAACATTTAGTTCTCCATTCCGCAAGTATCACTTATCACCACCCACACCAGCAGTGATAGTGTTCGTCTAAACCAATTACCCCCAATGTATCACACCTGACAAGGTTTATAAACATCTACACACTCTAACACTGGTACTATGAGAAAGATACACAAATAGTATGAGAAGGTGGCTGTGTGGGCAAGTTTCCTGCCTGCGTGAGCGCATTGTAAGTCATGAAAACTTGGCAGCCACCAGTACTGTAAACAGCGACAGTGGGTGCACGCACAGGGGATGATGATTAGCGCTACCCAGGGATTTCAGCTCAAACTAAGTGTGTCCTGACCTGTGCGATCAGTTTGTGCGTTGATGGCTGCCCCTTGCATAAGGAGGCTGGTGATGATATCGGCAGACGTGTTGTCAGTGTCGCCTCCCTCCCCAGAACCCGAGCCCGACGCAGATCCACTCTCATCATCAACTGCCAGATCCAGACCACCCCCTCGAAATGAGGCCAGCATGAGGGGTGTGAAGCCATCTAAAATACGATCAGCACTTTCAATCAAATTACACAAATTTGGGAGGTGTACACTGAAGACCATTATAATTAACCCATCTAACCCCACAGTCACATTTTTCAAAGTTTGGAGGTGTCACCCAACAGTTACGTAACAGTTGCAGGAGATGGATCGACCATGATAATTCAAGGGTAGTGCCAGATTAGCTTGGCACCTGAAGGCGCCAAGCAAAATCTGGCACTACCCTTGAATTATCATTGTCGATTCAACTCCACCTGTAGGGCGCTGGGGCTAAATGGGTTAAGAAACCATCCACCATGATAGTTCAAGGAGGGTGCCAAAAAGGTTCAGTGCCTACAGATGCCTGGCACCACCCCTGACTATCAAGGAAGACCCAGATTGTGTTGTGGTGTGTTTAGGGCTGAATGTTAGGGTTACGTTTTCCATCTCGAAATAAACGTCTTTCTGAATCCAAGCACTGATAAACGTTAAACACAAAAGTCTGAAAGACAGTGATTCAAAAACAAGCTACCTTCATATCCTGTAGGAATCATTGTGACAAAACTTGCTACCGATGCTCAGGCCCAAAAAACAGACATGACAATACAGCCAAAATAATCAGTTTATGCGTTCCATCCCAGCATTCTGCTGCCGAGTCCAGTTACACAAAAAGCAGCCTGCAAACAATCACAGCAGGTGATCTTTGCTGTTCACTTGGAAGTAACAGCAGCAAACACAAGAACAGAAGATGAGACCAAAAGTAAAGTGAGTGGTTACCTGGGCCTCGCACATCGACGTCCTTGATCCCGTGCAAGTCATCACCTTGCGGTGGGGTCAAGGCCAGCAGGGAGGGGTTGGCCAAGTTGGAGGTCATGTTCGCGGCCTGCAGGTGCTGGGGCGTCCACTGACGCTGGTCCATGTGTTCACGCTCCAACGTGCACTCGTACGCCTCACTCGCTTTCTCCACCTGAACCCACACATACACAGGTACAGGAGTTAGTCTTATAATAATAATAATAATAATAATAATAATAATAATAATGGGTAATTATATAGCGCCTAACCTCCTGACAGAGCTCTAGGTGCTTTACAATGTTTGCATTTTTTTAAAAACATAATTCAAACATAAATATACAAATAAATAAATATTAACAAAATAAAAGAACAAAAACAAACAGCCACAAAAACACTGGTGTGTATGTAAACACTGGTGTGTATGTGCACATACACGATCACGAACACACACACACACACACAAACACGCACAAGTCATCAGTAGGAAGACTTAAAACGATACGTTTTGAGTGAGCTTTTAAACGAATGACTGCACTGTGCGTAGCGCATTTCTTGTGGGAAGCTGTTCCATAGCAGAGGACTCTGGTATGAAAAAACAGCGCTGACCAAAGGACTTGGTTTTGGCGGAGGGAACACAAAGAGTGCGGGTGTCAGATGAAGATTGTAGCTGTCTGGATGGAGTGTAAATGTGCAACAGATCAGAGAGACGGAACAGGTCCACAGTCAAAGAGAGCAGTGTATGTCAGTGAGAGAATTTTATACTGAATCCTATACTTATAGTGCCTCTCGAAAGTGGGGACAACCGAGTCACATCTGAAACCTATCAGTGACGGAGTGACTATGACAGTTCAAGGGTGGTGCCAGAATAGCTTGGTGCCTGGAGGCACCAAGCTATTCTGGCACCACCCTTGAACTGTCATGGTCGACACGTGCTGCAGTGTCAACAGAGCTACAGCATGCTGGTGTCCTTGTAGCTCTTTGCCTACAGACGTTGACTTCATCCTCTGTGAGAACACTACTGGTGATGAGATCCGCTCTGCTAGGTTTCCCTTGCAGTGTGTGCGCTTGGCTATTTTTAGCGCTGAATGCATCGTACAAGCCGTTACTTGGCATGCATGCTGGGTCCAGAAAAAGAACTCTGGCATATGCTTATGTCGGATGGTGATGCTGCACATCATGAGTCTTTCATACCTTTGCCCGTTTGGAGTGAGGGGGATCGTCGTCGTCATCTTCCTCCCAGTGCTCGTTGCTGGGTGGCGGTGACGTGGGGTTGTCGTTGGCATCCATGGAGCCTTTGTGCATGTAGCTGCTACAAAAACAACCTCATTACTTCTCAACCCCATACACTCTTACCTCTGTCTCTATAATCCATATCATACTGAGGCTAAAAGCTTCAAATTTGTACACTGCCATACGCAAGCTACATTATAGTACTTACGGATAAGGATATAGACCAATGGCTTTAGTTCAAGGGTGGTACCAGAATAGCTTGGCACCTAGAGACGCCAAGCTATTCTGGCACTACCCTTGAACTATTTTAGTCAAACTTATTTCACACACTGGTGTATTCCGAATGATAAGGGTCAACTGTCTGCACCATTCACACACACTGTAGCCGAGGCAAGAGCCATTCAACGTGTGTTCATCAAGAAAAGCAAGAGATGTTTCATGAACGCAAGATACAATACAGCAGGATTCAACTTTCAAATGCACTCCACAGAAATACAGTGTAATAGATCATAGATTTTGTCATTACAAAAATTACAGTTTTCAAAGGGCTGGAGTAAAAGCCTAAACTGTGCCCTAATTTCATACTTTTTAGGCCAGAAATACATGAGTAAACAGTCTGCAGTTCCAATGGCTAGAGGCACAAGTGAGTTCATAGAATCCCAGTAAGCAAATGTCCTCGGGCCCACGACAAGACACAGTGGACCCACGCAGGCCTACTGCAGCTGTCATGTGCCCAGACATTTTGCTACTGGGGATGGCAGTGAAACAAGTACTTCTCTATGAAGCAAATTCTAAACCTGTCCTCACAGCCAAACCACAGCCAGCCACTTACTTCATCTCCTCCCCGTCAGGGCCGCGGCGACTGACAGGCTTGGTCGACTCGGAGCGGGAGAAGAATCCCTCAGGGAACCAGGTGAAACCACGCACACGCTTGCGCGAAACGCCGACAATGACGACGACGGTGAGCAGGACAACCGCGCCGCACGACACCACCACGTACACCATGGCCATGGGAGGAGTTCCAGGGGTGGCTGTATCGGGTACCTTCTCCGCTACACACACACCAAACGACGTCAGCGTTAGTTTAAACTAAATAAACCAGCACTCACGCATGCATTACAAGTCAAGCTTATTTGCCCATTTATATACATTGTGGTGCATCTGCCAGTATACCTTCCAAACTCATGCATGCAGAGTAGAGTATGGGTGGCAGTCTGATGTCCCACCTCCCCCTGTCCCAGTATGGGAGTCAGTCTAATGTCCCACCTCCCCCCTGTCCCAGACCAAATTTTAGGTGTCACTTAACAACTGTGTTACAGTTCCAACAGATGGATCAACCATGATAATTCAAGGGTAGTGCCAGATTGGTGCTACCCTTGAATTATCACAGCCGATCCATTTCCTGCTGTAGTGTGTCGGGGCTAAATGGGTTAATATAGCATATACGGAGCATGCATTAGTCCATTTAAGTAAGTACAGAGACGGCTCCACCGACTGATGGGGGTATACATATGTAACACAAGTCCAGCTCCCCCTCCCCTCTCCAAGTGTTGGTAGCCCACCTATAGCATGTACAGTGTACATGCTGAACTAGTGCTGCCATCTCTCTCACACACACACAAAGGAGAACACAATTGAATTTTTGCTGCAGCAAACCTGCTTTAAAGTTCAGTCCACTCATGTTTTCTTTTCTGGTACGTCTTAGCAGAAAATAAAACATGAGCGGACTGAACCTTTTTGCAAGCAAGCCACATGGTATGTCTTACAAAAACATTTATACAGGAGATACACTGTGAACTATTAACCTTTTAGTGCCTGGAACAGGTCACTTCAACCACCCTGAGCAACCTGTCGCCTGCACTGTTTGTAGCTACACGGACATGGGGATTACCCCATAAATGCCAGACATGCTACGACAGGATGTGGATCGACCACGGTAGTTTAAGGGCGCCTGTAGGCACCAAGCTGTCCTGACACAAACCTTGAACTATCATGGTCGATCTGTCTCCAGAACTGTGATGCAGACCTCCAAGGATATCTACAAAAACTGACAATTTCATCCTCAAGATGTAACGAGTTAAGAAGTTGTAGGTTTTTTTTTAAACAATTTTGCATTGAACTGAACTGAGCTGTATAGAACAAGGTAGATGGTTACACCCCCACCACAATAAATGCAAGAGCAAGACAGGCGGCGAAGAGAGAAAGAGAGAGACTCACATCCCACTTGATGAATGGGGGCTGAGAATTCCCCACCACCTCCATTAGTGAGGACAGCGGCCACAAACTCAGCAATGTAATCTGTGTTGTCAAAACAGTTGTTCTCCTCATACTTCCGGCAGCCTCGGTTGTCAATCACTAGATACACTTTAGTCCTGGAAAATAGCACAATCCACTTTCATTATTTTTGTCATTGCACAACAGCAAAAAATGAAAACAGGTTAAAAACTTCATAATTATTACTCCCAATCCCCACTCCCACCCCCAAGCATGCAGCCACTGGCACTGTTGACAGTACTGATGTCTACATGCACCATGGGGGCGTTAACCTTTTGCATGTCGGTAACAATTTTTGTCACAATGATTCCTGTTAGAATCAACGTCACAAAAAACCGCTACCGACAAGCAAAAGGTTGAAACTGCGACACCAAACAGAACTTTGAACTGACCCTGTCAGCACGCTGCGGCGGTTGCGAGTCATACTGTTGATGACGGCGGTCAGGTCACGCTGATTGCGCTGTAGATTGCTGTTCGCAGTGTCCGCCTCCGTCTTTGAGCCCTGCCACGGGTAGATCATTTCCTGGTTCTGGCTGTCACGATTCACACGCACACTGGCACGCAGCAGGTGACCTAGCTCTCGCAGGAACGCCGACTGTCACACACAAACAGTTCTCTTTAAGAACACTACCACGATAAGATCAAGTGTGATCCGAGATACAGAAGCATGATCGTAGCATGTAACCTTCTCTTCTCCTGCTGGTAACAACCCAGTAAGCAAAGGTCCTCGAGCCAACAACGGCCCTGATAATTCAAGGGTAGTGCCAGATTAGCTTGGCGCCGAAAAGCGCCAAGCTAATCTGGCGCTACCCTTGAATTATCATAGTCGCCCCAGTGGGCACGCACACGGCTGTGCATGGGCCCCACTGCAGCCGTCGTGGGCAAAGAGACATTTCGCTAATGGGGAAGGGGCTTAAGCAGACCTACCGTAGATACGAGTCGACCATGACATTTAAAGTGTAGTGACAGATTACTTTGGCACCTATTACTATTAGTGCAAGCTATTCTTTGCACCACCCTTGAGCTATCTGTGTCTTTCGCCGTCGTGCAGTCTTTAGAGAGCAATTCCAAAATTGGGGGATTTTGAGTTCAGGATTCAATTTGTTTCATGATCACATTTGCAGAAGCAACTGATTTTTTTTTTTTTTTTTAACCCATATCCTACTGAGGCTAAAAGCTTCAAATTTGTACACTGCCATATGCAAGCTACATTAACCCTTTCATCCCTGAGTAAATAAGAAGTCCACATACCCTTCAGCCCTGACTTATTTGAGAAATTTCTGTTGAAAATGGGTGTGCACTGTAAAATATTGTAAATAATACTTTACAACAGATATAACCATAAAGGTATATATGTACAGATTTGCCATTGGATGGACTACCGTTTTATGGATTTGATCACACTGTGTCATGTGTCGTAATGCCTGGTGACAAAAATAGTGACAGGTGACAATAAACTTGAAAAAAAATGTCTTTCGTGCATGACAGAGTAGAGTACTTAACATGCATCACTAAATAGGGCGTCTGTTAGTGTGACACATAAGTGTCCATGCATTTCCAGCATGCCGATACAACGTAAGGCCCCTACCTTGTCACTAGATGTCATTATTTACAACTGCCACTGATACGGTATATCCACGGCCTAGACAACATATAATAAGCGGCATCGAATGATGATCAGTGTTTCTGTGTTGTGTCTCGTACACGATCGGATGGAAGTACCAGTGTTGTAAAGACTATACACGTACTACACATGTGACAGATGTGTGTCGTTGGTGTCCACAGAGTCACCTACAGGTGCACCAAGGTGTGGCATCAAAAAAACAGAATATCAATTAGAACCTCCGAATTCAGCACCAGAATCAAGCTGTAAGTCATTGCCGTTGTCAGTGCCTCAAACGGCGATCACGCCAGCTGACACTGCCAACACGTGGTTATGCTGCCACGCGGTAGGTAGGCACACATGTCCCAATACATCAACGCTATCTGCTTTTGAAACCATGTATCCAAACACAAAATTGTATCACTCCGAATATCTACACATCCACTCACTATTCCGACCGTAATTCCCACGCTAGCGCCGCAAAAATGAACGCATACCACAGACAAAACTACGTGCGCACTGTCAGGCCGTGTACTGAGTGTAAACAGGATGTGTCAGTGTGAAGGGCGAGGTCACCACACGCGCAGCGAGGCTCGTGTGTCAACGGGCGCGTGATACGAAACACCGGACACCGCTGTAGCGGTTTGCCGGGTTGAACGGTATACGAAGTCGCCAACCGCTACAGCGGTTTGCTGGGTTCAAAGGGTTAAAGTACATACAGATAAGGATATACACCATTGGCTTTAGGTCAAGGGTGGTGCCAGAATAGCTTGGTGCCTAGAGGCGCCAAGCTATTCTGGCACTACCTGTGAACTATTTTAGTCAAACTTATTTCACACACTGGTGTATTCCAAATGATAAGGGTTAAATAACACATGACCGACCTTGACTTTGTTGAACGCGGTGATGTCCATGAGGACGATGACGAAGAGCTTGCCAGGAACCAGTTGTTCAGGGCTGTCGTCGCAGTCCAGTCCGTCCCAGTCGCACTGTGCCGTGTTGCACCCACTGTCACATTGCCCGTTCTGGTAATGCATGATGCAGTACGTGTCGTAGTGCGGGTTACAATCTCCCAAAGGTTGCTGCAAAACAAAGTAGAGTGCATTGATCAGTGCATATGATGGCTTTCCCTAAAACCTAAGCTGCTTCTCCAGTTTGGGGGAAATCCACAAAATGACGAAAAAAGGAGCACGCCTGAGGATACAGTATGCATGGGGGACAGTATGAAAAAATGTAAATGACCGTGAGCTAAACTACGCCCCCTGATTTATGGCTGGCAAGAGACAAATTCTCAAATGCACACGCAGGGGCTCATGAGAATTTATGTCTCTTGCTGGTGGAACAAGGCTGTCTGAGGGACTGTGTTCCGTCTGAACCAAAAATCTGAAATTCTGCTTTCTGGTATTTTGAAAAAAGCTAAATTAGTCTCCATGTTTGTTTCTGTGATGTCCCACTTTCAAGCTGTCCAGTTTGGGATGTTTTTACAGTAAACAGAACACTATACCCTCTAGTCTATCTACAGCTTACTACAGTAAAGCATAAACACAGACAAATACTTTTACCTTGCACATTCGCAGTCACCTTCAGTACTTGGCGACACAAAATAAAATTCATACAGCAAAAACAACTTACCAAGCAATCAAAGCCATCATAGAGGCATTTTGCTGTGTTGCACAGTTCATTACAGACTCCGTTCTTGAACAGCTGCATGCAGTGTTTGCCGCCCACAGTCTGGGTGCAGTTCTGCCATGGCCGCATCCCGTAGGAACACTCCATTCCATCAAAGTTACACTGGGAATAGTTACACTCCTCCTGTACGACACAAATACAATATTTACATTATAACAGACCTGTTCGCCCATAAAGTTGGCAAAAAGTGCTCGCTGCTGAAAAATCGTACAATGGTACTACCGCAGAATCATAAAAAAGTAAAATTTTCCAACACCTTCAACTTGAACCCAAATGTATCAAGCCTATCATGGTCTCTGCTATCACTGATCACCTGGGTCTTTAACCCTTTTAGCCCCGGATCCCTACAGCAGGAGATGGCTTGACCATGATAATTCAAGGGTAGTGCCAGATTAGCTTGGCGTCTTCAGGCGCCAAGCTAGTCTGGCACTACCTTTGAATTATCATGGCCAAGCCATCTCCTGCAACTGGTACATAGTCGCTAGGCAACACCTCCAAAATTCAAGAAATGGGACCTTGGGGCTAAAAGGGTTAACAAAAATGCTGTTGTCTCAGGTTTCTGGCAGAAGGCTGCAAAAATTCATTTTTCTTTAAAAGGTATTTTTTCGAAAAATACTTACCGATGACATGACTCGAAGGACCCTCCCACCTGCCCCGCTTGCCGCTGGTGAGCCTAATTTCGTGACTGGAGTTCACAGGTGAATAGGGCTGGTGGGTAGGAGCGGGAGACAACTCTCGGTCCCTCTGGGGGTTCCCCGAGTGCCTCCCGGGTTGTGTTTACACAACGGGTTCTTAGGCTAGAATTGAGCAAGGAGTGGACACTCCTGGTAGTCATGTCATCGGTAAGTATTTTTCGAAAAAATACCTTTTAAAGAAAAATGAATTTGTTTCTTCAAAAACATTACCGATGACATGACTACCAGGAGAATGCCGAACAGGAGGAGGGTGCCGCACCCCCAGATGGTTTTCTCTAGGCTCACGGCCCCCTCCTCTCCTCCGACACTCTGCCCTCCCTAATAGGTGCATACCTACGGCGCCTGTGGCGCCGGAAGGGAGTGTTGTGCCGCCGTGATGTCCCCCACCAAGGCGAGGTTGTCTCGCTGCCCTGCCAGATCCCGTAGATAGAAGCGGGCGAAAGTAGATTCTGATCGCCAGCCCACCGCAGCCACGATGTCCTTGACAGCGCAGTTCCTGTCGAAGGCTACGCTCGTGGCCATAGCCCGTACTTCGTGCGCCCGAATCTTTAGGCTCTTTGCTCCCTGAGGGGAGAGATCGACATATGCTGAGCGAATCACCCAGCGAAGCCAGGAAGAGACTGTCTGTGCTGTAATGTCGTTCGCGTTTCTTCCTGTTTTTAAAGGTAGGAAGAGGCGTGAGCGTCCCCTCCGGACGGCTCTGGTTCGTCGCAAGTACACTCTGAGGGCTCGTACAGGATCTTGTTGCCTGATCTCTCTGGGGAAGTCCTTCCCGCGTAACGGTCGTAAGGTGATAACCTGTGGCGCCGTCAGTGGAGACCTAGTCTTGGCAATGAAGGCAGGGTCGGTCACCAGTTGGACCGAGTGATCAGCTCGAAATTGCAGGCATGTAGGCCGGACTGATAGAGCGTGTATCTCACTTACTCGTGCCGCGGTGGCGAGCACCAGCAGGAAGCAGGTCTTCCGCGTCACATCCGCAAGACTGGCCAGCGGTAGTGGTTCGAAACGTGGTGAGTTTAGCCAGGTAAGGACCCATGGTAAATCCCAGCGGGGAAGAAGTGAGCGAGAGGCAGGCCTTTGTAGTCCGAAGTGTGACATAAGATCTGCCATGTCCTTACACGCGCCGGGGTCCGCGCGGCCGAGATGCCGGTAGGTGTCGGCAATCATCGAGAGATATCCCCGAATGGTAATAGGGGCCAGTCCTTGGTCTCCGAAGAGCCAGAGGAAGAAGTCCGCAAGTTGAGGGGTAGTCAGTTCGGTGGGGGAGAGACGACGGTCGCTGCACCAGGTACAGAGTACCCTCCATTTCCCCTCATAGATACGTCTAGTCGAGGGCTTGCGAGCTGTAGCGATCGCTTCCACTGCAGCACCCGAGAAGCCTCTAGCTGAGAGGGCTTGCCGCACAACCTCCAGGCGTGTAGCAGTAAGCGTTCCGGACAAGGGTGGAACAGCGCCTGACGTGGCTGCTTGAGCATAGTGCGGGGCGTGGGGAGCAGTAGAGGAGGGTGCGTGGCGAGGCTGATCAGGTCGGTGGACCAGGAACGAGTCCAAGCGAACGGGGCGACCAGGAGCAGGATCGCATTGGTTCCTCGCAGCTTTAGGAGGACTTTGGGGGCAAGGACTGTCGGGGGAAAGGCGTACGCTATGAGTCCGTCCCAGGGAATGGATAAGGCGTCGACCGCCCAAGCCAGGGGATCCGGTACTGGGGAAACGAAGAGGGGAAGCTGGTGATTCCACCTCGTGGCGAACAGGTCCACCATCGGGGTCTCCCAGTGAGAGCAAATCATCCGGAAAATGTCCTGGCGTAGCGTCTATTCCGTGTGAATGAGCTGTCCTCGGCGAGATAGGGAGTCCGCTAAAACGTTCAGGTGACCGGGAATATGGCGAGCGCTGAGAGTCAGATCGCGGTCCTCGCACCATCGCATCAATCGGAAGAGTAGCATGCATAGATTGGGTGAATGAGTTCCTCCCTGCTTCTGTATATACGCTACCACTGTCGAGTTGTCCGAAAGGACGAGAAGATGCTGGTGTCCGAGTTGCTCTTCCCAAACGATGATGGCCTGCCACACCGCTTGCAGTTCCAACCAGTTGCTGTGTTTGTCCGCGAACTCCGGAGGCCAGAGGCCGGATGTCGTGGTGAACTGAGGAAGCAGTTGGGCTCCCCAACCAGCCCGACTCGCGTCGACACACAGGGAGATGTGCGGGGATGGAGAGGAAATGGGGACTCCCAGAGCCAACCAGGCTCTGTCGGTCCACCGTAAAAGGTGGGGGCGTACCAACGGGGACACGGGGACGATCGTGGTCAAGTCGCCCAAGGAGGGACGCCAGAGCAGTAGGAGATGAAGTTGTAGCGGTCGGGAGTAGAGACGCCCGAGGGGGATAAGATCCGCCGCTGCGTTGATCAGGCCCAGAAGCTGAAGCCAGACCCTGGCGGGGGCTGCCTGTTGCTGATCTACCAACGCGGCGAGAGCGGATAACTTCACGATCTGTTTCTCTGGCAAGAGTACCCTGTTGCGGTCCGTGACAAACTCCATGCCTAGATGGATGAAGTGACGCGCCGGAGTGAAGTCCGACTTTCCGGTGTTGACCAGGAAACCCAAGCGGTAAAGCAGCTGTAAAAGAGCGTCCCTGTCTGCCACCTGATTTCTCAAGAGTAGGTCGTCGAGATAATTCGACGTCGGACTTGACGACGACTGCCTCGCCTTGGCCACTACAGCATCCATGATGCAGGTGAAGGCCCAGGGGCTGAGGTTGAGACCGAACGGCAGGGCGCGAAACTGGTAAATCACTCCTTCAAACGCTAAGCGCAGGTACTTCCTGGCAGAAGCGTGCATGGGGACATGTAGGTAGGCGTCGGACAGATCTAAACTGACCGCGTAGTCCATGGGTTGAACCGCCGCACGAAGAGCCCTGGTCATCTCCATCCGAAAGGAAGGGGCCGCGATGAAGGCGTTCTATGACTGGCCGCCACTTGCCGCCGGGCTTGGGCACCACAAACAGTCGGCTGTAAAAGGCGGGCGAGTCCGGCCGCTGCACTATCTCTGTGGCCTCCTTCGAAAGGAGAGCCGCGACTTCTCCTCGCAGAGCGGCGGCCTTGAGGGCGTCGGACGGAACCTCTGTCCAAAGAGGAATGGAGCGCAAGGGCGGAGGAGAGCGGAACGAGATCCGTAATCCTCTGGTGACTACGTCCAAAACCCAGGGCTCGTCTCGAAACAGCGAGCGCCACTCCTCGCTGAATCGTGCTAGCCTCCCGCCGACTGGAGCCCCGACGACGGTCGGCGGGGGCGGAAATGGGGACAAGTCAGGTGGCCTGCCCGCGCCCAGGGCGACGGGCGGGACGGGGCCAGGCGGGGGCAGGGGCGCTAGCTGGGCCAGGGCGATGGAAGGGCGGGCGACGGCGCGGTGCAGCTCGTGGCGGGGCAGACGGGTCCGAGGTGACACGTTTACGGGCCCGCAAGGAGCGCCCCAGGGCCGTGCGGGCGGGAGGAAAGCGCTGTTTGACAGCCTTGCGAGACCAACAGTCGGAGTTGGAGTCCTTCACCGTCTGCCAAGTATCCCCGAAGAGCAGAGACCCTCCCAGAGGGGCCCGACGTAGCTGAGTACTCAGGTCGACCGGCATTCCACTGCAAGCTTGTAGGACGGCGTCTCGTCGCATGAGGTCGCAGTTAGCCGCAGCCGCCATGGCGTTGACCGATGAGTGATAAGCAGCGCGGTTCCCAGCCTCCGCCATGAGTAGTAGGTCTCCCAGGAGGGGAGACAAAGCAGGTTGCCAAGCTTCCTCGAGACGTCGGATGAAAGCCTGAGTCAGCAAGTCCAAGAAACCGGAGCAGGCGAGCGTGTTCCGGACCAGCGACGCCGTCCTATCCAGTCCCCGTGGGAAGGACCGTTTCAACATAGAAGCCCCTCCGGCTTGCATCAGAGCGGCGGGATCCACTGGAGGAAGCGGGCAGAGGAACGACTGCGAATGGCCGGCGTACCAGTCCTGTTGAAATGCGATGTCCAGAGCGGAAGGCCATCTCCCGTCCGCGAAGAAGTCCGAGTTCCGAGTCTCCGAAAGCAGGTGAGACGAGAAAGCGTCCCGCAGATCCAAAAAACTAGCCGGCTGTGGGAGGGACTTGAACCTCTTAACCGTCCTATCCGCGTCCACGAAGGCGGAAATCTTTCTTTTCACAGGAGGTGAAGCCGGACAAACATCCTCCGGTAAGGCGGCGGCGATGAGCTTGGCAGCTTCGTCCAGCGCCAGCCGCGTGTCCATCCGGGAAGAAGAAACCTGTCTGACGGAAGCTGACACACTGGAGGCCGAAGAGGGAGAGGCTGAAGAACGGCTGAGACCTCCAAGTAACCAGTCCGAAGCATCCTCCGGCGCCAAACTGAGGGTGTCGAAGTCCCGCTGTCCGGAAACCGGCGACCGAAGAGGGCGACGAGGGCTCCGAGGCCGGGAATCCCGTCGGAGAACCGCAGCAGACGAAGACTCCCTCCGCAGTGGAGAGCGGTAGTCTGAACGATGCGGTGAGGACCTCCTGCGTGCCGAAGGCGGATCCCGACGAGGAGAACGGCTGCGACGAGTGGGAACGGAGCGGTGAGTACGAGGAGGGGGGGAAGTGGCCGGTCGCTGGGAAGAGGGACGGGACGAACGGGAGTCCAACCGAGAAGGGGAACGCGAAGAAGGTGAAAACCGTCTGCGGCGAGGGGAGTCCCGATGCGACGAGCGATGAGGCGAGAAGGTCCTCCTATGATCGTGCGAAGGAGAGCGGAAACGTCGAGCACAACCCCTGTATCTACGTTCTTCACAACCAGGAGGCTCCGGACGAGTGCATGTATGTCTCTCTGAACCAGGCTCTTGGGAGAGGCGGGTTACTGGCCGGCCAGGGGACCTCCAGCGGGATCCCGGCGGCTTCCTCAGAGACGAGTGGGGAACGACGGTGGAGGAGGGACGCCACGAGCGTCCCACCAAACCAGGCTCTTGGGAGAGGCGGGTTCTTTCCACCAAATGTGTCCGGGCGCGCTCTCGAACGGAGGCGGTCTTGATGGTCGAACTCCCACTCCGTGCACTAGTCCCTTGATTACTCAGTGGCGTTATCTGCGTCGGATCCCGTTGGTCTCGCACGTCCGGTGCCGGGGGCACAGCGCAAGGCGTCTCGGAAATCTTCAAGGTACCCGCGAGGGTAGGAGGCTCCCTCCTATAAAAGTTCCAGAGATTAGACCACCGCAGTTCCGGCCATGAAGCACAGACATCACACGTATGGTCGGACGCACACCCAGCGCAGGGGAGACAGACTGCATGTTTATCCGACGGCCACTGGAAGCCTCCGCATTTTGTGCATGTCATCAGTAGGCCACTGCAACACACAAAACATGAAGGCACTCGGCGAGTGTCCACCAATCACCCCGTTAAGCTTTAGGCCCCCAAGCTACTGTGGTGTTATGCACCCAATTAACCAACGTATGGTCACCTGCCATCAACATTTAATTAAAACCACGGCGAAGGGAAAACAAACCCTGCCGGGACAGGTGAGCATCCAAGCCTTCGTCATAACGCGGGGCGTCTAAACCGTATGCCGAAAAACGTTAGGTATGGCCTAGATACAGAAACGGGACTCACCGCTCGCATCTGGCAATGGCGCGAAAAGCCCGCCAAAAACTGGCGCCAAACATTCTTCAGCTAATCAGGCAACCAAACAGAGGTAAAAAAAACCCAAACGAGGGAGAAGCGACGCAAAAAGCAAGCTGCTCGTGCCTGTGCCCCGCCCGGGCAACCAGCCGAGGGCCCTCTAACTACCTTACCTGTCAGTCGGAGTGGTACGAGAAGGAGAAAGTTCCATGACACCCACAGCCCGACCGGCAAAGCCAGAGAGGGAACCCTTGAACAAGACCGAAGCTGCAGTCGACCAACGTCGCACGCGTAGAATCCCAGGCCGGCGAAGACGAAGCAAGCAAGGCAGACCGAACCGGTCGAAAAAAAACGTCTAAGTCCAGAGGCTAGAGACAACACGTCTGAACGCGTGAGCCTAAGAAGCGTGACTGGAGTTTACAGGTGAATAGGGCTGGTGGGTAGGAGCGGGAGACAACTCTCGGTCCCTCTGGGGGTTCCCCGAGTGCCTCCCGGGTTGTGTTTACACAACGGGTTCTTAGGCTAGAATTGAGCAAGGAGTGGACACTCCTGGTAGTCATGTCATCGGTAATGTTTTTGAAGAAACAAATGGTTGAGTTTTTTTTATATAAAGCCTTGAGCGACTGTGTTTTAGTATAGGATATGCTCATGGCAGTCATTTCTTCCACCATTAGAATTATGAGAATCCAACAAGCTGTTCTCAAATAAATAGAGCAAAGTGTGTGTATTCAAATGAGGAAAATGGCAACTTCAGGCAGCTGTGCGACTCAAACTATCAACGACGCCAGGTCCCAGCAGGGTACACACTCTGACCTTTGTAGATCACACCAAATTTTTTCTGGGTTTGTACTACAAACACGCATCCGATGACAGGCTTTTCAAATGCCAAATTTAAAAGAAGACCAAGTCCTTTAACCCATTGCATCCTGAGGCTGATTTTTTTTTTAATGTGCTTATTTATAGCCCTATGAAGGCTACATTACAGATTAGGAGATAAAGCAACCATTTTAGTTCAAGGGTGGTGCCAGAATAGCTTGGCGCCGCTCTCCCTTAAAAGTCAATGGTCAATTTCAAACAGTAGTGAATCAGGATGAAAAGGGTTAAGCTCAAATGATGAACGGCAAGCTGTTCAAGTGGCGGAAAGATATGCCAGTTGCTTACGTTACAGACATCATTGGAACTCTTCTGAGCACAGTTGTAGCGGGCACAGATGTCGACAGGCTGGCTGTCTGTCGTGCTGACAGGACGGCCTAACCCGCCGGGGAAGCTCTCGTCAAACACCTCACAGTGCACGCCCGCCCATAATCGTGGACAGTTGCACTCGTAGTAACCTGCAACAGAAGCCATCATTGTGAAACTGTGAAAGTCCCCCGCCTAACTCCTTCCATCTCTAGGAGACACAGAGTCGTGTGCCACATGTAAATTGTCCCAAACTTGAGATCAGCTCTCGGAACTCAAGGAACAGTCCATCTTCCCTCGGCGCCTCTAAAAACTGCGTCTCAAACCGGTTTCAACAAATGTGAAGTGCTATGGACTTTTCTGAACAAGTCTGAAGCACGACTGTACAGTCCTGACCTGCAGGCAAAAAGCAACTGCCTTCACCGCCAAGAAAAAAATGAGCGCCACACTACTGCAAGAGGTATAGATCCTCATTGCGGGGGCTCATGAGGATCTATGCCTCTTGCTGAAACCACTTTGCTTCCATTCGTTCACCAGGCTCTTTCGCGTTTAATTTACACACATTTCAGACGTACAATGTATGATCCGTGGCAGACAAGGAGTTAATCTCCTTAAGATAATTACCAATTTTGTCCATGCAGGTACCCCCTTGCTGGCAGGGCGAGGACACACAGTCATCCGTGCTGTCACGTTCGCAGTTGATGCCGTCAGTCCCTGCTGGACACAGGCAGGTGTAGCCCTTCGACTGCGGGCGGCACGTGGCCCCGTTCTGGCAGGGGTTGCTGTCGCAGTCCGTGGACACAAACTGGCAGTACTTTCCCGAGTAGCCGTCTGTACACGTGCACAGTGGGCCACGGTCAGTGTTTGCACACGCGGCGCCATGCTCACACGGCTGATCAAGACACGTTAAGCGTGTCTCACACCGCGTACCTGCACACACGGCACAGGACATTAGTTATACATGGGAGGAACCAACAAATTTCAAATGACTAAAACATTTCATGCATGTCCCATAAGACATGTCAGTGAGATGAATAAGATGCAGATGCAGGGGCTCATGAGAATCTATGCATCTTACAGAATGGCTGAAGGACTGTTCTGGACTGTTCTGGGTGTTAGTTTAATAATGCAATTCTACGCCTGAGAGGATCAGGAAAGCTAGTTTGTGAGAATGTGTATACTTCGATCTTTTCCAGTTGCTGCTCACCTCATCATGCCCTTGAGCCAGTAGGAGCAGCAGGCTTAAAGACTCACACTATTCATGAAAAATTCTTTGTGAAGCAAGCCTTTTTTTTAAATTTGCCTTTGCCTTTTCACACCTAAAGGCCTTTTCATAAAAAGATTAAAAGAATTTTAACTGTATAAAATGCATTTTTCTCTAAAATGTATTTTTTCGAAAAATACTTACCGATGGCATTACTTCGGTAAGCTAAGTGTACCTTCCTTCCTAATAGTAATGCCATCGGTAATGTTTTTGAAGAAACAAATGTTGACAAGAAACATGATTCACAAGGACCAATACTGGTGGCTGCATGCACAAGGGGGTGTTAACCCATTCAGTGCCGAGAAATGTTGGCTGCAAGAGGCATAGATCCTCATGAGCCCCTGCAAATGCGGGGGCTCATGAGGATCTATGCCTCTTGCCAACAGAACCCTGAAACCATGTTCCTGGGACAGCGAGGTTTTTGGGTGTTGAGTCAACAAAGACTGCGGCAACTAGCACTGAACAGGTTAATACCTGACGCAGACTGTGTCAACCCGTTTAAACCCAAGGCCGCATTTTACAAATTTTAGAGGTGTCACTTAACAACTATGTATCAGCTGCAGGCGATGGATCGACCACGATAATTCAAGGGTAGTGCCAGATTAGCCAATTCTAGCACTACCCATGAATTATCATGGTTGATCCATCACCTGCTGTAGGGCATTGGTGCTAAATGGGTTAACTCATTCTACCCCAGACACACCACAGGAAGATAAGGATCGACCATGATAGTTCAAGGGTGATGCCAGAATAGCTTCTGGCATCACCCTTGAACTATCATGGTCGATCTGTGTCCTGCACTGCAATGCAGTCTTCAGAGGACAACGGCAAAATTTAAGGATTTCGGTCTTGGGGTAGAATGAGTTAAACAACAGTGTGTATGGCACACAACCGCAAAAAAGCTACTGACCAGTCCAGCCCGCCTTGCAATCACACCGAAACTTGTTGATAAGCTGCACGCAGTCCTGAGTGCCGACTGGGCTGCAGGGGTTGGAGAGACACTCGTTGACGTCACCCTCGCAGTGCGGCCCCACAAAACCCGGGAGACAGTTGCACTCGTATCCCCCCACCTTGTCCACACAGGTGCCACCATTGTGGCAGGTGGAGTTGAAGATGCAGTCATTCTCGTTGATTTGACACAGGATGCCTAGTGTGCCAGGTGGACATGAGCATTCATAGCCGTTGATCTGGTCATGACAGGTGCCACCATTGGCGCATGGCTGGGGTGCGCACTCATCTATATTGAACTCGCAGTTCTGGCCCTGGAAGCCAGGAGCGCAGGTGCACCGGTACTTGCCCAGCTCATCGTGACATGTAGCTGCGTTCTGGCACGGGGACGAGCTGCACTCATCAATCTCATACTCACAGTATGAGCCCTCAAACCCGTTGCTGCAGGAGCACACATGTGTGTTCCCCGTGTTTCGACATGTCCCTCCATTCTGGCATAGCTGGTTCACCGTCACATCTGTACAGACCAACAGTGAGTGTAAATTATCTGGCACTGCACAAAGCCTAATGCCTGTCTCAAGACACACACACAAACATCATCAATTTTGGCCGAGACTGCTTGTAATTTTGATTTTTTTCTTCTTCAGAACTTTCAATTCATCAGATCATATATCTGAATATTCCTGCTGAAAAATCATAACGTTTCACCAAAAGTCAGCTCTATAAGATGAATGCTGTTTCTTGCATAAAACAGGCTTCAAAAAGCATGAATAAAACAGTGTTATCTGAAGAAACAGAGAAAGATTCTAACCCATTACATCCTGAGGCTCATTTTTTAAAAGTGTGCATATTGTCCAATGAAGGCTACATTACATATTAGGAGATATATCAACCATTTTAGTTCAAGGGTGGTGCCGGAATACCTTGGCGCCTCAGGCTATTCTGGCACCACCCCTTGAAATGTCATGGTCAAAGCTGTTAAGGCAGTGACATTTATTCCCAGCAATAGTGTATCAGGGTGAAAAGGGCTGATGTGCATGGTGGTTGTATGTACAACTAAAAAAAAAAAAAATTCCTAGAACTACTGATAAGGAGAAATGGCCCTCAATATTGACTAACTTTTGACAGAGGCGGCAGTATCGCAGGACACGGACTGCACGTCACACAGCGACCCTGTCCAGCCAAAGCGACACTTGCACAGGAAGGTGTTGACGCGCTGCTCACACTCCGCCTCATTTTTACATAACCCCTGGGTGCACCAGTCCACAAAACTCTGCACACAACACACACACAGCAACACTCACTGACAACGGTCACCTCTCAGCACTATATGCATCTGAACAAGATGTATACATGTCAATAAATATCAACCCTTTTGGTGTCAGTAGCGGTTTTAGTCATGATGATTCCTACGGAAATCATCGTGACTAAAACTGCTACCGACACCCAAAGTATTAAAAAAATAAAATGACTCTTTCAACTTCTATTTCTATGGCCGTTTGCATGCTGTGTACTGCACGTCTGTAAAATGTCATGAAACAAATAAGATCAACCCCCCAAAAAAAAAATCAGTATCTATTGCGCCTGCCCTTCTCTAAGTGCTGTCCCAAAAATTAACCCTTTTGGTGTCAGTAGCAGCTTTAGTCGCAACGATTCCTGTAGAAATCATCACGACTAAAACTGTTACTGGCACCCAAAGGGTTAAGATTTTTTTCCATTTAAAAATTTACAATTTTAAGTATGTCTGAAACATGAATTTTTCTCAAAATGTATTTTTTTGAAAAATACTTACTGATGGCATTACTGATAGGAAGACACGTCTAACTACCGATTTCAGCCTAAGTCTCCGTTGTGTAAGTAACACAACTGGGGAGGCGACTCGGGGAGTCATTGTTTCATATAAAGGCCCCGCTACACATGCCCGGTTTTGAGGCCGATTCCCGATCAGTTTTCGAATCGGTAGGTGATCGGGCCGGACTAAAAAACGTGTGCACTGCCACACATTTCCCGACTTGTTTAGCCGACCGGTTTGAACCGAAGATCAAAGTCGTACCTGTTATGCAAAATGGCTGCTAGTTTTGACAGTAATGATGATGTGCTTGCATTATCAGCAGTTTTGCATTATATTCGGGAAGAGGCTTGCGAAACATCAGCAATGGCGGTGGTACTGATCACAACAGGCGTGTTCCGCCATTTGCAAACTGTGAAACGACGTGCTTTGCGAGACGCGCTCTGATTGGTTGAAGCTTACAACCGGGGCCGATTCGGATCGGGAAAATAGAGCAGGTTCTAGACACCCGATTCCCAGCCAATTGGGACCGGATCGGACAATTGACGTCATCCGATCACAATCGGATCGGAATCGGCTTCAAAATCGGGGCACAACCGGCACGTGTGGCGGGGGCCTTAAGGCCCCTTGGGCCTATCCACCAGTCATACACTAAGCAAACATAGCTGGCAGCAAGCGGGGCAGGTGGGAGAGCCCCTTAGAGTAATGCAATCGGTAAGTATTTTTCGAAAAAATACATTTTAGAGAAAAATTCATTTGTTTCCTCAAAAACATTACAGATGGCATTACTGATAGAATAACGAAAAGGAGGAGGGTGCCGCCCACCATACCCCATCCTGAGAGCCTGTTTTTAACAAGGTGCCCTGGGCGCGAACTCCTGACGATTTCAACTAAGCGTTAAGGAGGGAGTGCTGCGCCGCCGAGACGTCACCGACAAGGGCCAGGTTCTCCCGCTGGCCCGAGGTCTCGTAGGTAGAAGCAGGCGAAGGTGGAACTCATTCGACACCCGACGGCCGCCACAATGTCCCGCACCGCACAGTTGCGGTCGAGGGCTAGACTCGCAGATACCGCTCGGACCTCGTGTGCTCGAATCCGAAGTCTCTGTGCCACGTCCGGTGAGAGTTCTTCATAAGCAGAGCAGATGATCCTGCGAATCCACGAGGATATAGTCTGCGCCGAAATATAGTCCCTGCCGCGTCTCAGGGGAAGAAAGAGGCGTTTCTGGCCCCGTCGGAAGGGCTGCGAACGGCGCAGGTAGATCCGGAAAGCCCGTACCGGGTCCTGCTGTCGGGACTCCGGGGAACGGTCAAAACTCTTAAGCAGGCGGAGGGGTTATGACCTGAGCTCCGGCCGAGGGTCGACCACACAACCTCCAGGCATGTAATAGGAGCCTCTCCGGACATGGGTGGAAGAGAGCTTGTCATGGTTGTTTCAGCATCGTGCATGGTGTGGGTAATAGCAGGGGAGCATCCGTGGCGAGGCTCACCAGGTCAGTCGTCCAGCTGTGTGCCCAGTGTATAGGTGAGAATTTCAACTTTTGAACGATGTTGCTTCTTCAACAGTCACTTTAGGCAGAGATGTGTTATAAATACAAACCAGTAGGTAGTTGTTATAGCAGCAGAGCGCCGGTCACACCGTGTATCGCACAGTAGCAAGTGTGATATAAATAGAATGAGCGCGCGAGAGTGGAATTTGACCTCGCGGCAGCCTTATCTCTCTGGCAGCTGGAAGTGAACTAAGTGCTTAGCGCCAGCACTGGCTGGTAAAGCCGTGCGCCCCGTCCGTCTCATTCTCGCCGTTAGTTGCACCAAAAGCAAAAACGTGAAAACGACCGGGAGCGAACCCGAAAAACAAAAACAACAAAGGGCTCGCGATAAAATTGAAAACAGCGTAATGCCACACTATAGGGCTACTCTCTATGAAAAAGGCGCCAAAGGCAACCCCTTAGAGTCATACCGAAACCGGTCGAAATGGCCGGCTCAGGTATCAACTGAGACCTTACCTCATGTCCGCGCCGAAAATGGAAAGGAGCGCCGTTCAAAGGAGAAACTCCCACCAGACGCCGTAAGTAGAAGAATCTGTGCAGGCTGGAAAACCGCACATAAGAAGAAATACAGAAAATACAAGCAAATCCGAGAAAACACACAGAGACCACGTGGTAAACGTAAGCCGAAACCGGAACATCCGTTCGCGAGGCAGCTAAGCGTATGACTGGTGGATAGGCCCAAGGGGCCTTTTGGGAAGGGAGGGGAGGTCACTCTGGGAGTTCTATAAAACGACGACTCCCCGAGTCACCTCCCCGGTTGTGTTACTTACACAACAGAGACTTGGGCTGAAATCGGTAGCTAGACGTGTCTTTCTATCAATAATGCCATCGGTAATGTTTTTGAGGAAACAATGTACAACACTCAAGACACAAGAACTAATATGGTATCAATGTGTACCTATATGATGTAGTCTACATATATATCACAATACCTTACTGCCGAGACAATAAATATATTTGTGACCCACCTCACAGCGCGGCCCAGTGAAGCCATAAGGACAGTGACATTTATAGGAGGTGTCGCGGTTGAAGCAGGTGCCACCACTAAGACAGGGGTTGGAGTCGCAGGGGTTGATGTGGTGCTGACAGTTGGAGCCCTTGTAGGCCGGGGCGCAGCGACAACTGTACTGGTTCTCACCATCAATGCACGTCCCCCCATTCAAGCATGAGCTGCAAAAAGATGACACAAACTCTATAGTATACACAAGTTCACCCATTAACCCTTTGTGTGTCGTCAGTAGTTTTTGTCACAATGACTCCTCCAGAAATCATCGTGACAAAAACTACTATCGACACGTGAAGGGTGAAAAATGCACTGCAAAGCAACAGAAAGCAACGGTACACATACTCCATGCATCTCCCTCCTCCTATTCCAACACCAGTTGCAAACAACAGTACACTCTGCCCCCCCCCCCCCCCCCCTCCCTCCTCTCATTCAAACACGAGTTGCAAAACAATACATACACTCTAAAAAGCCCCCCCCCCCCCCCCCCCCCCCCATTCAAACATGAGTTGCAAAACAATAAACCCACTCGATACATCACCCCGCCCCACCCCCCCCCCCCCCCTCCCTAAAACCAGCATTTCTAAAATCGAACAGATATGTTTTGCTTGACTCTTATTTTTCCAACAGGTATTTGTATTAACCCTTTGCGTGTCGGTAGCTGTTGTTGTCATGATTCCTGCACGAATCATCACATCAAAAACAGCTACCAAAACGCAAAGGGTTGAAAACTTCAGTCAAAGGGTTGAAAACTTCTGTCTTGGCAGCAAGAGAGACAAGAGCTGGGTACCTGGCCGTGCAGTCGTCATCGTTGTACTGGCAGTGGGTACCGCTGAAGCCTGCCCGGCACACACAGGTGTAGGAGTTGACGTAGTCTCGACATTCCCCATTGACGCAGGGGTTAGAGGCACACTCGTCTATATCATTCTGACAGTGGCGGCCACCAAACCCATCCACACAGTGGCACTGATAGTTCCCGATCAGATCCAGGCATGTTCCGCCATTAACACAAGGGTCTGGTAAAATGGGGCAAAGACAGGATTTTAACCCTTTGGGTGTCGGTAGCGGTTATGTCAACATGATTCTGACAGGAATCATCATGAATTGAACCATTACCGACATGCAAAGGCTTAAATTACACAAATAAACCCAGACCGACACAAATGCAAGGACACACTGTGGTCACTTGAAATGAAAGGAAGCTGTGAAAAAGTATATAGACGGGATTTTACATGTATTTACACAAGGGCTAATAGATACAGTCACTTAGATACCAATTAAATAACTTTTAAAAAACCTCTGCTCAATTCCTGTGGCAAATCATTCACACTAATAGACTAAGTAAGTGACGGGTTTGGTTGTCATTAAATTAAGAACTCATCTTGTATGCTTATTACATTGTGATCAAAAATGCACAGGCCAAGCCACTTGCACCATGTGAGCATGTATAAAGTTCAAAGTGTGCCCACCCCGAACCCCACACAAAAAAAATTAAATAAAATAAAAATAAAATAAAGATATAAACAAATTTTTGTATTATCTGCTTGAATCTGCAAACAAGGTAGCTCTAACCTATTACATGCTTATTGCCCCATGAAGGCCACATTGCACATCAGGAGATGGATCAACCATCTTCACTCTAGGGTGGTGCCAGAATAGCTCGTCACCTCAGGCGCCAAGCTATTCTGGCACCACCTTTGAACTATCACAGTCAAATTTATTTCTGGCAATAGTGTGTCAGGAAGAAAAGGGAGTTTAACTTACTGGGGTCACAGTCGTCATGGTTGATTTCACACTGCTGCCCCTCATATCCAGCCAGGCAAAGGCAGGCGTAAGAACCGTCGGTGTTTCTACATGTGCCACCGTTCCTGCACGGTGAGCCCAGGGCACACTCATTGATATCCATGTCGCAAAGCATCCCTGAAAATACAAGCCACAACCAGCGACAGTTAGGTATCATCAGCACTGCATTACACTGATAGCTGGCTCATAGGTGACCAAAATTGAAAAGAATGAAAGCAATCCAAGGATCCCAGTGTATCGACCTGCATGACCAAATCTCGACAGACCGCGACACTTTTTGCAACATCCTCCCCCATCATTGTCTACTTAACCCGTTCAGTGCCGAGAAAATCTGACCACCACCCAAACACAAGAGGTATAGATCCTCATGAGCCCCCGCATTCGCGGGGGCTCATGAGGATCTATACCTCTTGCTGACATTGCTTTGAATCCATGTTCCTGAGACAGCTAGGGCTTTTTTGTGTCGAATCAAGGAAGACTGCAGAAACACAATGTGCACCCACTGGCACTCAACAGGTTAAAAAGTAAAAGAAAGCAAGAAGAGAAGGACTGACCGCTGTAGCCAGAGGGGCAGCTGCACTCAAAGTCCTGGTAGCCGTTGGTGGGCACGCACTGGGCGTTGTTGCGGCAGGGGCTAGTGGCGCAGGGGTTCATCTCCACCTCGCAGTTCTTGCCAGTGAACGGCAACTGGCAGTGGCAGCGGTAGTCCCCCACCTGGTCCGTGCACTCGCCATGCACACACGGGTTGCTGGCGCACTCGTTGATGTTTGTCTCACACATCGTGCCTGCGCAGAGAATCCAGTTCAAATCTGCTTGATAATGGACAACAAAGATGGCCCAGCTAACATCTAACAGTATTGCCCAGCTAACATCTAACAGCATGGCCCAGCTAACATCTAACAGCATGGCCCAGCTAACATCTAACAGCATGGCCCAGCTAACATCTAACAGCATGGCCCAGCTAACATCTAACAGCATGGCCCAGCTAACATCTAACAGCATGGCCCAGCTAACATCTAACAGCATGGCCCAGCTAATATCTAGCAGCATGGCCCAGCTAACATCTAACAGCATGGCCCAGCTAACATCTAACAGCTACGCCTCTTGCTAACACCTCTTTGTATCCATGTCCCTTGGACGGCTCGGTGTTATTGACCATGAATTGGTTAACCTCCTTGTGCATTCATCTATTGGTATTGTTAACACTTTTGAGACGTACCACATCCAGATTCGGCGGCTTTACGCCACAAATCCGGATGCGGCGCATCTGGAAACAGTTAATAGAACGGATGGTTACATGAACAAGGGGGTTAATATCTGGCTACAAGTGCCATGACAAACTAATAAACAAAACACATATCTAAGAGTCTGCATAAGCATGGTATAACCCATTACATCCTGAGGCTGATCTATTGTCCAGTGAAGGCTACACTACAGATTAGGAGACAGATCAACCATTCTAGTTCAAGGGTGGTGCCAGTACAGCTTGGCGCCAAGGTATTCTGGCACCTCCCTTGAACTATCATAGTCCAATAAATTTCAAGCAGCAGCGCATTGGAACGAAAAGGGTTTATGTTTACCTGTGTATCCCTTGGTACACTGGCACTTGAAGCTGTTGAGGCGATCCTGACAAATACCACTGTGCTGACAGGGATTGGACATACACTCATCGATGTCCCTCTCACACCGACTGCCACCGTATCCAGCCGGACATCGGCAATCAAACCTGCACACGCACACACACACATACACACGTTCAGCTTACCTCAGCAGGAAAAAAATCACAGTTGCAAAACAACACGGCAATATAAAGAAATTGTAGCTGATACCAGCAATGCAAAGTTCAGCGACACTCACACGTACGCAGCGTGACTTTCAACTGCTTCAGCTTTGCTGCCAAGAAAAAATTAACGCGATCTGGCGTAGATCCTCATGAGCCCCGCAACTGCACGGGCTCATGAGGATCTATGCCTCTTGCTGATACCACTCTGTGTCCGTGTTCTTTGGACAGATGTGGCTTTTAGTCCTTCAGATTTCAGAAACAAACTGTATGTACATTTAACCCATTCAGCCCAGACACACTACAGCAGAAGATGGATTGACCATAATAATTCAAGGGTAGTGCCAGATTAGCTTGTCGGCACCAAGCTAATCTGGCACTACCCTTTAATTATCAGGGTCGATCCATCTCCTGCAACAGGTGCATAGTCATTAGATGACGCCTCCAAAATTGGAAAATATGTGCATCGGGCTGAATGAGTTAAAACCTTCACCGAGAGACCACTGCCACATGCTAGCGGCAGTTCATGGTACAAAATTATGCAATGTATACACAGCAAAGTGTGAAAAAAACATTTATATAAATGCATGACTTTCTGCAATTATCACTATTAACTCTTAAAATTTCAGAACTAAATCACTTCCATTCTACAGAAAGGAAGTCATATAGTTCTGGGAATTTAAGAATTAAACCACAGACAAGTAATGGATGACAGAGGCATAGAGGCTTACTTAGCTGTTCCATTTAGAAAAAACCCAAAAAAAACCAAGTTCCATCCTTGCATTTCTGAAATGTGTAAACTGCATATTTTTTCTCAGCAAGTTCTGATGAATTTTGAGGAGGAAATTCTTACCTGTTGACCCCATCATTGCATGTTCCGCCATTGATGCAGGGGTTGGATGCACACTCGTTCTTATCAGACAGGCACTGAGCATCGTAGTAACCCCTTGGACAGGTACACACAAAGCTGTTTTCAAGATCTGTGCAAATCCCTCCATTGTGGCAAGGGTTGGATGCACATTCATTTACATCTGTCTCACAGTGGGAACCTGAAATTCAAACCCATTCATCAGATCTAGTTTTGATGTCCTCAGAATATGGTGTCAAAGCGCCAAAAACACACACATAAATACTTGTGATATAAGTTTGTCTAAAAATTACACTGTTGCCAGCACAGTAATGCATTTTTCACACACTTGCTGAACTCTTCCATCTGCAAAAGTGTGTAAGATAATGATAGAGAACATTTTGGGGTTTGGGGTTTAAAGTCACAACCAGGGTTTTAAGCTTGTCCAAACGTCAAAAAAACTGTCGGGAACAGATGACTGTGATATTGTGTCTACATGTCTATCGTACACTACCTTAGACATGCGTACACATAAAACATACATGTGTACACATAAAACATACACGTGTACACATAAAACATGCTATTCACCCTTCCCCACCACTGTACGTATTTTGGGGATATCAAAGTGCGCCATTTTTAGCTGTCTGCTCAACTGATGAGATGACTGTGACTTGTGTGAGATTGTTGAATATTAACACGCAGATGAACATCATCAGTAAGCTCATGACGATTATTTTCCATGTTTACTTGCTCGGTGTGTTGCAGACACTCAGACTTTGTGAGAACTGATACACGGTGGATTTCACGTGCATAAATATGATCATATCTGCTTGAAACGCAGGCGCGTGTCTTGTTTTCTTACTCTCATTGGTGTACTTGGGTCAGCCATTGTTGCAACCCATTGTTGCAACCCGGGACACAACTTCTTCATTTCAGGACCAGAGTTAGCCCACTTTGCTACCAAAGCTGGGCCAATAGCCTAAACAGAGTTATTCATTTTCACCATGCACAGCATGCAAACCAAGTTTGCAGGGGCAACGAATTACAACATCTCTAAGCGATACATGATATGTCACTCGAAAAGGCTCTGGATGATCTGCAACCTTCAAAATGATCGGGGAATGTATTTTTAACCCTTTGCGTGTCAGTATCGCTTTTTGTCGTGACGATTCCGACACCCTTTGCGCATTGGTAGCGCTCTTTGTTGCGATGATTCCGATGCCCTTTGTGCGTCCGTAGCGCTTTTTGTCGCAATGATTCCTGTTGGAATCATCGCAACAAAAAGTGCTGCCGACATGCAAAGGGGTTAACCTGAAGGCTTGCCATGAACGTACCAGTAAATCCAGGCTTGCATTCACAGGAATAGCTGTTCACAGCGTCATGGCATGTTGCACCATTCCGACATGGGTTGACTGCACACTCATTGTTATTCGTCTCACAGTTGCGGCCTGCAAAGATATGACAGATGTTACCATACACAAATACACACACAAGAGCACTAAGGCTGTTAAGACCTGCTTAACCCTTTGGTTGTTAGGTAACGGTTTTTGTCGCGATGATTCACAAAAACCGCGCTACCGAATGCCAAAGGGATAAATCTGTTCCGAGAGGATTCATAAAAAGAAAATTACCAGATTGTCCAAGAGGTTTCTTAATTCAGTGTCCAGCTTCTTTAGAAATGCCTAAACCCAAAATGGAATGTACAGAAAGTCTAGTGGATCAGAACAAGACATTTTTCAAGCAGACTTTTCATATATGTCATTATTTGCATGCTGTGTAATTTTGCAGATAAAAACACAAACATACGAGTAGGCAGGTTTGTACATACTGCAAATTTTTGTTTCTGTGCCTATTCTCAGTAGGTTTATTGTCATGTACGTTGTCATGTACCCACTCCAAAATGTTTTCCCTTCTCCGACACATGTACTGATATTTTGCATAACGAGCAAATAATATTCATGAATTTGCTTGATATACTTTTCTTCCCTAAAAGGACAAAAAGATACAACTTGGATACTTGCATTTGTCAAAACTAAAACGCAAAATATGCTCATACTGCCACATTAACAAGCTCCTTATGCCGACAAGTAAAGAAATTACTAATTCTTAACCCTTTTCTTCCTGATACAGACCTTTGCTTTTTAAAAAAAAAAAAAGACTGATAGTTCAAGGGTGGTGCCAGAATAGCTTGGCGCCTTAGGCGCCAAGCTATTCTGGCACCACCCTTGAACTAAATTGGTTAATCCCTCTCGTAATCTGTAATGTAGCCTTCATAGGACAATAAGCAAACTTTACAAAAGCAGCCTCAGGAAATAATGGGTTAATGTGCGTGTACTCTCAAAATTTCTTTCCATGCACACATGAGTGGGAAACAAACAGCAAGAAACACGTGAAGTGAATAACTGCAGTAGTGAAACTGACTGACCATATGCCAGCATTTCTCATGAAAATGTTAACCCATATCATACTGAGGCTAAAAGCTTCAAATTTGTACACTGCCATATGCAAGCTACATTACTGTACTTACAGATGAGGATATAGACCAATGGCTTTAGTTCAAGGGTGGTGCCAGAATAACTTGGCGCCTAGAGGTGCCAAACTATTCTGGCACTACCATTGAACTATTTTAGTCAAACTTATTTCACACACTGGTGTATTCCGAATGATAAGGGTTAACCTTAGTAAAGGCTTAAACAGACAAAGCCACTTGCATTTTCTGTCATTATCCTTGATATAATTACCAGCCAAAATTTACCCAATAACTCATATGACAGAAAGCACCGACGTCAACATAATCAGATTAACTCATTCAGCCTGACGCACGTATCTCCCAAGTTTTGGAGGCGTTATCTAACAACTATACACCTGTTGCAGGAGATGGATCGACCATGATGATTCAAGGGTTGTGCCAGATTAGCTTAGCGCTGACAGGCACCAAGCGAATCTGGCACTACCCTTGAATTATCATGGTCAACCCATCTCCTGCTGTAGTGCGTCAGGGCAGAATGGGTTAAAATTACAAGCCGATTTTACTCAATAACATGTATGATTACGGAGAGCCCTGATGTCTACATAATCAGACGAAATTGCCCCAAAGAGTTGACTCCTGTAAAGTCCTCAGCAAGTGTTTAGTCTCAAAAATGAAGTAGTCACAAACTGAAGGACTTGAGGCAAAGGTAAAGTTTTTCTTCGGACAGGTGATTGCTCGACCCAAATCTAAAATGTCCCCAGCTTTTGGGCAACGCTGTGGACATCTTGATTCAGGTCTTGTTTATCCCACACTTCAACTTAAAAAACTGTTATCATTTTTCTATTTAAATATATTTACAACACATCATTCATTGTCGCAACCTAACATCAGTATCCATCAATTTTCTTCAATAGTACCCATCACGGGATTGCGGTCCCACCCCCATAGCGGTCATGTGCAGTGACATGGCACATATCACGGACAGCGTCCACCCCCTATCGTCACGTGCGTGCAGAGGCATATTATCAAGGACAGCGTCTACCCCCAGCGGCCATGCGTGGAATAATCACTATATCAAGCAAAATGTGGCTCAGTATAATAATTATAACATGTGGGCCAGTAAACCTACACAGAACGTTTGCTGTGGAAACAAAATGTTGCTAACTTGCAGTAGACCACCAGGGTTGGCCAAATGTTAGGGGACCTTAGTGGTCAACCATGCCCCTATCCAAGTAACATCAAGCAGTCCCTCCCCCCCCCCCCCCCCAACACACACACACACAAAATTCAGGGGCATGAAGCTCCAAGTTCAGGGGCCAGAACACAGTTTGACCTGTGCCACATTTGTTAGTCTTTGAATTTATATACCTCACTATTTGGATAAGAGAAAATGTTTCAAGCCCGACATAATTTTTTCGGGGTGATCAGGCGCCTACATCTGGCCATCACTGGACCAACATACCAGTGATTCCTTGTGGGCATCGACACTCGTATCCGCCCACCACATTACGACAGGTGCCACCATTGTTACAGGGCTGAGAGGCGCACTCGTCAATTTCACTGTTGCAGTGGGCACCAGTCCACCCCGGCTGGCACTGGCAGGAGAAGGTGCCCAGTCCATCCGCACACCATCCCCTGCCGCAGTTCACCCCCAAACATTCGTTGATGTTCTCCTCACAGTTGGTCCCCGTAAAACCTGAAAAGCACACACTTCACATGCAGTTCTCAGCAGGTACCAATTTACCGGTAACTGAATCTAACATTATCTGACCCCACCACTCATAGCTGACTTGATATTACTTAACCCATTTAGCCCCAACACCCTACAGCAAGAGATAGACTGACCATGATAATTCAAGGGTAGTGTCAGATGAGCTTGGCGCCTTCTGGCGCCAAGCTCATCTGGCACTAGCCTTGAATTATCATGGTCGACCCATCTCCTGCAAATGGTACACAGTTGTTAGGCAACACCTCCAAAATGCAGCCATGGAGTGGTTAAGATGAAGCATGTTTCGTCTACACAGTTTTTCCAAAGTACGACCTCCCTGGGACTTCGTCCTCGCCCATCGGTTGAGACCTCGCTGGCAGAAGGTCATGGAATCCAGAAAAAGGTGACACGCCGAGCGTGTAAAATGCAGAGACTTAACCCAACAAAGAAAGAAACACACTTAGAAAGATAGTTACAACACAATTGTATTGTAATTGTCTTTTCTAAGCGAGTTTCTTTCTTCATTGAGGTCTTGACAGACGACCAGGGGACTAAAATTGGGTGGTTTGGCTTAGACGGACGGCTGCCTTGACAAATCCTGACAGCATACTTACCCTGTCGGCAGGAGCAGTTGTAACCGTTGATGAGATCTTTACATGCGCCATCATTCTTGCACGGGGAGCGCTCACAATCATCTGTATCCACGGCGCAGGTTGGACCCTCAAACCCTACACAAGACAGCATATTCATCAGATGCAAAGCCATTTCAGGTTCGTTATCACAGTAATCCTGAACAAAAGGGTGACTGCCAAGCACGTAAAATGCAAAGAAGAACCCAATACAGAAAGAAACACAAGCAGAAAATACAGTTACAACACAAATTTTACAAATCTTTGGTACTTGCACATTATCCTCAGATATTTTAAAGTTAGTTATCAGCCATGTGACCACACAGTAGATCAACGCACACAGAGAGATGGTATATTCGTAACTTTCAAGTTTATTTGCGTTTTATTACACGAAAATAATAATTCTTTTCCATTCTTCATTTATAAGTTATAAGTGATGCTAACAGCAAAGCCTCTAGAACCACTTTGTTATAGCGAAGCGGTTCTCGGGTAGTCCATGAGCTGTCAGCAAAGACCCTAAAACAGCTTCGCTATAGCAAAGCAGTTCTAGGGTCTTTGATGACAGCACATGAACTGACCAGTTCACGGACAGACACCTTTACAGTTGCAGCCAGAGTGAGAGGGAGAGACTCTCGCAGGATATAAAGACTATTATGTCATGTGGATCAGTGAAACCAGTGCTCTGCACACTTGAAACTATTATGGTCAATCAGTAACTTGTGGTGTCAGGGCTGAAAGAACTCTAGACTAAAAACAGAAGTCCTAAGTTATCTGCAACTATACAATATGACACAACAGAAAAAAAGTGAACATCTCAACAGAAGACAAAAAAAAAAATTGGAGACAAAAACTAATTTGACAAAACTGATTTGTTCTTACCAGCAGGACACGAGCATCGGAACCTGCTGACCAAGTCCTGACACACTCCTCCGTTCACACAGGGATGGCTGGCACACTCATCAATGTTCGTCTCACAGTTCACACCAGTGTAGCCTAACAACAAAAGAAACAAAACAAATGTATCAACAAATGTATGTACCGGTATATCAACAAATACATCTACAACTATTACTAACTATATGGGATATGGGGTGGGGTGGGGGGGGGGGGGGGGGGGTTTACACAGAAGAAAGAAAAGCAAAGCACATTAACCCTTTTAGCCCCAAGGTCCCATTTCTCAAATTTGTGAGATGTTGTCCAACGACTATGTACCAGTTGTAGAGATGGATTGATCATGATAATTCAAGGGTAGTGCCAGATGAGCTTGGCGCCTTCAGGCGCCTAGCTCATCTGGCACTACCCTTGAATTATCATGATCAATCCATCTCCTGCTGCAGGGTCCTGGGGCTAAATGGGTTAATAGAAAATACATAGTTCACTAAACACATGTACATACACACACAGACCATGTACAAATGATTGTTATAATGTGCACATGCACGTATATCCATACTAACATTAACAGCAGAGAATAATCTAATTAGCCAAAGATTTACACCCAAGAGCTGCGATATACCCCTCCTACTAATAGTCCACTCTGGTTTGACCATTCAAACAACTGCACATTGACTATTTAAGGAACGACTGCGGCAAAGCCACCATGACTCATGTGCCCGACCAAGACAGTTCTCAGACCTGTGACCTGTGACCTTACATCACATACATGAGCAAGTATTAAAGTGTCTGGATATAATTACAGAGTTTGGTCACAGTACCTGAAAAGTCCCACGTTCTGTCAGCATGATTGAAAAATTGATTGAACATTTTGCAAAAACGCCAGGAAAAACATGAGCGTTCTACAAAAACAAACAGGCAGTTTACCCACATTTGTCGACATGTTATGACAAACTCTGCCCTTAGTCCTGCACAGACAGACACCCCCACCCCCACCCCCCAACCTTCCAAAGTCATGAAAGCACTGTGTGAATGGCAGGAAAGTGGCAAAAAGACCTGGACAATGAACACAAAAAAACATGATATCCAGGGCCACAAGTTCCTCGTTCACTTCCTCATCTTCAAAACACCAATTCTCCCTCCCTAGCCCCAAAACGACCACCACTATTCATTCTGGCTGGTTGTCAGGTGATGGGGACTCCAGTGGGTGGGTGGGTGGGTGGGGTGGGGCTGGGGGGGGGGGGGGTTAGAGGAAGCGTTACGAATAGGGTGCCGTCACAAATTAACCCTGTGGGTGTCGGGAGCGGTTTCAGTCACAATGATTCCGACAGAAATCATTGTGGCTGAAACCGCTCCCCACACCCAAAGAGTTAATTTATTCCATGTGTCTGCCCTGATAAATATCGCCACGTATTATCACCAACAACTCGAGACACTTGCTCCCGCTTTAAAAAAAAAAAACAACTGCACAGCATATTTCGTTCACTTGAGCAGATAGCTGAGACGCACGCGGGGCTAACAATCGCAAGATAAAACTGTGACCTAGATGCTGAGAAAGTGATATGCACCAAAACCCTCACTGTAATTTTCACAGCACACATGGCTGGCTGCGCAAGAAAGGATCTATTCAGCGTGGGCCATGGGAACGTATGAAATATGCTCTTTAGCCAGTGAAAACCGCCGCCAACCTCCGTGCTTCACAGATTATGGCTTCATTCCCACACTCATCACTCTGACCTCCGACCTATACAGAGCAGCTTACACCGAGTGTCTCTCTCTGTCCCCCTCTCTCTCCACCAAATGCTAAATTTTTGTCAATGTTTATTTTGCAATCTTTCACGATTTATGATCATTTTCAAGTTCATGTAAATTTAAAGTAAGTGTGTGTGTGTGTGTGTGTGTGTGTGTGTGTGTGTGTGTGTGTGTGTGTGTGTGTGTGCGTGCGTGTGCGAAATACTTCTTTTATTTATTTTTTAACTCCCTTCTTCTATTTAATAGAAGGGACTTTATAGGACGGGTCGCGGTGGGGCGAAATTTAATAGCATGTCTATGATGTCAAAGGCGGGCAGGCTAAACCTCTAGTCTAACAATTGAAGTAACAAGATAAAAATTACGTCATGTCTAGTTACGTAACTAGGCTAACCTCACTGCTGAACGTACATTTGGCGCAAAGCGCCGTATGTATGTATGTATGTGTGTGTGTGTGTGTGTGTGCGTATGTATGTAAACATGAGAATCTCCGATATTTCTGTACACACACAAGCTTGAAACTTGGCGAAATACTTTCTTAAGTGGGTGGCTAAGAGAGCCTCCGAGCACCTCCGAGCATATTGTAATTGAATGTTTCATTGAAGACATAACAACCGTTTTATAGAAGTCGGATTAGAGTCCGTAATTTTTATCATATTTACTTGAACTTTTGCATATAGTTAGTTTGGAGAAAGACATTGGATGAGTTCATTAGCCAGCTTTGTATCTTTTCAACTTCTTTAGTAAAAATTAATTCTTTTCATAAAAGAATTAAAACACTAAAAAAACCTTTACTTCTAGGGAAAGTCAGATAGTGGCGGTGAGGTAAAAAAGGCAACTCCGTCACCACGCGGACACTGACGTAACATAATACTCTAACTATGACGTCAATCTCTTTGGCGCGCGGCTCTCTCTCTCTCTCTCTCTCTCGATCACACAAACATGCTCGCAACCCCAGGAGGAATAGATCCTCATGCGTCCTCCAGGTGCATGAGGATCTATGCTTCTTGGAGATGTTTGGGGCGCGTGCGCATGCATGCACCAAGTATACACACATCGACGAGCTTTCAGAATAGCATGCAGGTGACCCGTGTATTTAGTATGGTCATGTAGCTAGGTAAAGTCAACCTGCTTTCACACAAATTATAGCAAGACTGAAATTGTACCGTGAAGTTCTAGTTTTGTCACCATTTTCTCAAACCTATGAAGCGAAAGTGAAACTCATATCACGTAATATATAAATTTACGTAAAAACTAAAACTTCTGACAAATCGATGACGCGTATGTCCTGCGCCCCTTATAGAACTCATAGTCTACCACAGTGCTGTTTCCGTACTGTCCAGTCCCTTAGCCTTAGTTTCAGTCCCAGTCATCCCCTAATTGTTCAATTCCCTAAAAAAACACTACCGCCCACCAGCTGCACATTTGCCATGCACAAAATACAAAAAAAAACAGCACATGACCCGTATCATTTCTTGGCTATAAAACTGGTTCCTTACCAACCCCACACCCAAGCACAGCTGAAATCAGCGTGCCCCTCAAATCACTACGTCAAAGGCAACTCAACATAGGCCTACAAATGTCCACTGGATAAGCTCAGGATGGTATGAATCAAAGCACCAAACATGTCTCCTCTCAGCTAACCACAAATTTCCAGCAAATTCCCACATTCAGCCCAACTGCAAATTTTCAAACAAGGCAAAAATTATTTTTAAAAACACGGGACCTCTTACTGCCTGAACTTCCCAATTTAAATGTATACCGTGACCAGCAGCTGCCCTTCATAGACGATCAGCCCTTTACGAGATAGTGATTTTCTAGAGAGTAACAAAGGTTTGGGTAAATCAAAATATGGTCTAATATGAATAAAAGCAGTGTGCACTCTTTTAAACCACCAGAAGATGGAGACATTTTTTTTGTAGCACATTTTGTTTCCAGTACGGCTGCAGACGAAACCAGGACTGTCGCAGCCATGTTTACTGGGGATCAGTAGTTTACACAGACCTCATTGTTCCTGTATTCAGTGATAGTATGCACTATATGTCACTTAAAAGGATTTCATTTACTTTTTAAGTAAAGTTTCTCACTTAGTTATATTATGAGAAGAAACAATTACAAAAACACTTGCCTTGAGCTCAAATATCTTACTCAACAATACGGTATACCAAATCACGTGATCGACCCATGATACAGATACACGTGGTCTCATTGCCGTGAATTTTGGTGTGCCGCCGAGTTCTTTTTGATTTGTTCTACATACGCTTGTTTGTTTCCAAAAAAAAGCAAACGTGCAAAGTTGCTTTGTGCATTTTTACGTCTTGATAAAGATTTGTCACGTTTATTTTCATTCACTTTACCATCGCTTTGCCCGTTTCATTTCAGCACCAAAACAAACGCTATCTTCGAAACCTATGTCCGAAGTGCAACATGCTGCATGCTGTAAAAAAGAAAGAGTGCCACACCAGTTGCTTTTAACTGTCATGGCTGAACAAACGCTATCTTCGAAACCAATGTCCGAAGTGCAACATGCTGCATGCTGTAAAAAAGAAAGAGTGCCACACCAGTTGCTTTAACTGTCATGCCTGAACAAAGTTTTGGAACTTGATTAATTATTTATTACTGTAACACTTAATTCAATCAGTTGCACTGGCAAGCTATGTTGTGATGTGCGATCACTGCCAGTGCCATGCAGTCTCGGTGATCACTGATGGTACAGTACACTTCACACAGAAAAAATACACAGCACAATGTGAACACGCTTGGAAGTTCATGCAATGCTTTGTTTAAAATTAAACCCTATCTTGCTAGCAGTAGCCTACTGCACAAAAGAAGAATATTTTGCTGCTGCATAATTTGCAGTTTGTCTGCATACAGACATTTGCAGTTCACTGCAAGGATTCTTAGTAGCTGGCATTAGCACTGACACTCATATATATATTGGGATTAAAACGAGGAAGAAAACGGAGAAAGGTGACAAGGTGACACAGAGATGATTTAATAAATCAGGCAGTCAAGTGATCAACTGAACGAGATATGTTTTATGACGAACAGCTAGTTAAAGGGAAGGGTGGGGGTGGGGGGGGGGGGGGGGGGGGGGGGAGGAGAGGGTGCAGGGGGGCGGGTGGGGGCAGGGTGCGGGGGGGCAGGGGTGGCAGGCAGGAGGGGGGGAAGTGGGACAAGGGTAGACAGCCAGAGAGAGACTGGGGCGACGGGACCGGTCCCAGGGGCGGGTGGGGGGGGGGGGGGGAGGAGGAGGTACATACTTTATAAGGTACACTATTTCTTTCAGTGTTTCCATCACCCACTCATAACACTATTGGGCTCGATGAGTTCTCATGTTTTATTTGAGTGATTTACAAAATACATGTACTTGTTGCTGTTATATTATTTTCTTACTAGCCTTGACATTTCGCTGTAAGATTTACAGTACGATCCTTTAAGCCTGTCCTGCCTAAAGCACATGGAGATTGACTGTATCATTGATATGTGTTTCCCAGTAGCGTTTTGATTGAGGTGGCAGTTGTGACCTCAACTTTAAGTTTGGTGCGGCTGTGCATATGGCCACCTTTACTATTTACAAAACTGATGGCTGCATGTGCAGGTTAGTTCACAGTATCACTGATCAATGTGGGCAGCCTATTGTTTGAAGTGATCAGTGATGGCATGATCCATGATGTCTGTGTGCATTTGGCCACTGGTACTGTTTACACAGGTGCTGTTTACAGGACTAGTGGCCGAGTATGCATATTAGTTCTGTTATTGTTATCAGGTGTGGCCTTATCTCTAAGTTTTGGTGCCCCTGTGCATGAGGCCAACAGTACTTTTCACAGAACTGAAGGCTGCATGTGCAGTGTGATTAACTGTACACATGAGATTTGTAGGTGGGCAGCTAAAATACAGGCAGTCAATACAAGCCACTTTCTTAATATAACCTCAAGTCTCTATATAGGTTTTACAGTCCACTAATGCCCATCAGTATACAATTGTGCATGTCTTTTGTGGGTGTTCTGCGGTTTTGTGTGTGTATGTAGGGTGGGGTTGAAAGAGGGGTGGTATGGCACCTATTACCATGCATGTGTATGTACAAAACCTACATTACAAACAAACATAAATAAATAATTTAAATAAATAGTTATTTGGGTTTAACGCTGCGCAGGCGACTACGGCCATCTCACGGCGGTTAAATAAATAAGATAAAGTAAGACAAAGCTACCTAGGACATATGAATGCTAAGTAAAGGATAGATTATGAACATGCACAGATATACATTCTTTTGGTGTGTGTTCTTCAGTTTTGTGTGTGTAACTAGAGTGGGGTTGGGAGCGAGCGGTATGGCACCTATTACCATATACATGTATGTTCTTATGCTGTATGCTGATGTGTATGTACAAAACCTACATTACAAACAAAATAATATATAAATAATTTAAATAAATAAAATAAAGTAAGTCTAAGGTACCTGGGACATATGCTTGCCAGGTAAAGGATAGATTATGAACATACACAAATGTGCATGTCTTTTGGTAGGTGTTCTGCAGTTTTGTGTGTGTATGTGGGTAGGGGTTGGGATCGGGCGGTATGGCACCTATTACCATCTATATTTGTGTATATTTCCTCCTTGTATGCTGATGTGTATGTACAAAACCTGCATTACAAACAAACAAAAGTAAATAAATAAATAATTTAAATGAATAGTTATTTGGGTTTAATGCTGAGCAGGTGACTAACGCCATCTAATGGCGGTTAAATAAATAAGATAAACAAGATACCTGGTACATATGAATTGTCTGTGGAGTGGGGTTGGGAGTGGGCAGTATGGCGCCTATGTTCTCATGTATGCTGATGTGTATGTACAAAACCTACTTACAAACATAATAAATAAATAAATAATTTAAACAAATAAGATAAAGGTAAGTCAAAAATACCTGCTACATATAAATGCTAAATAAAAGATAGATTATGAACATGCACAGATGTGCATGTCTTTTAGTGAGTGTTCAGCGGTTTTGTGTTTGTATGTGGGGAATGGTTGGGAGTGGGTGGATGGCACCTATTACCATAATTAAATATATGTGTATATTTTCTTGTATGCTGATGTGTATGTATAAAACCTACTTTAAAAACAAACAAAAATAAATAATAAATATAAATAATAAAATAAGGTAAATCAAAGATACCTGGGACATATGAATACCAAGTAAAGGATATATTATGAACATGCACAGATGTGCATGTCTTTTGATGGGTGTTCTGTGGTTTTGTGTATGTATGTGGGGTGGGTGGCACCTATTATCATATATGTGTACATGTATGTTCTCATCGTGTGTGCTGATGTGTACATGCAAACATACATCACAAACAAATAAATAAAATAATAAATTAAAAAATAAAATAAGTTGGAGATACCTGGGACCCATGAATATGCATGCTAAGTAAAGGATAGATTATGAACATGCACAGATGTATGCATATTGAAAAAAAAAATTCCTCTGCTTGGTGGCCACCACCATACCACTAGTGATCATGTGCATCAAGAAATTCCTTCCATACATAATTAAAAGGATAAATAATAAATATGTAAATGAATCAATAATAAAAAAAAATAAATAAAACATGTAATATAATGGAGAGGGCTACTATCTGCACTGTGTCTCATGCAGTCCCGATAAACTTAATCAAAAGCATTCTTGTGAGTACTTGAGTGCGGATTGGTTGAATGGGTTGCAAAAACCATAATTTTTATATTTAGGTGTTTAGCTGAACATGGCGATTTAGTTGATTGATTGTACATTGCTTAACGTCCCGACAGCAACAAGGCTTTCTCAGGACGTGCCTGCACTGCTTGTGAGAAAGAAAAAAAACACAAAAAAACAGAACATTGAATGTATGTCGCTAGCCGGTCAAATACGTTAAATAAACCTAACACATGGGGCCTAAATAAAGCTAAGACCATTTAGCAACACACATCCAATATCAAGAGCTACAGGCAGTGCAGACAGTAGGGAGAGTTTTAAAAAGGCAAATACAGGTGAATGGACAAAGGGTAGACAGAAACACATGCCCCAGAATAGAGAGAAAACCCCACCCTGTGGGGCTGACCAGGGTGACCCTGGGAACTAAAAAATACCTAACCCCACCCAAGTCCCCCAGGGCAGACCCGGGTGGGGTAATGGCGATTTTGCTTGTGCTTAAGACCAGTCGGATAAGAGTGTGCTTGACCAGTTAAAATCCCATCACTAATTTTAAAAAAAGAGCAGACCTACACTTAGAGCCATTAGGCTGGAAAACAGACGAACAACATGCATGTTGTATCCGGACAAAAAGTCTTCAGAATGTTGAAGATGGTCAGCAGACACAATGCACAACATGCACGAAGGGAGTTTACTTTCGATATGCTTTCCTCCAACAAAAGACCGAGTTCTATGGGAAAGGCTATTTTCAAGACCAGGAAAAATAACGTACATGACGTTGATAAGATGTACTTCAAAGTTCAAATCCAAAATAATCTCTGTTTCACTTCAGGAGCAAAGTAAACCTGCATCAGCCGTGTGCGTCTGACTGACTTCTTTCGAAGGCATCTCGCTGACCGCCATTTTGAAACTAGCGACGCATGCTTACGGCATTAAAAATATTACTTTTAAAATTATTTTATCGTAAATATGTATGCATATTTACTTGCTCATGATTTTAATTTACTCACTGGAATAAACTTGTAACTTGTATGTTTGAAATTTTTATGTTAATTTAATTGTTATGCACAAAAATTGTCTTGTACCTTATCCGGGCTGTGTACGAGATATGGTTCCCTCGCATCGAAAAATAGCTTTCGAAAAACATTCCTACAAAAATGTCTCCATCCTAAGGACAAATCCTCGCGCTGGGACCAGCTGGGACCATATGGCGTTGAGGCGCGTCCCCTGGGTGGTGGATAGGGGGTCCCTCATGAGAGGGGTGCACCGAATGAAATAAGGTGCCGTGAACCAACATGGGTCTAAGGGAAGGTGACCCCGACAGAAAACCCCTGGTCCTCCTAGTAAGGGGATTGGGCATGGGGGTCGCTTCCCCACCCTGCAAAAAAGGAAATAGCTACAAAAACGCCGACGAAAAGACTAACAGTAATTCCTTTCCTGGAGGAGGAAGGTTCTTCTACAACCATGGGCACATGGATGGAACCCCCAGGGAAAGAGGAAAAGAGGTAGGCCGAGAAACTCCTGGCGTCGAGACCTCCAAACAGACATCAAGAGACTTGGAACCACCTGGAGTAGAATCGAAGGAGAAGCACAGGACAGGAGTTGCTGGAGGTCTCTCGTCGACACCCGGGTAGGGGTGACAGGCGTAAGTAAGTAAGTAAGTAAGGATAAATATTGTTGCTATGCATAAACCACATGGTATTAGTACTTTCGTTTTGCACCTGCAAACCATTGTTACTCTTTTGACGAACTACTAGACTTATCTCTGCAGAAACTGCGTAAGCTGCTAGACTATCACTGACGCATTGGCAGATCTGCGAGACTTTTTCAATAGGAGATAATTTAAAATCAGAATCAGGTCAAAGACAAAAGGTAGAGACCATTGACAGGGAGGACACCTCTCATATAGAAGGGACTTTGTGGGTTATGGTTCATCCCATCTTGTTTATAATAATTATAATTCTCTTCTTCTTTTTTTCTTTTTTATTTTTCTTGTTACCTTTTCTGGTGTTATATCTAAAATGTTCTTAAGGACAGACATGTAAAAAGGTCTACTGTCTTTATCCTTAACAAATAAAGAGAGAGAGAGAGAGAGCAGCACCTTATTTTGCAGTATTCTGCTGAATCCTTAAAATGAGGCACTTTTCGTCCCTTCTAATTCTATTTACAGCATGCATGCCGGCAAATTCAATCTTCGACTATAACATAACCATTCAGAATACAGCACAGAGCTCTGGCCATAACTGGATGTGTGCACAATCTTATATAACGCCTCTATACCCTCTCCCGCTACTGGCGGCCATAAATGTAACACAACACAATGGCACCGAGAATGAATACGGCTGCTTACAGCCTTTTAATGTGGCGGCCCGCACGACCCAAGAGTCTGTGAATAGAGCGAGACGCGGCAGATGTTGAATGGGTCCAGTTACGATATTAACCCTTTGCGTGTCGGTAGCGGTTTTTGTCCCACAGGAATCATCGCAACAAAAACCGCTACCGACGCGCAATGGGTGAACGCGAGCCCGGACCATTCAAGTAGCTTCTCTCGTCTCCAATCTCTAACTCTTGCACAGCAAACACCGACTTCAGCTCTTGTTCGCTTGGCAAACAACGACTCGTTTCACAGTCAACCAAACGGCTCGCAGTCACCAGTCACCCCCCCCCCCCCCTCCCCTCACCCCCCCTACTCCCAACCTCTCTCTCTAGCGCGCGCACACACTCTGCACTGCACAAAAAGGGTTGTTGTTTTAGCGTTGTGGTACGTGGGAAGAAGTAGCTTTGTGTTCAGGAAAATCCTTGGCAATTTAGCAGAAATCCTTATAGTCCCTGATGGAGTGAAACCAAAATAAAGGAAATATTGTCAACATCTGTCATCTGTCCTGCCCTTGGCACTCCGCCATATGTAACATGCGCCAATAAAACGAGATGTCAAAACATGTCTCTTCCTATGAAAGTATTATGAGAACATGCAACAGACACACAATGAAAAAAACAAAAAAACAATTACGAACAGTAACACAGGGAAACGTTCAGCCTTTCAACCTCTAGAGAAGTCCAGTTCTGAGACCCTACTTCAACAAAGAAGTACCCAACGGAGAAAGAAACACGCTTAGAAAAGATGGTTACAACACAGTCCCCTACCCCATACATGAGTCTATTCAATAATGCATACCAAACACCCATTAACCCTTTTAGCCCCAAGGTCGCATTTTCTGAAGGCGCCAAGCTAATCTGGCACTACCCTTGAATTATCATGGTCAATCCATCTCCTGCTGTAGGGACTCGGCGCTAAAAGGTTAATCCTTTGGGTGTCGATAGTGGTTTTAGACCCAATGATTCCTGCACAGTCAGAGAACTAGCAACTCGCTGATCACACAAACAAATTACACACCGTGCGCACTGAAAATGTGTAACTCTACATAAGAGCAAAGTCTGCTTCTGCTTTATAAATTTACAGGAACAGCCAATTTTAATCCCCAAAACAGAGGCATTGCCCCCCATGTGACATAAGTTTTCACTGCTTGCTGAAAGTAACAGCAGACACAAAACACACTGACTGGTTAAAACAAGAACATTAAAGCCCTCAAAGTTCACATGAATGACTGGAACACATTCATCAAACCTGTACCCTTGACCAAAGGTCACTCAAATGAGCAAATACAGAAGTGTCCTGACAGAATATATGTTGTTCAGAAATCAAAAGTATGTCAAAATTGTAAGCGTTTCGACGCAAAACGTGGATTAAAAGCCCAAACATACGTTAACACTTGACCTTTCAAACAAACAAAACCCAAGCAAACAAACAAAACCCAAGCAAAACCGCCTATCAGCGTAAAATATTGACCAAAACTGTGCATTTTCTCATACACATGATGACATCCCACCGAGGAATCCAAAACAAACATCAACATAACAAGATTTACTCCTGCGAAAAACGTCTGTCGCTTGTTCAACTTGTTAATTTCTTAATGTCTTTGGCGGTTTCAGAACAGTTTTACTACACTATACAAACAGCCCACTTCAAAAGTTACCTAGTGGCAGGGTGCGTGCATATCCCATTAAACCCAAATGCGGCATTTCTCAAAGGTGTCACTGAACAACTAAGCACCAGTTTCAAGGGATGGATCGACCATAAGGGATGGATCGACCATGATAATTCAAGGGTAGTGCCAGATTAGCTTGGCTCAGCTAATCTGGCACTACCCTTGAATTATCTTGGTCGATCCATCAACTGCTGTGGGGTGTTGGGGCCTAATGGGCTATTACAGTGCAACTACTCAGGCAAAGAGTTTAACCCTCTTAACGCCATGACCAAATTTCCAAACTTTTGGAGGCATTGTCTATGGATTGATCATGATGGATTGATCATGATAATTTAAGGGTAGTGCCAGATAAGCTTGGCGCCTGAAGGCGCCAAGCTCATCTGGCACTACCCTTGAATTATCATGATCAATCCATCTTCTGCTGCGGGGTCCCGGGGCTAAATGGGTTAAGCAAAGTGACAGACCTAACACGCTTACAACAGCACAAACACCCAACACGCACAACCACACATACAGCTTGTATAGCGGAAAACCCAACATACCTGGCATGCAAATGCATCGATATGCACCCCTTTCGTCCAGGCAGGTTCCGTCATTCTGACACGGATCAGAGTCACATTCGTTGATATTCTTCTCACAGCGCCGCCCCGTGAAGCCCACAGGGCAGTTACACTGGAATGACCCTGGTAAGTTTTGACACGTGCCCCCGTGCTCACACACCACTGTCGTAGTACCTGCAACAAAACAACTTGCATTATTCACTGAATTTTATAGATCACAAGCTCAGCGAACCCCAGAGTTCAAGTAAAAACAGATTACTTCTTACACAGGTCCCAAAACCTATGGAAAGCCTAGGGGCCCATATAATTTCCAGAAAAGGGAACAGGGCTAAGCCAAGGTAACAAGTAGGGCAACCGCAGGCTAAGCCAAGGTAACAAGTAGTTGATTACCAGTAAGTAGATATATCGGCGAGTTTGCGACAGTATTTTGCTGCAGCTCTGAACGACGAATTTTGTCTCACATCACTATCAATATTCAGACCAAATTTGACCTGAGTTCCCTTGAGTTCCTGTGCAGTCATGCCAACGGTACATCTGTGCTGTAAGCAAACTGAAGAAACACGTGTTATCAGCTGTGCTTGTCTTATGTGTCATTTTTTCCTTTTTATTCTGTGAAATTGCGATCCAATGCAAAAACTGTGAAAATTGACTAAACATCGAAAATTGCATGTAGCCAGTGCTGTCTCATCAGAACAAATCGGACAGTTCTGCAGCTGTATTGCAAATTATTAAGTGAAAAGCTATTTTTGTCTATTAGTCACCAAAAGGAGAGAATGACAGGCGCTGTTGGTCTTGCCAATGGCTGTCTTGAAAAATCAGGTTCTGCAAGCAGAGTACATGTCGATATAGAGATCATGGCCTTTCTGATCAAACTCTTAATCTTTTCACGTGATGTGACTTCTTTATTTCGACTCGCCTTCCTTCTTTGCTGTTGTGACATCATATTAATATATAAAAACTGAACAGTATACATTTTTAACCCTTTGCTTGTCAGTAGCGGTTTTTGTCGTGATGACTAAAAGCTCTACCAACATGCAAATGGTTGAAGTTATTCATAGGACAAAACAGGCAAGACCGACAACGTTAAAGCATATTACCTGGAGAGAAACTATACTGACACGCAAAAGAAATGCGACAATTTTGGAATCATCGGAAACACTTTACGAACAAGATTCCAAAATTGTCACATTTCTTTTGCACATCGGTGTAGTCTGAATGCGAATGACAGGCCATGTGCCCACTGGCGGATAGGGATACTCACTTTCCTGACACTCATTGATGTCAATGTTACATGCACCACCTCGCCATCCCTTCTTGCAGGTACATATGGCATCGCCGTTAATCGGAGAGGTCTCACAGCCCGCCGAGGCATGACAGGGGTTACTCTCACAGGCATCCTCCAGGTGGCAGCGCAGGCCTAGCAAACCACCACGCCCATCGTCAGGCACAAAGCAAGACAGGCACATGCACTCAGAGTACAAATAAAATACAGTCCAGAAACAGATCGCGTGTACTGAGAGATCAAGAGTCCATGACTTACTAATCGGCACCTCCCCCTGCCCCTACGGGATAAAACAAACTGCTGTAACCCCTTCCCTGCCGCTGTAGGTACGTTACTGCTGTAACCCCTTCTCTGTCACTGTAGGTACACTGCTGCTGTAATTCCGATCCCTTCCACTGTACACACGTTTATGTTTCTGAAATCTTGGTTCATTCAACGACCAAAGATAAAAAAACGTCCAAGAAACATGGATACAAACTGGTTTCAGCTAGAGGCACAGATCCTCATGAGCCTCCACCCTTGCGGGGACTCATGAGGATCTACGCTTCTTGCGGTTAGATCATGTTTGCTTTTTCTCGGCAGCGAAGGGGTCAACTCATCCCGCTGATGCTGTCATTAAGCAGGTGGTCAAAGTGATAGTCAATAGTGCAAGAACATATGCCTTTGTTTTAGTCAGGAGTAATTTCAGTATGGTCTGCACACAATCGCATACTGTATTTCACCAAAGCTGTTGATAAGGCGGTTGCAAAAAACAGCCGATTTGATGTAAATGTGTGCTGTTTGAGGTCACCATGTCGTGTGCGAAAGAAAATGTACAAACTTTGCAAAAATGCAAAGTCAAAATATGAAATTATCAAAATCAAAAGTCAAAATAAGAAATGTTTGTAGCTTTTCACTCAAGTTTTCAGGGAAAATAGTAGTTAAGCAATGCATTTTTAAAGAAAATAATCATCTAACTTTCACAATTAGTCCTGTGAGCATTTGTACTGTTTATTGGTGTACACATGATCGGAGCTGTACACATACATATTTTTACATTGGCATTTAGGTTATACTGAGAATCTTACTGGAGTGGTTCTAAAACTTTATCCTAAAAGCGAAAGCAAGTGTTACCAGTAGACAGAAAACGTTCTCTCTTCTGAACGGGAATTCTGCTAAGGCTGTAACCCTTTGTGTGTCGGTAGCGGTTTTAGTCACGATGATTCCCACAGGGATCATCCCAACTAAAACCACTATTGACTTGCAAAGGGTTGAACACTATAGAGATTAAATTATGCCTGACCTGTTACACAAACAAATTATGGGTGCCCATTTGAACCATAAAATGCGAGCTTTTGCGATCATTTTGTCAGTCCAACTGAGCACTCACAATGTATACTGATGAGAAAAAGAAATGCAACATTTTTGGAATCATCGGAAACGTGTTTCTGAACAAAGGAAATACATTTTTGAAATCATCAGAAACACTGAAGTGTTTGCAATGATTCCAAAAACATCGCATTTCTTTTGCTCGTCAGTATATTTTACCTAACGGGAAATCAGACATAATTCAATACATTGCTGCAACCTTTTGAAAATAGTACCCTGTTCTCCAACCTCATCCTCATAAGCCACAACGATCCGAGTCCCTAGTGAAGCCATATTACTAGAACAGTCGTAGCTTTGGGTGTTTACAGCCCTCATAGTAAGTCATGACCTCTTGACAGAAGTGATAGATTTTGAGAAATAAAGTTGCAATGCAAACAGATTAAAAGACCTGTATCATGAAAAGCAAAAAGGTTGCATCCGACCATGATTCTGGTTACCAAGAGGTGAAATAAGGAGTTCTGAGAGTTGACAACTTGATAATAATGTCAGAACAAAAGTGTTAGTACTAAACATAAAACTGTCAAAGTATTGATAAGGAGAGGTAACCATAAAGACAAAAAGAACTGTAGTAGCACAGCATGCATGAAGAGTTTTTGGCAACGAAGCTTACAAGCACATCACAAAACTTATCAACACCTAAAGTACTGATCCGCATGATCAATTTTTAACCCATAATGCCCTGAAAGACTACGACAGGATGTGGATCGACCATGATATTTCAAGGTTGAAGTCAGAATAGCTTGGCGCCTAGAGGCGCCAAGCTATTCTGACACCAACCTTGAAATATGGTCGATCTGTTTCCTGCACTGTGATACAGACCTCAGAAGATATCTACAAAAATCTAAAAAATTTCATCCTCAGGGCATAAGGAGTTGAAACAAAGTACACCACATTTTCTTCCTGTATCATTATCGTATGTATGGTAACTTTTCAGGTCCCGAAAAACAAACACAATTCTGAAAATGTAAATTAAACCAAGCCAAAAATCCAAGAGATAAAAATCGGCTACAAATTGATCAACAACAAAAAAATAATGCAATTGCCCAACTTAAAAGCTGACAGTAGCAGAAAACAAACCGCTACAAAACGAACTGCAAAATGATCCAAACAAAAGCCCAAAGGTTATATATATCCCCATGAAACCAAAAATGTGTCCTTACCAGTTCCCTTTGCAACACACAAAGACAAACTAACAATTGTCAGAATTTAAGGTGATTTTTACAAGTACACAAAGTCAAAAATACGTCAGCGAATTCATGACTCCATGTGTCTAGTTGCACACAAAGAAAAAAAAAGTATGTGTGAATTAAAAAAGAAAAGAAAAAAAAGTAATGCGTCATAGCCAAGTTATTCTGGCATCACCCACAGTCAAATTTATTTCAAGCAATGGGCGTATCAGGATGAAAAGAGTTAACATTCTCGTCAAGGCACTCAGCTAGATATCAGTCCACTGATATCCAACAGATTTACAGATGACTAAGTGCCAAAAGGTGGGACACAGAAGGGGTGCTGATATGATTTCCAATAAAATCATGTATATTTACATCTGAAAACTGAATTATTGTTTTATCTGTGTGAAAGAGTGAATGTGTGAATACTATAAATACTTTCAAGCAGTAATTTCGAGTATTTTGAGCAATATTGTCCTAAATATGTGATATTCAGCCAGAAATCATGGCGCCCAAAATGGACACTTGGCAGTCTGCTTCAGATGATGGGCATGTACTCAGTCTCAGTGCGACAAAGACGCTTGAAATCTAGCAAGTACATTAATAAGACATTATTCTACGCTCATAGGTTTGTCATACCAATCAGTGTTTCTGAATCCGTGCGAATATGGTCGTTGAATTTTACCGTGTCGTACGTCAAACGTGTTGTAAGACCGTCCCCGAAACTTTGTCTTTGTTTACCATCCGAACGAGTTGCGTTAGAGATTATCCCAAAACGCCACTGTATACTCTGGGAATAACTATTCATGGACATTCATTTCCAATGTTTGAGCTCAACGTTATCACGTATCAAACTGCGATCTATTCAATCGCCAAAAATTGTTGTAATGTTTGACGTCACGACACTAAGCCAAATATTTCCTTTCACAAGCATTTTTTTTCTCCAACGCGTCTGTGGGTCACTTCCGGTACACGTGGTGTTTCCTCTTGACCGACTTTTCACGGGATTCATTCCTTTGTTGACGAACAGCAAGGATCGAAATGTATGTTGTAAGACTTTTCCTTCTTCGACGTATGACACTGTTTTGATGAACGACACTAATATCTGAAGCTTTTTGTGTAAAATTATGTAAACAAGCATTGGTTGTTTGTTTTCATTAGATCTTTTGGGTAGAATGCATTTAGGAAAATTGATTTACCACAACTTGGAAATACGTAGTTGATTACGTTAGAGTGACAAAATGGCGGTGTTAATTTAGTACAACAGAGGCATGTGTAGAAATGACGTATGACCCGACTCTGTTGTAAATTTGACGCTCGACATTATAGATGGCTGTTGCAGTATCTCTGAGCTGTGCTAGTGAAATTTTCTTGCAAGAAGAAAATGTTGCAAGTTTAGCTCAGCTTGCCAAAATGCTCGTACTTTGATTTGATTCCTTTTTTTTTTGCCAGGACCTTTTACAGCATGTTTATGGTCCAGTGAGTGTCAAACGTCAACATTACAACACCAGCAGAAAATGCAGGATTTTCTAAATATTAATAAATCTCTGTTTGCAAATACCAATACACCTGATCTTGTTTTGTTTGTATGGATGTGGTACAATGTTATTTTACAAATAAAAAGTTAAAATAGACTTGCAGACTTGTAAACAATTTAGTTGGTGTCGTGTGTCAAACCTTACAACACTGAATATGCAATAAAGTATTTTAGAATGTGAACATCACAACAAAATATCATTATAATGTAGATGCAGGCCAGTCATTAAAGGAAAAAAAATGTTTTGTTGCCAACATCCCTTGAATTGTCTACTTGATCAACTATTTGTGTTGTAATGTTTGACACGCGACATGACAGGCATTTTACCATTTAAACTACAATATCTCACAAACCAAACCTTCAATTATGTTTTCCTATTGCAGAATCTTGCTTGGTATTGAAAGATATCTGATGGTAAAAAAGACAACTCTGCGAGACAAACTTGAATTATTTACCCCTTTGTCCCACATCAGGAGACCACCTTTTGGCACTTAGATATTGTGTGGACAAACTAACAGGGACAGACCGACCATTGCAGGGGCAAACGCAGCAAATCCCGACTCCCCACCCAAGGGATATAATAAATTAGTAGATAAACAAATATACTGATGAATATAATTAGTATGAGCATTGTTGAAAATATTCAAAGTGTCAAAAGTTGTTCCTTAACCCTTTCAGCCCCAAGGTCCCATTTCTCAAATTTTGGAGGTGTTGCCTAATGACTATGTACCAGTTGCAGGAGATGGATTGACCATGATAATTCAAGGGTAGTGCCAGATTAGCTTGGCACCTTTAGGCGCCAAGCTGATCTGGCACTACCCTTGAATTATCACGGTCAATCCATCTTCTGCTGTAGGAACTCAGGACTAAATCGGTTAATCAAAGTGCAAAGAAACAACATGATGTGTAGAAAGCATCTACCAGCAAGATCCATAGATCTGCATTAGAAAATCTGAGCCCCCCCATCGATCTGTTATTGAAGGTTACTGTACAAGGATCTGCCGCAACTGCAACACGTGATGCTAAAAACTGTTGCTGATGTGACTGCACCCATACAGGAAAGTAAGACGGAAGATGTGTAATGTTACATACCTGTCTTTCCCCGTGGACATTCGCAATAGAAATAGCCCACTCGGTCGTGGCAGGTGCCTCCATTATAGCATGGCATGGTGGCACAATCATCCTCATTGATGGTGCAGTTTTGTCCTGACCAGCCATTCACACATACGCACAGGTATCCACCATCACTGTTGATACAGGTACCTCCGTTCTGGCAGATGCTGGGCTGGGCAGCACACTCGTCCACATCTTGATCACAGTACACCCCTGTACAAACACAACCACGTTCACCAACATTATGATACCTTATCACTGACATTATAATACATAATTATATTGAAGTTGAAAACAGTTTTTTTGAAAATCAACTTTTGTCAAAATATGGCTAATTTTGATCTATTTCTGGCCCCCGCGACCTTGATCTTTGAGAATGGTCAGTGAATTTGATGAATAGAGAAAGGTCTTGCCACAAAGAATACTTGGGCCAAGTCTTAAGACTGTGGCTTGAATAGTCTCCGAAAAAAATGCCAATATTAAAGTCTACCACAGATAATGGACGGGACGACCACTGGCCCAGAACACTTACACACTTTTGTTCCGCACCTGAGCGAAAAATTGTATCAAGACTATCATTCTATCAATCTTGGCAGTTTGCTGAAATCGAAAGTGACAGATCAATCTTAGTTCTTATGGTACCTGTGTATGTTGGGGGACAGGCACACTTGTAGCCGTTAATCAGGTCAATGCACGTAGAGCCATTGTGACAGCGGTGATTAACACAGTCGTCTTTGTTGGTTTCACAGTTACGACCTCGAAAACCTGCAACAGCAGCGAGTGGAAAACCTGTATCAGGTGAAAGTTGATACATTCTGGGACAGGGTGTTTTTCACAAATGCATGGGCGTTCTCCCTCACTTGCAAGTAAGCCAAGTATACCCAAACAAAACAGCAGCATTACACGACACAAACTCTACAAAATCCATAGTTTTCTCCAACATGTATTAACCCATGAAGCCCTGACATGATAATTGCTATGACACTACGTGAATCGAACATGATATTTCAAGGGTGGTGCCAGAATAGGCCTGTAGGCGCCAAGCTATTCTGGCACCATTCTTTAACTATCATCGTCAACCTGTCTCCAGAGCTGTGATATAGCCCTGAAAGGGTACCTGAATAAGAATGATAATTTCATCCTCAGGGTGTAACGCATCAACCCGTTTGCTGTCGGTAGCGTTTTTTGTCACGATGATTTTTGCTGGATGTCAGTGTTGTTATTCCTGCCTGAATCATCGTGACAAAATGCCACCGACAGCAAAAGGGTTAACTTAACAACACACTAAAACACTCAACAGTTTCTACCCTGATTCCGCCAGGTGGCGGGTTGGGTGCACAGAGAGAACAATTTACAGCCAGAGCTGTCAAGAATGCCTATCTGCTTAACTCGTTCAGCCGGACGGCCGTATGGCGTCATCTAATGACTATGCACCATTTGCAGGAGATGGATCAACCATGATAATTCAAGGGCAGTGCCAGATTAGCTTGGCGCCAACAGTTTGTACATTGCTTAACGTCCCGACAGCAACAAGGCTTTCTCAGGACGTGCCTGCACTGCTTGTGAAAAAAAATAAACAGAACATTGAATGTATGTCGCCAGCCGGTCAAATACGTTAAATAAACCTAGCACATGGGGCTAAATAAAGCTAAGACCATTTAGCAACACACATCCAATATCAAGAGCTACAGGCAGTGCAGACAGTAGGGAGAGTTTTTAAAAGGCAAATACAGGTGAATGGGCAAAGGGTAGACAGAAACACATGCCCCAGAATAGAGAGAAAAACCCACCCTGTGGGGCTGACCAGGGTGACCCTGGGAACTAAAAAATACCTAACCCCACCCAATTCCCCCAGGGCAGACCCAGGTGGGGGTTGGCGCCAACAGGCGCCAAGCTGATCTGGCACTACCCTTGAATTAATTATCATGGTCGATCCATCTCCTGCTGTAGTGAGTCAGGGCTGAATGGGTTACACAAGCAAGTTGGGTAACTTTTCACCCAAGACATCCTATGTTATGGGTGTGTTCACGTAAGCATTTGCTGTTGTGTCACGAAATTTTGTTCCGCTTCATACGCATTTTTACCGACCCAGTGCGCGCACACACACAAAACTAAAAACATCAGCGCTGCATCTTCCAGTGTCCCCCGCCACCCCTCACCTCCCTTTTTTTCCCAGCTTTTGTGATTATAAACCGTATCTGATCAGGATGAAAGGAAAAACGCTGTGAATGTGATGCCGTGGAGGAAAAAGTGACACGGGAAAAGCCACCAATTACCAATAACAACTAAGCATGTTATTGAAGAAAAAAAACAGCAACAAACTCTTTTAATTCATTTCAGTTCTTGCACATAGGCTGCTGTCGTTGGCGATGATTCTGCCCATTATAGTGCCGTTTGACCGGGACAATCCAAACTGATGCTTGTGTACATTCGAAGTTAGCGAGTCCGAATGCAAATGATCTTTCAACTTACGATCTTTCAACTTACTGCGACTCGCACACTGTCTCCTGGAAGAGGAGCGAATGAGTAGGTTGCCAAGTCGCCTGAGCAAGCAAGCCCACAGTAAACAGTTGCGCCGAGCCACACGGCAACCGACAGCAGTGGCTGTCCCAAACACACAAAGCCTTCACAACAGGCACCAAACAGCAGCTTCCTGTTCGCCAGTCTCCTCTCAATCTGGCTAAAGCTTGCTTGCTCCCGCAACTGCCAACTCTCAACCGGGATAATGCGCCTGCAGCTGCGGTATGAGCAAACTTCGCGGGACCCTCTTCTACCCCAGAAGGCAGATCAATGACAGAATATAATGAACCATCGTTTTCAGACGGTTTTCCACTTCTTAACTCCTTCACTGCCAACGGACGTGGGTTTCGTTTTGAAATACATTTGTGCTCACTGAACCACCGAAAGCCACAACTGTCCAGAAAACATGGACACGAAGTGGTCTCAAAGTGGACATAGACACAAAGTGGTTGCAACATGAGGCATAGATCCTCTTGAACCCCCGCAGTCGCAGGGGCTCACGATCTATGCCTCTTGCACTTGGGTGTTGTTCATTTTTTCTCAGCACTGAACGGGCCAAGAGTACATTATACTGTCCACATCATGAACTAAAACTCAATGGATCGGGAAATGACTCTGTACATTGTAAACAAGATCAGGAATTCAGCCGAAAACGTGAATGCCACTTTTCCCTAAGAGCTTAATTTTCTTCTATGTCTGGTCAATAACAAATAAAAGAAACATTTGTCTTTCAACCTCCAGGCTAAATCTGGACTTGGATGAAGTACACTGCAGAAGAGCTGCATAACAGTACCGAAAGTGGTAGGATACCTTTAATGGACAACCATTCAAATATTTTCTACTGATAGTGATATCCCGGCAATGACACAGACCTTTAAGTACCCCCCTCTCTCTCCCATGTGTTCCTCCTGATACTTGCTAGTACACACTAACATGAATACTCACAAACCAGATAGGTGAGGCTAGCGCTGGTAGAATTGTACACACACCAAGGGGAATTACTCAGCACTGGACAAACAGTTAGATCCCCTGCCCCCGCCTATCAGGCACCCAATCGCCAGCCCACAGAGAAATACGCAGTATAGTATAGAACAAGACGATCATCTACATCCTGCACACTAACATGAGATTAATTTGACCATGACAGTTCAAGGGTGGCACCAGAACACTGAAACTACCCATAAACTATCATGGTCAATCTATCTCATGACTAACGTAGATTTCATAGGACAATCCACAAATCTGAAAAATTCATCTTCAGGATTTAATGGGCTAAAGGGACCTACTCCAGGCAGCAAAGGGATGATAGTTTATAACATCTTATAAATGTTCCTAGTATGTCTTGCAAATAATGCTGGACAAAAAGGGCTCACTCAAAGTGAACTGCTCCATGAAAGGCTTTGACTGCCAGATTTTGCCAATACAATGGGTTATCAATGTTGTCTTCCTTCAACTAAGACTTTTCTTCACTTCTTTTCATAATCCATGTGAGTAGGCACATGCTCCAGAGGCTTCCCACTGCTTTCTAAGCATAGTGGGAGAAACTCTCCAGCTTAAAGGTAAAAAACATAAGTCTTTAATTTTGTGACATTCAAACTTCATCATTAAACACTTGTGTCCAGCATTATTTATTATATAAAACATAAATAAAGGAGATATTGTGACATATTAAACCTTTATTGTCTTAAGTTCCATTGCAGTAAAATTAAAGGCTTATTTGCTCTGCATACATAACAGAGTTCCACACGAAAAACTGTTAGGTGTGTCTGTTCACATCCATGGCTTGTGAATACAAGGGTAAAAGTCTGAGGCAAGACAACACTGATAACCGGACACACCTCGGCAATTTTTTGCAATAAAAAAGTCTGACATGGAGCATATCACTTTATTTAACCCATTACATCCTGAGGCTTAATTTTTGTAAATTTGCTTATCATACTATAAAGGCTACAATACAGATTAGGAGACAGAGCAACCTTTTTACTTCAAGGGTGGTGCCAGAATAGCTTGGCGTCTGAGGTGACAAACTATTCTTGCACCACCCTTAAACTATCATCGTCAAAGATGTTTCAAGCAGTAGCGTATCAGGATGAAAAGGGTTCATGTTAATACATTCGTTTAAATTTGATGGTTGCACTGCTTCCTTCACTTAACTCATTCTACTATTCTGGCACCACACTTGAACGGAAATGCTTGATCCATCACCTAATCTGTAATGTACCCTTCATAGGACAGTAAGCTTTTTATTTTAATTTTTAATTAGCCTCAGGACGTAATGGACTTTACTGGAAATAAAAAAGATAATATAATAGGAAAAGACAAACGTGGGATTGGAAAAGAAAATAAGAAATAAAACTACACTGCCACCAGAGCCCAGGCCTTTCAGCCCTCTTCTCAGGAAGTAGGGCTGCCATTCTGAGAAAGCACCCACGATTTATGACACTGCACCTGTACAGTATTGGATCAAATTACCTTTTTCATCTTGATATACTAGTGCTTGAAATAAATCTATGATAGTTCAAGGGTGGTGCCAGAATAGCTTGGTGCCAGAGGCACCAAGCTATTCTGGCACCGCCCTTGAACTGAAATGGTTGATCTTTCTCCTGTTATGTAATGTAGCCTTCATAGAACAATAAGCATATTGTACAAAATATAGGCCTCAGTATGTAATGGCTTAACTGAGGGAGAAGGGGGCGAAGGGAGCTATTGCATAAACACTATTCTGCCGAATTTGCCATTGTACACTGTACACGGGAGCAGACCACTTAAAGCCCCCTCTGTCAGCGTGTCATGCCACTGCTGTGATCGTGCGGGAGCAACATAAATGTTTGGTGGGGGCGGCTGAATGGTAAAAGAAGAAGACTCTCTAGCACTGAGAAACGGGAGCCATCCAAGAAAGCAGTTTCTTAACCCATTTAACCCCAACGCCCTACAGCAGTGTTTTTTTTAAAAATATGTGTTCAAACGCAGCATGTTGTTACAATACATGTGAATCTTAGAGATCAATCAGTGTCAAAATTATCTGCACCCGGAAGGGCACTGAGTGCTAACATCTGCCGATATTATTATTATTAGACATATCAAGAACATTTATAAAGGGGGTATTTCGAACTGTTAACCCATTACTGCCTGCAGCATGTCGCTTTTCATAACTGTGCTACTTTAAGTTCAACCAAATAGCGATGCAGTATCCTCTCTGTACTTACAGCAGAACAGCAACAACAAGAAGACAACACACCGCGCAACTGTCCCAATGCATCCACAGGCTTGCCCTTTCATGTCTACCACTGGGCAGGTGGGTTCAGTTTACAGTGCTTCCAAAAACATTGCAGTCCTTCACTAAAATCCAATTGTGTTAACTGCCCATGTATTTTCATCACAATTCACATTCCGTCCACACGACGTTTCCGCTACATCCAAAACAGAACCGTCACAAGTCCTAAGATTACTTGACCTGGTGCTTCGCTGGTACGTTCACAAACATTTAGAAGCTTCAAAATTGAAGAATCACAGTCTCCACAGTTTAGTATTCTTGATGTTATCTTCTGACGTCATCCTAACTCTGGCTTCACATCTTTTGGTAGGGAGGCGATGCCCACATTACAGTAGTTATAATAGACTCCTGTCGATCTTGTTCTCACCACTTCTGTGTAACGTCAGTGTATAGCCCAATTATAGGGCATTACCACGGTACGTGAGGCGTAATCGGCAGGCTATTTCTCGTGGTCGTGGGATAGCGGAAACGGGCGCTTGAATTCAGTCTCTGGGATAGGCGACAGCGTAGCCGCTCGTATAATGACTGCCCCAGTATCTTGTTCTCGCGGCTCTCACCGACGCCGTGCTGACTTGACAAACTGCTACACTGTCAACCTACACGCGCTCACGACCCTGAGCTCGAAATCCCCAGCACTGGTGTTATGTACTGCACAGCTGCTGGAAAGGCGACCGACCCCGTCGGCAAGTCGCCATGTGCGAAAATGACTGCAAGAGTGGGAAGGAGGGAACCACCCCCAACCCCCTCCTTCCCACCCTATAGTACTTATGCGTTTTAAAACCCCTCAATCGTAACCTAAGTAAGAGGACCACTTGGCGCCAATCTTGGCCAGTAAGAACCACAGACTCTCGTGTGCCCCTGCGGTCGCATGCTGGGGCAATGTGAATCTAAGCCTCGAGCAGACTGTAGTGTAAATGACCCTCGCACCGCCAAACAGATCAACACTGAACACTGAGGCCAAGGGTCGCATCTGGATGACGCAGACGACGCTGAGCTCGTTTGCGAAACAACTGATCTGAACCTATGCTTCCTTCTGATGGAGGGAGGGGGTGGCTGAAAGACTGTACCCCTCCTCCCGCTATACACATGCCGGCACAGTGTAAGGGTCACGCCAGGGCAAAAGTTGCAGTAGTACCCCCCTTTTTAATCCCGCTGTGCATGCCAGCGGCCATCAGTACTACTGTACACAGTACATGAATGCACAAGCGGGTTAACTCATTCGAGACGTGCCGCCTTCAGATACGCGGCATAAATGCGGAGGCGGCATGTCTCGAACGAGTTAACCCTTTCACTGACAGTGGACACAGTGCTTCAGAAATCGTAAAGTCAGCGTCAAAGATGCAAAGTGGTTTCAGCATGAGGTACAGGTCTTCATGAGCCCCCGCAAATGCGGGAGCTCATGAGGGTCTACATTTCTTGCAGTTGGGTGGTGTTTAATTTTTTTCTCGCCAGCTAAGGGATTAAATTAATATTAATGCACCTAAGCCGACAGCAGACATGTCACAGAGCTCTTCGTGCAACAAGGCTAAAAGCTAGAATGCTGAACTGCTGAATGGATATTGAATTTTGTTCTGTTGAATGGATATTGAATTTTGTTCTGTTACCCCTTAGGATTTTTGGAATGCATGGTTCAAATGCTTTTACCGTTGGCAAAATGACATGCACAAACTTTGCAGAGGGGCTTTTTTAGTCTACCGTAACCGAATCATAGAACTACATCAAGCTTTCCAGCACTTCATTCAACTTGCTCTTGAAGACTTGAAAAACTTGCATCAAGGAGGTAGTCCTGTAAACCTCACAATTCCAAACCCAACAAGAAACTCTAGAAATAACTTCTATCTTTTAAGTTTCCTAGGGTCATAGCCCTTCACTAGACTTACTGCCTAGTCCGCACAAACTCTCCTAACACAGGTTATCTCCATTTAATTAACTCCAAGTTATACCCTGATGGTGAAAATGTTTTTTAAAAATTTAGATATCCGCTGAGGTCTATATCACAGTTCTGGAGACAAAACGACCATGATATTTCAAGGTTGGTGTCAGAATAGCTTTGAGCCTAGAGGTGCCAAGCAATTCCGACACCAATCTTGAAATATTATGGTCAATCCCCATCCTGTCATAGTCTTTCAGGGCTTTATGGGTTAAAGAACACAGAGTTGTACTGATTCGCATTTTTGCATTTTTCAAAACAGTCCCTCTTGCCTGCATCCTTAAAATCACGTGCTTGTCTGCCACGGACTTATAAAGGCCAGCCATTTTTGCACCAATCAAATTGAGATTGATTGGCCTGTGCTTGCAGGTTTTGATTTTCGCCATCACATATGTGCAGACTCATGCCATAGCTTTTACGGTCATCAGCAATGAGAACAAAACCACCCATGCATTGGCTCCAGTCTAAGAATAATTTCATTAGTATTATCACTCTGGAAATGCTACGTACACGCATAACTACACATCCTATGCTTGTGTTTTCAGACAGCCTGGTCCACATCAATCATTAAATGACCACACTTCCTTTTCAAAACACATGTCACATAATGGCGCAATAATACAAAAAAGTAACTGAAACGCCACTAAACAATATTATCCCATATAAAGCCCTGACATTCTTTGACTGGATGTGGATTGACCATGATAGTTCAAGGGTTGTGTCAGAAATGCTTGGTGCCTGAAGCGCCATACCTCTGAGAATGTCTTTTTTTTTTTAACTGCATCTTCAGGATGTAACCAGTAATGGGTTAAAAACTGCATTATACCGTGAATGGAAAACCTGTTCCGTTATGTTCGACATTATATTAATTTAAAAAAAAGGAACTTTCTAGAATAACTACAATAGTCTACAAAAATTTGACTGCTCATTTCAGCCCCAAATCCTAGTGTGTAATGACGTCACACAACAGTATGGCAGACCGTTCACGACCTTTCATAACACGCAAAGAACGGCCGCTAATTTCACGCTCACAGAAAACTATGACTAAAAATAGATCAGCTTTACTACCGCTATTCTCCGTGCGACTTTGCTAGAAGCTTCCGGACTAAACTTAGCGTATCATAACAAAACCAATTCTGCTATCTGCGCGAACGATAAAGAATCTTACTGAAAAGGTACGTGATTCGCAACCATGATAGCTCAAATAAATATCGGATCGTTTCCTACGATTAATACATGCATGCTTTCAGTCTCACAGAAAAACACAACCACAATCGTAACAGAGTTCCCAAACAATCACTTTTCTGAAGAATCCATGTGAGGAACATAATGAACTTTGAGCATGCAGCATACGCAGTGTTCACACTAGGGGTTTTGAGAATTGCTATTTTCTTTCTACTAGTCTGGAGCTACTGAACAATCTGAACACGTTTTCAGAAGGATCCATGTGAGGAACATAACGAACTTTGAGCATGCAGCATACGCAGTGTTCACACTAGGGTTTTTAAGAATTGGTATTTTCTTTCATCAGTACATGACCAAAATAGCGCTCGTCGTCCAGAGGAAACTGAATCGGTATACTACTTTTTACAAGTCAGGACTTAGAAAATCAAACGACGGGCGCGCGGAATCAAACCAGCGCACAACGTTATTACAGACATGACAATGAGAAGCATCGTTGATTGTGCTGGTCCATATGTTTATTCGCTGATTTGTCGATTCAAAGGATACAATTTCAAAAGCACAAGTGTGTTTTCAACGCCTTATGATGTCTAATGGAGGGGAGGGGGGGAAACAAAAAAAAAAACATGCACACACACACATAACCGTTTGCCAATCTCGTCAAAATTAATGTCATCTGCGCCTCCGGACCACCACGATGTCCGCTCGGCTCCGTGTATCCCAAGTAGCAAAACGTCTTCGGGCCCACTGCAGCCATCGTGGGTCCCAGGACGTTTTGCTTTCTGCGTAACTGGTCAGGGCTGACAGAAGGTGTTGTAAAGCAGTCTGCTATCACCAGCCGCCGTAGGCTTATTACATCTCCCCTCAATGGCTGCCACACTGAGGCACACCGGGCGAAAACAGTTAACCACCCTACTTCCCTCTTCATCCCCACCCCCTCCCTTGAATCGGGGGCAAACGGTCCCCTCCAACCACTGGCCTTAAAAAGAAAACCCGGTTCCCAGGCTCTCCGTGTTTTCAATTAGCAGGGTTATGTTTGAGCAAGGTCATCAGAGCATGACATGTCTTTGTGGCGGCCGTAACGTGTGATCGTCAAGTCGCAGAGCGAAGGTCCGGAAAACTAGCACACCATATGACTTGAGAGCGAGAGGTTGATCTCCTAGGCGCTGATTCTCAAGAGCCCTTATGCACTGTGGGTAAACAAAATTCCATGCACCACCCCGGCTGCACATGAACATGACGTGAGTATACACCGGGGGCAACCTTAAGCACCGCAAGCACAGACAAAACTCCCGTCACTAGATCCTCACGAACCCGATGCCGAGTGCAAAGGTTCATGAGAAACTATATCTGTTGACGGCTCAAATTACCTACACATTAAGCAAAGGTCCCCGGTCCCACGACGGCCGCAGTGGGCCCACGCACGCTGTGCGCGGGCCCACTGCGGCCGTCGTGGGCTTGAAGACTGGTTTGGTTTTTTTTGGGTTACCAGGGGTATCTTGCTATGGTTATGTAGCATGAATCATAAGCATGTTTACCCTGATAACCCATGAAAAACATTCCGCACTAGAATACCACAGGCAAAATTCTCGACAGCTGAAAGGGACCGAACATTTGCCTCGCAAGAGCGGGGTTCATTATATGTAATGTAAATTATACTGATTTAAAAAATTTAACCATGTCTCGGTTTTTAAGTCCCTTCTATTTATAGAAGAGAGTTTTTAGGACTGGTCATGGTGTGGCGAATTTAACAGCATATCCATGACGTCAAAACCCTTGAACTATCTATGCTCGATCCATGTCTTGCTGTGGTGTGTCGGGGCTGAACAAGTTTATCAAATCAAGAGCTCAGGTGTACGCTGAAGTTCAGGGTACACTTCCACCTACAAAGCCACAGAGCTAGATTCTGGCATCAGAAAATATGTATTCCCTCGTGGTCAAAGATCATTGTTTGATTAGTCCATCGCTGTTTGACAAGTTGATCATTTCTTTTTTTGCAGATATCTCAACTTAATATCATTCTTTTAGTCGCTTACAGACCAACATAATGCTTATAACACACAACACACTTCTAAAGAGACAAGAATAACCCTTATCATTCGGAATACACCAGTGTGTGAAATAAGTTTTACTAAAATAGTTCAAGGGTGGTGCCACAATAGCTATTCTGGCACCACCCTTGAACTAAAGCCATTGGTCTATATCCTTATCTGTAACTAGTGTAAGTACTATAATGTAGCTTGCATAATCAGTGTACAAATTTGAAGCTTTGAGCCTCAGTATGATATGGGATAAACAAGAATGCCATTGCCCTTAAGGCTTCCCTACACGGAGAAACGAAATGCGCAAAAAACAAAATATTTTCATTGCATCGAAATGCCTCCTCCGCACACGCAGAAACGCGGTGAAAATTCATTTCGATTGGTACAAGGGAAGTAACTCTTCACTGACACATGCTCTGGTTTGTATCGGTGGATATCGGGTCATATTTCTGACTACTGACGCTTAAAAACTAAACATATAAGACATGTGTGCCTTCACTTGCACAATCAAAGTGAACTGCCGGCCATATCGAATAACCGTAAGTGGCGTAAGCGCTTTTGAATGCGTAAACAAGGTTGGTTCAAGTGAATCGAGGATGCCGCCGTTTCGAAGCGATAGCCGCCATTGTGTAGGCGGCTTCGCAGAGCAGCCGATGAAAGTGGGGTTCAGAAAACTGACCTAAAATCATATTTTGGTAGTACTTTAGTGATGATACTTGATAGATTTCATTTCGAAAATGATTTCTCCGCTTAAATCTTACAGAATCGTGCGTCACATCACGCAATTCTAGCCATAATAGACCTGACTCCACGGCATCGCTTTACCGTTGCTATCCTCAGTGTTTGGGCTTGAATGACGTCAGATTGGCATGTGACCGAGCGGACGGCACTGATTGGGGGACTGGTAAAATGTTTCAGCGAAATGTTTCGCGAATAGGGACAGGTTCTATTTCGTGAAATGTGTCGTTTCGCATTTCGTGAAACGGTGAAATGTTGGAGAAATGTCTGAAATGCGGACATTTTGACGAAATGTTTCGTTTCGTTTCTCCGTGTGAGGAAGCCTTTATATGGCTCCAATGACCAAACCAGTGAAATACATGTTTTCCAAAATTGTATGTTTTTTCACACATCTTTCAATGCCCTGTGACCCATGACCTTTGCGAGGGGTCAACTAAATAAATAAAATGCACAGAAAGGGGCGGTCCGTGGCGCAGTGGTTAAGGCACCTGCCACCAATGCTAAAGGTGCGAGGTTCGATTCCAGGTTCTGGCATCGGACTTTTCTCCTCTAGTAAGTGTCACTGTTAATTTGGGCGGACCGTCAGGGGTTCTTTCTCTGGGTACTCCGGCTCTTCCTCCCCCTGCACTTTGGTATCAGTTTCAGCCAACTTTATAAAATTTCAAATACAAACGATTTCCAAAAACAACTACAGTAGCTCGCTTGAGCTTGCCCTTAGCACCACATGAATGTTCTGTGTTTACGTACAGTGTGTGAGTGAATGAGCGTGATTTACGTGAGCGTGCTTGTTGGGTTCAGTTCGCGGCTACATTCTGCGCATTGAGTTATTATAAATATGAGAAATGAGCCATATAAATACCATGTAATAATAAAAAAGGTCTATCGGTACCATCAGCCACCATTGTGCAAAATTGATTGAAAATTTGCAAAAACTAACGTTCTATCCAAAATTGGCATTTTCACACATTTGTCACCTCTTGTGACCACTGACCTCTTCACAGGTCATCTAAATTAGTATGCATAGAAAGATCTTACCATCAGGTAACTCTATACCAAGTTGGGTTTGATTGATTGATTGTACATTGCTTAACGTCCCGACAGCAACAAGGCTTTCTCAGGACGTGCCTGCACTGCTTGTGAAAAAAAACCCAGAACATTGAATGTATGTCGCCAGCCGGTCAAATACATTAAATAAACCTAACACATGGGGCCTAAATAAAGCTAAGACCATTTAGCAACACACATCCAACATCAAGAGCTACAGGCAGTGCAGGCAGTAGGGAGAGTTTGAAAAAGGCAAATACAGGTGAATGGACAAAGGGTAGACAGAAACACATGCCCCAGAATAGAGAGAAAAACCCACCCTGTGGGGCTGACCAGGGTGACCCTGGGAACTAAAAAATACCTAACCCCACCCAAGTCCCCCAGGGCAGACCCGGGTGGGGTTACCAAGTTGGGGTTTGAAGTTTGAAATAGTATACATGTACAGAGAGAAAAAACAATCTGTCAGCTTAAGCATATTTTTAAACCTATTTATGTACCATGTGTGACATTGATCTTTAAGCGAGGTCAATACAATTGGTATGTTTAGAAAGGTCTTGTCAATAAGTATCCTTATGTTAGATGTAGCTTGAATTGTCTGAGAAAATGCCAACATTAAAATTTACCACAGATGACAAACAACAGCACAAAGATGACAGGCAGACAAATTATGGCGCAATACATACGCTCACTTTTGCTATCGCACGTGAGCCAAATAAAATAGGCCATGTTGAAACAGAGACACAAAGAACAGAAAGTGTTTTTTTTGGAAAAAAGCGCATCAAAATTCACTCACACCTAAAATGAGTCTTTTAACTCCTTCTACCCCAGACACACCACAGCAAGATAAGGATCGACCATGATAGTTCAAGGGTGATGCCAGAATAGCTTGGCGCCTATGGGCGCCAAGCTATTCTGATTGATTGATTGTACATTGCTTAACGTCCCGACAGCAACAAGGCTTTCTCAGGACGTGCCTGCACTGCTTGTGAAAAACAATAAACAGAACATTGAATGTATGTCGCCAGCCGGTCAAATACATTAAATAAACCTAACACATGGGGCCTAAATAAAGCTAAGACCATTTAGCAACACACATCCAATATCAAGAGCTACAGGCAGTGCAGACAGTAGGGAGAGTTTTAAAAAGGCAAATACAGGTGAATGGACAAAGGGTAGACAGAAACAAATGCCCCAGAATAGAGAGAAAAACCCACCCTGTGGGGCTGACCAGGGTGACCCTGGGAACTAAAAAATACCTAACCCCACCCAAGTCCCCCAGGGCAGACCCGGGTGGGGTCCAAGCTATTCTGGCATCACCCTTGAACTATCATGGTCGATCTGTGTCCTGCACTGCAATGTAGTCTTCAGAGGACAACGGCAAAATTTATGGATTTCGGTGTTGGGGTAGAATGAGTTAAACAAGAGAGAGTACACATCATAACATAAGATGACTAGGGAGAAAAGTTACAGAACTCACTTGCTAACCCATTACATACTGAGGCTGATTTTCAACAAATTACTTATTGTCCTATGCAGGCTACCTTACAGATCATGAAACAAATCAACTGTTTTAGTTCAAGGGTTTTGCCAGAATAGCTTAACGCCTGAGGCGCCAAGCTATTCTGGCACCACCCTTTAACTATCATAGTCACATTTATTTCAAGCAATGGGTGTATCACTATCAGAATGTAAAGAGTTAAAAATAAAAAAAGGTTCAGTGTAAAAGTGATGTTTCCTTGTTGCCACTGTTTTGGATCACTTCTGATAGTTCAAGAACTATTTTTCACAACCGCTTACGCACATGTCATAGGGGGGTTGTCTCAAAGATGTGTGCAGAATGCAAAAACATGCACAAGGCCTTCCAAAAATGCATGATTTACACAACAAAGGCAATAATCGTGACCCCTGCTTGTGGATATTCTTTGAATTTTAAAAAAAGTTGAAGGTAATGGTCTTACCTGAAGTACAGTTACAATAGTAATCCAATTCTCCAGACCGTTTGCAGGTACCCCCATTTTGACAGGGGCTGGGACTGCATGGTATGTACACATATTCACATTGGAGCCCAGTGAACCGAGGGGTACACTCACACCTGCAAAGACAAGATAAATATACAACCAAGAGTAAACACATCAATAAGCGCAGGTGTGCCAACAGTTGACTACAACTGCTTCCATAATTGATTAATTCTGATAAAATGCTTGTAAAGTGTCTGTAGAACTACAATACAATACTACTGCAACAAACTACAGGCAAAACAGTTTTACTTTTAGCAGAGTGGGTGGGATTCTGTCCACTAGCACAGTTCTTACTACTCAACTGACAGAACTTCCACTGTTGACTGCCTTTCATTCTGATTCTGGAGAGAAGAGATGGGGCGGGATAAAGTAGTTTATAATTGTGCGTGTGTCTGAGAGAGAGTGTGCTGTTGCGCTTGCGCAGCGAGTCCAGTGTTTTCCTGGAGAACAGCGCTATACAAAAACTATGCGCCATGCTATTCTGGAACCACCCTTGAACTATCATCTAGTCAAATTTATTTGAAGCAAAAGTGTATCAGAATGAAAAGGGTTAAGCAAGCGACCAAAACACAGAAACCGATCTATTCACAAAATGTGTACATACGTGTATGTGCCATACGAGTTGACACAGGTTCCACCATTTGAACACAGATTTTGATCCTCGATGCACTCGTCAACATCCTCCGAACATGTACGACCACGGAATCCCGGCTGACACAGACACTCGAAACCATCAGTTCGTGGTTGGCATGTGCCTTTGTTTCGACATGGCTGAGAGGCACAGTGGTCAACATACTCGCATCGACTCCCTGCGCACGGAACATAAAACAAGAACATTATTTAATAATACTTATTGGTTACAAACACCCAATAACAATGAAGTACATAATTGGAAATGTGAAACTGCTGCGCTGCTACAAACTGCTTGATGTCATAGAAATTCAAAGATATTATCCCAAAAATGTCCAATTTACTTTCATGTAACAACCAGCCTGGTAACAGTGACACAACAGTCAATGCGGCAGTAAGAACAAAATCATGTCACAACCAAGAAATCCCAAAAATAAATTGTTAACCCTCTTTCTAATTAATCTAATGGAAACTAATTTATTTTAACCCTCTGCGTGTCAGCAGCGGTTATCGACTCTATGAATCTTGTAATCACTGCGATTAAAACTGCTACCGACACACAAAAAAAGAGTGATGGTTTCCTGACAAGTAATTTTTCCAAACACAGTTTTCTTTATAAATCTGACTTCTTGGCATTGTTATAATACACTGAGTCACTTTCTTGTTTGTCTTCTTCACTTTTCATGTCCGCATAATATAATATGAACTTGAAATCTACACAGACTTTGCAAAAATATCGACAGCGTAACCAGTTCAGTGCCGAGAAAATTTTAACATCATCCAACTGCACGAAGTACAGTTGCGGGATCTCAATTCCTCTCGCTGACACCACTATGAATCCATGTTCCTGGGACAGCTAGGATTTTGGGGTGTTGAATTAACCCTTTTAGCCCCGGATCCCTATGGTTGACCATGATAATTCAAGGGTAGTGCCAGATTAGCTTGGCGCCTTCTGGCGCCAAGCTAATCTGGCACTACCCTTGAATTATCATGGTCAAGCCATCTAATGCAGCTGGTACATAGTCGTTAGGCAACACCTCCAAAATTTGAGAGATGGGACCTTGGGGCTAAAAGGGTTAACAAAGATGACAGAATAACAACCTGCATCAAATGGCACTGAAGGGGTTAAACCAACAACACTGTGTGGCACCTCATCAAACATTATTTACAATGTGACAGTTATCTGAGAAGGACACTGCTCAGTGATACAAAGCAATCTTTTTTTCAGGAAAGGGGCAGAATTAATTGACAGACTTATTTTTAAACATTTATGTTTTGTCTTTAATGCAAAACATTCCTGTTTTTTTTTCAGTAAACTGTTTCAATTTACTGTTCTTGAAGTGTCTCAGTATTAGGCACTGGATGGGTTGTTTGAAAGACAAAAAAACAACAACACAATAACGTACACACCTCTATAACCAGCGAAACAGCGACATTCATATTCAGCAAGAGAGTTGACGTTAAGACAAGATCCATTGTGACAGGGGTTGACATAACAAGCACTCATTGGGCTGAGACGTTCACACATCGTCCCATTATATCCTGAAAAAAATGAGCAATATTGACAATTGTCGATGAAACAGAACCAAATTATCATACTCACGACTGTATGCTGCTGAACAGTATGAAAAACATTTGTATTAAGAAATCACCCAACAGTTTAGAAATGTATGCCTGCTTTTGCAACAATTGTTATGTTATATATTGTGACTGTGGGGTGAATGTTACCTCTAAAATAGTAAATTAACGATTCACATTTAGACTCCTTGAATAAAAAAACAAACAACATTTACTGGTTAAAATTCTGACTCATACAGTATTGCTACAGTAGATTGTGTAAATGGGCTGTGGAAACATCTGTCTTACCTATGGGACATGTGCATTCCCCTTGCGGTGAAGTGTCACGATTCCGTATGTGACAAGTGCCACCGTTCATACAGAAATTGTTGCATGGGTTGTCATCTTGGCAATATTCCCCAATGTAGTCTTCACCACAGCTGCAAAGACAAGAAAAATAAACCACTAGCAACTACATCCTGACTTCACTGATCTGACTAGTGACTGTGACAGCCGACTTTAGAAGATCTGGTCCACAGGCAAGGGAGTTTAACCCTTTTAGCCACAGATCCCTACAGCAGGAGATGGCTTGACCATGATAATTCAAGGGTAGTGCAAGATTAGCTTGGCGTCTGAAGGCACCAAGCTAATCTGGCACTTCCCTTGAATTATCATGGTCAAGCCATCTCCTGCAACTGGTGCGTAGTCGTTAGGCAACACCTCCAAAATATGAGAAATGGGACCTTGGGGCTAAAAGGGTTAACCCTTTGCGCGTCAGTAGCGGTTTTTCTACAGGAATCATCGCGACAAAAACTGCTACCCACCCGAAAAGGAATACAGATGAATAGACAAAGGCGAGACAAAAAGGTCAAAAGGTGCTCTGACTAACCACTACCTCATGAAACAGCAAACAGCTGTATTCATGGGTGACAGTGCGAACATTTGAAATGACCGAAAACTGTCCATGAACAAACCATGTCCCATCATCCATAGCCAGCAAGAGACATAAAATTCTCATGAACACCTGTGGATGCAGGGGCTCATGAGAATGTATGCCTCTTGTGGATGGAACAGGCTGGCTGAAGGACTGTTTGTCTGAACTCAAAATCTGAAATTCAGCTTTCTGGGATATTTAAAAAGCCGAACCAGTCTCCAGGACTGAAGACTGTCATCCATGTTTATTTCATGATTTATTTCCAACTAAACAGCATGCGATTTTCTTCAGGGTTTGCAATTTGAATTATTGAAACATTTTTGGTCTAAATTAAATATGGCTCATTTTTGACCTACCAGCACTAGACTGATCCACTATAACATTTGGCTCCGCCACTTTAGTTGGGGTCCAGCAAGCGTGCTACACGTGCTTCATGGAAAACAGCACTAGTGTAGACTGCTAGTATAGTAAAGCGCACTATTCGACATTGATTTCTTTAAACCATTTTTAGGATAGCATCTCCTATAAAGTATGCCATACCTAGAGCTTTAAAATAATCAGTACAAACTAAGTATTGGGTCTAATCAGTACAGCATTTGAGGATATCGTCAGTCTAGAGATTACGTAGTTATGCGACCCTAAACTTTGCATTTTATGAAATGTGCGAATTGTCTCATTTTCACCAAATCGAATTGTGATTTTTTTTCATTTACTATAAAAGTAGAGCTTTGAAATGTTGTATGACCACACATTTGTATGCGCTCTTTCCAATGGTAATATCAGTTTGTTTATGTTTAGTCTGAAATTATGGGTTATCCTACCTACATGTGGGCATATCCTGCTATCGAGTCTCTAAAAGAATTTTTGTGCAGGCAATCATCAGTGCACTTTTCTGAAGTCTGTCTGAAAACGTCTCTGTTTTTCCTCCTGAGAACTACTGCTAGTCTATTTACATCAATGAGGCGTCTCTCACTTCAGGAATACAAGGTCAGAGTACATGCACAAATGCTTCACTCACAACTGACAGATCTATGATGCAAATTAGCAGAACAAATGTAAATACAAGCGATCGAGTCAGTCTGTGAATACTATGGTGGAACACAGAGAAGTAGAAATTTTACTTTCGGGCATACGTTGTGATGTCCTGTGATTCTCTCATGGTTCAGTTGACCATGTGGCCAACCACAAGCTTTTATCCATTTTTTCCATGTCTGCCGGTTGTGATAAAGGCTTTGCGAATAGAAAAAAATGTACACCTGTATATCAACTGGGGTATCTGGAATTTGATTTACACTCCCCATAATGACAGTATTTTCCAGGCATCTCCAACACTGCTGAAATTGGCTAAAAATGACTGGGGTATCTGGAATCTGATTTACACTCCCCATAATGACAGTGCTTTCCAGGCATCTACAACACCATTAAAATTGGCCAAAATAACTTTAGATATCCCCACCTTTCTTAACAAGAAAGGCAAAGCCATTATGGCTCACATGTATGACCGATTTACATAATTATGTGTGACCTTTGTGACAAGGGCTGGCTAATGCAGCAGCAAAATACATGTTTTCTGAAAATGTAAGCATTTTTCACACATCTGTCAACCTCCGTGACCCTTGACCTTTGTCATGAGTCAACTAAACTAGTATGCACAGGAAGGTCTTACCATCAGCTATCTATGAACCAAATTTGGTTGAAAAATTTGCAAAATACCTACAAATTTTTCACAAATCAGCATTTTACACACATTTGCCAGCCTCTTGTGACCCTTGACCTTTCCAAGGTGTCATCGAAATTAGTATGCATAGATAGGTCTTACCATCAGGTATCTCTGTATCTCTGTTTTAAGTTGTGAATAGTATTTGAGAAAAAACATCTTTTATCAAAATATGATTATTTTAGACCTATTTCCTGAGCTCCCATGACCTTTCCGAGGGATCATGGGTGTGTTGTCCTGTGAGAGCATGCATGTGTTAATCGTAGGAAACGATCCGATATTTATTTGAGCTATCATGGTTACGATTCACGTACCTCTTTAGTAAGATTTTCTTTCGTTCGCACGTAGAGCGGAATTCGCTTTGTTATTATGCTAAGTTTAACCGGAAGCTTCTAGCAAGGTCGCGCGGAGAATAGCGGTCGATCTTTGTTTTGCGTAGATTCGCGGAGTATAGATTAGAACCTTCAGTTCAAGCAGGTCGCGCTGTCTAGTGACCGCGTACGTGTGTCGTCAGATGTGTAGGCAACATTTCGCTACACTCTTTTATAGACACTCAAATGGTCATAGTTGTTTACTGTGCACGTGAAGTTGGCAGCCGGTCGGTGTTTTTTTTTTTAAGATTATGAATCTTCTGGAAAAATTCCGGCTAGGTCGTGAACTGCCTTCCATACTTTTGTGAGACGTCATTACACAATAGGATTTAGGGATGAAATGAGCAGTCAAATTTTTGTAGACAATTTAGGTTATTCTAGAAAGGTCTTTTTATTTAATGTTTACTATTTTCACTAACGTGTTCCGTTTTGATTGCTTGCGTGGTGTGATTTCATTAGATTATTCTGGAAAGTCGTATTACTATAAAAAGTTGGTGCTAGAAAGCACGGGTGTACATTGTCAGTTGTAGGGACACACAGTTTATCGTAGGTATGTGGCCTGTATAGGGTGTACATTGTGAGAGACACAGCATAACGGTGGTGTACGTTGTGTGAGGAACTTTGTGTCGCCAGTGTTGACATTTGAAGAAGAGACATTGTATCAGTGTTGGTGCATTTGGGAATGCATTGTGTGGAGATCGCATCGCTGAATTAAAATATTGTTGGAACTGTTACTCCTGTGTAGCCTACATCCTTAAGCCACGTGTGGCGGGTTGCAGCTGAATGAAGTTTATTTTAAAAGAACCGTATGTGCGTGCGTTTGGTGTGTTTATCATACTACGACTACGACTCTACCACGTAACAGTAGATTTCAGTGGTGACTCTCCATGTACCCCTTCCATGTTGAAAATCTGAGTTGCATGCGGCATATAAAATGTATCCTGTTTTGTGCTCAAGTTAAGATTTCGATTTGGTCAGAAACATTGTATAATATTCCCAATTCTTCAGTGGGCAGCCAAAAATGACATCAAGTAAAACCTCATCAATTCCTCTAACCAACAAGAAAGGCAATGCCCTTATGGCTCAAGTGTATGACCAATCCACACATGTGACAGTAAATGAAGGGATGGCTGAATACATGTTTTCTCAAAATTTAATCAGTTTTCACACATCTGTCAAACCCAATGACCCTTGACCTTTGCGAAAAGTCGACTAAATTAGTATACATAGAAAGTTCTCATCATCCACTACCTTTGTGTCAAATTTGATTGAAAAGTTTGCAAAAATGTTGATAATAACTACAATTCTATCAAAAATTGGCATTTTAAACACATTTGCCGACCTCTTGTGGCCCATGACCTTTTCCAAATCCAAATTAGTATGCATAAATAGGTCTTACCATCAGGTATTTCTGTAGCAGGTTTGGGTTTGAAGTTGTGAATAGTCGTTGAGAAAAAACATCTTTTGTCAAAATATGGCTATTTTGGACCTATTTCCTGAGTTCTTGTGACCCTTGACCTTTCCGCGGGATCAACCAAATACATAGAAAGGTCTTAATCTCTGTACCAAGTTTGGGTTTGAAGTTGTGAATAGTATTTCAGAAAAAAATAAATTATGTCAAAATACAGCTATTTTTTTTATATTATATTTCCTGATCCCCTGTGACCCTGACCTTTGTAAGAGGTCAATGAAATTGGTATGTTTAGAAAGGTCTTGTCACAAAGTATCCTTGGGGGAAATTTGAAGACTGTAGCTTGAATAGTCTCAGAGAAAATGCCAACATTCAAGTTTACCACAAACACCGGCTGACAGACAACGGACTACAGACGGATGACCACTGGCCCAGAACATAGACTCACTTTTGCTTTGCACGTGAGCCAAAAATGATATAGACATACAAGATGTAGGCCTTTGTTTGATCTGACCACTCCTGATGATTCTGTACAGAGATTTACCAGGTATGAGTGAGAGTGTAGATTTTACCACTCCACTAAGCATCATACTCTTTACCATACATATTGTAAAATAACCTTGTGATCAGCTGCCTACTGTCTTATTTAGCAAGATCAGTAAAATTTATCTAAAGAAAAACAGAACTCTGCTAACAATAACATAATTTCAAACTGACTTCCCACCTTATCAGTCATTTTCATTTATAATTATACTTACTCGCAGTCACTGCGTCCATCTGAAGTCTTGCACGGTCGTCCATTTTTACATGGGTTAGGAAAACATGATGGGATTCCTGCAATGAAAAAAGTTACTCAATTATACTGACACAAATCACTATTGAGTATATGATCTATTTTGTTGATGCTTGCTGCAAAAAGATGGCAAAATCAGAGAACATAAAATTCAGCCATGAAGCTGAAATGGAAAAGAAACTAGTGTAACAGAACACAGAGTGTGGGCTACGTTTTGTTTTACAAAATTAGCAGTCTCCAGTAGTTTTTAACTTTAAGACAGTTCTGTGGTCCACAAGCTTCCATCTCATTAAACTAAGTAAAAGAAAAAGGATTCAAGGTTGCACATCACATACAAATGGCAATATCAAGTATTTGAGCCCTCAATTGCATGGTAAAACAAGAATAGCAAAGCCCTTAAGGCTCACCTGCAGGAGTGATACATATCTAACATAAGTAAAGTGTACCACCACTTGTCTATGTTCCACAACCACTAGAGGAAGGTCCTTAACTGCAGCAAGCCTTTTACTTAGTCTCCCCCCAGCCTCCCCCCCCCCCCTCCTGAAACTGTCAGGTTGTGTGTATACATGTGTGTGTGTAAACTGTGTATTGAGGGGGGATGGGAGGTTGGTTGGGGTGTTTAGATGAAGGGCTTGCTTCAGTAAAGGGTATGCCAAAAAAAATTTCTAGAGTCCGTGAAATTTGTGTTAAAGGGTCAGCTCTCGAATGTGAACCTTCAGCTGCAGCTGTAGCATGAGCAGCACTATGTTTTCAGGCTCCTGACTAGAATTAAAATGAATTGGCACTGCGTGTGCACTTATAGACTGGTCTATGATTTAAGAACTGTATCCAATTTGACCCAAGAAACGAATGATGTAAACTGTCAAAATCTGGATGTCTTGTGATGCAAACCTTTTTGCCAGCCGCAGAAATATCGAAAAGTGGGGGCTGGAGGTGAGGGGGGGGGGGGGGGGGGAGGGTATTGTGACAGCAAGAGAGAGAAAGAAGATGGGTGGGCCTTTACGAACGTGAAAAGGTGGGCCCATTACTTACAGAACCAATGGGGCCATTGACCCCTCAGCTCAAAATGTTATTGGTCATTTGGGGAAATTATGTGTCAATACTCAATGGCACAACTTGGCGTGCTCCAAAAATGAACCCTGGAGGCGCCAAGCTATTCTGGCACCACCCTTGAAATAAAATGCTTGATCTTTCTCACATGTCTTCATGAATAGACATCACCAGTGTGTTCACACAACTTGCACCAATGATGTGTACATTCATTAATATTATTATCTTTCACTAGTCAACTAAAAGGAGAAAGTGCACACCATAACTTTTTTTTGCCTAAAAACATACTTGGAAATGAACAAACACAGCAATAACAAACATAAGAAAATGTTAATAGGAGTCCCAACAATCGCAGTGCGCATGGTTTTGTGTATCTCCACAAGAATTCCCCACAAGAAATCTGGGCAGTGGGCAGATGTTCACATCTGCACGGGACATAGACGACCCCGCCCTCCACGAGTCGCCTGCTGCCTTGCAGGCCTGGCCGCTTGGCTGCGGAAAGGCTAAGGGAAGAAACCCTTGACATCAAAGCCCCCGTGTCTCCGGGGAAGGTTTTTGAGCCAGAGACTAGGACAAGGACAGTCTGATATAAAACCTACGACCCGAGGACCTCGATGCCATCGTCCCAGCTTGCTAGGCCATGGCAGATAAACCAAGGGTTTAAAGGGTGGGGCCAGTACTGCGCACACTGCACTCCACAAAAAAGCTCCACCGCGCAGGCTTTAGGAAACGTCCACGGACCATGACACTGACCATTCCAAGTCCTGTAGCGACGGGCGAGGGGCGAAACGGCAGGTGAAAGATGTCACTGGAAGCCGCAGTCTCAAACCTGCATACAGGCGGTTCAGGATATTGGTCGCCTGATGTTGACCTGGGGATGACAACATCACTCGGCACACCCTGAACGACCAAGCAGCCTTCTCTAGGGACAGCACTGCTTGCTCCACACGGAGAGGGGCCTAGAAAAGGTGGCCTAACCAAAGCTCGTCCCCTCGCAACCCCAGTTGGCTAGCCGCGGTCAACGGGCATCTTCTCCTGCGGTCAAAAAACAAGAAAGAATAACGGATCCACTCTCATGACGACCACGACCGGACTCAACGTAGCATGCTGGAACGTCCGAACCATGCTCGACAAAGCAGACAGCGGACGCCCTGAACGTCGCTCCGCCCTCATTGCCCATGAATTGCGGAGGTTAAACATCGACATTGCCGCGCTCAGCGAAGTACGCCTTCCGGACGAAGGCAGCCTCCAAGAACTTGGTGCTGGGTACACCCTCTACTGGTCAGGCAGGCCTGCATCAGAAAGACGGCTCTCAGGCGGGGGTTTCATGGTCAAGACATCCATTGCGACTAAGCTGGAAAACCTACTCAGACCGCATCATGTCCATGCGCCTCCCACTTAGACACCAGCAACACGTCACCCTTCTCAGTGTGTACTCCCCAACCCTCCTGGCAGAGCCTGCTGAAAAGGACAAGTTTTACACTGACCTGCGCAGCCTCCTACAGAGTACCCCTGCAGACGACAAAGTCATCATCCTTGGCGACTTCAACGCCAGAGTGGGCCAGGACTCTGAAGCCTGGAAAGAAGTCCTTGGCAAGCATGGCGTGGGGAACTGCAATGACAATGGCCGCCTACTGTTGGAGTTCTGTGCGGAGCAGCAACTGGTCATCACCAACACTACTTTTCAGCAAAAGGACAGTCGAAAGACCACCTGGATGCATCCTCGCTCCAAACACTGGCACCTTATCGACTATGTCCTAGTGCGTCAGAGGGACCGCAGTGACGTCCTCCTCACCAGAGTGATGCCCAGCGCAGAGTGCCACACTGACCACCGCCTTGTCCGCTGCAAACTCAGGCTCCACTTCAAGCCAAAACCCAAGAAATGGGGGCCCCCCAAGAAAAAGCTTGATGTTGCCAGCCTTCAGCGTGACGATGTGAAAGCTGCCTTTCAGACAGATTTACAGCGCAGGCTCAAAGACGCAGCGGACCCAGTAGACTCCTTCCCTGAAACACTTTGGGAACAACTGAAAACTGCTATTGCAAAATCCTCTGCAGAAGTCTTGGGTTTCGCCAGAAAGAAGAACAAAGACTGGTTTGACGAAAACGATGTAGAGATCCAGGAACACCTAGCAAAAAAAAGAGCCGCCCATCAGGCCCACCTAGCCCAGCCTTCCTGCCCTGTGAAGAAGTCTGCCTTCCGCCTCGTCTGCAGCAGTCTCCAGCGCAAGCTCAGAGATCTCCAGAATGAGTGGTGGACCAGACTTGCACAGAGGACCCAGCTTTGCGCTGACAATGGTGACTACAGGGGCTTCTACGAAGCACTGAAAGCAGTGTATGGCCCCAGGCACCTGGTACAAAGTCCTCTGCGAAGCGCGAATGGCCAGGCACTCCTCACAGATAATACCTCCATCTTGAACCGCTGGTCGGAATACTTTCAGAGCCTCTTCAGCGCTGAGCGCACTGTTCAAGAAGCAGTCGTCCTACAAATCCCACACCTCCCAGTAATAAAGGTTGAATTGGACGAACCGCCCACCGCTGAAGAGACCCTCACAGCCATCCACCAGCTCAAGAGTGGCAAAGCAGCAGGCATTGATGGAATACTGCCAGAGATCTGGAAACATGGAGGCACAGCACTGCACAACAAGCTCCATGACCTATTTCTCTGCTGCTGGGAGGAAGGAACACTACCAAAAGATCTCCGTGATGCAGTCGTTATCACCCTGTACAAGAACAAAGGCGAGAAGTCTGACTGTTCCAACTATCGGGGAATTACCCTGCTGTCCATTGCTGGGAAAATCCTTGCAAGGCTGCTCCTGCCATCGCTGAAGACCAACTCCCAGAGGGCCAGTGTGGCTTCAGAGCAAACAGGAGCACCACCGATATGGTCTTTGTGCTGAGACAACTACAGGAGAAGTGCCGCGAGCAGAACAAAGGGCTGTACGTAACATTTGTCGACCTAACAAAAGCGTTCGACACTGTGAGCAGGCAAGGCATGTGGCAGATCCTGGAGCGACTTGGCTGTCCCCCAAAGTTCCTCAACATGATTGTCCAGCTACACGAGGACCAGCAAGGCCAGGTCAGACTCAACAATGACCTCTCAGAACCATTCCCTATTCTCAACGGCGTAAAGCAGGGCTGCGTGCTGGCACCAACACTCTTCACCATCTTTTTTAGCATGATGTTGAAGCAGGCCATAGTGGACCTCGATGATGACGATGCAGTGTACATCAGGTATCGTCTCGATGGCAGCCTGTTCAACCTCAGACGACTGCAGGCCCACACGAAAACCCTAGACCAACTGATTCGTGAGCTCCTTTTTGCTGATGATGCTGCCCTCGTTGCACACACAGAGAGAGCCCTGCAGCGCATCACGTCTTGCTTCGCAGATGCTGCCCAGCTCTTTGGACTCGAGGTCAGTCTGAAAAAGACAGAGGTCCTCCATCAGCCGGCACCCAAGACAGTGTATCGCCCTCCTCACATCACCATTGGCGAGTCTGAACTAAAGTCAGTGCACCAGTTTACCTACCTTGGCTGCATTATCACGTCGGACGCCAAGCTGGACAAGGAGCTTGACAGCAGGCTGGCAAAAGCGAACAGCGCTTTCGGGCGACTTTTCAAGCGGGTGTGGCACAATCAACAGCTGAAAACAGGCACCAAGATCAGCGTGTACAGAGCTGTGGTCCTCACCACCCTACTGTATGGTTCCGAGTCCTGGGCCCTCTACCGCAGCCAACTACGACTCCTCGAACGCTTCCACCAGCGCTGCCTGCGTACCATCCTGGGCATTCACTGGAGTGACTATGTCACCAACGTCGAGGTCCTTGAACAGGCTGAAACTGTGAGCATCGAGGCTTTGCTGCTGCGGACACAGCTCCGCTGGGCGGGGCATGTCTCCAGGATGGAGGATCATCGCCTACCAAAGATCACACTGTTCGGCGAGCTTGCTACTGGACATCGTGACAGAGGGGCACCAAAGAAGAGATACAAAGACTGTCTCAAGAAGTCACTTAGTGCCTGCCAAATCGACCACCACCAGTGGTCTTCGCTTGCTGCGGACCGTGACACCTGGCGCTCCACCATTTACAAGGCAGCTGTCTCCTTTGAGGATTCTCACAGAGCTAGCCTTAAGGACAAGCGGCTCAGGAGAAAAAACAGAGATGCCGCAGCTCAGAACCCTGGCCATACCTTCCCCTGCAGCCTCTGCGGTCGAACCTGCCTGTCTCGGATTGGCCTCCGCAGCCACGAACAAGCCTGCAGACATCGTGGTCAACTCCTATAAAATCTTCGTTCGCGAAGTCAAGCCAGAGAGACAAGAATTCCCCACAATTCTCAGCTCAAAACGCTTAAAAATCATGCAAGATTAAGAAAAGTCAAATAATGATTAAGGCTAAGATTTAGAGTCAACATCAACTTTTTAAATCAGAATTTCCCTGTGTAATTTTTTTTTGGAATTCTTGAAAAATGGCTTAGTGTGTATACGGTAACTTTATAAATATGCATTATCAGCGCCTCTTTTCCGCTTTGCTGAACAATCTCTGCTACAGCATGAAACAAAGCTTTCTAGCTCTATTCTCTTTGCATTTGCAGAATATAATGGAAAAGTTTTCTTTTGCAAACTCAATTGCTGGCAGAGCAAAAGAGTAAGTGACTTAACACACAATTTTCTGTGATGTACTAAAAAAACACACGTTTGTTACTATTGCAATATTTTTATCTTGCCACAGCATGTTTTGCAAGATTATTAATATTTAAGATTTTTACTGTGTTGCAGACTATCTGTCATCTGTGTATGTACAAATTCAACATGTATTGATGTAACAATTAACTTCCTTCATAACTTCACTGGCACACCATTCTGAAACTTTGTGAAGTTACCTACTCAAAACTGTTGATGAAATAATAATGTCACCAAATAAATTAAAACACTGAAAGAAAAAAACTCTGCTGAGTATCGGAGTAATGATCTAACATTCCAAATGCAGTAAAAATATTTGTGTGTAATTGTAAAGCACAATTTTCTAAGTAGTAAAACTGTACCTATCTTCACAGAGTTACAGGATGCTGCTGTTGAAGTCAAGTTACCAACACCACGCAGCAGACTGAGATTTTTGTGGAATGGATCAAAATATTACTCTGAAGTCTGAACATTGCTATGTTAACCCTTTTCATTCGGATACACTTTTGCTTTAAATAAATTTGACTATGATAGTTCAATCTAGTATGACCCTTGAACTAAAATGATTGATGATCTATTTTCTTCTAATCTGTAATGTAGCCTTCGCAGGACAATAAGCAAATTTGAAAAATTCAGCCTCAGGACATAATGGGTGAATAATTTTGCATAAAATTGCTAAACAGTGCAATGAACACCTACTTTAGTCATGGAACAGGGTAGCACCTAACAATCACCATTGAAAAAAATTCACGGACAACCTTCACTGTGAAGTTACAAGCAGGGAAAAAAGTGGAGTGCCAAGATTGTGCTCAGTCAACAGTTTTGTATCATCATTTCAATATTTGCAAAAACTGTTCATGGAATGAAAATGATCATCAAACTTTTTAGTTCTAAGTGTGCAACTATAAACCTATCAAGCTCATGGAATGACTGTACGTGATGTGTCAAACACAATCTCATTGTCAATAACATGCCACAGATCCAAATGATATCAAATTCAAAAACATACTTCTGGCAGCAAATTCCTGCTTTTTGATAAGCAAGAAGCAAAAATGAGTGACCAATATAGCAACAAAAATGTCCATTAAGTTACAAGCTAGAAAATCACAGCATTATATTAGCATTTGCTATACACATGTATGCACCACAAATTTGTTGCCTCACTCACTGGGTTTATTTTTTTCCGGTGTGTGTTTATCGGTAAGCGACCGCAAAAATCTAAACATTACCTATCCTTTTATCTAAAATATGCAATAATGCTAGCAATAATGTTGCATTCATTTCATTCCTTCTTTTCATCATACTCTATCATGTATTCATGTGCCTTAACCCCAACGCATTTCAAGTAGTATGGAAGCTACAGGCAATACCAACGTAATGTAAATTGTAATACATGTGGCATGCACTTGGTCTACAAGATACATTCATTTACTCGGTTAGGTTTTGTAAGATTCAGAGACCTGCATGTCACTGATTTGAACACATGTCATGATATAATTATTTTCTAGGACACTCTAAATCTATGGGTTCAGCACAGTGCAAAGAATTAAAAATCTTGATAAAAGGAGACAAAAGCAGAATATAACTTTTCAAGGCACAATTTCCTGCTATGAATTATGATGTGTGTGACTTTGCCCGTGCAGGGTATGCTGCCGCACACTTTTAAGTGAGTGTGAGTGTTTGTATGCGTAACAAAGTGAGTGTATGCGTGTTGTGAGTGTGTGAGAGCGCATTGCAGTGGATTTGTACTCTGCAGGTCAATGACCCTCAATTTTTAGAATGAACACTGATATAAAAGTAGCCCAGATGCATTTAATTATATTATTATTAAAATAGATTAACTACAAGTCTAAGTAAGAACATGTAATTTACATAATCCTACCCGAGTTAGTTTGGCTTTTTTCGTACCAAACAAGGTGAAATTCTGCCAAATGCAACAAAGTACCGATGACAGACTACATGTATCAGCATTATGACAAAGTAACAACTTATGAGTGACACGCCCCCCCCCCCCCCCTCCGCTCGGTAGTTCGTACCCTTCGGAACAATTTCAATAATTCACACCGTACGCTGATATATAACTAACGTTTAACACTACAACTGGAGAACAAAAAGAGTTTATTTCACTGATTTAATCGCATCGACATCTGCGGTCACTGTGTGTTGAAAATTAAAGGTAATTTACGACAAAACGAAATAATTTGTAGTCTCTGTATCAGAACATCGTCAAGTTTCTTGTACAACTAGTTCAAATTAACTTATAATAAAGTAAACCATGGCCATCCTAACCTACTGGCAAACCCAGCAGTTCTGCTGCTGCCGGTGAAATTCAAGATCAGTTCCCCCCACAGTGCCTTCCTTGCACCCCCCCGTGTTCAAAATGGACGACGAAACCAAACAAAGGCTGAGCGGTACTGACATGAAGAGTCAATGATCACAGTGTCTCTTCTCCTTCAAAGGTTCAATGTCTATACCAGCGTTCGTATTCATCAATAGTTCGTATATATATAGTAACTACACTGATTATCAACACAATTCCTATTATAAAGACCTACGAAAAGTCGCTACAACATCTCAGCGAAAGTGACGGAATGCGCTCACCTAGTGCATGGGGAAAGAGCAGAAGCGCGACCAGCCACACATGTGGGCAAAGGCAAGCGCCCAGCATAGCTCCAACGAATGCACTCATCGGGTCGATAATCCTCTTATGGGTGGAACACTTATCCACATTATTATCACTTGATGCAGCACTGTAATAATTCACATTTTGTATCCTTGAATCGACGATAACGTAATCCACACTTGTAGACTTCTTCCACAACAAAGTTTACTTGCTTCGCACTACATTCACAAATGCAAATTGTATTACTCCGCAGCCGGAAAGCACCTGCTCAAAAATTCACATCTCCACACTTGCATTTATCTGTTTGTTATTTCATGAAAGCTAGGATAATATTACAAAATGAATGTTCTGAGTCACATGCTAAACATAAACCACGAAGAGACACGCGGATAAATACAGCACTCCTTAAAATCTAGACCTATTTGCTACTTTGAACTGCGGAAGAATTTCTCCTGAAATGGTTGACCTCAAGCACACTGGGGTCAGGATAGTCTCCATTACAGACCCCATACATGGGTCTGCCAATCTAAACTTCACGCGATGATGTTGCATCTTATTTCTCGCTCAACGATTGTTTAGAATGTTTGGATTTAGTACGTAAATAATGCATCAAATTTTCGTCAGCGGCTGCTGACACCCGTCCTAGAGCCACTCCCCTCAGGCCCAGGAAGATTCAGTCCTCAACTCATGTACGGGTAACTCCGCGGCAGTGACTGAACTGACGATGGGGAACTTGACGCCAAACTGACTTGACCTATGCAATCAAAATAGAAGCCAGAGTGCAGCTTTTATTCCCAAAACAGAGCTTGTCAATAAGTTAATAAACCATGGCATGTGCAAAATAACAGTTTGTAAAGAGAAATAGTCCATATGAGCAAAGCTTGCATCATGATCCATCTTTGCACATCACTTTTTAACGCAGATGATTTCAAGTAAGACAACTCTTAAAAAAGTGATTAACCAGGGCCAGATCAACACTTCTTGTTTGGGACCTTGAACCTCATGCAAAAGGCCTCCACCACGCTAGCATTTTAACAAATTTGGGGTCGGGGGGGGGGGGGGCAAGGCCCCCCCCCCACCGCTGGATCCGGGCCTGTTAACGATGGTTTAACATGACCTAACTTGCTAAAATATGCTCTGATCGAGCGCCACTCAGAATCACAGACATTTATTTGTGTAAAATGTACACTATCCATGTTAAATGTTCAATAGCTTTGCTCTGGCAAGGAATCTGATCTGTCATAGCTTCAGTTGTTTTTTTTTTTTAATTTTTTTTTTAATTATTATTTGTTGGCCTCTGGCAAGTAATGTCACAGTGTAAGACATACTACAGATTTTATGAAGGAGATATTACAATTTATTAACCCTTTATTCCCTGGCATATTTCGCTTTAAAATGACCTATTCCATGCAATATGGGGTTAATGGTTTGCAGTATGTCCTTAGTAAATGCCGGTTTTAAGTCAGTGTGTTTTACAATTCTGCTGGAGAAAAGGGCTAACTCAAATTATGATGTCTGAATGTCGTAACTGAAAGATTTGTCTGCTCTTCTTCTATTCTGTACATGAGAAGAGTTTTTCGCTTACGCAACTGAGGGGAGTCGGCAGTACGGAAAACCTAACTTACGTGCACCTACTTACACGTATTGTGAAAGAAGGGTTAATAAAAAAAAGAGTCTTAATTTAGGCAAAGCAAACATTGACCAACCCATTTTAACGGCAAATCAGCAGTCTGAGCCCGCCCTGGATCAGATCGCTTTAAATTATCGTTCGCGCTAATAATATGTTGCCGCGGCTGGTTTCATTGTTTCATTACTGAGCCGTACTGTACTGCAGTTAAAATGCAGTTAGATTGACTTTATATCATTTGTCTATCCAGTCCCGAGTCAGTGGCGTCACGAGTTCGTTCGTCTCTCCGTCCGTTCATTCACTCATGCATTCATTCATTCATTCATTAGCGGCATTTATTAATTCATCTTTCAATTGTTAAAACGAGCTACTCCAAGCAGAAAAGGTTTAAAAATAGTTTGCAATATTACTTACTTACGCCTGTCACCCCTACCCGGGTATAGGCCGTCAACGAGAGACCTCCAGCAACTCCTGTCCTGTGCTTCTCCTTCGATTCTTGGTTCCCAGTCTCTTGATGTCTGCTTGGAGGTCTCGACGCCAGGAGTTTCTCGGCCTACCTCTTTTCTTCTTTCCCTGGGGGTTCCATGACAATGCCTGCCTAGTGAAACTGGAAGCTGGCTTTCTCAGACTGTGACCGATCCATCCCCATCTTCTTCGCCCAATTTCATTCTCTGCTGTTATCTGCTCTGTTCTCTCCCAGAGTCTGACGTTGCTGATCTTCTCTGGCCAGTGGATTTTCAAAATTCTTCTAAGGCAACTGTTCATGAAGGTCTGTACTCTGTTGACTGTGGTTTTTGTCAATCTCCAAGTCTCTGCTCCATATAGAAGAACTGCTTTTACACTGGAGTTGAAAATCCGGACTTTGGTGTGTTGTGACAGCTCTCTGGAACTCCACACTTTTTTCAACTGGAGAAAGGCTGCTCTGGCTTTACCGATTCGTGCTCTGACATCTGCATCAGTGCCGCCTTTTTTGTCTATGATGCTCCCGAGATAGGTGAAGGACTCCACCTCCTCCAACGGGGTGCCAGCAAGCAAGACTGGGTCTTCCCTGGTTGCGTTCAGCCTCATTGTCTTTGTTTTCTGTTTGTGAATGGTGAGGCCCACTTGGGACGAGATGTCAGCAAGCCTCGTGGTCTTGTCCTGCATTTGTTGATGAGTGTGGGACAGTAATGCCAAGTCGTCTGCAAAATCGAGGTCGTCAAGCTGTGTCCACAGTGTCCACTGTATTCCACTTCGTCTGTGCTCTGTGGTCATCTTCATGACCCAGTCTATGGCCAGTAGGAAGAGGAACGGAGACAGCAGACACCCCTGCCTGACACCAGTTCTGACCTGGAGCTCCCTGGTGAACTGCCCTTCGTGGATCACGCGACATGTCATGCCATCGTAGCTGCTCTTGATCAGGCGGACGAGCTTTGTGGGTACACCGTAGTGTCGTAGGAGTTTCCACAGAGTCTCTCGGTCCACACTGTCAAATGCTTTCTCATAATCCACAAAGTTGACGTACAGCGGGGAGCTCCACTCCAGAGACTGTTCCACGATGATGCGGAGAGTGGCGATCTGGTCTGTACATGATCGGTTCTTCCTGAATCCTGCTTGCTGGTCTCTCAGCTGGGGGTCAACGGAGCTCTTGATTCTCTCCAGGATGATCCTGTTGAAGACCTTTCCTGGTACTGACAGCAAGGTGATTCCTCTGTAGTTGGAACACTTGCTGAGGTCGCCTTTCTTGGGAAGCTTGATTAGGTACCCCTCCTTCCAGTCAGCCAGCATCACCTCCTCTTCCCAGATCTTTCCAAACAGTGGGTACAGCATCTCCACTGTTGTCTCTAGGTCTGCTTTCAGAGACTCCGCTGGGATGCCATCTGGGCCTGCTGCTTTGCCGTTCTTCAAAAATGCCACTGCTCTTCTGATCTCTTTCCGGCTGGGTCTGTCACAGCTGATGGGTAGGTCGGTCTCTGCCGGCTGGATGTCTGGGGGGTCGGGTGGGCTAGGTCTGTTCAGTAACTCTTCAAAATACTCGGCCCATCTGTCGAGTTGGTCTGCTCTGTCTGCAATAGGCTTTCCTTCTTTGTCTTTTACTGGTCTTTCTGTATGACCATACTTGCCTGACAATCTTCTGGTAATGTCATAGAGCTGTTTCATGTTGCCGCTGCCTGCTGCCTTTTCTGCCTCTGCTGCCAGGCTGTCTGTGTAGTCCCTCTTGTCTGCCCTGATACTCCTCTTCACCTCGCGTTTGGCTTCCGAGTATTCCCCTTGTGCCCTTACTTTGGCTGCTCTCGTGCGACTGTTGTTGACAACTGCTTTCTTCTGCTTCCTCACTTCTATCTTCTTCAAGGTCTGTGCCGACAGCCAGTCCTTGTGATGGTGTTTCCTGAACCCTACAGTGTCTTTGCAGGTTGAGTTCAGCGCCTCTCTAACTGCCTTCCACTGCTGCTCTGTGGTGACCGCCTCCTCTTCATTTACTAGCTCCTGTAGCGCTTGAAACCGGTTGGACAGCACCAGTTTAAACTCTTCTCTAACTCTAGTTTCTCTCAGGAGGCCTACATTATAGCGCTGTCTTCTTGTTGTCTCTGTGCGGCTTTTCTTTAGCTTGAGCTTCATTCTTAAGGTAAGCAGATGGTGGTCGGAGGCGACATCTGCTCCCCTCCTCACTCGAACATCTTGAAGGGATCTTCTAAATTTCTTGCTAATGCAGATATGGTCTATTTGGTTCTCTGTTGTATGGTCAGGTGAGACCCAAGTTGCTTTGTGTATTCTTCTGTGTGGGAAGATGCTGCCTCCAATGACAAGTCGGTTTAGAGCACAAAAGTCTACAAACCTCTCCCCGTTCTCACTCATCTCTGAGCCTAGTCCCTGTCTCCCCATCACCTCTTCGTATCCGGTGTTGTCCTCCCCTATTTTGGCATTAAAATCGCCCATGACGATGGTGATGTCTCGCTCCGCACATTTGTCCAAGGCACTCTGGAGTCGGTCGTAGAACTCTTTTGTTTCTCTTCCTCGTCACTGTCATTAGTGGGCGCATAACACTGGATGACGTTCAGCTTGAGCTTTTTCTTGGTTCTAAAGGCTGCTGTGATAATTCTTGGCCCAAGAGGTTCCCAGCCCATCAGCGCTCTCTGTGCCACTGGTGACAGCATGAATGCTACTCCTTCTGTATGGGGGGCATTATCCTCTTTATGACCTGAATACAGAATCATCTCCCCACTTAACAGCCTTTTCTGGCCAGACTGCGTCCATCTGGCTTCACTGATACCTAGCAGGGAAAGGTTGTACTTTTGCATTTCCTCTGCTATCTGGGCGGCCTTGCCGCTCTGGTACATGGTCTTGACGTTCCATGTGCCCATGGTTGTATCCCTGGATAGAGAGAGGCGGCTCGGTCCTGTGGCTTCCGAAGACTTCCGGCTTTCACCACAGGACGTCATAAGTCTTCTGGTAGAAGAACCTTCCTCCTCCAGGAAAGGAATTACTGTTAGTCTTTTCGTCGGCGTTTTTGTAGCTATTTCCTTTTTTGCAGGGTGGGGAAGCTGCCCCCACGCCCAACCCCCTTACTAGGAGGACCAGGGGTTTTCTGTCGGGGTCACCTTCCCTTAGACCATGTTGGTTCATTCGGTGCACCCCTCTCACGAGGGACCCCCTATCCACCACCCAGGGGACGCGCCTCAACGCCATATGGTCCCAGCGCGAGGAGTTTGCAATATCTCCCTTATAAATGTTCTTAGCATGTCTTACAATAATGATGGACAAACTTAAATTATCAAGTTTGAATGTTGTAAAATGAAAGACTTTCCTGCTCTTCTTTTCCTTTATGCGAAGGAGAGTTCCTTCCGTTACGCTCAAAAGGCAGTGGGAAAACATTTGGTACGTGTGCCTACTCACATGGATAGTGAAAAAAGGCGGTGAGGGAGTGTATGAAATGAGAATTGAACCCCTCCAACAAGGACGTTCTGTTGGGCCGGGCAGATTGTACAAAATATTACATGGCGTTCAAGTTGAACGATACCGAACTAGCGTTGAAGAAATAATTATGGTAACAAATTCTACCCCAGAACCGAATCCCCCAAATTTTGAAGGTGCCCTCTGAAGGACTGTATTACAATTCTAGAAACAGATCGAGCATGATAGTTCCAGGATGGTGCCAGAATAGCTTGACGCCTATGGGCGCCAAGCTATTCCGGCACCACCCCGAACTGTCATGCTCGATCAGCGTCTTGCTGTGGTGTGTCAGGGCCGCTGAATGAGTTAAACAAGCATGCAGCTAGAAAAACAAACACACAAAGGCGCAGTGAACTTGGTCACTCTTTCTGTCGCGGCAAAACAATATGATATTACACAACTTCAGACAATACCGGCAGCTCGCGCACATGGCAACGGCACTATGTCAGAGATGGAGGGGGGTGGAGGAATGGTCCGGAGACTGGAGGACACGGTAGGAAATACGGGTGGGGAAGACTTCAACAAAATCTAAAGCGGCTACCTTGTAAGCCTTGCAATTTCAAACCCATGCATGACCTTTAGGCCTGCCAGAGTGGCTTCTGCAAGTTTAGTTTCCTACGGTCCAAACCCTCCCAGACTCATAGTTGCCGCCCGTTATTGCCGTTTTAACTCATTCGAGATGTGCCGTGTCCGGATACGCGGGTAAAGCCGCATAGACACGGCACGTCTCGAATGTGTTAACAACATACGTTGAGACTCGACTTTTTTGTGCTTTGCAAAAACAGTTTTTATTCTTTGCAACTTTGAAACCACACACTTATTTGAAGGGTGACCGCCAGCCACGGATTTGGCCCAAACATGCAAATTTAGATTGACCTGTGCTCCCGGAGTCTGATCATACGCCGTCATGCAAAACACAGCCTCAGGCTATAACATTTCCTCTTCAAAATCTGTTCCGGTTAATTAGCACGGAGGAAACAAAACAACAACAGAAAAAGAAAAAAAAAACCAACCATAAACAAAATAATTTTTAAAAAACCGCTGGGGCTCTAAAACTGAAGTACTGTTGTCATTCCGGAAATGCTATGAACACCCATAACTGAAAATCCCGTGTCTGTTTTCAGACAGTCTGTCCTAAGTGACTGTAGTAGGCATTCCTAATATTTTGAGTAGGTTCACAGTATTTAATTTATGTACCTTGAAACTGTAATTGTTGGCTGACATATTCCATTATAATTTGTTCATTTATATCACCACGTCATAAAATAATTGTAAACTGAATCAATTTGTGGATCTCCGACTCTAAACGCAAACACCTTCAAAACCAAATCCTGGAATCCACTTCTTCCAAAACCCTCTACGCCACCATGAACACACTCCTAGGCACTTCTAAAGACTCTCCTCTCCCCAACACACACAGCAAAGAAGAACTCCCGTCCACTTTTCTAACTATTTTTCGGACAAAATTCAAACTCTGCGCAACACACTCGACACTCTGCCTTCTCCGCCTTGCCCTCCCGACCCCACCTTTTCCGGCACTCCCCTCTCGTCCTTCCGCCCCGTCTCTCAGGATGAAGTCCTCAAGACCATAAAGTCCCTGCCCTTCAAAACCTGCGAACTAGACCCCCTCCCAGCTTCTCTCTACCGTGACGGCCTTCCAAAACTTCTGCCCTTCATTACCGACGTCATCAACGCATCTCTAGAAAACGGCTCCGTCTCCGATATCTTCAAGTCCGCCATCGTCCGTCCTCTCCTCAAAAAACACAACCTCGACCCAAACGAACTCAAGAACTACCGCCCAGTCTCCAATCTCTCTTTCCTGTCCAAGCTTCTTGCGAAGGTTGTTCTCAACCAGCTCAACCTCCACCTCACCGACAACAACCTCCTCAGTCCATTCCAGTCTGCCTATCGCAAACATCACAGCACTGAAACAGCCCTTCTACATATCTTAAACGATCTGCTTCTCTCCACCGACTCGGGCAACATCTCTCTTCTTACACTACTCGATCTCTCTGCCGCCTTTGACACTATTGACCACTCTATCCTCCTCCACCGACTCCACCACTCCTTCGGCATCACTGACTCGGCTGACTCCTGGTTTCTCTCCTACCTCTCCAACAGACAGCAGTCCGTCACCATCAACGGCGTCTCTTCCAACCCAGTCACGCTCTCCTGCGGAGTTCCACAGGGGTCCGTCCTGGGCCCGGTCCTTTTCACACTCTACACCTCTCCGCTGTCCAACATCATCCAGTCTCACCGCATACACCACCACCTCTACGCTGACGACTCACAACTGCTAGACAAAGACAAACTCGACAACACTCAGTCACTACTGACTCGCACGGCTGACTGCTACGAAGACGTGAAAAACTGGATGACAGCAAACAAACTTAAACTGAACGACGACAAAACGGAAGCCATGCTGGTAGGCACTCGCCAGAAACTCTCCCAGCTCCCTCCCTCTCTCCACCTTCAACTCGATAGCACCCCCATCTCCCTCTCTGACTCGGCCAAGAACCTCGGCGTTATCCTCGATTCCTCTCTGTCCATGACCAGCTTCGTCTCCGCGACGGCCAAGGCATGCTATTTCCACCTCCGCCGCATCAGTCAGATCAGAAAATACCTCACTACCGAAGCTTCCACCAAACTTGCTGTCTCTCTCATCTTATCTCGCATCGACTACTGCAACTCTCTCCTTTCCGGCCTCCCTCACTTCACCACTTTCACTATCCAACGCGTCCAGAACAATGCTGCCCGCCTCGTCCTCAGAAAGAAAAAATCCGACCACATCACACCCCTGCTCAAACTCCTTCACTGGCTCCCCATCCCCCAACGCATCCAATACAAAATTCTGTCTCTCTGCTACAAATCCCTGAACAACTGCACTCCTGCCTATCTCTCCAACTTACTTCACCCCTACACACCTTCCCGCTCCCTCCGCTCTGCCTCCGACCCTCTCCGCCTCCACATCCCTCGCACCAAACTGAACACTTTCGGCCCCCGCTCCTTCTCCGTCTACCGTCCATCCACCTGGAACACTCTCCCACTCTCTCTTCGTCAGAAACACTCTCTCTCCTCCTTCCAGTCCGCCCTCAAAACTCACCTCTTTCAACAGTTCTAGCACTATATCACCACACTCCCCACAGCAAGCTGACCGTCGTAATGTTTTTCACTATTTGTGGTACGTGAGTCATTGTCTAAAGCGTGCGCATGCGTGCGTGAGTTGTGAG
>BTPG01000004.1:208036951-208616951 GCA_036245525.1 Semisulcospira habei | reverse complement strand
TAGTTCATTAGTGTTTTCTTGCGGGAACTGCACAGTTAACTCATTCGAAACGTGCCGCCTCCGGAAACGGGGCTTATGCCGCGTATCCGGAGGCGGCACTGCCGTCTCGAAAGAGTTAACTACTCCCAAAAGCAATCACCATTTACGGCCCAAAAGCAGGAAAAAATAAACATAGTACATGTAATCCGATATACATTCAATACGACATTCACTTTGTGTACTAGTCTATGGTTCATCAGTCTTTATATATGATAGTCTTTCGAAAAACTGTGGTCTCCAATCCCCCCGCAAAGGGGGTCCGGTAGGGGGTGGGATGGGGGGGGGGGGGGAGCACTATGTGATGGACTATAACGTTTCACTAGTATCTGCCCTGCTCAAAATGATTTACGTAATCGCCACTTTAACCCTTATCATTCGGAATACACCAGTGTGTGAACTGAATAAGGTAGTCAAGGGCCGCAGTACCAGCGAGAAATAGCCAAGCTATTCTGGCACCACCCTTGAACTAAAGCCATTGGTCTATATCCTTATCTGTAAGTACTATAATGTAGCTTCCATATGGCAGTGCCACAAATTTGAAGCTTTTAGCCTCAGAGGATGGGTTAATGCACAAAATACCCACGCCTGCCCCATCGCCACGTGCGCGGCTTTGTTTTTCCGTCTGTCGTCCCCTTCCTTCTGTAATCAGCTGAGCTCTACAAATTGAGTTGCCTACCAGGGGCGGATCAGTTACATCGGGGAGGGGAGGTTCCAACTTTTGTCAGTCTGGGACGGCCTTCAACCTGACACAAAAAGCCTCCCCGACGCAGGATCTTGCTTCCATGTGGCCGCCGGAAATATCAAATAAAAGGGGAGGGGGGTGGTGGTGGTGGTGGTGGTGGTGGTGGTTGGGGTGGGGGTGGAATATAAGTCTCGCCAAAATATCAAACGGATAGAGGGGGGGGGGGGGCGGGAGGTGGTGGTTCCAAACTTGACGAAAAGGGACTTTATTATAACATTTTACAGAATTTTGAGAAATTTGGGTCGGGGGGGGGGGGGGGGGGGGGGGCGGAACCGGCCCCTGGCCCCCCCCTCCGACCCCCCCCTCCCCCTCCGCAGAACCGACCCTGTCACTACAATGAGAGTGAGCTCCGTCTGCCGCAATGAGATAAACAACGCAGGCTCTTGCCCTTCGAAACGTCTCAGATTGAGGTCTATCCGACCAGGCTGATCACTCAGACACAAAAGCCCGTGGACGGCTACGGACAAAACTGACTTCAGTCAAACGAGGAAAATATAACCGACCGACACCAAACTTGCATTACTGTCCCACACTCATCAACAAATGCAGGACAAGACCACGAGGCTTGCTGACATCTCGTCCCAAGTGGGCCTCACTGACCATCCACAAACAGAAAACAAAGACAATGAGGCTGAAAGCAACCAGGGAAGAACCAGTCTTGCTTCAGCTGGCACCCGGCCGTTGGAGGAGGTGGAGTCCTTCACCTATCTCGGGAGCATCATAGACAAAAAAAAAGGCGGCACTGATGCAGATGTCAGAGCACGAATCGGTAAAGCCAGAGCAGCCTTTCTCCAGTTGAAAAAAGTGTGGAGTTCCAGAGAGCTGTCACAAAACACCAAAGTCCGGATTTTCAACTCCAACGTAAAAGCAGTTCTCCTATATGGAGCAGAGACTTGGAGATTGACAAAAACCACTGTCAACAGAGTACAGATCTTCATAAACAGTTGCCTTAGAAGAATTTTGAAAATCCACTGGCCAGAGAAGATCAGCAACGTCAGACTCTGGGGAGAGAACAGAGCAGATAGCAGCAGAGAATGAAATTGGGCGAAGAAGATGGGGATGGATTGGTCAGTCTGAGAAAGCCAGCTTCCAGTATCACTAGGCAGGCATTGTCATGGAATCCCCAGGGAAAGAGGAAAAGAGGTAGGCCGAGAAACTCCTGGCGTCGAGACCTCCAAGCAGACATCAAGAGAATGGGAACCACCTGGAGTAAAATCGAAGGAGAAGCACAGGACAGGAGTCGCTGGAGGTCTCTCGTCGACGGCCTATACCCGGGTAGGGGTGACAGGCGTAAAGGAAGGAAAGGACACCAAACCTGAAACATAATGATATGAACCTTGTTATGAAGATACTCATTGATAGTCCAGAACCATAACAACTTGATAAACGGTTGAGTAAACGTTTTTCAAAATCTAAAAAGTAGTAATCGTAGATTGTAGTATATTTTCCGCTTGGCTAATTTTGTCAGAGTCTCAGAACCGTCTACTCGAGTCGCGGCGTTGGCGATCGGATACCACCAGGGCCAGTTGCATGAGTGAGGACTGTCCTGCGCCAGCCACTAAGCGAAGTGCTCCGCGATAGTGGATATCATATTAGTGGCTAGCGCAGGACTAAGCTCACTCACGCCACTGATCCCAGCCTCCTGGTTACGACTGACGTGTGTGCGCCGAGTGCGCCTCTTTGGCCTAAACAGCACACGGCACGCACTGAGCGCCCAGCAAAGCGTAGCCTTCCATACTGTTTTGCCCAGTAAAAAGCACTGCTCGCTCCGCAGCTCTCCCCCGTTCCCACGGTCGGCGACGGGTGGGAGCTCAGTTGGCAAGCGGCGCCGATGTGTATCACTTTTCCCGTTGGCTCATGCCTACCTCCGCGCTTAGCTTGTTACCCAACCAAGACCGCTACACAGCACTTGAGCGACTCTCTCAGCGCCGTGGAATACACAAAGCTGTGTGACCTGTGCCGTACGCGGCCGATTCAATCGATTACTAAAACAGGCCCTTTTGTTCACGGCTGGCGGAGGAGTAGTGGAGTAAATGGGGCCAAAACGAAGCAAGGTTCGCGCGTGTAACTGCTGTATACCCTCCTCCGGTCCCACCAACAGTCAGTGAGAACGATTTTGTCCGCCTAAAAGCAATATGTACCGCCACTGACAGTGACTCACACTGACGGCGTATATAAAGAGGAGTGGGGGCGGGGTGAGGGGGGGGGGGAGGTGTTATTTTTGTACAGTCCCGTATAAGTTTAGACGGACAAAATAAGCATGTTTTCAGTTGTGCCTGTTGGATGGGGTGCTGAGGTGGGGGCCGCCCCCGGGGACGTGTTCCAGACGGCAAAACTGAACCTCCATAGGTATAACTGTTCGGCAAGTTTTTATAACGTGACTTTTTCGCAAAAGGAAGGGTAGAGGGAAAAACATTAATTTAGCATTCCGGCAGTGCAGCACCACCGACCCCTTCCTTTCACTCAGTGAGTCCCTGTTCCAACACCTGACCTCAGTCGTGACTTCAACTGTGCCGAATGGCTTTGGGTGAGTCGGCCATGAAATGAAAAATGATAACGGACTCGCTGACTAAATTTAAAATGAATGTCCTGAAACAAATCGTGCATCGTCGACATACCAAGTAAAAAGAGAACAAGATGGGATGACCCACAAAGTTCTTTATGAGAGCTGTCCTCGCTGTCAATGGTCTCTACCAGTTTTGTCTTTGCCTGCCCTGATTCTGATGTTGAATTATCTGAGCCTATTGAAAACTGAAGTCTCGCAGACCTGCCAATGCGTCAGTGAGTTCTATAACAGGTGCAGGACCGTCATACGCGTCATTGCGAATTTGTCAAACGTCATTTCAGTGTCAGTGACGTAAGTTTTAGGTTTTACGTAATTTTATATTTTACGTGATATGAATGAGTTTCACTTTCGCTTCATAGGTTTGAGAAACTAGACCTTCACGGTACAATTTCAGTCTTGCTATAATTTGTGTGAAAGCAGGTTGACTTTACCTAGTGTGTGTACGTGTTAGTGCGTGCGTCTATGCGCGCGCTCCAAACATCTCCAAGAGGCATAGATCTATTCCTCCTGGAGATGCGCGCATGTTTGTGTGTCTGTGTGTGTGTGTGGTGTGTCACGTGTGTGTGTGTGTGTGTGTGTGAGAGAGAGAGAGAGAGAGAGAGAGAGAGAGAGAGAGAGAGAGAGAGAGAGAGAGAGAGAGAGAGAGAGAGCCGCGCGCGAGAGAGAGAACGACGTCATATTTAGAGTATTATGTCAGTGGCCGCATGGTGACGGCAGTTGCTTCTTTTACGTCAACGCCACTGTCTGACTTTTTCTAGATGAGTAGAAGTCAAGTGTTTTTTTTTTTTTAGCGTTTTAATTCTTTCCTGAAAAGAATTACATTTTACTAAAGAAGTTGAAATGATACAAAGCAGGCTAACGAACTCATCCAAAGTCTTTCTCCAAACTAGCTATATTTATTTTAGTCAAAAGTTCAAGTCAGTAAATATGACAAAAATTACGGACTCTAATCTGGGTCAACCGTCTTCCTATAAACGGTTGTTTATGTCTTCAATGAGACATTCAATTACAATATGCTCGGAGGCTCTCTTAGCCACCCACTTAAGAAAGTATTTCGCCAAGTTTCAACGACGTTTTCTTTTGTGTCTTGTTCTTGTTTTCAGCTGTCTGTGCGTGTGTGTGTGTGTGTGTGTGTGTATGTGTGTGTGTGTGTTAGTGTATGTGCGTGCGTGCGTGCGTGCGTGTGTGTGTGTGTGTGTGTGTGTGTGTGTGTGTGTGTGTGTGTGTGTGTGTGTGTGTGTGTGCCGTGTGTGTGTGCCGTGTGTGTTTTAAGTTGGTGTGTTTGTACATGTTTTTCTGGGTGAACTGATGGGTGTCACGGGGTGTGGATTACTATAAACGGTTGTTTATGTCTTCAATGAGACATTCATTTACAATATGCTCGGAGGCTCTCTTAGCCACCCACTTAAGAAAGTATTTCGACAAGTTTCAACGATGTCTTCTTTTGTGTCTTGTTCTTGTTTTCAGTTGTGTGTGTGTGTGTGTGTGTGTGTGTGTGTGTTTGTGTGTCAGTGTGTTAAGTCAGTATGCGTGCGTGCGTGCGTATGTGTGTGTGTGTGTGTCAGTGTGTGTGTGTGTGTGTCAGTGTGTGTGTGTGTGTGTGTGTGTGTGTGTGTGTGTGTGTGTGTGTGTGTGTGTGTGTGCCGTGTGTGTTTTAAGTTCGTGTGTTTGTACATGTTTTTTCTGGGTGAATGGGTGTCACGGGGTGTGGATTAGTATAAAAAGTGGACGCAGTTTATGTTATTGAAATCATCAGTTGTAAATTCAGCAAAAAAGATCCGCAGCCATCAGAGAAATATGCCGGATACAAAGCGGTTTCAGCAAGAGGCATAGATCTTCATTGAGCCCCCCACCCCCATCGCCACTCCCACCCTCGGAAGATCTATACTTCTTGCAGCTGGGTGGTGTTTAACTCATTCTACCCCAGACACACCACATCAAGATAAGGATCGACCATGATTGTTCAAGGGTGATGCCAGAATAGCTTGGCGCCTACGGGCGCCAAGCTATTCTGGCATCACCCTTGAACTATCATGGTCGATCTGTGTCCTGCACTGCAATGCAGTCTTCAGAGGACAAGGGCAAAATTTGGGGATTTCGGTGTTGGGGTAGAATGAGTTAACTCATTGTACCCCAGACACACCACAGCAAGATAAGGATCGACCATGATAGTTCAAGGTGATGCCAGAATAGCTTGGCGCCTATGGCACCCTTGAACTATCATGATAGTTCAAGGTGATGCCAGAATAGCTTGGCGCCTATGGGCGCCAAGCTATTCTGGCATCACCCTTGAACTATCATGGTCGATCTGTGTCCTGCGCTGCCGCAATGCAGTCTTCAGAGGACAACGGCAACATTTGGGGATTTCGGTGATGGGGTAGAATGAGTTAAGCTTCTTTTTTTTTTCTTTTTCCCCTGGCGACATGGAAGGGCCAGGTTACATACTGAGGTGCCGGGAGATAAGCGGATTAATAGTCGAGCTTGCGCGTGATTACGCTGATGTAGCACCGGACGCCGCGGCGAGAATAGTGTGGTTACGTTTGAAACGAACGTCTACCAACAACGAACGAGAGTCATCACGGCTGCCAGCTAACCATCTTCTGCTATTAGTAAACACAGGCAACACTCGAAACATCTCCAAGACGGCTGAGGCATAGATCTATGCCTCAGTCTTGGAGATGTTTCGAGTGCCACAGATGATCATTGTCTTCATGAACCATCCGAACATCTCCAAGAGGCATAGATCCTCAGTCATGATCCCTCCGGGCTCATGAGGATCTATGCCTCTTAGAGATGTTAGGAGCGGTGTTGTCTATCGGGTTTCCGCCGGGTAGAAGCTGGTTATCCAGTGTTGCTTTAGTCGCTCGCGTTCGTTAATGGGAGTCGTTCGGTGTAAACATAACCTCACTAATTTCAAAACCGGCCCGCGGCTCACGCCGCAAAACTGATCCGACCCGGGGTACGCGGCGTAATCGACTCCAGGCACCACCACCGCTTTATTCCTCGCCACGCCGAAGTATCCGGGTTCAGTTTTCGCGTGGGTACCACTGAGCCGAGGTGACCCGGGATCGGCGCGACCCCGAGGTCGATCGGAGCCGTGTAGTATGTACTGCTATGTAATGCAAGTACGAGTAAGTGCCGATCCGCCTTTTTTTTTTTTCCCCCTTTTCTTTTAAAAATCTTTTTTTTAAAATTTTTAAATACTCTACCGTAAAATGTAGTTTGTTTGTCTGAGTGTTAAGCACGTGATATTTCCCATACCCGGCTGCGGAACCGGTTTCAAAAGTTGATCATCAGTTATTGTAGTTCAGTGATTATATATGCTGACGCCGAACACTGAAAGAAATGCCGCGCGACCGATTTTGGAAGTTAGTGTTTCCGATTATTCCAAAAATGTCGCTTTTTTATTTTTTTTTTTTTTTGCTCGTCAGTATATTATTGTACTTCACGGCCTCAGTGATCCCCGCGTTTATGGCCACGAGGGTTCGCCATCCGAGTCCAGTATTTGAGGCAGTGAACGGCCTGAGTGTAGGCGACTATCTTAAAAAACCGGCGCAATTGAGACCTATCCGGCTGCTCCACAACTTAGTCGATGGTTTACAAAAAACAAACAAACAAAGAATAATAATAATAATAATAATAATAATAATAATAATAATAATAATAATAATAATAATGTTTAGTAGCAGTATTTACATTGATACCGTCCTGGTACTGGTGTGAAGTTCATGAATTTTCATATGCTTGAATAATAATTAATTTGTTAACTTGTCGACAGCTAAAAACGCCGGCGAATTTCCCCAGGCTCTTCTTCGGCTTAATCTGAGTAGCTAGTTTCAGTTGTCACTGACTTATACAATTAGACGCCTAGCGTTACGTGTCGAAGTGTTGCCTGTCCCTTTTTAGTCAAACTCAGTGAAACACGCAAACACACATACACACACAAACCCACACTGCCAAACGGACATAGCAAAGGTGACACTACGTAGGCATGTACAGTGAACATTTTGCCATACTCTACGAGGTAATAAATGCAAAATATTCAAATTGTGTAATGACAAACCCGAAACTGATAATAAAACCCCTCGACAAAAACAGTGTCTGGGTGTTTTTACTGAAATCATCGATTATTTTGCCATTGTCAATATATTTCTCAGGTCACAAGGCCGATGTGCATGGGGTTGAGGCAGAGTCTGTTTCCGGGCATTTCGCGCGCCGGGCCGGGTGAGACTATTCCAGTCACAGCACAGTCTTCAGTTCTGGGGTGGGTCGGGATGTGAAATTTCATTTCCAACTTGAAATGAGTTCTGTAACGTAAGCTCCACGCATAGTAGGCAGAACTATGCGTGGATTTTACTGACGTTACGGAACTCGGTTACTTACTTACTTACGCCTGTCACCCCTCCCCGGGTATATGCCGTCGACGAGAGACATCCAGCGACTCCTGTCCTGTGCTTCTCCTCCGATTTTACTCCAGGTGGTTCCCAGTCTCTTAATGTCTGCTTGGAGGTCTCGACGCCAGGTGTTTCTCGGCCTGCCTCTTTTCCTCTTTCCCTGGGGGTTCCATGACAATGCCTGCCTAGTGATATTGGAAGCTGGCTTTCTCAGACTGTGACCAATCCATCCCCATCTTCTTCGCCCAGTTTCATTCTCTGCTATTATCTGCTCTGTTCGCTCCCAGAGTCTGACGTTGCTGATCTTCTCTGGCCAGTGGATTTTCAAAATTCGTCTAAGGCAACTGTTTACGAAGATCTGTACTCTGTTGACTGTGGTTTTTGTCAATCTCCAAGTCTCTGCTCCATATAGGAGAACTGCTTTTACGTTGGAGTTGAAAATCCGGGCTTTGGTGTGCTGTGACAGCTCTCTGGAACTCCACACTTTTTCAACTGGAGAAAGGTTTCTCTAGCTTTACCGATTCGTGCTCTGACATCTGCATCAGTGCCGCCCTTTTTGTCGATGATGCTCCCGAGATAGGTGAAGGACTCCACCGCCTCCAACGGGGTGCCACAAGCAAGACTGGTTCTTCCCTGGTTGCGTTCAGCCTCATTGTCTTTGCAGTTTTCTGTTTGTGGATGGTGAGGCCTACTTGGGACGAGATGTCAGCAAGCCTCCAATGACAAGTCTGTTTAGAGCACAGAAGTCTACAAACCTCTCCCCGTTCTCACTCATCTCCCCTATTCCCTGTCTCCCCATCACCTCTTCGTATCCGGTGTTGTCCTCCCCTATTTTGGCATTAAAATCGCCCATGACGATGGTGATGTCTCGCTCCGCACATTTGTCCACAGCACTCAGGAGTCGGTCATAGAACTCTTGTTTCTCTTCCTCGTCACTGTCATTAGTGGGCGCATAACACTGGATGACGTTCAGCTTGATCCTTTTCTTGGTTCTAAAGACTGCTGTGATAATTCTTGGCCCAAGAGGTTCCCAGCCCATCAGCGCTCTCTGATTCCACTGGTGACAGCATGAATTCTACTCCTTCTGTATGGGGGGTGGGGGACATTCTCCTCTTCATAACCTGAATACAGAATCATCTCCCCACTTAACAGCCTCCTCTGGCCAGACTGCGTCCATCTTGCTTCACTGATACCTAGCAGGGAAAGGTTGTACTTTTGCATTTTCCGCTGCTATCTGGGCGGCCTTGCCGCTCTGGTACATGGTCTTGACATTCCATGTGCCCATGGTTGTGTCCCTGGATAGAGAGAGGCGGCTCGGTCCTGTGGCTTCCGAAGACTTCCGGCTTTCACCACAGGACGTCATAAATCTTCTGGTAGAAGAACCTTCCTCCTCCAGGAAAGGAATTGCTGTTTGTCTTTTCGTCGGCGTTTTTGTAGCTATTTCCTTATTTGCAGGGTGGGGAAGCTAACCCCACGCCCAACTCTCTTACTAGGAGGACCAGGGGTTTTCTGTTGGGGTCACCTTCCCTTAGACCATGTTGGTTCACGGCACCTTATTTCATTCGGTGCACCCCTCTCGCGAGGGACCCCCTATCCACCACCCAGGGGACGCGCCTCAACGCCATATGGTCCCAGCGCGAGGACGGAACTCGGTTTGGAAAAAGAAATTAAGCGGTCGGGACATTTCTAGGCCGTACGCAAAAGCCGCGCAAGGCACGCAAACGCACGCACGCACGCACGCACGCACGCACGCGCACACACACACACACACACACACACACACACTCCGTCTGCACGCACATATACACACACAGATACACAGACACGTGCGCGCGCATGCATGCATGCACACACACACGCGCGCGCGCATACATTACTGAGATTTAGATAAACTTAAAAGTAATCATACATTATGAATGAATATTAACTCTAAGATTTCAACTAAAAACTGAAAGAGTTAAAACTTCAAAAGTAAACTACTGAACACCTAACAACTGTAATTGAAAATATCACACACGGCACACGCACACACACACACACACACACACACACACACACACACACACACACACACACACACAGGTGCTCACGATCGACGTCACACAGTTGAAGAGCGGCTCCGCACATTTTTAGCATTTTGCAACATAATTACTTAATGAGTGACTTTAGAACAACGACAGGGTGATTCAGCTCATCATGCCAAGCAGTTCGGTAGCTTTTCGTGCCATTTGCGGTACCTTTTACTGGACTTTTCAAAACTTCATGGCTCGCAAAGCACAGAGGAAGGCAGCCCTACGTTACCGCACTGTCAGTGTCAGCGGACCGGTGGCAGTCATTCTCGTGTTTTTGGTCGGCTTTCTGCTCCGGTGTGGCGATGTCGAAGCGAACCCAGGCCCACCGAAACGACAGACTCTTTTGACATGCCAGGGGAACCAAGACAACCAGTCGCCCGGGGGTGAGGCAAACGCAGTGTCTGAGCCGACCATTGCTGATGTGTTTAAAATGTTGAATGTGATGGACAAAAAGATGGACAGTATGAAAGCTACAATGCAGGAGCAGATGGACAAAATTCAGAGTGACTTTACTGCGGTGATGAAAGAAAACAGAGAGTTGAAGGAGAAAGTTACGCAGCTGGAGGATAAGCTGGATGATTTGGAGGGGCGGAGCAGACGCAAGAATCTGATCTTTCACGGAATCCCCCACCCCCAGGGGCGCTCAGAGACTTGGGCGGACTGTGAAAAAGCTGTCAAGTCAATGTTGAAGGACGAGATGGGCATAGAGGAGGAGATCGAGGTGGAGCGTGCCCATCGTCTGAAGGGGGGCAAGGCGCCCCACCCCATCATCGTGTGCTTCAACAAGTACAAAGACAAGGAGCGGATCCTGTTTGAGCGAAGAACGCTGAAGGAGAACAAGTCCCGGGTCTACATCTCTGAGGACTTCACCCCGCGGGTGAGGGACGTGCGCCGCAAGCTGCTACCCTTCCTCAAGGAGGCCAAGCAGGCGGGGAAGAAGGCCTTCCTCCGCTTCGACTCCCTCGTTGTTGAGGGAAAGACCCACGCATACGACGCTGCTACCCAGAGGCCAGTGGAGCGCAGGGGGCAGAAATGAGGGGCAGGCCGGCATGTTGACCCAGCAACCAGGAGAAGACAGCCCGTCCCTCATTCAGACCCCCAGGGCCCCCACCATGTGTCTTCAAAGGACGACTTACCTGCACACACACACGCTCAAGTGCCCATACTCAAACCCACACCCGCACACTGTGTTGATGAAAGTGGTAGTGATGAAAGTGGTAGCTCTGTGTTTCGCATCATGGCATGGAATATCCAAGGTCTTGTAAATAAGCTGAAAAGTGTTTCTTTTAGGCAGTTTTGTGAAAAGTGTCAAATTTTTGCATTTTCAGAGATCTGGTCGTGTAAGCAAAATGTTATAGAGGATACCTTTCCAGAGTATCAGGTGTTTTTTTCACCACGTACACAAAAGTTAAAAGGGGGCGTGGCCGTGTGTGTACATAAATCTATAGCCTGTCATGTGTTGCGTTTAATGCAGGCAGCTGAGGATATTGTGTTTCTAAAGATCGGTAAGTCTGTTTTGAACTCTGCATCTGATGTTCTGGCAGCATTTGTGTATGTGGCTCCAGAGCGTTCTGTTGTATATGGTGAAGATAACGTTGATGGTTTTGAAGTGTTAGAAAACTACATGTCTCAAGTGTTACGTGCTCACCCTGAGCTGCCTTGGCTATTATGTGGCGATTTTAACGCCCGTACTGCCGGTCTGTCTGATACTGATTTTATTGATGGCAATTCACACGTGCAGCCTTTACAGGAATTAACAGATCTGCTAGAGGATGTACCACAAAGCCCACGGAGGTCAAAAGATATTGGCGTAAACAGTTTTGGTCGGAAACTGATAGAACTATGTCAAGAGTACTGTTTGTTTATTGTCAATGGCAGAACGAAAGGTGACAGTGAGGGAGAAATTACGTGCGTGGCCAACAGAGGCAAAAGTGTGGTGGACTACTGTATTTGCTCTAAATCCGTGTTTGACCTAGTGACCGATATGTTTGTTGCAGACAGGTGCGAGTCAGACCATTTCCCCATTGTAACCACGTTTACTTCTATTCAGTCTGTTTATTCATGTGATGATGATGATTTAAATGATATAATACTAGAGGAAGGGGTTAAATTTGTTTGGAAAGAAAACTACGCTGAATCCTTTTGGGCATACATTGAAGATAATCAGGAGACTCAGTTTCAACACTTTTCGTCAGCGCTTGACTCGAGTGTAGAAGAAGGGTCGGCCTGTTTTGTAGCATTCATTCAGAAGGCGGCTGACAAAATGAGGTCAGGTAAGAAGGTAGGTGAATCCCGTGCACAGCCGCCGTGGTGGGACTCGGACTGCCAGTTAGCAAAACAAAACAAGTACCTACAGTTGAAGCAGTTCAGACACACAAACACACATGACGACTTAGGGAAGTATCTTGACATGAAGAAAGAATTTAAGAAGTTGTGTAAAACAAAACAAGTAGAGTACAACGCACGGGTTTTGAATGAGCTCAACGATGCATGTAATGATGCAAACTCAAGAACATTTTGGCAAAAAATAAAGTCTCTGACTGGCGTTAAAAAGTTGTGTTCTGATGTCATTTCACCACGCGTGTGGTATGATTATTTTCGTAATTTGCTAAATGTGGATCAGAATGTTGATGATTCAGGTTTCAGCAGACAGGCCGAGGGTGTTTTGAATGACCATATATCTGATGATTGTGATGGTTGTCACAATGCAAAATTTGACGAGGAAATCACGCAGGATGAAATTCGCAGTGCTATTAATAACATGAAGAAAGGGAAAGCATCAGGCCCTGATGGCTTGCCCACTGACCTTTTTCATCATGCAGGTGAGATCCTTGTGAAATTTCTGCATCCTTTGTTTAATCGTGTGTTTCAAAGTGCGGAATACCCTGAAAGCTGGACCATGGCTGTGATATTTCCACTACACAAAAAGGGTAACCCTAGAAATGTTGACAACTACAGAGGAATTTCTCTTCTGAACGTTATCAGTAAGTTGTACAGTTTTGTCATTAACAACAGGTTGGTTCGTTTTTGTGAAGAGAATGATTGTATTCCTGAGGCCCAAGCTGGCTTCCGTAAAGGATACAGTACTATAGACAACATTTTTTGCTTACAGGCACTAGTACAAAAGTATCTTAGCAAGCAGGGTGGCCGTTTTTACACCATGTACGTAGATTTTTCTAAAGCTTACGACAGTGTGCACAGGACAAAACTGTTGTATCTCTTGTTACGTAAAGGAGTTCATGGAAAGTTGCTTCAGACACTTGAGAGTATGTACAAACATGTAAAAGCTGCTGTAAGGGTTGGAACCAAAGTTACCGACTACTTTGATTGCATGTCAGGGGTGCGACAAGGTTGTGTGTTGAGCCCACTGCTGTTTTCTATCTTTCTTTCAGAATTTGAGACAGAAATATCATCGTGCGGTGCACGTGGCATTGATATTTTTGCAGACCCACTGGGTATTTTCCTTCTTATGTATGCTGATGATATAGCCATTGTCTCTGACTCTGTAGCAGATCTCCAAAAGAAAATTAATTGTTTAGAAAAATACTGTAAAAAATGGGGTCTCACTGTGAACATGGACAAGACAAAAGTGGTGGTCTTCAAAAATGGAGGTTTTGTGAAAAATTGTGAAAAATGGTTTTATGCTGACAAGCAGATTCAAGTCGAGTCCAGTTATACTTACCTTGGTGTGATATTTTCCTCTACTCTGAACTGGGCTAGATGTGTAGAAAACTTAGCTGGAAAAGCCAGGAGAGCAGTTGCAGGCATCAAAAGACTATACTTCAAATTACAAAACTTGCCAGCTGACACTGTTTTTCACATTTTTGATGTCAAGATTAAACCCATTGTGCTATACGGGTCAGAGGTCTGGGGTTTCCAGACTTACTTACTTACGCCTGTCACCCCTACCCGGGTATAGGCCGTCGACGAGAGACCTCCAGCAACTCCTGTCCTGTGCTTCTCCTTCGATTCTACTCCAGGTGGTTCCCAGTCTCTTGATGTCTGCTTGGAGGTCTCGACGCCAGGAGTTTCTCGGCCTACCTCTTTTCCTCTTTCCCTGGGGGTTCCATGACAATGCCTGCCTAGTGATACTGGAAGCTGGCTTTCTCAGACTGTGACCGATCCATCCCCATCTTCTTCGCCCAATTTCATTCTCTGCTGTTATCTGCTCTGTTCTCTCCCAGAGTCTGACGTTGCTGATCTTCTCTGGCCAGTGGATTTTCAAAATTCTTCTAAGGCAACTGTTCATGAAGGTCTGTACTCTGTTGACTGTGGTTTTTGTCAATCTCCATGTCTCTGCTCCATATAGGAGAACTGCTTTTACATTGGAGTTGAAAATCCGGACTTTGGTGTGTTGTGACAGCTCTCTGGAACTCCACACTTTTTTCAACTGGAGAAAGGCTGCTCTGGCTTTACCGATTCGTGCTCTGACATCTGCATCAGTGCCGCCTTTTTTGTCTATGATGCTCCCGAGATAGGTGAAGGACTCCACCTCCTCCAACGGGGTGCCAGCAAGCAAGACTGGTTCTTCCCTGGTTGCGTTCAGCCTCATTGTCTTTGTTTTCTGTTTGTGAATGGTGAGGCCCACTTGGGACGAGATGTCAGCAAGCCTCGTGGTCTTGTCCTGCATTTGTTGATGAGTGTGGGACAGTAATGCCAAGTCGTCTGCAAAATCGAGGTCGTCAAGCTGTGTCCACAGTGTCCACTGTATTCCACTTCGTCTGTGCTCTGTGGTCATCTTCATGACCCAGTCTATGGCCAGTAGGAAGAGGAACGGAGACAGCAGACACCCCTGCCTGACACCAGTTCTGGCCTGGAGCTCTCTGGTGAACTGCCCTTCGTGGATCACGCGACATGTCATGCCATCATAGCTGCTCTTGATCAGGCGGACGAGCTTTGTGGGTACACCGTAGTGTCGTAGGAGTTTCCACAGAGTCTCTCGGTCCACGCTGTCAAATGCTTTCTCATAATCCACAAAGTTGACGAACAGCGGGGAGATCCACTCCAGAGACTGTTCCACGATGATGCGGAGAGTGGCGATCTGGTCTGTACATGATCGGTTCTTCCTGAATCCTGCTTGCTGGTCTCTCAGCTGGGGGTCAACGGAGCTCTTCATTCTTTCTAGGATGCTCCTGTTGAAGACCTTTCCTGGTACTGACAGCAAGGTGATTCCTCTGTAGTTGGCACACTTGCTGAGGTCGCCTTTCTTGGGAAGCTTGATTAGGTACCCCTCCTTCCAGTCAGCCGGCATCAGGGGTTTCCAGAGACATGATGTAATTGAGCAGGTTCATATAAAGGTTTGTAAAATGGTCCTTGGTGTTGGAAGAGATGTAAAAAACAATATTGCGCTGGGTGAGTGTGGAAGATTCCCTATGTATATTGATGCCTATGTTCGAATGGTGAAGTACTGGTGCAGACTTCTTACCATGTCAGAAAACAGATACCCAAGACAGTGTTACACGATGTTATGTATGCATGATGCTTCAGGTAGATCGAACTGGGCTACGCAAATAAAGACTCTATTGTGTATGCACGGATTTGGGTATGTATGGGAAATGCAGTCAGTTGGAAACACTCCTCTGTTCATTCAGATATTCAAAGATCGGCTGATGGATTGTTTCCGACAGGACTGGCATGCATCCCTTACCTCAAACACAGAATACTGCTATTACCACCCAGAAATACTTAGAGCCAGTTACATAGGGCAGCTGAACTCTTGTGAACTCAGGCGGGCAATATGTTTACTTAGATGTAACCGTTTACCTTTAAACGGAGTATCCAGATTTGGAAAACCCATCACTAATCCAGAATGTAATTCATGTGATTGGCATAAGGCTGAAGATTTGTGTCATTTTCTGTTCGAGTGTCCAAAATATGCCCCTTTACGTAAAAAGTACATTCCACTGTTTTACTACAGATTCCCATCCGATCTTAAAGTTCAGCTGCTGTGTGGAAACCTACATGATAAACTGGTCTTTAAAGTTGCTATGTATATTTCAGGTTGCCTTAAATTAAGGAATTAGAGGGATTTGCTTTGAACTTTTCTTGTTTTTGTTTATTTATGTGCGCTGATGTAATGCTATATGAGTGTGTTTTACAACCACCTTCCTGTATTTTCTGGTTGTAAATTGTATTTTGTGTTCATATGGGCCTGATGGCCTGCAAAAACTGAAATAAATTTATTATTATTATTATTATTATTATTATTATTATTACACACACACACAAACACACACGCACGAACGCACGCACGCAAGCACACACACACACACACACACACACACACACACTTGTGCGCTAGTTGTAAGGCAGCACAAGAGTAACGTAAGACACCCGTTACTCGAGTGATGCGTTACACACACACACACGCACGAACGCACGCATGAACGAACGCGAGCGCATGCAAGTACACGATGCGAATTGAAATATATAATAGCAGATTAAAGTAGCATGAGAGAGAGAGAGAGAGAGAGAGAGAGAGAGAGAGAGAGAGAGGAGAGAGAGAGAGAGAGAGAGAGAGAGAGAGAGAGAGAGAGACAGAGAGAGACAGAGACAGAGACAGAGAGACAGAAGTCAAGCTGTGAGATACACATTTTTTAAGAGTATCGAAATCAGCTGAAAATGTATCTTTTCGTATGGAGGCTAATACAAAAAACAAAAAAAACACAAACAAACACAAACAAACAACCAAACAAACAAAGCGGCCATTCCTCCGAAATTAAAACTCTTTATGTAACTAATACCCACTCTGTAGAAATATCAAGCAGACAATTTATGTACAAGTCTGCAACAAACCCGCTGCACCCATTACTAACGAACGAGAAATAACTACATGTCAAAACATAAAAAGCACTTACCCCACAGTATATGCTGTCGGGTCCGTTTTCCACGTCAACCAATCCAGGGGGAAAAACGGATGGTTCAATAGCATATCCGTTGAAAGGTCCTGGTAAATCAAAGTGGCACAGTTGGAGTGCGCCTGAGTTGATCAGTGTTCAGGTCGCACTCCATAGGCAATAGATTTCCCTGTCCCCCATAACCCGCCCGTCATGGCCGTCCATGATCACTTCGGTGCTGTGGACGTTAAACCCGAACTAACTAACTAACTAACTCCACGTCAACCGACCACTTGGCATGCCCCACATGGAAAGTCCTGTAGCTTCCGCTTTTTCGGCACAGTGTTGTTCGTCAGTACCAGTAAATGCACAGATACACCACACGAAAGTACAATAAACAACTTAAATTACCGCGTTCGATTCGATAATTCCTATTTATGCCCCCCTTGCACAAGTAGTGATCTGCGTTGGTTGGTTGGTTGGTTGCTTAGTTCGGGGCCGTTTAACGTCCACGGCACCGAAGTGATAATGGACGGCCCTGACGGGTAGTTATGGGGGGCAGGGCAATCTATCGCCTATGGAGTACGACCTGAACACTGATCAATTCAGGCGCACTGCAACTGTGCCACTTTGATTTACCAGGACCTTTCAACAGACATGCTATGGAAACAAGTCCGTCTCAAGTTTTTCCCCTGGATTGCGGTCCAGCGGTTACCGGGACCGGGACGGAACCCACGACCCGGTCGGAGATTCCCCTCGCTCTCTTGCTCCGACACTTAACCGCCTGAGCTATTCAAGTTCGGACTCGGCGTTCTTTCGGTGTCCAGTTTTATCAGTACCGGATGACGATGCCGTTTGTGCAGGAAACGTACCGTAATGTCAGAATAATGTGCAAAGACATTCTTATCTGCATACACAGCCTGGCGTCACACTTCGTTAGCATTAACCCACTCAGCCCTGACCAAGAGATGGTGGTCAACCATGATAATTCAAGGGTAGTGCTAAATTGGCCCAGCGCCTGTTGGCGCCAAGCTAATCTGGCACTGCCCTTAAATTATCATGGTCGATCCATCTCCTGCAACTGGTGCATATGACGCCTCCAAAATTTGGGAAATACGGCCGTGGGGCTGAATGAGTTAATCGGGGTGATGTATTTCAGTGGGGCATCTGCTACTGTGCGATTGTCATCGGAGATGGACACTAAGGTGTTAACGGCTATTAGACGGGTAGCGCTTCCGCGGCCCCGACTTCAAAGGAGTGCGTATCTTACCGACGGGGTAAGATATGGGCAGGTATCAAGTTAAACGGTAAAGGACGGATCCTGACTAAAAGGTGTCGCTGGCTAACGCCTTCCAAACGTAATGGGCTAGAATGTTTCGGGGTGGGCAGGTGTATGGGATGAATCCGGCCCAGGGGCGGATCTGGGGGTCGGGGTGGGGGTTCCATGGCAGGGGCGGATCAGTTACCTCGATGGGGCCGGGGGCGGGGGGGGGGTGTTCCAACTTTTTGTTTTGGACCTTCAACCTGACACAAAAGCCGCGCCTCCCCGACGCTAGACCTTCTTCCCTTCCAGTGGCCGAAAAATCAAACAACTGGCAAAGGCGGGGTAGACTGAAGAAGGCGCGTGTGTCAACACTCTCGCCACTATATCAAACGACGGGATGGAGGGGAGGTGGGGGTCCGGAAGGCCCCTACGATCCCCCTAGATTCGCCCCTGCATGGGTTCCGGACCGGACCCCCACCCCCCACCCCTTCCCCCCAGGACCCAAAATTCTTTAAAATGCTATAGAAAGTCCTTTTTGGGGTGTTTGCCCCCTCCCCCCTCCTCCCCGTTTTATATTTTGGCGAGCTTTTTTTTTTATACACACACGCTCCAGACCCATCCCCCCAGTCCCCCCTTGACCCCCCCCCCCTACTCCGTTGTGGCTACCCGTGAGAGTCTTGACAACCCCCCCCCCCCCAACACATAGAGTTTTTAGGGAGTATAAATATATTTTTGAGAAATTGTTTTGCAAGGTTTCTTTATTTCAGGCTCGCAGTACAGCTGGTCGTCTACTACCCGTTTAGTGCACATTGAGCAGCTGCGTCACTTAATTGTCGATGTTCAGAAACATGTTCAATTAGTTTATTGTTGCGGCCAAGAAACAGTTGAGACGGTGACTGAGTCAGTTATCACTTCTGACACGCGACAGCGGTGCCCGCTTAGCAGCATACCGTCGGCATTTAGTTTTCAAGGGCTGATTAACGGGAGGCTTTTATGCACCAAAGTGAAATAACATCAATGCTGATTTTTGCAATAGACTACTGATTAACTATTAGTCATTTGCCATGCTTTAGAAACGCGTAGAGAGAGAGAGAGAGAGAGAGAGAGAGAGAGAGAGAGAGAGAGAGAGAGAGAGAGAGAGAGAGAGAGAGAGAGCCTAGTGTCACGTGTGCGCCGCGTGTATGTGGCTGAGTGGTGTGAAACAGTGGTCAGTATTTGGGCTGTGGGGAAAGGGGGGGGGGGGGGGGCGGTACACCGAAAGAAAATACCGGCGGCTTAAAAATACCGTGAACTGAAATACCGCTACGAACTTTCGCCAGTTCGCCATGACGTATGCAACGCCAGTAGTGATTACTGTTATTATGGGACCTTACCAGTCTATTGCGCAGCTGAAGAACCTGTTTAAAGGGAATGAATATAGAATGTTTTTAAGTCACTTCTATTCAAGGGACTTTTTAGGACGGGTCGCGGTGGGGCGAATTTAATAGCATATCCATGATGTCAAGGCCGGACGGGCAGGCTAAACCTCTAACAAACGAAGTAACAAGATAAAACTAAATCATGTCGTTACGCTAACCTCGCTGCTGAACTTTTGACGTACATTTGGCGCGAAGCGCCGTATGTGTGTATGTCCCTTTTTATAAGAGCTGTCTTCGCTATCAAGGGTCTCTACCTTTTGTCTTTGACTTGATTCTCATTTTCAAATATCTCCTTTTGAAAAAGCCTCGCAGATGTGCCAATGCGTCATAGTGAACTCTATAAGGGGCGCGCGCAGTGCATACGGCGCGTCATTGGTTTGTCAAACCGCTCAGTTCTGATTTGTCAGTCATGACGTATATTTTTGTTTTTACGTGATTTTATATTTAATGTGATATGAGATTCGCTTTCGCTTCAAGACTTGGGGAAAATGGTAACAAACTAGAATTTCACGGTACAATTTCAGTCTTGTTGTAATTTGTGTGAAATCAGGATGATTTTACATTACATGCTATAAGTACATCTGCATGCTCTTATGATAGCGCGTCGATGCAGTGTGTGCGTGCGTGCCTGCCCGCGCTGCAAACATCCTCAAGAGGCATAGATGTTCGTGCGCCCTCCGGGCACTTGAGCATCTATGCCTCTTGGAGATGCGCGCATGTGTCATTGGTTTGTCAAAAGTGATTTGTCATGACGTATTTTGTTGTTTTTACGTAATTTTATATTTAACGTGATATGAGTTTTGCTTTCGCTTCAAGACTTGCGAAAATGGTGACAAAACTAGAATTTCACGATACAATTTCAGTCTTGCTATAATTTGAGTGAAATCAGGTTGACTTTACCTAGCTACATGCTGTACTAAGTCTACCTGTTGCTCTTCTGAAAGCGCTTCGATGTGTGTGTATGCGTGTGCGTGCGCGTGAGTGCAAGCGCACCCTGCAAACATCCTCAAGAGGCACATGAGGATCTATGCCTCTTGGAGATGCGCGCATATGTGTGAGAAAGAGAGAGAGAGAGAGAGAGAGAGAGAGAGAGAGAGAGAGAGAGAGAGAGAGAGAGAGAGAGAGAGAATTACGTCGAATTCCAAACGACTTGAAAGGTAATCCAGACCAAAAAGGTGACTGCCAAGCGTGTGAAATGCAAAGAAGTACCCAACGGAGAAAGAAACACGCTTAGAAAAAACGGTACAACACAATTTATTGACTTGAAAGGTGTTTGATATGGTACTTGTGTATTGTCTGGCACTGACTTCAAGTGGATTGTGCAATTTGACTCTGAAAAAGAGGAATTTGAAATCGAGTACTAGTCTGACTGTCAGTTTTTACTTAGGGACGAGCAAACTTTGCTCTTTATTTATATATTGATAGGAAAACACGCATGTATTTTATCTTGAGAAATATCTTAAACTTCCGATCTTTCTTTTGAAACATTTCAAAGAATAGTTCGCAATGACCTTGACCTCCAAAAACTATCTGCAATAAGGATACCCCATTTCTTGACAGAGGCTCAGGTGCAACAGAAAGTTGATCGCTTAGATTAACTACTCCAAACGTTTAGCATAATGGCCTCAAACGACCGCGTGATGTCATCACTGCAGGCAATACTTGCTTGTCATGTCAATAGGTATCCTCAGCAAAGTCCAGTCAGGAGTGGTTGGCCTCTGATGAGAAGACGCTAGAAGCACTTTTGTCAGATTTTCATAACTGATGGTAACATGCTCATCATTTATTTTAACTTAGAAGTCCACGTCATTGTTCATATTTTATCAGTGGCGCGCGCAGGCAAAGCAAAATATCCTGTAAGAAATTTGTTTTTCAAAAGTGTTAAAGTCTGTTCATGAGCAGCGGCAAACTCTCAGTGCTCAGAACGTCTTGTTTGTTCTTGAAAATGCCGGTGACCACAAAGCCAAGGTCACTGTGTACTACACAGAGGAGCAAAACATTTGTGTTTTTCCTCAATCATCATTCAGTCCTTGCTGCGACCAATGCGACGTTTGGTTCTTGCCTAAACTGAAAAAGATGGGATGAACCATAACCCACAAAGTCCCTTCTATATGAGAGCTGTATTCGCTGTCAAAGGTCTCTACCTCAGTTTTGTCTTTGACTTTATTCTGATGTTGAAATATTTCCCGCTTTTGAAAAAAGCCAGGCAGATGCTGCCAATGCGTCATAGTGAACTCTATAAGAGGCGCGCACAGTACATACGCGTCATTGGTTTGTCAAACGTCATTTATCATGACGTAGTTTTTTGTTTTTACTTAATTTTATATTTAACGTGATATGAGCTTCGCTTTCGCTTCAAGACTTGGGAAAACGGTGACAAAACTAGAATTTCACGGTACAATTTCAGTCTTGCTATAATTTGTGTAAAATCTGGTTGGCTTTACCTAGCTACATGCTATAATAAGTACACCTGCATGCTCTTTTGAAAGCGCGTCGATGTGTGTGTATGCGTGTGCGTGTGCATGCGTGCATGCGCGCCGCGCTGCAAACATCCTCAAAAGGCATAGATGTTCATGCGCCCTCCGGGCACACGAGGATGTCTGTGCGGTGAAGGAGTTGCTTCTTTTACGTGACCGCAACTGTCTGACTTTCTCCAGATGTCAAGTTTTTTTTTTTTTTGTTTGTTTGTTTTTTTTTTCTGAAAAGAATTAATTTTTACTGAAGAAGTTGAAAGGGTACAAAGCTGGCTAACGAACTCATCCAATTCCTTTCTCCAAACTATCTATATCGGGTCACCCGAATGCTCTTCTCAAAGCGCGACTGACGCGCGCGGCGCGCGCGCGCGCGCGTGTGTGTGTGTGTGTGTGTGTGTGTGTGTGTCTGTGTGTGTGTGTGTGTGTGTGTTAGTGCGTGCATCAGTGCGCGCTCCAAACATCTCCAAGAGACATAGATCCTATTGCGCTCTCCGGGCGCATGAGGATCTATGCCTGTTGGAGATGCGCGCACGTCTGTGAGAGAGAGAGAGAGACAGACTAGAGAGAGAGAGAGAGAGAGAGAGAGAGAGAGAGAGAGAGCGGCGCGCGCTAGAGAGAATTACGTCATATTTCGAGTATTATGTCAATGCGTGGTGACGGAGTTGCCTCTTTTACGTCACCGCCACTGACTTTCTCTAGAAGTCAAAGTTTTTTTTTTTTTTTTTTTTTAAACTGTTTTAAGTCTTTTCTGAAAAGAAATAATTTTTACTGAAGAAGTTGAAAGAATACAAAGCTGGCTATCGAACTCATCCAATCAAACTAGCTATATCCAAAATTTGATGAGTACAATATGACAAAAATTACGGACTCTAATCTGGGTCAACCGACTTTCTATTTACTTACTTACTTACGCCTGTCACCCCTACCAGGGTATAGGCCATCGACGAGAGTCGGACCTCCAGCGACTCCTGTCCTGTGCTTTTCCTTCGATTTTACTCCAGGTGGTTTCCAGTCTCCTGATGTCTGCTTGGAGGTCTCGACGCCAGGTGTTTCTCGGCCTGCCTCTTTTCCTCTTTCCCTGCGGGTTCCACGACAATGCCTGCCTAGTGATACTGGAAACTGCCTTTCTCAGACAGTGACCAATCCATCCCCATCTTCTTCGTCCAATTTCATTCTCTGCTGTTATCTGCTCTGTTCTCTCCCAGAGTCTGACGTTGCTGATCTTCTCTGGCCAGTGGATTTTCAAGATTCTTCTAAGGCAACTGTTTATGAAGATCTGTACTCTGTTGACTGTGGTTTTTGTCAACCTTCAAGTCTCTGCTCCATATAGGAGAACTGCTTTTACGTTTGAGTTGAAAATCCGGACTTTGGTGTGTTGTGACAGCTCTGTTGAACTCCACACTTTTTTCAGCTGGAGAAAGGTTGCTCTGGCTTTACCGATTCGTGCTCTGACCTCTGCATCAGTGCCACCTTTTTTGTCGATGATGCTCCCGAGATAGGTGAAGGACTCCACCTCCTCCAACGGGGTGCCAGCAAGCAAGACTGGTTCTTCCCTGGTTGCGTTCAGCCTCATTGTCTTTGTTTTCTGTTTGTGGATGGTGAGGCCCACTTGGGACGAGATGTCAGCAAGCCTCGTGATCTTGTCCTGCATTTGTTGATGAGTGTGGGACAGTAAAGCCAGGTCGTCTGCAAAATCGAGGTCGTCAAGCTGTGTCCACAGTGTCCACTGTATTCTGCTTCTTCTCTGCTCTGTGGTCCTCTTCATGACCCAGTCTATGGCCATTAGGAAGAGGAACGGAGACAGCAAACACCCCTGCCTGACGCCGGTTCTGACATGGAGCTCCCTGGTGAACTGCCCTTCGTGGATCACGCGACATGTCATGCCATCGTAGCTGCTCTTGATCAGGCAGACGAGTTTTGTGGGTACACCGTAGTGTCGTAGGAGTTTCCACAAAGTCTCTCGGTCCACGCTGTCAAATGCTTTCTCCTAATCCACAAAGTTGACGTACAGCGGGGAGCTCCACTCCAGAGACTGCTCCACGATGATGCGGAGAGTGGCAATCTGGTCTGTACATGATCGGTTTTTCATGAATCCTGCTTGCTGGTCTCTCAGCTGGGGGTCGACGGAGCTCTTCATTCTCTCCAGGATGATCCTGTTGAAGACCTTTCCTGGTACTGACAGCAATGTGATTCCTCTGTAGTTAGAACACTTGCTGAGGTCGCCTTTCTTGGGAAGCTTGATTAGGTACCCCTCCTTCCAGTCAGCCGGCATCACCTCCTCTTCCCAGATCTTTCCAAACAGTGGGTACAGCATCTCTACTGTTGTTTCTAGGTCTGCTTTCAGAGCCTCCGCTGGGATGCCATCTGGCCCTGCTGCTTTGCCGTTTTTCAAAAATGCCACTGCTCTTCTGATCTCTTATCGGCTGGGTCTGTCACAGCTGATGGGTAGGTCAGTCTCTGCTGGCTGGATGTCTGGGGGGTCGGGTGGGGTGGGTCTGTTCAGTAACTCTTCAAAATACTCGGCCCATCTGTCGAGTTGGTCTGCTCTGTCTGCAATAGGCTTGCCTTCTTTGTCTTTTACTGGTCTTTCTGTATGGCCATACTTGCCCAACAATCTTCTGGTAATGTCGTAGAGCTGTTTCATGTTGCCGCTGCCTGCTGCCTGCTGCCTTTTCTGCCTCTGCTGCTAGGCCGTCTGTGTAGGCTCTCTTGTCTGCCCTGATACTCCTCTTCACCTCACGGTTGGCTTCCGAGTATTCCACATGTGCCCTTGCTTTGGCTGCTCTCGTGCGACTTTTGTTGACAACTGCTTTCTTCTGCTTCCTCACTTCTATCTTCTTCAAGGTCTGTGCCGACAGCCAATCCTTGTGATGGTGTTTCTTGAAACCTACAGTGTCTTCGCAGGTTGAGTTCAATGCCTCTCTAACTGCCTTCCACTGCTGCTCTGTGGTGACCGCCTCCTCTTCATCTACTAGCTCCTGTAGCGCTTGAAATCGGTTGGACAGCACCAGTTTGAACTCTTCTCTCACTTCAGTCTCTCTCAGGAGGCCTACATTATAGCGCTGTCTTCTTGTTGTCCCTGTGCTGCTTTTCTTTAACTTGAGCATTATTCTTAAGATAAGCAGATGATGGTCTGAGGCGACATCTGCTTCCCTCCTCACTCGAACATCTTGAAGGGATCTTCTAAATTTCTTGCCAATGCAGATATGGTCTATTTGGTTCTCTGTAGTATGGTCAGGTGAGACCCACGTTGCTTTGTGTATTCTTCTGTGTGGGAAGATGCTGCCTCCAATGACAAGTCTGTTTAGAGCACAAAGTCTACGAACCTCTCCCCGTTTTCACTCATCTCCCCTAGTCCCTGTCTCCCCATCACCTCTTCCGCGTATCCGGTGTTGTCCTCCCCTATTTTGGCATTAAAATCGCCCATGATGATGGTGATGTCTCGCTCCGCACATTTGTCCACAGCACTCTGGAGTCGGTCGTAGAACTCTTGTTTCTCTTTCTCGTCATTGTCATTAGTGGGCGCATAACACTGGATGACGTTCAGCTTGATATTTTTCCTGGTTCTCGACTTACTATAAACGGTTGTTTATGTCTTCAATGCCGGAGACATTCATATCAGTTACAATATGCTCGGAGGCTCTCTTATTCACCCCTTTCGCCAAGTTTTAAGCTTGTGTGTACAGAAATATCGGAGATTCTCATGTTTACATATATACGCACACACATACATACATATACGCGCACACGGCGCTTCGCGCCAAATGTACGTTCAGCAGCGAGGTTAGCGTAACTAGACATGACGCAATTTTTATTTTGTTACTTCAGTTGTGAGAGGTTTAGGCCTGCCCGCCTTTGACATCATTGACATGCTATTAAATTCGCCCCAGTTTAATTAGGTGCGTAAACGAGATAGGGTATTTTCATTTTGATTTTGACACTGAGCAGCAAAGCCAAAGTGGTTTGCCTTTTCTGTACACATCTCTAAAACCATTGGGGCTGGGAGCGTACCATGCCCAGCCATCTGTTCATGCGGGCATTAATGTGTAAACATGGTTCCCTAAAGCCAAAGTAGTCATTGTACAGTGCACAGCCCTCGAGTTTATTTTTAGTGTCTTACACAGGTAGGGTGACAGACTTTCGATTTTAACTGCAGCTTTTAGCCAAAGTAGGGAGCGTACCATGCTCAGCCCTGTGTTCACACAGTCTTTAATTAAGTGAGTAAAAAAGGTAGGGTAATTGAATTTTACTTTTGACAGCCCCAAAGTCAAAGTTGTGTGCCTTTTTTGCACTTCTCCCTTAGGCCAAAGAGTAATCCAGACCAAAAAGGTGACTGCCAAGCGTGTAATATGCAAAGAAGTACCCAACGGAGAAAGAAACACGCTTAGAAAAGACGGGTACAACACAATGTATTAATATTTCGGGTAAATACCCTTTGTCAAAATAGACAAACAAACAAACAGAGATTAGCCGCTACTTATCTTCATTGGCACAAGGAATGATTCCTTCTGCCAATGAAGATAAGTAGCGGCTAATCTCTCTGTTTGTTTGTTTGTCTATTTTGACAAAGGGTATTTACCCGAAATATTAATACATTGTGTTGTACCCGTCTTTTCTAAGCGTGTTTCTTTCTCCGTTGGGTACTTCTTTGCAAAGTGGGGAGCATACAATGCTGAACCCTATGTTCACGCACGCTTTAAGTAAGTGACTAAATGCGGTCGGATGTTTGAAATTTGTCTTTGACAGTCCAAGCCAAAGTGGTCTGCCTTATCTGTACACATTCAAAAGCCAAAGTAGGGTGTGTACTACACAGAACTCTTAAGGTTATGCGAGTTTTAATTAAAGTGAGTAAACGAGGAAGGTTGATTGAATTTTGATTTTAACAGCCAAAAAGCCAAAGTAGTCTTGTTTTAATTTTGACAGCCCATTAGCCTCTGATGATCTTCATAAACAGTTGCCTTAGAAGAATTTTGAAAATCCCCTGGCCAGAGAAGATCAGCAACGTCAGACTCTGGGAGAGAACAGAGCAGATAACAGCAGAGAATGAAATTGGGCGAAGAAGATGGGGATGGATTGATCACAGTCTGAGAAAGCCAGCTTCCAGTATCACTAGGCAGGCATTGTCATGGAACCCCCCCCCCCCCCCCCCCCCCCCCCCCCCCGAGAAAGAGGAAAAGAGGCAGGCCGAGAAACACCTGGCGTCGAGACCTCCAAGCAGACATCAAGAGACTGGGAACCACCTGGAGTAAAATCGAAGGAGAAGCACAGGACAGGAGTCGCTGGAGGTCTCTCGTCGACGGCCTATAACCTGGAGTAAGTAAGTATTAGCCTCTGATACACCTAGTCAGTCTACATAAGGTACTGCATGCACATGCGATCGGCGGTGTTGATTTACCAGTTATTTATACAAACTATCTGCCAATTTGAAGAAAAAATGTAAACAGAGATGCTGCCCACAAGAACATTAATTTTCTATACACTTCAGTTTTACATTTTTAATTTTCTGATCTTTGCATCACAATCAATTAATAACATTCAGGAAGTGCATTACAAACCTGACAATATGGTGGTAATACCAAGCAAAATATATAAAAATGCTGATATCCCAAAAGCATAACACAAGAAAAACATTGAGGGTATCTCATGCTATAATTTGTAAAAAGTGCACTGTCTTCTGAGAGCAAAAAAGTGCACGTTGACAGTATGTCCCATATCCATCAGCATGAGGTTGGTGCAATAACCTGGGTGCTTCTCACAATGCCTTGAAATCAGCTAGCTCTATAATGGCCTACCTACTTGCAATGCATACCAGGCAGATATTTCATTCAATCTAGGCTGGATGGTAGGGACAGTTTGATCCCGCCTTGTGCATGCAAACAAATGGCCAACAACTATCAATCCACACACAAAACATTACAAAACTAATTCAACAGATCAAATGTCAAATGACACGTTCTTGAAAACTGTGGCTGTCAAGCAGCATAGGAACATCATATTGAAGGTGATAGTTCATGAGACACTTCATGTCATCCGGGCTCTAGACTGGCAATGGAAAAGTTCCTATCAACCTCTAACTTCACCCTCTTGTGCAAGCAGCCATCAGTGATATTTACATCAACAGTGTTTGCATGCATAAGAGGGTTAAGTACTTGTAAACTGTGGCTGTCATGCAGAATAGGAACATATTATACCACATAAAGGTGACAGTTTTTCTTCTTCAGCGTTTCCTCGGTCATGCTAAATTTTCAGATGTGTAGCTTGGATGAATGCAGCTGTTCGCCGGAGCGAGTCAGCTCAGCCCCAAAGCTTTTGTAGCTGTCCACTGCTTCAGGCCAGAAGATCTCACGTAGATTCTGGTATGCTGGGCACACTTGGAGAACATGGTCTGGTGTCAGTTTTCCTGTGCCACAGGGACACTGGTCTGTGTGGCTGATTTTAAGTAGGTAGAGTGAGAAAGAGCTGACAGTGGCCTGATCTTAGTACGGTAACGCACGCAGACTTGCCCACAGTCGTACGCACAGACTCTCACGCAACAGACGCATACACCGCCACTGACTCAGACGGGCGCATTCATGCGGTAAAACACAACACACGGGCTCCCTTTCTAAAGTAACCTTTATACACTATAAATGAAAAAACGACTTAAATGATTATCAACTATATACACTGTTCTATTATCACACCACACACGTATCACAATATCTTTGCCAGGTTAGGTCTTAGTCTCACATTGCCTCCAACCTGTTTGATGTTGTTGCCTGGTTACATTGGTCCTTCTCACGTCTAGGCGTGAAAGTCCTTCGTCGTACGCTTATTGCCGTCCTGTCTCTCTGGGCACGGACGTCCTTGTTCTTGTACGGTACTCAGTTCTCGCTTGGACTTGGGTGTCTTGGTTCCCAGTCAGACTCACTCTCAGAAGAGCTGGAGGGATGACCTCCCGTAGGTCCCACCTGCGACTCGACGTCTCGGCGTCCGTCTTTCCACTCTTGTTACAAGAACTCTGAATAGACAACAAAAGTCCCAACGTAACACTTGCTAAACACACAACATACTATAAATAAATAATAATAATAATACCGTTATTATATAGGCGCTTTTTCTCAATTTTGGGGAAATCGACTCAAAGCGCCGCGCCTGAAACCCAATACACACACTCACGAAACAGACACGGATTTACGCCATTTAAGACAAACACAGTACAAGACAAACGAAGGGCCAGTCAGCTACTGAAGTTACAGAGATTTTTGATCGCTTGTATTTGAAATTTGTAAAGTGGCCTGAGACCGGTACCAAAGTGTGGGGGGTGGAAGAACCGGAGTACCCGGAGAAAGAACCCCCGACGGTCCGCCCGAATTAACGGTGACACTTACCAGAGGAGAAAAGTCCAACGCCGGAACCCGGTATCGAACCGCTCACCTTTGGAATTGGTGGCAGGCGCCTTAACCACTGCGCCACGGACCGCCCCATTGGATCAATGAGAAACGTCACGTAACCTGGCTGATACAAATAACTCACACGTTCATTCACACACACACGTGCTTCATAAACTATTTTCGTATCACCCCCATATCTCTGTCACTATCTTGAAACAGACTATAGCCTAACTGACACTCTTGCTATACCTTACTCTATACCCTGGAAAAGACTATGCTTACCCAACCACGTACTATCTTCATAGTGGCTTAAACATACACACTTCATATTCCTTTAGTCATCTAACTCGGTAAACAACTGTATACAAAACACCGGTTACTTCACCGAATTCTAAACATACTATAACTAAACCAAACCGGAACACCGCTATACAACCACATTAATCTTACCACGGCATACTGTCTTTAACTAAACAACTATCAATACTACGTTTATAGAAACATACCTGAAATCTAGGCTTCAGAGTCTTGGAATGCGGGCTAGGTAACTCAAACACAACCGTTCCATACGACAAGACAGCCCGCACTACCGATCTAGACCTCTGACAGTCACAGCTTCCGCCTAGAACTCACTAAACAGAACTCACTAAAAATACCGTGCTAACCATGTCTTACAGATTTCCCGTGCGTCGAGTGCCACACGGACTATTGGCACCAACAAACCGTTAACAGAAACCGTACCGTACTAATCCTATTGTGCGAGCACTATGCACAAGCACAGAGCTTCATCACAATTCCCCCTTCCTCGGGAAAAAAAAAGAAACGACCGAGTTTCTTTTTAAGACTACTCGACGTAATGTTATCCGAAAACAGGAAAGGACTAACTTTGACTTTATAGAACATAAGAAAAAAAATTACAGCCTTACGCCTCAACGCACAACTTAAGATCGCACAGCGACAGCAAAACAGAACTAACGCGTTAAAACCTCCAGAAATGAAAAAAATCCAACGACTGCCCACCCACAAAACACACAATCGCGAGACTCCAATCTCCGATCTACCTACATATTGGGTGCTGAGCGGCATTTCTGTCCGCAACAGAAGTATGCCGTCTCAGACCAACCCGACTATTGGGCCACACCCGCTGACCGATTCCCTGTTTCTGGACGGAAATAACACGTTCCCTCTGCCACCGCTAGGAACATGAGCTCGCTTAATCGCTCCAACTTTAGCGATGACTGGCTGCACACCCTTCATGTTACCCAAAACTAAATCAACTACTGGCTCGTCGATGACACACGAAACCAGACTACCTGTAAAAAAAAACTCTGTGTCAATCTCTATCTTAGCTAACGGAAAAACTTCTATCTTTCCTCCAAACAAAACTACTTTCTGTGACTCGCCTGTGAACTGATCTGGTCTAACAAGGCTACGCCTGACCCCCGCGGTCGTTGTACCGGAGTCACGGAGAACAGAAACAAGACATCCATTTACAACCCCGTCTACCAGCGGTAGGCAACCATCTCCGTTAGCTGAACACACCGCGCCCAGCTGTGGTTCCTCCCCGACTGGGACCGCAAAACTGGCTACGTGAGTGGGCTGCACCGCCCCATCCACCATACCAGGACTATTAGGTCCTTGATGAGCCAGATGGCCGTGCTCCTGATAACTAGCAAACTGCGCGCCTGCACTGTAGGACGGACAGCTCCGACTGAAGTGCTCGTACCCACTACAAGAAAAACACTGCGTGTCCGAACTCGCAACACGACCACGACCATACCCACGCAAAGAAGTCCCTCCACGTGCGTACGCATCGCTACCGCCATTGCTGTTACCTCGAACACCGCGTCGAAAACGCTAAGTACCTCTACCGTTAATCCGCTGGGCTCCACGTAAAGTATTGATGCCCCGGTAACCCCCAGACGTGTTAGCAGCGACCAACCCGACTGGCGGTGTCTCGGTCCTACGCGCGTGGTTTTTCGTAGGATGCGCCATCCGAAAAGCCTCCGCATTCTGTACTAACTCGTCCGTAGTCTTGAGGTTACGCTCCCTCAAGAATACCGCTAGATCCTTGGAAACGCTACCAAAGAACTGTTCAGCCAACATGAGATCGAACAATGCTTCGTACGTGTGGTCGATCCTTGACAGTTCGACCCAACGTACGAGCAAATGGGACAATCGTTTGCCAAACGACATAAACGATTCCCCTGTCTCTGGCCGACAAGCTCTCAAGCGTTCTCTAAAACCTTCCGCATTACACTGGAACTTCTGCAAGAGACACTCCTTCAAAGTCTCCTACTCTATGTTCCCCGAAACGGTCAAACTATGGTAAAGACTCAAGGCCTGACCCTCAAGCACAGACGAAAGCAAAACGGGCCAGTTGGCAGGAGGCCAACTCAACGCCTGCGCGTGAGACTCGAAACGACACAAAAAAGCGTCAATAGAGTTCACGGACTCTTTAAACATCGGCAGCTTAGGAAAATTCCGTATGCCTCGGCCTACTGAATCACTATCTGCTCTAGATCCCGCATCTCGAGCTAACTGTATTTGTACCTCCCTATCCTTTTCCTCTTTCTCTCTCTGGTACTCTAGTTCCTTCTCTCTCTAATTATTTTTTATTATTTTTTTGGAATATTATTGCTACGTTTGTTCTGTTACCAACATGCCAAAATATAATGTAAAAACTGCCCCACAACGACCTGATGAGTTGAGAATTGGTCACCTCAACATTTACCATTTAGTTAATAAGGTGCCAGATTTGTCTGTGTTCTTAAACACGCCAACACATTTTCATGTTTTTGGTGTATCCGAGTCGAGGCTCAAAAGCACTGTCAGGGATAACTCCATCTCAGTTCCAAACTTCTCAGTACTCCGCAGAGATGCCTCAAGTCCCCAGCACACTGGACTAGCAGTATATATACATGATTCGATAATTAGTAACGTTAAACGACGACAGGACTTAGAGTCAGCCGAAGTTGAAAGTTTATGGGTCGAGGTGAAAACATCTAAATCCCCCACAGTCCTTGTTGGCTTTATCTATAGAAATCCAGCAGCCAACTGGGACTGGTATGATGACTTCGTAGAAATGATGGATAAAGTTAATCAAAGTAAAGATAACATTGTTCTTCTGGGCGACTTTAACATTGACCTACTTAAGCCCAAAGGGCACCATGCTGCATGGGCATCAACAACAGCCTTATTCGGTTTAAAACAATTAGTTAAAAACCCCACTAGAACCACATCTACATCCTCAACCTTAACTGATCACGTTTACGTGACAAATGACGATACAATATCAAATGTGCAGGTTCCCTCCTTAGCTGTTAGCGATCATAACCCAGTATGTTGTAACGTCTCCATGAAACTAGACAAGCAAAAAACTAAAAGACATAAAACTATCAAATATCGCTCCTTTAAACACTTTAATAAAGACGAATTTCTGTGGGACCTGCACAATGCTTTGTTTACTGAGGTTTATGATCACCAATCTCCTGACAGTGCACCCCACCCGGGTCTGCCCTGGGGGACTTGGGTGGGGTTAGGTATTTTTTAGTTCCCAGGGTCACCCTGGTCAGCCCCACAGGGTGGGTTTTTCTCTCTATTCTGGGGCATGTGTTTCTGTCTACCCTTTGTCCATTCACCTGTATTTGCCTTTTTAAAACTCTCCCTACTGTCTGCACTGCCTGTAGCTCTTGATGTTGGATGTGTGTTGCTAAATGGTCTTGGCTTTATTTAGGCCCCATGTGTTAGGTTTATTTAATGTATTTGACCGGCTGGCGACATACATTCAATGTTCTGTTTATTTATTTTTTTTCACAAGCAGTGCAGGCACGTCCTGAGAAAGCCTTGTTGCTGTCGGGACGTTAAGCAATGTACAATCAATCAATCAATCAATCCTGACAGTGCCTTGTCGTGCTGGATGGATCTGTTTCTCAGTGTACTCAATAAACATGCGCCAATACGTGAAAAACGAGTTAAACATTCCACCATACCACCGTGGTTAACAGCGGATATCAAGCAGGCCATGTCATTTAGAGACAAACTGAAAAAAGAGCAAAAGTACGAAGAATACAAAACACAACGCAATCGTGTCAAATATTTAGTTAGAGCGTCTAAGAAGTCTTTTTTCCAACAAATGATTCGAGACAAAAAGGACACGGCATCTGTTTGGAAAGCTCTGAACGTCATAACAAAGGGTAAATCAGCACCCGAAATCCCATCTCATATGTCAGCTGATATATTAAATAACCATTTCTTAACGACAGCCGAAATATTGGCATTGTCAGCTGCAAATAACAGTAAACCGTATGAAGTGCCGAGTTCTTTCAGAGAACACTTTAAAAAAACAACTATATCAAATACTTTCACCATCCCTGATATTACAGTTGCGGAAGTCGGCAGATATATTTCTAGCATGCCCAACAAAAAGTCTGCTGGCATTGATGGTATTGATAATAAAACCCTAAAAATCTCATTACCGTATACAGTAGAATCACTAACATATATTTTCAACCTCTGCATAAAGCAAAGTACATTTCCAACCATTCTTAAAGAAGCAAAGGTAATCCCAATCCCTAAATCAAAAGATCTTGAAGATATTAATAACTATCGTCCAATCTCCCTTCTGTCAGCTTTGTCAAAACCCCTTGAAAAGCACATTCAAAAACATCTCCTTGATTTTCTGGAAAAAGGTAAATTACTTAATATTCACCAGTCTGGTTTTAGACCGAAACATTCTTGTCAGTCAGCACTGACACATATTGTAGACAGCTGGCTGGAATCAATCAATAAAAGCCTGATGTCAGGAGCAGTTTTCTTAGACCTTAAAAAGGCGTTTGACCTTGTGGACCATGACATTCTCCTAAATAAGCTAACAGTTTATCACTTGGACGCAACCGCTATAGAATTCTTCCGATCATATCTCGAAGACAGAAAACAAATGGTGTACGCCCATGGAAGATACTCTAAGCAAGGAAATGTAAAATACGGCGTCCCCCAGGGATCTATTTTGGGCCCTCTTCTATTCATACTATTTATTAATGATCTACCGTTGCATATCACTAATTCTGACGTTAATTGTAATCTATTTGCTGACGATACGAGTCTTCATGTTTCTGGCAAAAAAACGACGGACATTAGCCATAGTTTACAATGCAGTCTCAATGAGGTATCTGACTGGTGTAGACAGAACCATATGGTTCTTCACCCAGCAAAAACAAAGAGTATCTTAATCGCCACGCGGCAAAAACATCAACGCCGACTACAGCCATTACAATTACAATTAAACGCTGAACCTGTTGAACAAGTCACTGAGCGTAAATTCTTAGGAATACATGTTGATGATCAACTGTGCTGGGAGACCCATATAAATGCTGTTTGTAAGACCATTGCTAAAAACACTTTCTTATTGTCCCAGCTTAGACATGTAACGGATACAAATACCCGTAAATTGTTTTTTCATGCTCATATAAAGTCCCATGTTGATTATGTCTCCACAGTGTGGGACGGCTGCAGTGATGTCCACATGAAGAGATTAAACTCCATATACAAAAGAGCTGTAAAAATGATAGATAGACGCCCCATCCCTACCACAGACAAATTTAGATATTTAAACATTCTCAGTCTACGTCAGCAACTTACATTAAACAAATGCGTCTATATGCATAAGATACTGAATAATATGACACCCCAGTATCTAACCACTAAATTTATATCTCACCAAGAACGTGAACGGACCTCAAGAAACAATACCTTACCCCTACCACTGCCAAGAATTGACCTTTATAAAACTAGTATGTCATTCTCTGGTCCGTTTGCTTGGAATTCCATCCCTGCACATTTGAAAACTATTACCTCAACAGGAAGTTTTAAAACAAAACTTTTTGATTACCTGATGAGTCAGACTTAGTACGTTTCTCAGGTACTGTAATATTTCCTGTACCTCACGTATTTCATACAGATGGTTTTTATATGTGTGTGCGCGTGTGTGTGTGTGCTCGTGTTTGTTTGTGCGTGTGGATGTATGTGTGAGCGGCGCGCGTGCGTGCGTCTGTGCATGTGTATGTGATGAGTATTATTATTTTTTCTGTATAAAATGATGCTATTGGGTTTTGTATGTACATATATATTTTATAGTTTCCCTTCTTTTTTATCCTGTAGATGTTAGCAACGGCAAGTTTGTAAAATGGCGATTTGTTTTCTGTCAAAACTTTTTACCGTTGAAAAATAAAGTTTCATCATCATCATCTCTTAAAGCATGTTCCCTCTCGTCTTTCTCTCTCTCTGAAACGCTAGAGACTTCTCGTTCTTCTCTCTCTGAAATGCTAGAGACTTCTCGTCTTTCTCTCTCTGAAATGCTAGAGACTTCTCGTCTTTCTCTCTCTGAAATGCTAGAGACTTCTCGTCTTAAATGCTCTCTCTTCTCTCTGTACTTCTAACTCTTTCTCCTTTAGGACTCTTTCTTTCTCTTCTCTCTCTCTCTCTCTCTGAATTTCTAGCTCTTTCTCCTCCCTCTGTATCTGCATTTCCAACTCTTTCTCCTCTCTAAGTCTACGAATTTCTAATTCTTTCTCGTCCCTCACCCTCTGAACCTCTAACTCTTTCACCTTTAAGGCTTTCTGAACCTCTAGTTCCTCTTTCTTAAGTACTCTTTCTCTCTCTTCCCTTTCTCTCTGAGCTTCTATCTCTTTCTCCTTTAGGACTCTTTCTCTCTCTTCTCTTTCTCTCTGAGCTTCTCTTTCTTCTCTCTGAGCTTCTCTTTCTCTCGCTCTATCCTCCCTATCCCTACATTTCTCCACATAGTCAAAAAGTTTTTCATCCTTAAGTCCTAACCTTTCACCCTGTTTAATGTAAGCCTCTACCGGGTCTACTTCCATATTTACTACAACCTCCCAAACTTGAGCACGTAAAAATACAAATACCACAACCAAATCAACAGCAAAACTTAAAAATGAGAACTTACAACAATATCAACAAACTATGGAAAAAACAGTGACCTACTTTGACGTCCAGATGGAACGAAAAATAAGAACGATAGAAAGAAGAGCAAGGAAAAAGAACACTACCTATACAAAAGGAAGAAACAAGAATTAACTCCTCGTAAGATCCAGAAAACTACAGAAATAACGGATCTTACCCCCTAGAATCGGAGAGGGGAATCTAACACAACAACATGCACATAGCAACAAATCCTACTCTAAAATCGCTACTCACTATCGCTCGCAAATACTTCTAACCAACCGCTAAAACAGGGTCACCACTGTAACGCACGCAGACTTGCCCACAGTCGTACGCACAGACTCTCACGCAACAGACGCATACACCGCCACTGACTCAGACGGGCGCATTCATGCGGTAAAACACAACACACGGGCTCCCTTTCTAAAGTAACCTTTATACACTATAAATGAAAAGAACGACTTAAATGATTATCCACTATATACACTGTTCTATTATCACACCACACACGTATCACAATATCTTTGCCAGGTTAGGTCTTAGTCTCACATTGCCTCCAACCTGTGTGATGTTGTTGCCTGGTTACGTTGGTCCTTCTCACGTCTAGGCGTGAAAGTCCTTCGTCGTACGCTTATTGCCGTCCTGTCTCTCTGGGCACGGACGTCCTTGTTCTCGTACGGTACTCAGTTCTCGCTTGGACTTGGGTGTCTTGGTTCCCAGTCAGACTCACTCTCAGAAGAGCTGGAGGGATGACCTCACGTAGGTCCCACCTGCGACTCGACGTCTCGGCGTCCGTCTTTCCACTCTTGTTACAAGAACTCTGAATAGACTAAAAGTCCCAACGTAACACTTGCTAAACACACAACATATTGGATCAATGAGAAACGTCACGTAACCTGGCTGATAGTACAAATAACTCACACGTTCATTCACACACACACACGTGCTTCATAAACTAGTTTCGTATCACCCCCATATCTCTGTCACTATCTTGAAACAGACTATAGCCTAACTGACACTCTTGCTATACCTTACTTTATACCCTGGAAAAGACTATGCTTACCCAACCAGGTACTATCTTCATAGTGGCTTAAACATACACACTTCATATTCCTTTAGTCATCTAACTCGGTAAACAACTGTATACAAAACACCGGTTACTTCACCGAATTCTAAACATACTATAACTATACCAAACCGGAACACCGCTATACAACCACATTAAAGCTGAGGTGCAATGAGAAAAACCCGCCCAGCGCGTGTTTTAAAAAGACTCTACAGGACCCAGCTTGGGCCCTGCCCCTAAGTGGGTCAAATCGGTTCGTAACACAGTTGACGGAGTTGGCAACTGCGTATCCCGAGCTTGCAAAACTCTCGGAAAACGACAGACCACTTCCTGTTGCACGGAAATCATCGCGATTAGCAGATCGGACAACAGCAGACGATTCTGTGACACTTTGAAACTGACCAACAGCCACGGATATTACGCGTTGGGGACTATGATGGCAGAATGTACGGCTGTACATGCTGTAAGTATGACTCCTGACACTTTGTAGTTGTGAACGAATTTTTTCAACACGTACCTCCAGTCCAATATAGGCTAATATAAATAAATAAAGAAGCATTGTGATGTACAACCAACACAGTAAATTGGATGAGAGAGAGAGAGAGAGAGAGAGAGAGAGAGAGAGAGAGAGAGAGAGAGAGAGAGAGAGAGAGAGAGAGAGAGAGAGAGAGAGAGAGAGAATCGACTGTTTACATAGATGCCAAAAGATACAAGGTCGCCATGGGTCAAGCTGATTTTTAGTAGCTGCCCTTCGTATGGAGAATTTTTTTTGCTGTAGGCCACTCCAGATGAAAAGATATAACAACAAACACAAAACGACAAATAACCGGCCCTCCTTCCTCACCCTTCCGATATCGAATAAAGCTTCAGGCTGTGCTGTGTAACTTACGGATAGCTCGGCCTGGTCCATATCCAGTGTGCGTCCAGGCAAGACACAAATGGCCTGCTCTGTCCGTCGGGTGGTCGAGTGTCGTCTGCTACTGTTGCTGTCAGTAGAAATATCGCTGGTTTAGATCAGTGATCGCGGTGACCACTCCGCGCTGCATACAGGAAGTGGCCTGTCTTTTTCACGGGAGTTTTGCCAGCACGACAAACGCAGTTGAAAACTGAGTCAACTGAGTTCCAAACCGGTTTGCCGAAGTTAGCCGAACGTTCACGAAGACAGGGCCCTCGCTGGGTCCTGCAAAGTTTTTTTAAAACACGTGCGGGGCGGAGTTTTTTGACTGTTTCTCAGCTTTAATCTTACCACGCATACTGTCTTTAACTAAACAACTATCAATACTACGTTTATAGAAACATACCTGAAATCTAGGCTTCAGAGTCTTGGAATGCGGGCTAGGTAACTCAAACACAACCGTTCCATACGACAAGACAGCCCGCACTACCGATCTAGACCTCTGACAGTCACAGCTTCCGCCTAGAACTCACTAAACAGAACTCACTAAAAATCCCGTGCTAACCATGTCTTACAGATTTCCCGTGCGTCGAGTGCCACACGGACTATTGGCACCAACAAACCATTAACAGAAACCGTACCGTACTAATCCTATTGTGCGAGCACTATGCACAAGCATAGAGCTTCATCACACTTAGTCTGAAGATGGTGGTTTGTTCTGATCTGTCCAGGAGCTTGGGATCATCTTCTTCACTGATGATGTGCAGCCTAGCGTTCCACTGTGTCTGGCATCTGTTCTTGATGATGGCTTTGCATTCGCTGTAGGACATTTGATGTGCTGGATGCTGAAGCGTGCTTCCTGCCTTGACAGGCGGTCTGCTTGTTCATTTCTCATGGTTCCACAGTGTGCGGGAATCCACTGAAGAACAGTGGTCTGTCTGCTGAGCTCATGCAGCCAAGTAATGATGTCCTGCAGCAGCTTGCCCCCTCTGCAGAGCCTGGAGAAGAGAGCGGCTGTTGGTCAGGATAGCTGTGTGTGGGGATGGGTTCTCCTGTGTTTGGTAAGTCGTCCTGTGTTGGCAAGGGTTTATTCTTCTGGGACTGTTTTAGGATCTTTTCCTCTCGTCTTTCTTCCAGCGAGTGCAGACTTGTTTTTCTAACTCCTTGACTGGTCTGGTACTGCTTGCTCCTGTCATGATGCGTTGGCCACTATTCTGCCCTTTGGTATTTCGTCCTGTGTTGGATTTTGCAGCTGTTGCCAATGTGTGGTCTAACAGCTGCAGTGTAGACCTGAATTAGGATTTTGCTGTTGACACTCCACTTTGAGCACACCAGTTTCTTCATGAGGGCCATTTTTCTAATGGCTTTAGTTTCAGCGTGAGCCAGGTGGGGCTTCCAAGTGCGTTTTTTTTTTTTTTTTTTTTTTTTTTTTTTTTTTTTTTTTTTTTTTTTGTCACGTCGTACTCCAAGGTAGATGGGTTTATCCTCTTTTGGCAATTCCTCACCGTTCAGAAGGAGTTTAAAGCTGAGAAACAGTCACAAAACTCCGCCCCGCACGTGTTTTAAAAAAACTTTGCAGGACCCAGCGAGGGCCCTGTCTTCGTGAACGTTCGGCTAACTTCGGCAAACCGGTTTGCAACTGACTTAGTTGACTGAGTTTTCAACTGCGTTTGTCGTGCTGGCAAAACTCCCGTGAAAAAGACAGGCCACTTCCTGTTTGCAGCGAGTGGGCACCGCGATCACTGATCTAAACCAGCGATATTTTTACTGATATCAACAGTAGCAGACGACACTCGACCACCCGACGGACAGAGCAGGCCATTTGTGCCTTGCCTGGACGCACACTGGATATGGACCAGGCCGAGCTATCCGTAAGTTACACAGTACAGCCTGCTTATATGATATCGGAAGGGTGAGGAAGGAGGGGTTATTTGTCGTTTAGTGTTTGTTGTTATATCTTTTCATCTGGAGTGGCCTACAGCAAATTTTTTTCTCCATACGAAGGGCAGCTACTAAAAATCAGCTTGACCCATGGCGACCTTGTATCTTTTGGCATCTATGTAAACAGTCGATTCTCTCTCTCTCTCTCTCTCTCTCTCTCTCTCTCTCTCTCTCTCTCTCTCTCTCTCTCTCTCTCTCTCTCTCTCTCATCCAATTTACTGTATTGGTTGTACATCACAATGCTTCTTTATTTATTTATATTAGCCTATATTGGACTGGAGGTACGTGTTGAAAAAATTCGTTCACAACTACAAAGTGTCAGGAGTCATACTTACAGCATGTACAGCCGCGCATTCTGCCACATAGTCCCCAGCGCGTAAAATCCGTGGCTGTCGGTCAGTTTCAAAGTGTCACAGAATCGTCTGCTGTTGTCCGATCTGCTAATCGCGATGATTTCCGTGCAACAGGAAGTGGTCTGTCGTTTTCCGAGAGTTTTGCAAGCTCGGGATACGCAGTTGCCAACTCCGTCAACTGTGTTACGAACCGATTTGACCCACTTAGGGGCAGGGCCCAAGCTGGGTCCTGTAGTCTTTTTAAAACACGCGCTGGGCGGGTTTTTCTCATTGCACCTCAGCTTTAAAGGTCTCTGGCTTGGTTGAGAGGGTGAAGCACGTGGCTTGGGTCTTCAGCCTGTTGTCTGCCCACTTGCTGATCGTGTTGACAGCGTTCTGCATGCGAATGGTAGCTGTGGCTGTGTTCAGCTGCCGTCCAGATGGAAAGGTCAACTGCATGTGTGGGGATGGTTTCTCCTGTAGAGGGACTTTGGCTGCTTCTAGCACAGCACATGCTTCTGCTCGGAAATTTGTTGAGTATGTTCTTCCAGTTGGGATGGATCTAGAGATACGTCTGCCATCTGGAAATGCTATGTACACCCATTCTCCGCCGTTTTTGACAGAATCTTCAGCAGAACCGTCTGTGTATGCACGAGTCTATGTGTCAGTGTGATAGTCTCTGTCTAGCATTTCTAGTAGTGATTTTTAGTTCTGACTGTGTGTATTTTTTTTGGTGTCAATTCCTGGTAGATTTAGCTCTATTTTAGGTAGCTCTGTTCTCCAGTCCTCGCAGTCCTGAAGTGGTTCAGCCTCCAACATGCTCTGTATAGCACTTCCTTGTATTGTCTCTCCAGCTGTTTGGCGATGTGGTTGAGACTCTGTCTTTACAGTCTGTTCTTGGTGAACTCCTGGGGTTTAGAGAACAGGGGACTGGATGGCAAGCGTTTATTCTTCTGGGATGTTTTAGGATCTTTTCCTCTCATCTTTCTTCCAGCGAGTGCAGACTTGTTTTTCTAACTCCTTGACTGGTGTGGTCCTGATTGCTCCTGTAGGCCAGTATTCTGCCCTTTGGTAAGTCATCCTGTGTTGGATTTGCAGCTGTTGCCCATGTGTGATCTAACAGCTGCAGTGCAGACCTGAGTTAGGGTTTTGCTGTTGGCACTCCACTTTGAGCCCGCCAGTTTCTTCATGATGGCCATTTTTCTAATAACTTTAGCTTCATGTCGGCCAGGTGGGGCTTCCAAGTGAGTTTTTTGTCACATCGTACTCCAAAGTAGATGGGTTTGTCATTTTTGGGCAATTCCTCATCGTTCAGAAGGAGTTTAAAGGTCTCTGGCTTGGTAGAGAGGGTGAAGCATGTGGCTTGGGTTTTCAGCCTGTTGATGGATTGGTATCTCCCCACTTGCTGATCGTGTTGATGGGAGTTCTGCATGCGAATGGTAGCTGTGGCTGTGTGTTCAGCTGAAAGGTCCACTGCATGCAGTACCCTTGAAAAGTGGGGGTGGGAGTGGGGATGGGGATAGGGGTGGTGGGGGTGGGGGGGGGAGGGTAGGGGTTAACTTGTCTGTGATGTCGTCGATGAATATGATGAACAGTTTCAGCGAGATCATTACCCCATGGGGGACTCCATCATGCAGCTTGACTAGGTTGCTTTTATGGCCCTCCAGTTTCACCTATGCACTTCTGTCAAACAGATAGTTCTGGATCTATGCAAACATAGTGCTGCAAACTTTCTTTTTGAGGCCCCTTTTACAGCACTTTCTCGAATGCTTTTGACAGGTCTACAATGAGAGTCAGAACGTTTTCTTCTCTTGGCGACACAACAGGGTTATGTATTTGTAAATTGTGGCTGTCATGCAGAAAAGGAACATCATATGCTTGATATAGGATGAAGGCAACAGTTCAAGCCACACGTCCAGCAATGCAGACCACCGCCAGAACACATCTTCCAGCACGCACACTCTTCCACCCACAGCATCAGTAAGTCTGGCCAGGGGTGTAAGCCTCCACATAAAACTCTGGGGGACAGCTGACCATTTACTGATAATGAACCATTTGTGGACAACGAGCAGACTGAGGATATAGTGCACAGCCAGCCATACCACAAAAGAAAAAGCAACATTTTACAACTGTGGGTGGCTTGTAGCATAGGATTGTCCTCTGCCAGATAAAGACGACAGTTTGAGATCCATGAAATAGATGACCACTGCCTGAGTTCATGGTGAATTAAGTGTGTGCAGTCTGTTGTGCACTGTGTGGCAAAGACTTGCAATGAGCTGCAAGAGGGTGCAGCACCCCAAAACACTTCCTTGAAGATGCAGGTGTGTTGTGAAAAGTCATCAGGAGTCATCACAGGGTAACCAGGGTGATGGTGCTTGAGTCATTCCATGATGATCCACCCAGATCCTTTGTGGGTCCTGACTACCCCTGAGATCTGCAACAGAAACAAGTCTAAATATTCGACCACTTTTTACATGCAATTTTTTCGATTTCAAATATTTCCAATGGTCAAATATTTAGGAGTTTTGAAAAGGTTGATTGACTGAGACACCTGTTTTTACCTGGTTTGAGTTGAAACACTAACAGCCGTGTGTCATCCAAAATGGGAGGTCCCATAAGGGGAGGGTAGGGGACTATGTGTTGCCAATCACTGTGAACCTAACCTAATTTTCAGACTTTCATCCTGAGCATCCACTGTGCCATTCGAAATCAGGGCTGTGACTCAATGCTTAGAACACGGTTGCAAGAACAAAGCTGGTGTTTGATATAATTATATCCTTGTCGATCACTACACACTCACTTTGTCTTTTTATTTTTTTTTAATTATTATTTTTTTTTAGTGCTGGTTGAATAATTTTCAAGTTTTCATTTTGCTGAAAAATCTTCAAAAGGAACTTGTGGTTTAATATTTAGGGCAGTTGAAAATTTACGGTAATGCCTTCTGGGAAGCAATGTGAGTATCAAGCAGACTATAATGTTGATACTCTAAATCTTACACCATCCACTGGGATTCTACAAAAAGTGATACAAAAAGCACTACTTGCTTACAATAACTCCTTAATATTACAAGCACTAAGCTTAACATCTATAATCAGAGCAAAAGTGCCAGATGCAAAGGGTCCCCATGCGCATAACCTGGCTTAAGAATTGAAACAAAAGTACTCTGCACCTGATGGAAGTGAGATGTGGAGTCCTAGGTGTCCCTTGGTCCGTCCACATTCCCTTGTAAAATTTTGGCAAATTCCCTTGGTCTGCCCGGATCCCTTGTTGGTGGTCCAGAATGCTCCTGAAATATGCAACAGAAAGAAGCATAACGCCTCCAAGCAGGCAATGGGAGCATCAAGCAGATTACAAATGTCGCTATTCTACACCTGACACCATCCACTGGGATACTACAAAAATGATATGAAAAGCCTATTTGCTTACAATTACTCCTTAACCCTGCCAGCCTGAATCTTTAACATCTATAATTTGAGCTAAAAAGCCAAATGTCAGGGATCTTAATGTGCATCTAGGAATGACCCTAACCTGGCTTAAGAATTGAAATATAAAAAACCTGCACCTGATATCTGTGAATTCCTAGCACTGTCCCTTGGTCCATCCAGATTCCCTTGTATAGTCCAGAAAAAGTCCCTTGGTCCACCCAGATCTCTTGTTGGTGGTCCTGACTGCCCCTGAAATGTGCAACAGAAAGAAGATCAATGCCAGTAGTCAAGCACACTTAAAATGTCGCTACCCTCGAAATGACAACATCCACTGGGACTCCACAAAAGTGATACAAAAAAGCACTACTTGCTTTCAATTACTCCTACCAGCCCTAATTTGTAACATCTATACCTACAGAAAAAAAGCCAGACGTCAAGGGTCCTTATGCGCATCTAGGGATGATTCTAACCTGGCTTAAAATTTGAAACATACACACTCTGTACCTGATATCTGTCAGCTGTGAAATCCCAGCACTGTCCCATGGTCCGTCCAGATTTTCTTGTGAAGTCCAGGAAAGGTCCCTTGGTCCGCCCGGATCCCTTGTTGCTGGTCCTGACTGCCCCTGAAATCTGCAACAGAAAGAAGATCAATGCCTCCTGAGAGGCAATGTGAGTATCAAGCAGACTAAAAATGTCACTACCCTTGATCTGACGCCATCCACTGGGACTGTAAAAAGTGATACACAAAAGCACTACTTGCTTACAATTATTCATTAATTCTACCAGCCCTAATTTGTAACATCTATAATTACAACAACAACAAAAAAAAAAAAAGCCAGATGTCAGGGGTCCCTATGCGCATCTTGGGATGACCCTAACCTGGTTTATGAATTGAAACATAAACACTCTGCACCTGATATCTGTCAGCTGTGAAATCCCAGCACTGTCCCTTGGTCCATCCAGATTCTCTTATGAAGTCCGGGAAAGGTCCCTTGGTCCGACCGGATCCCTTGTTGGTGTTCCTGACTGCCCCTGAAATCTGCAACAACAACCAAAAAAATGTGTTCAGTGAACGACCAAAACCACAACTATCCAAAGAACATGGATACAAAACGGTCTCACCAAGAGACATAGATCCTCATTGACTCCCGCAGTCGCCGGGACTCGTCAGGATCTGTGCCCCTTGCAGTTTAGATCGTGTTCAATTTTTCCCGGCAGTCAAGGGGTTAACCCATTTAGCCCAAAGACCCTACCGCAGTGGATGGATGGACCGTGATAATTCAAGGGTAGTGCCAGCTTGGCTTGGCGCCTGAAGGCACGCAGGCTTTCCCCCTGTCGCACGTACAGACTCTCGCACAACAGACGCATATACCGCCACTGACTCAGACGGGCGCATAGGGACCCCTGACATCTGGCATTTTTTCTATAATTATAGATGTTACAAATTATGCCTGGTAGGATTAACGAGTAATTGTAAGCAAGTAGTGCTTTTTGTATCACTTTTTAGTGTCCAAGTGGATGGTGTCAGATCAAGATTAGACACAATTTTAGTCTGCTCGATACTCACATTGCCTCTCTGGGAGCATTGATCTCGTTTCTGTTGCAGATTTCAGAGGCAGTCAGGACCACCAAAAAGGGATCCAAGCGGACCAAGGGACATTTCCTGGTCAGTCTTCACAAGGGAATCTGGATGGACCAAGGGACAGTGCTAGGATTTCACAGTCCACAGATATCAGGTACAGAGTGTTTGTTTCAATTCTTAAGCCAGGTTAGGTCATCCCAAAATGTGCATAGGGACCCCTGACATCTGGCTCTTTTTTTTTTTCTGTAATTATAGCTGTTATAAATTAGGACTGGTAGGATTAATTGTAAGCAAGTAGTGCTTTTTGTATCACTTTTTACAGTCCCAGTGGATGGCGTCAGATTAAGGGTAGCGACATTTTTAGTCTGCTTGATACTCACATTGCCTCTCTGGAGGCATTGATCTTTTTTTTGTTGCAGATTTCAGGGGCAGTCAGGAACACCAACAAGGGATCCGGTCGGACCAAGGGACCTTTCCCGGACTTCACAAGAGAATCTGGATGGACCAAGGGACAGTGCTGGGATTTCACAGCTGACAGATATCAGGTGCAGAGTGTTTATGTTTCAATTCTTAAACCAGGTTAGGGTCATCCCAAGATGCGCATAGGGACCCCTGACATCTGGCATTTTTGTTGTTGTAATTATAGATGTTACAAATTAGGGCTGGTAGAATTAACGAATAATTGTAAGCAAGTAGTGCTTTTGTGTATCACTTTTTACAGTCCCAGTGGATGGTGTCAGATCAAGGGTAGTGACATTTTAAGTCTGCTTGATACTCACATTGCCTCAAATAAACTTCGTTCAGCTGCAACCCGTCACACGTGGCTTAAGGATGTAGGCTACACTAGAGTAACAGTTCCAACAATATTTTAATTCAGCGATGCGATCTCCACACAATGCATTCCCAAATGCACCAACACTGATACAATGTCTCCTCTGCAAATGTCAACACTGGCGACACAAAATTTCTCATACAACGTACACCATCGTTGCGCTACGTCTCTCACAATGTACACCCTTTTCGGGCCACGTACCTACAATAAACTGTGTGTCCCTACAACTGACAATGCGTGACAATGTACACACGTGCTTCCTAGCAACAACTTTTATAGTTAAACGACTTTCCAGAAAAATCTAATGAATTTACACAACGCACCCAATCAGAACGGAACACGTAACTGAAACTCATAAATATTAATAAAAAATGAACTTTCTAGAATAACTACAATAGTCTACAAAAATTCGACTGCTCATTTCAGCCCCAAATCCTAGTGTGTAATGACGTCACACAATAGTATGGCAAACCATTCACGACCTTTCATAAAAACGCAAAGAACGGCTGCTAATTTCACGCGCACAGGAAACGCCTATGACTAAAAATAGAGCGACGCTGATACCGCTATTCTCCGTGCGACTTTGCTAGAAGCTTCCGGACTAAACTTAGCGTATTATAACAAAACCAATCCCGCTATCTGCGCGAACGATAGAGAATCTTACTGAAAAGGTACGTGATTCGTAACCATGATAGCTCAAATAAATATCGGATCGTTTCCTACGATTAACACATGTATGCTCGCAGTCACAGAACGTGACAACACAACCACAATAGTCGTAACATCAGTTACCCCCCTCTTTAGAATAAAATTTCACAAACATTTCTTTTCAAATCTCAAAAATATACGGTTGTGGCTGTGTTGACCTACACAGAACCCTAAACAAATACAATTTCACATCAAAATCAAATACTCAAAATAATCGTCTCACAGCCGCTTTAAACTGTCCTGAGCGAAGACATATCCCTTTAAACTGTTCTGCTCAGGTAATCCGCTCCAAAGTTCTGCGAACCCTTGATTAAACTATAATCAATGTCAAAGTTTACTTCTGGAGCATCTCCAAATCATTGGGTACAGTTCACACAGTTCAAGGGTTACTGGTCCAGGGTCAAACACGGTCGGTTTATGGAAGGTATGATAGTCCATACACACCAAATTAGATCTCTCTGGTCTCTGCATGACGAACACTGGCGATCTGGAGTCTCCGACGACTCCTAAGTCCGGCGTCTCTCCAACATTCTTCCTCAGTCTCTCTCTTGTGTTTCGAAGCAGACGACAAGGCTCGTCGCGAACCGGCTTGTTGGATGTCAGATTAACCTCGTGCTGGACGGTGTCTGTTGTCCCCGGGTCAGGTGTAAACCGATGCTCACTGAACTCTTGAGTCAGGACGCGCAGTTCTTCTCGTTGAGTCTGGGTCAGATTCTGACCGAACTGAATGTCTTCTACATCCTCTTTTGGCGGAGTTCATTAAGGTCAAACAGGTTCTCGTCGTCTAGTCTTTCGTCATCAGCAAGACGCACCGATGCCGCCAGTTGTGTTTTGTCTTGACGACCTCTCTCAATATACTTTTTCAGCAGATTAGCATGGTAAGTCTTCACCTTGTTGTTGACCTTGACTCTGTAGTCGTTGATGCCAACCACCGTGTCGACAACGTAGGGTCCCTTCCACTGCATCAGGAGTTTGTTGTTGTCGGTGGGAAGAAGAACCAATACCTGGTCACCTGGCTGGAATCGTCGAGGTTTCGCCTTACGATCATAGTAATGCTTCCCCTTGTTCTGCGCCTTCCCCAGTTCTTCTCGAGCTATCCTGAGGGTATCTTCCAGCTTCTCTCTCAGGTCGAAGACGTACTGGTAGCTGATCTTCACCTCAGGCGCGTCGATATCCTTGGTCCACAGCTCCTTCAGGATGTGTCCCCCCACCCGGGTCTGCCCTGGGGGACTTGGGTGGGGTTAGGTACTTTTTAGTTCCCAGGGTCACCCTGGTCAGCCCCACAGGGTGAGTTTTCCTCTCTATTCTGGGGCATGTGTTTCTGTCTACCCGAGATCCATTCACCTGTATTTGCCTTTTTAAAACTCTCCCTACTGTCTGCACTGCCTGTAGCTCTTGATATTGGATGTGTGTTGTTAAATGGTCTTAGCTTTATTTAGGCCCCATGTTTTAGGTTTATTTAACGTATTTGACCGGCTGGCGACATACATTCAATGTTCTGTTTAGTTGTTTTTTTTTTCACAAGCAGTGCAGGCACGTCCTGAGAAAGCCTTGTTGCTGTCGGGACGTTAAGCAATGTACAATCAATCAATCAACCTTCAGGATGTGCATGGGCCCTCTTACAGTCCTACAGTACAGTAATTCAAAAGGGGGAAACCCTGTCGAATCCTGAGGAACTTCACGGTATGCGAAGAGCAAGGCATTGATATATCTATGCCACAACCTTGGCTGTTCAGCACACAGTTTCTTCAGCATAGCCTTCAATGTTCTATTAAACTTTTCAACCAGCCCATTACACATGGGGTGATACGGGGTGGTATTAAGGTGTCGGATGCTCAATAGCCGGTTGACTTCCTCCATGCAGTCGGAGACGAACTGAGTTCCTAGGTCACTCAGGATCTTTTCAGGAATCCCCAAACGGCTGAACATGTCGACGAGCGCCTCTGCCACTGTTGTCGATCTTCTTCAATGGTATGGCCTCAGGATAACGTGTAGCGTAGTCCACCAGGGTTAAAATGTAGCGATGACCATCTTCACTTGGACTAGGGGATATTGGCCCCACCAGGTCCACAGCTACTCGCTTGAAAGGCATATCGATCAGTGGCATTTTCTCTAGAGGAACCTTGGGCACCTTTCCCTTGAGATTGTCTTCTGGCATATATCGCATGACCTGCAGAATCGTGTGACGTCGCCTCCCATATCAGGCCAGTAGAAGACGGTTCGGATCCTATCGAGGGTCTTGTTGATTCCCAAGTGTCCTCCCAATATGGAATCATGGGTCAATTTCATCACCTGCATCCTCACAGGTTCAGGAACTACTACTTGACGCACAGGTTTATCTCCATTGCTGTTGAATATATGGTACAGGATATTTTTCCTGGTCTCAAAGGTTATCTCATTTCCCTTTCGCGTTACGGGCTCGGTCTGACCTCGGAACTTGTCAAGCGTGGGGTCGGCTCTCTGTAGTTCCACCAGCCTTTCCCTATTCACCACAGCTGCTTCCGTGTTGTCCGCCACTTTTAGAGGGATGGTCTGGTGACTCTTCTTTGCTTGACTTCTTGTGGTAACAGCACATGTTTCAGGTCTCCACTCTGGATCTGGATCGTGTGCGTTTCTGGCACCATCAATGTTTCCGATGATAAGATCGTAGACTGGGGTCTTTACGCATAGCACCTTCACCTCTCCTCTCAGGCCCACGGGGTGTCGACGCTGACATTAGCAAGGGGGATAATCCTCACAGTTCCGTCGGCCGAAATGATGGTGGTCCACTCCTGTAGCTTCTGGTCTTCAGTTACTAGGTCCTCTCTCATGATGATGCAACTACAACCAGTGTCTCTCAGCACTCTCACTGGTGTGTTTCCGACGAATCCTGACACCACCGGCATGTTCGGCACTTCATTCTCAGGCAGCGCAATGTTTGAGACTGGTAAAAATGTAGCCCCATCTCCTACTGGGATGCCTCCATTTTTTTGGGAAAGATTCAATCAGCTCCGGTGTCACTCGCGTTTCTCCAGATTCAAGTCACTGGATGACGTCACATCATTGGCTAATACAGCGGCGGCTCTGTCTTGAGACGTGGTACCGCTTCTGCCTGCTATCCCGCGATCTTGGTTGGATCTTTTGATGTTGTCGCCTCGGGGAACATCTTTAGAAGGACACCGTATCGCCTTGTGACCTTTCTTTCCACAGAGAAAACATGTCAGGTTCTCCATCGGCTTGTGATTTCGGGGTGTCTCTGACATTGTGGATTTCCTCTGCTGGTGCAGACACACGCTGTAGCTTACTGGGCCCGAACTTCATGTTGTGGGCGTCAAGGTATCTTTGAGCGAAGTCGGCCAGGGCCTTTAGGGACTGGTCTTTCATTGCTCCCTGAGGTGGGCGGCCAGGTCCTTAGAACATGCGTTGAAGACTTGTTCTTTGATGATGAGGTCACAGAGGTCCTGGTACTCTTTGTTTAAACCAGCCAGCTCTATCCATTTCTCCAGGTAGCTCCTGATTCTCTCAATGAATAGGCCGGGTGTTTCTCCTTCTTCAGGCTTGCAGTTCCGAACTTATCGTCGCCTGTAACCCTCTTCAGTGAAGTCGTACTGTCTCAGCAGGGCGGCTTTCAACTGCGTATAATCTTCGGCTTCTTCTCTTTGCAAGCGGGTTGTCAGGGACTGTCGGAAAGAATGGTGGTTTAATTGTTTGTGATGTGGGTGTAGGTTATAGTATAATCTTGTTAACAGGGGGATCTCCACTCACACTCTCATCATTGTAGCTATCAGTCAACATCTCGTTCATCACATTTCTCTCACTCTGGAGAGGGAGTCACGCATGCGCTCCCCACACACGCATCCATACAACTGATTCACTAAGAACTCAGTTGCTGAATTGCTAACTATGTTAATTATTTACATATAAACAATCAAACATGTCGCACTTAACTACTGTCTAAATTATCTCAAATTACACTTTCTTCATCTTCAATCTACCTAGTTCTGTTATTTCACTGTCTAGTCACGAGTTCTGTTATTTCACTGTCTAGTCACGAGTTCTGTTATTTCACTGTCTAGTCACGAGTTCTGTTATTTCACTGTCTAGTCACGAGTTCTGTTATTTCACTGTCTAGACCCGAGTTCTGTTATTTCACTGTCTAGTCACGAGTTCTATATTGTTATTTCACTGTCTAGTTCTGTGCACAGAAACAATAACGTCACCTTACCTGGCCAGGCTTTCTATTACGTGTTTATGGTTGAGTTGGATACTGATCTTGGCCTCGCCGTCGCTGAGTCTGTCAGGCGGTACTGAGTGATCTCAGAATCCGTCAGTGTTCATGGGTTCACGTAGACACGTTCACAAGGGCATTAATCCACACTTCTCTTCTTGGATTGATCACCTACTGGTGAATCCATATTGGAACCAGTTATTCCCGATCACACACGTCCACGCCACTGATTTTCCATCGGTCTCCCCCTCCTCTCTTCTCTCAGACCTCGTCTTTTCGCCTCTCTCACTCAGCGTCCCCTCTCTAAGTTCTGTCCTGTCTTTTTTCAGTGTCCTCTCCTCCGTATATATCACAAGTCTCTCTCCCTTCCTCATTCTGTATTACTACGCGATTTCATGAATATTCAGTCATTCACATCTCTACATCAATTTCAATAACTATATAAAATATACTAAACATGCATTTCACATCCAATCCATGCATCCAATTTAACCTAACACCCGTATCACAACATTAATATAATTATTTTGTGAACGGATTATTTCTTTCCAAATTCTGGAATTTCCTCAGACTCTACTGAATAAGGGTATTCTTTGATAGACTCGAGCGGGAAAGTCCTGACCCCATTTCCACACTAAATAGGTGAGGTACCTACATTTCCGCACGTACACATTTCCTCTTGTCAGCCGATGATAAAGTACTAACCGACTTTCCCCGTTAACTAGTTTACGCGTCGCACGTGCAGGCATGTCCGACCGTTTCCTGTTTCCGCTAACCCTATGACTTATTCGCAGTCTGCAATATAAATTTCCCTCATTCCATGATTTCGCTAGTACTTTAGTTCTTAACCTTCTTACTCAATTATGAACATAATTTTGGTCCCTTGACACGGGTGTAAAATTCAAGCGCTTTGCCAGTTAAAAGTGCACTCAGCTTGATAGCCCAAGTCTCTTGTCTCCAGTTATTGCTGCTTTCAAAGCGCTTGAATCGCTCCAGATAAGCGTCCTTCTTATCTGAATTTTCAACGAAAGGTGGATGTTTTGGCGCACGGGCTGTTTGCTCTCTACTGGCTAAGGTTGTTGCTTCAGTAGCTCTCTGGCTCTGTGCCTCTATCTCCATCTGCTTCAGATGAATTTCATGTTGTCGCTGCCTCTCCGCCTCTTCTCGCTGTTTCTCTGCCTCTTCTCTCTTCTCTTCTCTTTGTTTCTCTGCCTCTCTTCGCTGTTTCTCTGCTTCTTCTGCTTGAATTTCGAGTTTCCTGATTTCACGTTCTTTAGCTCTTTCTTCTCTCTCCAATCTTTTTTCTTCTTCGAGTCTCTTTTCTCTCTCCAGTCTCTCCTTTTCTTCTCTCTCTCGTCTCTTCTCTTCTCTCTCCAGTCTCTCCTTTTCTTCTCTCTTTCGTCTCTTTTCTTCTTTCTCCTCTCTCTCCTTTACGAACTCGAGGAGTTGAGCTCCTTCGAGTCCACATTCCTTTCCAATTTTCAGGAATGTCTCCATTTCCGATGTCGCCATCTCTGCGTTTCACTGCTGGCTGTTTTCTCCGGCTACCCTTTCCACTGAGCCAACTGAAGAAGTCCCGTCGGAGGTGCCAATATGTTACGTGGTAGAGTCGTAGTCATAGTATGATAAACACACCAGACGCACGCACGTAAGGTTCTTTTAAATAAACGCTGCGTCTCTCACAATGTACACCCTATACGGGCCACGTACCTACGATAAACTGTGTGTCCCTACAACTGACAATGCGTGACAATGGTACGCACGTGCTTAGTCCTAGCACCAACTTTTATAGTTAAATGACTTTCCAGAAAAATCTAACGAATTTACACAACACACCCAATCACAACGGAACACGTAATATTAATTTTTAAAAAATGAACTTTCTAAAATAACTACAATAGTCTACAAAAATTCGACTGCTCATTTCAGCCCCAAATCCTAGTGTGTAATGACGTCACACAATTGTATGGTAGACCATTCACGACCTTTCATATATGAACGCAAAGAACGGCTGCTAATTTCACGCGCACTTATGACTAAAAATAGAGCGACGCTGCTACCGCTATTTTCCGTGCGATTTTAAATAATAATAATAATAATAATAACGTTATTATATAGGCGCTTTTTCTCAATTTTTGGGCGAATCGACTCAAAGCGCCGCGAACTGAAACCCAACACGCACACTCACGTAACAAACACGGATTTTAAGACAAACACAGTACAGGACCAGAAGGGCCAGTTCAGCTACTGAAGTTACAGAGATTTTTGATCGCTTGTATTTGAATTTTGTAAAGTGGCCTGAAACCGGTACCAAAGTGTGTGTGTGTGTGGGGGGGGGGGGGGGGGGGAAGAACCGGAGTACCCGGAGAAAGAACCCCACGGTCCGCCCGAATTAACGGTGACACTTACCAGAGGAGAAAAGTCCGACGCCGGAACCCGTTTTCGAACCTCCCACGGCCTTTTGGCATTCGCCTTAACCACTGACTGCGCCACGGACCACTAGAAGCTTCATCTTTCGGGACGCTAAACTTAGCGTATCATTATAACAAAACCAATCCCGCTATTTGCGCGAACCGCGATAGAGAATCTTACTGAAAAGGCCGTGATTTGTAACCATGATAGCTCAAATAAATATCGGACCGTTTCCTACCGATTAACACATGCATGCTCTCACAGAACAACACAACCACAATCATAACATGTACATTCAACAGTGCGGTAAGCGTAGTTTTGTATCCCGCCAAGTTGTAAAAATACACCAAATTAATTAGAAAAAAATACTAAAGTTATTCTGTTCATTTTGAACTCTCTTTACCTCGTAAGTTTCAATAATGTTAGCATAAAGTGCAAGAAAACGTGGAAAGTCGGCATCCTTTACGATATGTCAGTGGTGAATCATGATAGCGGCTTCGGTTTTCCCAGTATTTATCAGTAATTGCCGAATTGGAAAACGTCCGTTGTCTCCGATGCCCTCAGAAATATTGTATACAACTGATAGGTCACTTAAAAAAAAAAAAAAAGGTTTTAATGGTTAGGATAGAGTACCACAGTTGCTCCCAACCTGATTTTATGCCTGCTGTGATTCATAGTTTAGGGGCCAATTTCACGTGGTGGGTAGTCATTCTTGCACGTTACACCGGTACTGCTTGATGAAGTCGAGCCTCGGGTAAACCATCCGCATGGGAACGGCGCTGCAACTCCACCCCTGTGTCAACCCTATGTAATTACACAACCCACATATTATACATGATTCAAGCACTTGACTTAACCCATAGACCACTCTAGGTCTGTGCGTAAACCGCAAGTAGTCCTGAGCCGTCATGGCCGCGTGCATATCCGGCATCAAACATTCCGCCCCCGGCACCGGCTGCGCCGATTGACGGCACACTGCGGCGGTAGGTTAGTTGGTTAGTTCGGGTTTAACGTCCACAGCACCGAGGTGATCATGGACGGCCCTGACGGGCGGGTTATGGGGGACAGGGAAATCTATTGTCTATGGAGTACGACCTGAACACTGATCAACTCAGGCGCACTCCAACTGTGCCACTTTGATTTACCAGGACCTTTCAACGGACATGCTATTGAACAAATCCGTTTTTCCCCCTGGATTGTGAGTCTAGCTACCGGGACCACTGCGGCGGTACTAGCGTAGAAAGATATTTATGTGTCCATGGCGAGGGTGGGGTGGGGTGGGGGTGTGGGGGATTCGGGGGAAGGGGAGGGGTTACGTGTCTCATGACAAGTTACTTCCCAGCCTAGCCTACAGAAACGCCACAACTGACGAGGGGGGATATCATCCAACCTCTCCAAAAGATATCAAACAATGGCCCCTTCAGTGGAGGGGCGAGGTTGGGTGGGGTGGGGGGTTAGGTGGTCGTACCTCCAGCTTGGGGGAAAAAAAACAAAAAACCCACACCTGATCAAACATAAGAATCAAAACCTATGTGATTTTCTTGGGGTGGGGGAGGAATTGGGCTTGCCAGCGGATACTCCCCCCCTCACTCATATTTTCTTGCGAGAAGGGGAAGAGGGGGTGGCGGGGGATGGCAGGCGGCTGTCCCCCCTCCCCCGATTTTTTATGCCACTGTTTTATCGGTGTGTGGGCTCATTACATTTGAGGTGGAGACTACTACGTGATTAGATTGCACAGTGACAGCTTTAGCACACATGCACAGTGGCATCTACAACAACGTGAACTCTTGTTTTAAGTTACATAAAGGTGTACTGACAGCTCATCCGGCACCAACTGAGCACACACATTACACTAGTGACATTAACTCTTAATTTAAGCCTTATCATTCGAAATACACCAGTGTGTGAAATTAGTTTAATAGTTCAAGGGTAGTGTACATTTGAGCAGTCATGGCGGTAGCCGGTGGGCCTTTAAAGGCCCACCTACCGCCGTAACTGTTCAAAGTTACACTTATATAACAGATGGTTACGAAACGCTACACACAGGTCTAGTTCTATGGTTCATTTAGACACATGGATAATCCAGTTCAGAACACGTCGTCTTCATATCAAGTAACCTGACAATGACTCCACTCCGTTCTATAAAATTTAAATACAACGCTATCTGTACGAGAACTGAACTGACATCTAATAATAGACCGACACACTAATTGCTGCGCAGAATAAATAAGTGTGATTAGGCGCGTGCTTTTGCTTTTGTCCCAACTGCTGTTAAAGTTCATTAGGTGTGTCGACAAGGCGTAATAAACACAAATGGTGCTGAAATGTGTCTTCAAATTTACGCGTAATGTTACTTTAAAAAATAGGAACAATTTTGGACTCTGCATCCCATCGTGTAGTTCATCTGCGCTGTTATTCCTGCACCGTTTCGAATACTCCTGGCCTTCGATCAGTGCAGTTGATACGTCAAGCTGCTTAACCCTTTTAGCCCCAACACCCTACTGCAGCAGGAGACTGATTGACCATGATAATTCAAGGGTAATGCCAGATTAGCTTGGCGCCTCAAGGCGCCAAGCTAATCTGGCATTACCCTTGAATTATCATGGTCAATCCACCTCCTGTAACGGGTACAGAATTGTAAAGTAACACTTCCAACATTTGTGAAATGCACCCGTGGGGCTAAAAGGGTTAACCAAATTGCATCCTGAGTTCTTTTTTTTCAAGATTAGTGAGGTTGTCATATTAAGGCTACAGTTCAGGCGACTGATAGACTGACCAAGATAGTTCAAGGGCGCCAAGCTGTTCTGGCACCACCCTCGAACTATCATGATCAAACTGATTTATCTGGTCAAGTAGAGTCCGCAGAGGATGGTCTGCACGTCGAAGCTTCTCAGTGGTCGAAGATACTATGATTATCTAACATTTTTGTTTATCGTTTCAGTAGGCCTACCTACGTTATTGCATAACACCTGATTTGTTTTTGGATGGTTTTATAACCCCCTAAACTGATTGCGCATTTATCTCACTGCATTTTTGTGCCTTGCGGTTTGGGAAGGTTCAACAGTGCGTGTTTGTACGGAGAAACCGTCTATCTAGTCTCGGTCAGATAACGCCGGAAATATTGACTTGGTGCCGATGGTGTGAATATGGTCCAGGTATCAACTGCAGGGGCGGATCTGGGGTTTCAGACCCCCCCCACCCCCCCCCCCACCCCCCCCCCGGCCAAAATGAAAAAGAAATGCTATAACAAAGTTCCTCTCTATGCACTTTGAAATCCCCACCCGCCCGCTGTTTTTTAAGTCCCTTCTATTTATAGAAGTGACTTTTTAGGACGGGTCGCGGTGGGGCGAATTTAAAAGCATGTCCATGATGTCAAAGGCAGGCTAAACCTCTAACAATTGAAGTAACAAGATACAAATTACGTCATGTCTACGCTAACTTCGCTGCTGAACGTACATTTGGCGCGAAGCGCCGTATGTGCGTATAGTGTATGTGTATAGTGTATGTATGTAAACAAGAGAATTTCCAACATTTCTGTACACACAAGCATGAAATTTGGCGAAATACTTTCTTAAGTGTGTGGCTAAGAGGCGCCAAGCTATTCTGGCACCACCCTTGAACTAAAACAATTGATCTATCTCCGCAAATGTTACAAAATCAGCTGTAGGGTGTAATGTGTTAAATATGTGTGTAATGTACAATTAAATTCTGCGAATAAAGTATTGTACGTGTGTGTGTGTGTGTGAGCGTGCCCGTATGATGATGAGGATGCTGATGATAAAAACGGCACATTGGAAGTCGCTTCATCGGGCCGGTCACCCCAATGGGAAGACACCGACATCGCGACTCCCATTCTCAAACTGTCAGATTCATAGTCACCTCGAGCTACCCCAGTAGCAAAACATCTTCAGCCCCACTGCCACTGCCGTCGTGGGCTGAAGCCGAGGACCTCTGCTTACTGGGGTAGCTCGAGGCGACTGTAAATCAGAAGTTTAAGAAAGAAAGGGCGTATGTCTGTCTGGAAAAATGATAGTATACCAACACTCCACTTCTATGCAACAATAGTAGTTCTCTGGCCATCGACGATTGTATGGGAAATACTCCAAGATCGGCCTATTACATGCTATTACTGACCCATTCAGTGTTGAGAGCATCTGAACACACCCAACAGCAAAAGGCCTTGATCCTCACGAGCCCCCGCAGTCGCGGGAGCTCGTGAAAATCTATGCCTCGTGCTGACGCCACATTGAATCCATGTTCCTGGGACAGCTAGGGCTTGTTATGTTGTACCGATGAAGACTGATGAAAGACAGTTTCCGTCAAAGGGCGCTGAATGGGTTAACTCATTCTACCCCAACACCGAAATGTTTAAATGTTGCCCTCTGAAGATTGCATTGCAGTGCAGGACACAGATCGACCATGATAGTTCAAGGGTGATGCCAGAATAGCTTGGCGCCCATAGGCGCCAAGCTATTCTGGCATCACCCTTGAACTATCATGGTCGATCCTTATCTTCCTGTGGTGTGTCTGGGGTAGAATGAGTTAAACAAAGTCCTTAAAGTACCTTTCGAAAACGTTATGAAAGTAACATGATTGCATAGAATAAACTGTATTGTCCGTTAAACGACATGCATAAAATTGAAAGTTTCGTTTGACTCTGTCAACGAAATTAAAAAAAAAAAACAACAGCCATGCAAGTAAATAAACTTTATAACTAACACAAAGGTGGTAGCACTCTGAATTTCAGATCCATAAAAAAAAGCTTTAGCAAGGACTTCTTTAAGTCTCCTATGGTCCCAGCTCTGCTAAAACTCATTATTACCATTTAACCTTATCATTCGGAATACACCAGTGTGTCAAATAAGTATGACTAAAATAGTTCAAGGGTAGTGCTAGAATAGCTAGGCGCCTCTAGACACCAAGCTATTCTGGCACCACCCTTGAACTAAAGCCATTGGTTTATATCCTTATCTGTAAGTACTATAATGTAGCTTGCATATGGCAGTGTACAAATTTGAAGCTTTTAACCTCAGTATAATATGGGTTAAAGAACGTAAGTATATTCCTGTTTTTGTCTTTTGACAAAATAGCCTTGTCTGTATCCTGAACCCATTTAGCCCCAATACCCTACAGCAGGAGACCGATTGACCATGATAATTCAAGGGTAGTGCCAGATTATCTTGGCTCCCCCACCCGGGTCTGCCCTGGGGGACTTGGGTGGGGTTAACTAATTTTTAGTTCCCAGGGTCACCCTGGTCAGCCCCACTGGGTGGGTTTTCCCCTCTATTCTGGGGTATGTGTTTCTGTCTACCCTTGGTCCATTCACCTGTATTTTCCTTTTTTAAACTCTCCCTACTGTCTGCGCTGCATGTTGCTAAATGGTCTTAGGTTTATTTAGCATATTAGACCGGTTGGTTACATACATTCAATATTCTGTTTAGTTTTTTTTTCACAAGCAGTGCAGGCACATCCTGAGAAAGTCTTGTTGCTGTCAGGACATTAAGCAATGCACAACCAAACCATTAGCTTAGTGCCTTCAGGCGCCAAGCTAATCTGGCATTACCCTTGAATTATCATGGTCAATCCACCGTCTGCAACTGGTACAGTCGTTCAGCAACATTTCCAAAATTTGAGAAAAGCACCCATGGGGCTAAAACCGAGCGCATGTTTGATGGGTTCAAAACAGCCATGGATTCGGAAACATTTAGATGTCTGCATGTGTGTGTGTGACAATGACAATACTAAAACAAATGCCCTTCGAACCCCTGCATGAATTGTTTGTTCTCAGTGCTAGTGAAGAACAAATATTATGACTTGAGGTTGCATTTTGTGCGACAGTGTATAATAAAAAAAAAACCCGCAAGCACAGGTCAGTCTGTTTGACTGTTCAGTGCAAAAATGGCTGGTATTTCCAAATCTGTGGCTTTTCATAACCCTTCAAACATGCACTTAGTTTTACGGACAAGAGAAACTATTTTGTCAAAAAAACAAAAATACAAATGTATACTCATGTTCTTTAAACGGTTATAAGAAGTGTTAGGAGAGCTTGGACAGGGTAGGCGTTGTGTCTAGTGAAGTGCTGGGACCCTAGGGAACTTAATGAACTCAGATTAGAGTGTGACCACCTTAACACACATTGTAGATACACGTCGTAGATTTAGCAGTTGCAAACACATACACACACACATAGCCATGCAGGGATAGTCAACATCATTACTTATTTTTAATAAACCCGTAAGTACAGTATATAAATCTAGCCAAGACAATTTTTTGGTAATGTAACACCTCATTGACACCTAAGCATCCTTGGCAAAGTCATCTGAAACTGACATTAACCCCTTCACTGCTGAGATAAAATGGACACCACACAACTGCAAGAGGTATAGATCCTCATGAACCCCTGCAATTGCGGGGGCTCATGAGGATCTATGCATCTTGCTGACACCACTTTGTATCCACTGTTCACGGGACGGCTGGAGCTCTTTTGCCTTGAACTGACAGAGATTTTATACGTACAACGTCCGTACAGTGGCAGGCAAGGGGTTAACTCCCTGGTGCATACAGCCATGTTTGTAAACCACAAAGGGGGTAAACGGACATCCTGGTTCGATTCACTTGTGTTTTGCCACCTGCCCCTTCTGCTACAATGGTAAGCACACTTTCTTTCACAGCCTGATGTTCAAGTATACAAGTCATTCCATGGTATTTTTTTTGGCGCTGTGTGCAACACAGCAAGTTACACTGAACAAAAACTGTGTGTACATTAATCCAGACCAAAAAGGTGACTGCCAAGCGTGTAATATGCAAAGAAGTACCCAACGGAGAAAGAAACACGCTTAGAAAAGACATTCCTTCTGCCAATGAAGATAAGTAGCGGCTAATCTCTCTGTTTGTTTGTCTATTTTGACAAAGGGTATTTACCCGAAATATTAATAAATTGTCTTTTCTAAGCGTGTTTCTTTCTCCGTTGGGTACTTCTTTGTGTGTACATTAATTTGGGACAGATGGATTATCTTCAACAGACAGATTTTAACACATGATACAAAAAGGTTATGATGGTATGAGGTGAATGAAAAAGTCCAGTTTTGTACATCCACAGAAAACCATTGTAAATGGTCTACGTTATTTATGGTATCACAGGCTACATAGTCCTGTATCTATTCAATATTACGCCAGAATTTCAACACAGTTCAAGAAATATGTTGCAAATAATATGTTAATGGTCACATATTGATCCAACATTTACCAGTTGTTTTTTTTGTGTGTTGACTATGGCTACTTTCGTGTCACACCGTAACACAGGTTACAACTGAAATGCCCCTCTACTTCAATCCAGATTGTGTGAAAACTGCAATCATCACCGTTTTGTTGCAGTGCAATGTAGATAACCGAGTAATGCTGCATTGTAAAACCTTGATCATGTTCTAATTATCTTTTGATGTTGCGACTAATTTTCCCCATGGTTATAACCAATACCTTGGAATGGCTCATATACAAAATAGATTTCTTCCAGACTCGCAAAAGAACACGTATCAGCTCATCAGGTCAAAGTCATCCCTCTGAAACAAACAACGGTAAACGTCAGTTCCAAGCACAGAATCACCTTCATGGTCCCTCACCCAATGCCCACAGTCCGCTATACACAAAGATTTTACCTGCAGCCACAAATGCAGCTTTTCCTCCTCAAATCCTGCTACTACAGGGTTTACTGTATGACTTTTTGACCCATTACACCCCGAGGCTGATTAAAAATACACCAGCTGCTTAGTGTCCTATGAAGGTCACATTATAGATTAGGAGATAGATCAACCATTTTAGTTCAAGGGTGGTGTCAGAATAGATTGGCGCCTTAGGCGCCAAGCTATTCTGGCACCACCATTAAACTATCATAGTCAAATTAATTTCATGCAGCTGTATCAGGATGAAAAGGGTTAAACAGATATAAACATGCTTTTCACATAAGAAATAAATTATGTGTACTGCAACACAAACTATACTACATGCTGTAACAGCAAACCCCTTGACACAAATCTCACAAATACCAAAAGATAGAGAAACATGTGATAATGGATCACTCAAATAAAAAAAAAATCAGATATATTCTGCTGACTAGTAGTCGATGTTTCTACATTAAAGCACACTTCAGTTTAACCATGACACACCTGCACTTTTAGTACATTACCTGATCATTGTATGTGAGGACGTGTTTCCTGATCGCTGATGTGTCAGTCCACGTCAGAAAGTCTTCCATGTTCCTGGGGTGAACAACACAAGACATTATTTTGTATTTCACTATGAGCTATCTACTTCTTTAAAGAAATAGATCTGAACAAGAATGACAATGTCCCCATGTCTCCTCCCACCCCCCTCCCCTCCCTCCCAGGGGAGGGGGGGTGGGTGGGGGGGGGGGGGGGGGACATTGTCATTCTTGGGAAAGGTGAGAGGTGGAATGTGGCAGAATAGCAGGCTAAAAACGCTGAGCTTGGCAGTACAATTATGGGGTATGGAAACCATTTCCAGAATGACGACAATACTAAAAAAAAAAAAAAAAAAAAAAAAAAAAAAATGTCCTTTGATTCCCTGCATGGTTTTTTCTTTTGGTTCTCAGTGCTAATGACTGTAACATTTTTGAAAAATGTATTTTTCTTTAAAATGCTGGGAGTGTTGTGCCGCTGCGATGTCTCCCACCAGCGAAAGGTTCTGGCACTGGCTTGACAGGTCCCTCAGGTAGAATCGGGTGAAGGTAGACTCTGCTCGCCAGCCCACAGCTGCCACAATGCCCTTGACCGCGCAGTTGCGGTCGAATGCGTGGCTAGCAGCCATGGCTCTGACCTCGTGCGCCCTGATGTGCATTCGTTTGGTAGGCGGAGCGGATCACCCAACGGAGCCAGGAGGATATCATCTGGGCCGAGATGTCATTTCTACCTGGGGACAGAGGGAGGAAAAGGCGGGTGCGTCCCCTGCCTAGCGGCTTGGTCCGGCACAGGTAAATGCGTAGTGCTCTCACCGGGTCCTGTTGTCGGGACGCACGGGTAGAGTCTGGGTCTCGCAAAGGTTGAATGGAGACCACCTGAGGAGCAGTCAAAGGAGATCGGGTCTTGGCGAGAAACGCCAGATTGGGGAGCAGATGAACCGAGCCGTCTGCCCGGAATTGCAAACATGCCGGCCGCGCTGAAAAGGCGTGTAGCTCGCTGACCATGGAAGTGGAGGCGAGAGCCAGTAGGAAGCAGGTTTTCCGCGTCATGTCCGGCAGCCGCGCCAACTGGATTGGTTCGAAGCGGGCGGAGTTGAGCCAAGTAAGCACCCACGGAAGGTCCCAGCTCGGGACCAGCGAGTGAAGAGCAGGCCGGTGTAGCCCGAAATGGTGTAGCCCGAAATGCACCATCAGGTCGGAGAGGTCCTTGCAGGCACCCGGGTTGGGGCGTCCTAAATGCCGATACGTGTCTGCAATCAAGGCCAGATAACCCCAAATGGTGATCGGCGCCAAGCACTGGTCGGTACACAGCCAGAGGAAGAAGTCCGCCAGCTGGGGAACTGTCAGATCCGTGGGGGAGAGGAGCTTGTCACCACACCAGTCGCACAGGACGTGCCATTTGCCATCGTACATTCGTCTGGTCGAGGGTCTGCGAGCCGTAGCAATAGCCTCCACTGCCGCACTTGAGAAGCCTCTAGAGGCGAGGGCCTGCCGCACAATCTCCAGGCGTGGAGGAGGAGACGCTCGGGGCATGGGTGGAAAAGCGCCTGCCGGGTTTGCTTGAGCATCGTGCAAGGCGTGGGAAGCCGCAGCGGGGGGCCCGTGGCGAGGTTCAGGTCTGTGGTCCACGACTTGGTCCAGCAAAGAGGAGCCACCAGGAACAGGATCGCGTTGCATCCCCAGAGCTTGAGGAGGACTTTGGGGATGAGAACTGTTGGGGGGGTAGGCGTAGGCGACTAAGCCGTCCCAAGGGATGGAGAAGCGTCGACTGCCCAAGCAAGTGGGTCCGGAATTGGCGAGACGAAGACCGGCAGCTGGTGGTTCCATCTCGTCGCGAACAGATTGACCATGGGGGCCTCCCAGGCCGCTCCGATCATCCGAAAGATGTCCGGGCGAAGCATCCACTCTGTGTGAAGTAGCTGACCGCGACGCGAGAGGGAGTCCGCGAGACCATTCAGATGGCCGGGGATGTGACGTGCGCGGAGAGTGATGTTCCGATCCTCACACTAACGTAGCACCTGGTAGAGTAGCATGCAGAGCGAAGGAGAGCGAGTCCCCCCCTGCTTCTGGATGTAGGCAACGACCGTGGAGTTATCCGAGAGAACCAGCAGCTCTTGTTGTCGCAGCCGTGTTTCCCAGGCGAGCAGAGCTTGCCAGACCGCCTTCAACTCCAACCAGTTGATGTGCTGCGCCAGCAGATCCGGGGGCCAGACGCTGGAGGCCATGGAGAACTCCGGTAGCAGGTGAGCGCCCCAACCGGAGAGACTTGCGTCGGCGCACAGGGAGAGTCGGGGAGGCAGAGAGTAGAGGGGAACGCCCGCGGCAAGCCAGACGGGATCCGCCAAGCGGAGAAGGTGAGGACAGAGCATAGGCAGCACTGGAACCGGAGCCTCAAGGTCGTCCGTTGAGGGCCGCCAGTGGAGAAGCAGGTGCAGCTGTATTGGTCGGGAGTGGAGACGTCCCAGGGGAAGCAGGTCTGCTGCCGCACTCATAAGTCCCAAAAGCTGAAGCCAGCGCCTGGCGGGGATCGCCGTCTCCTGAGACACCTGTCGTGCAAAGGTCACCAACTTCTGAACGCGCTGCTCCAGCAACCGGACGTGGCTGAGATCGGTACAGAATTCCATTCCCAGATGGACGAAGCGACGTGACGGCGTGAGGTCAGATTTCCCCACATTGACCAGGAAGAGGAGAAGGAGAAGCACATCCCGCTCGACCCGCAAGGCATCCTCGGACTGGTTCCAGAGAAGGAGATCGTCCAGGTAGTTCGACATGGGGCTCAACGACATCAGCCTGGCCGCGGCGACCACTGCGTCCATGATGCGGGTGAAGACCCAAGGGCTGAGGTTGAGACCGAAGGGCAGCGCACGGAACTGGTAGACGATCCCTACGAAGGCGAAGCGGAGGTAACGTTGGGACGTGGGGATAAGCATCTGAGAGATCCAAGCTGACGGCAAAGTCCATGGGTTGAACCGTGGCGTGCAGGGCTCGGGCGGTCTCCATGCGAAAGGGCGGAGCCACGATGAATCTGTTCAACGCAGAGAGGTCGATGACGGGACACCACTTGCCGCCTGGTTTGGGCACCACGAAAAGCCGGCTATAGAACGCTGGAGAGTTGTGTCACGCCACCACCTCCATGATGGCTTTACGGAGCAAGGCAGTTACCTCGCCACGCATGGCGTCGGCTCCGAGTTGGTCCGTTGGGATAGCTGTCCACACGGACGAACGGCGCAGAGGGGGAGGGGACCGAAAGGAGAGCTGGAGTCCCTCGGAGACAGTGGATAGGACCCAAGGGTTGTCTGGCAGCAGCGACTGCCACACATCGCTGCGGGAGGCAAGCCGCCTGCTGACCGGAGACCCGTGAATGGACGGCGGGGGTGGAAGAAGGAAGTCAGTGGGCCCGGCCCCACCCAGTGCGATGGGCGATCCAGGGACCGGTGGGGGTGGGGCCAGGAGGCGGGTGGGTGGGCGCGACCAAAGGTGGGGTGGGGGTGGGGGGGCAGGTGACCACGGACCGTGAAAGGGCACCGGGAGGGTCTACACGCCACAGGGCTCGACCCAAGGCCCTCATCAGTGTACAAGGAAGTCAGTGCGACGGGCGATCCGGGGACCGGTGGGGGTGGGGCCAGGAGGCGGGTGGGTGGCGGCCACGGACCGTGAAAGGGCACCAGGAGGGTCTACACGCCACAGGGCTCGACCCAAGGCCTTGCGGGCTATTGGAAAGCTGGCGGGGGTGAGGCGGGCGGGCCACACGTCCTTATGCACATCCTTGACCGACTGACAAGTCAGGCCAAACAGAAGGGAACCACCCAGTGGAGCCTGTCGAAGCTGCTTTGTCACGTCAGCTGGGAGGGCACAGTCACGCAGGAGGGCATCCCGACGCATCAGGTCGCAGTTGACGGCGGCAGGCATTGCATTGACCGAGGTGGTATGCTGCATGGTTGGCAGAAACGGCCAGGGCCAACAGATCCCCAAGAAACGGTGTAAGAGAAGGCTGCCAGGTCTTCTCGACCCGTCGAACCGAGGCCTGGGTGGCAAGATCCAGAAACCTTGACGAGGCGAGCACATTGCGAATCAGGGAGGCTGTCCTGTTGATGCCGTGCGAAGGTAGCCGAAGCCGGGAGGCACTGACCAGGGCGAGCGCGGGGGGGTCCACTTCCGGAAGCGGGCAGGAGAAGGCTTGCGAGTGACCGGAGTACCACCGCTGTCGGAAGGAGATGGCCAAGTCCAGGGGACACTTGGAGTCAGAGAAGAAGCCCAATTGAAAAGATGGAAGAGACAACAGGCATCCCACCCCTGCGCATGAGAAGAGATTGCAAAGCCTTGATACAGTCCACAAAGGTAAAGTCTTCCAAAGACCATCCTATGAACGCTAGGATGAAACAACCAACCTCAGGGAGACTGAAAAGATCAAGCTTTGTGAAGGAGACGAGAGCACTGCAGAGAAAACACAAGGCAAAGCTGCCTGCGCAGGTAGAGGCTCTGAATCCTGCTAGCGACCTTCCACCTTGGGAAAGTAAGCCAGAAAACATCACCATCTCTTCCACGGTACCCTACATCACCACCAGAGATGAGCACAGCACTGTGAGCAAGAAAGCCCTGACACTGGCCATGCTCGAAGAAAAGTATCCCCAGGAAGCATGGATACGGGCATACACCGATGGATCAGCCACAGATGCAGTTCAGGATGGAGGGGCTGGGGTGTACATTCAGTACCCAAACGGAAAATGGCAGGCAGAGGCAGTACCAACAGGCCTTCACTGCACAAATTACAGAGCTGAGGTGGAAGCCCTAGTCCGCGCAGCTAACACCCTTAGTGGCACTGCAGACCCTGATGCCCAGATTGTCTTCCTTCCTTTCCTTGAGGCAGCAACAGCAAGCAAACTGCCACGTCTACAAGAGGCACTGCAAAACATCAAGTGCACCAGACTGGTGCTGCAGTGTATCCCTTCACACTGTGGCATCTACGGCAATGAAGAAGCTGACAGAATGGCAAAAGTGGGCGCAGAGAAAAAACAAGATGAAAATGGAGTCAGCTTCACAGAGATGAAGACCATCATTAAGTCTGTGTACAGACCACCACAACGGCCCCTAGACAGTTACCATCAGCTGTCCAGACAAGAGCAGGTGACCATCTTTCGTCTGAGGACCGGGCACAACCGACTCAATTTCCACCTGCACAGACGCTTCCACCTCGTGCCATCTCCCCTGTGCCCTTGTGGAGAAGCAGAGCAGACCGCAGAGCACATCCTCCAGGACTGTGGGAACCACCAGCCGCTGAGGGAGGAGATATGGCCGAAGCCCGCCACTCTACAAGAGAAACTGTACGGGCCTGTGGAGGCGCTACAGAAGACCACAGATTTCATTTTGAGAGCCAAACTCCAAGTGTGACGGCGTTCGAGAAGAAGAAGAAGAGAAGAAGCCATTATCGCCCAAGGCACCCTGTTGCAGATGCGCCAAGAAGGCGTCGCGCAGATCGCGGAAACCAGGAGGCTGAGGAAGGGACTTGAAACGTTTCGTGTGACGCTCAGCATCCACAAAGGCCGCTTGAGTGGAGGGGATGGCGGGCAATCTTCCGGGGGAAGGCATGCGGAGATAAGGCAAGCGACCTCATCCAAGGCCCGTAGAGTCTCCAACCTAGGTCCCGCAAGGGTCGGTAGCGACGAAGAGTCGTCCCGCGAGGAAGAGCGCCTGGGATCCGCCGCCTCGGCATCCCCAAGGAGTGCCGACACAGAATCCTCCAGGGCCAAGCTGAGGAAGTCGTCATCGGGAGGGGGTGCGGGGGAGCGACGAGTGGGCAACTCCACACTACGATGGAGGGCGGAGGAGACGGAAGTAGCATCCCGCAGAGAGGCAGAGGCGCGGGGGGTAGTGGGGGTCCGCACCCGATAGCGACGTCGGGAGGAGGGATCCCGTGAGGGCCAACGCAACCAACCGGGGCTGCGACGCGGAGAACGGCGATTCCGCGGTGCGCGACTACAACGGGGGGACCGCGGCCGTCTGAAGGCAGAAGAACGGCGAGAAGGGCGCCGGTCGGCCGAAGGTGAGCGACGAGACGTGTAGCGGTGCAAGGCGCTCGGAGGAGAGTCACGCCTAGAGCGCCGCGCGGAGCGCTGGCGGATCGAGGAAGCCGCGTCCAACGTGTTGGTAAAACACGTGTGATGGCGGTAGCGACGGCTACGAGAGTCAGTCCGAGGACGCGAAGATCTATCTCGGGAGCGAGAACAGGTCCTTGGCCTGCTGTTCCTTTGTCTGCTTGTACGTGCATGACCATGAGCCCCGAGTACCCCTCCCGCAATGGGGGGTAGGCAGGGCGTGTTATCTTTAGGAGGGCGAGACCCGCCAACAGCACCTGACGGGCGGCACCCTAAACGTTCTGAGTCCAGTCCAGACTCCCGGTACTTCACGACGGTCCGGGGGCTGGAAAGCTGACGTGCATGTAAACGGCTCTCTGTCAGACTCGATGTAAGCCACGCCGTTCCCTGGGCATACACGGTCAGGTAGGCGGGTCGTGCATGTACTTTGTGGAACAGGTATCAAAGTCTTACTCACATCGCTCCCCACGCTGACGCGTCGTCCGTGCGAAGAACGAGTGTCGGAGACGACCGTAGCAGAAGGTGTCAACCATCCCCCAGCCACCACTGGAGGAACACGCATTGAAGCAAGCATGGAGGCCGTGGGAGCAGTAGAAGGAGTCTGTACCCAGGGCCGCGACGGGCGTTCACGGCGATAGAAGTTCCACAGTTGCGACCACCTCTCTTCTTGCCAGGGGGCGCAGACCGCGCAGGTACGAGTAGAGGCACAGCCGGAACATGGCAGGCAGACGGTATGCTGGTTGCTTGGCCACTGAAAGTCGCCACATCTCGGACAGGTGTGCACCTGCCAACTGCAAAACAGAATGAACAGTGAAGGCAGACGACCGTGGCGCCACGAAGCCACGCCACACTTGAGTACGAGCGAAGCGAACGCAAAATCGAAAGTCATGGCACTGCCGCCGCCCGGCGCTCTATATTTCCCCCCCCCCTCCCCCCCCCAAGAGCGCCGGTCACTGGCAAAACCGAGACGTTACCTCGTCATGACGAAAAACCCCGATATCAAGCAGAGGCAGAGAGGGAGCCCTTGGCTGAGAAGAGGCGAGGCCGCAAGGACGCAGGACACACCGCAGAGCCGCACGCACATGGGAGGAAGTCCACGGAGGCCGGTGCGTCGCTGAAACCCCAAGGAGCCCCGACGAAAGCCAAGTCCAGTGGTCACTCCAGGACAGCTCAAGAAGGCAGCTCAACAAGGCACTACCCGTCCCAGGCTGGGACAAGACACCGTGGCAACGAAGGTAAGAAGACCGGTCGCACCGTACAAGGTCCAAGCACAACGAAGAAGCACAACGAAGAAGCGCACAGCCCATACACAACCGTCCTAGGCTAGCGAAGAAACTAAACTGAGTACTCAGGATACGGCGCGTACCCGTATGGGGATGAAGGGGAGACTACTCGGGTTACTGCCTAGCTATGGCGCCCCCTCACTTGCCAACACTGCCCTATACGTACACAACAAATTTTGTCTAAAATTAGGCTAGCGTAGACACGATTCCATACGGTAATGTCATCAGTAATGTGTTTTGAGAAAACAAACATTATGGGACGACGCTACATTTTGTGTGAAGGTGTATAATCAAAACCAACGAGCGCAGGTCAGTCTCAATGCCTGGCCTTTCCAAATCTGTTTGTAACCCTTCAAACATGCACTTGGTTTTAAGGATGCAGACAACAGAGACTATTTTGCCAAACACAAAAATACTAATCTACACTCAATGTTCTTTAAATAGTAATAACAAGTGTTAGGAGAACTTGGGTGGCGTGGGCATTGTGTCTAATGAAAGGATGGGAACCTAGGGAACTTAAAGGGGTTCCTAAAGCATTTTAATGGATTTATCACAGTGCTACCACTTTAAATAGACTTACTACAAAAAATCCTTGGGCTAGTTTGAAGACTGCAGCTTGATTCATTTCTGAGAATATGCCAATATATTAAAGCCGACAATGGCCCAGTACATAGACACACTTTCCTATCGCACGTGAGCCAAAAAGTTCAAGTGCACTTGATCACACTCCCTTCTCTAAACATAAACCTCATCCAGTTTAAAACTTACCTGGTTACCAAAAATGCAGGATCGGTGACCACTTCTGGACCTACACGAACATCTTGCAGCTGTTAAGAAAACTTGTTAACTTCAAAAGCAACTTTACATGTGAAGGGAAATAAGCACATAACATCTTGCCCCTGGGACCCTGCAGCAGGAGATGAATTGACCATGATAATTCAGAGGTAGTGCCAGATGAGCTCATCTGGCACTACCCTTGAATTATCATGGTCAATCCATCTCCTGCGATTGGTACATAGTCGTTAGGCAACACCTCCAAATTTTGAGAAATGGGTCCTTGGAGCTAAAAGGGTTAATCATTTAACATATCTGTGATGGGAGCCTTCAATCAAAGGTACAGCTAGATATCACTGGTGGCCCGAGAACCTTTGATTACAGACTGCTTCATTAGTGACTGCCTATGTCTAAACAATGTTGCTGAACTTTGAACATGCATTTGCAAGAACGATGGATGGCCCAATACATAGACTACTGTAACTCTTGCTATCACAAGTGAGCCAAAAACTGCAAGGATACGTCCCTGCTGCACAAAGGTGGTGGCAGCCTTGACTGTCTGAGCCATGTGAAGCTTGACCATCACAACTGGTAGCCGCCGCCTGCAACATACAAGTTTATCGAGTCCAATTTGTATTAACACAAGATCGGTCGTCCTAGCATTCTGCTCATGTACTTCTACAACCAAACATTGGATCCGCTATTCACATCTTACTGCACACACAATCACAACAAAGTTACAGCCAAGAACTGTTGTTGCTCTTTGCCTATGGCTGGCAGTTTCAGCCGCAGCAAGACAACTTCCTGCAGCACACAATGGGTGGCGAGATCCGTCGAGCCAAGGTCTGCTTGCAGTGTGTGCTTGGTACTGGTATGCATTAGTGCTGAAGGTGTTGTGACATGCATACCAGATCCAGAAAAGAACACATCACAAATGATCACTCAGTGGCACCTCCATCCCTGTTTCTGCTGTCTTTTTAACCCTTATCATTCGACATACACCAGTGTGTGAAATGTGTTTGACTAAAATAGTTCAAGGGTAGTGCCAGAATAGCTTGGCACCTCTAGGTGCCAAGCTATTCTGGCAATACCCTTGAACTAAAGCCATTGGTCTATATCTTTATCTGTAAGTACTATAGTATAATGTAGCTTGCATATAGCAGTGTACAAATTGGAAGCTTTTAGCCTCAGTATGATATGGGTTAATGCTGGGGGAGGTGAGAGGGGGGAACAAGGCCTGAAGATGTTGCTCCCTACTCTTGACATATTTTCATCTGGGAGGATGGTGAACCCATCATCCCAGAAGCGTCTCCAGTCGAGGTGGCAACTATTTTCACGGTCTGTGGTCGATGTAAGGGAGGAAAGCAGGGGGACTGGAGATACACTGACCAACTTAGACATGACCATGTAATTGCAGGTGTGTGATTGGGCCCACAGCAGTCCCTCTAATATGTATCTTGAAGCTGTACATAGCTGATCTATTCTATAATTCATTAATATCAGTTTCATGAAATAATTGTAAAATCAATTGTTTATATTAAATTTAACTGGTCTCTTTTAAATAGCTGTTAAATTTAATTCTGGTATGATCTGCATTATCAAATGTTAAAATAATGAGAAAAGCACAAAACAGCTTATAATCATGCTTAAAGATTACTGTGATAAGCTTTCCTCTTTCACTGTTTCAGTTTCATCTGCAGAATCAAAGTACCAGTAGGTCACGTTATATATTTAAATTTGGCAGTTGAGGCAGTAAGAGGACCGGTGTTTTTAAAAATAATTTTTGCCTTGTTTGAAAATTAGTAGTAGGGCTGAATGTTGGAATTTGCTGGAAATTTCTGGTTAGCTGAGAGGAGACATGTTTGGTGCTTTGATTCATACCATCCTGAGCTTATACAGTGGACAATTGTGGGCCTATGTTGAGTTGCCATTGACGTAGGGATTTGAGGGGCACGCTGATTTCACCTGTGCTTGGGTGTGGGGTTGTTAAGGAATCAGGTTCATAGCCAAGAAATGAGACTGTCAATGTGCTGTTTTTTTGGTTATTTTGTGCATGGCAAATATGCAGCTGGTGGGCGCTAGTGTTTTTTAGGTGATTGAAATATTAGGGGATGCCTGGGACTGACTATGGCTAAGAGACTGGACAGTACGGAAACGGCACTGTGTTCCGTGGCCTGTCAGGGCACCACATGCCATATGTGACATAGATCTGAAGCTGGTTTAATGTAACTATATCATAGAGTTTGGACTTTTGCAGTTGGAAAACTGAGAAAATCATGCAAAATTTCAATTTTGCCCAAAAATCGCTGCAATTGCAGTTTTATAGGCGTTTTTGCATGATGTGTGTCGCAACACCCTGTTTACCTGCACTGTGAGCTATGGTTAGTGTGTTTGTTCATTTATTTTTTGTCTTAGAGGTAGTCATGAGTCTGACCTTCGACCTTGAGCTTTGACCTTGACCTTGAAAGGGGTGGGGTTTGGGGCGTTCAGTTTGATAAATGCGTTTTAAAAAAAAGAAGCACTTTTTCAGTTATTGAAGTTGTGGGGTGGGGTGAGGTGGGGTGGGGTGGGTGGGGGGGGGAGGGGGGGGGCTTAAGGTCAAAGGTTAAGATGAAAACTACAATAAAACAGTGTCAGCATGTACATTTCATCAGACAGCTGACCTCAGAGTGAAATAAGCCGCCAAAATAGTGTGACATGCAGAAGTGTTATTTTGCATGATCCAGCTACACTGGCTGCGTCTGAGGTGTCATTCTGCTGTAATTGTCATTAAGGATGTCTCTGGTGTCTATTCTGAGCCAAACACAAGCACTTTTACACTGTGTAAAGCTCATTTGAGTGCATTGTTATGGGACCAGCAGTTGCAGCCACCAGTACAGGCTTTTACAGGAGTGTTCACAGTTTGGCACACACATGCCTGCTGCATTTGCAACATGAGTTGAGGACTTTTGAGACTCTGACAAGTGTGTTTTATATAAAAATGAACTGTACATATCCATTTTCCCCTGCTACCTCCTAAATAAGCACTCCAGACACTTGTTTGGGTATGCGGTGTGTCCCACGTAGCATAGTTTTGTGTTGTCTTTTGTCTGTGGGTTAGCTCAGTAGACTTAATGTTTAAATTGCACAGCTGTTTCATGACCTCTTTTGACTGTGGAAAAGATTGCAAGCAGCATATAGGGCATGGCAGCTGGTTACAGGCCTCTTCCTGCTTGTTGTCACCAGACAACAAGGTAAATGAATATGCCTCGGCATTGTCTTTTGGGCTGCCCTGAGATACACAAGGAAATGGCCTTGGGTCTGAAAGCTCATTTTTCATCAATGTCAGTGTCATGGTAACCTTTTTCAGTTGTCCAGCCCACCAGAAGTCAGTTTGACTGTATTGCATGTGTGTGTAAACTTGGAAAAACAGAAAAAGTAGAGGGGTGGGTAGTGCAAAAATATGGAGAAAAAAAACCTTTCATGTGCCTGTGTCTCAAATGCAACATTTCTGAAGATCAGATATATTACTTGATGTACATGCCAATTTTGGAGGCATTCTGACCATATCTAGTCTGTTTTTCATGGCATCAGATATGCATGATCCAACACATCAACAGCCTTGTAAATGCCACAACAACGCGATTCACATAATAGGCCATAACATAAAGATGCAGCAACATACAATGGTGTCACTTTGGGTTTTACTTAGCTAGTGTCTAAGGGTTGCACTAATGGCAGATTGAATGGTGTTCAGGTGGGACAGTTTCTCTTACAGGTCACGTTATATATTTAAATTTGGCAGTTGAGGCAGTAAGAGGACCGTTGTTTTTAAAAATAATTTTTGCCTTGTTTGAAAATTTGTAGTAGGGCTGAATGTTGGAATTTGCTGGAAATTTCTGGTTAGCTGAGAGGAGACATGTTTGGTGCTTTGATTCATACCATCCTGAGCTTATACAGTGGACAATTGTGGGCCTATGTTGAGTTGCCATTGACGTAGGGATTTGAGGGGCACGCTGATTTCACCTGTGCTTGGGTGTGGGGTTGTTAAGGAATCAGGTTCATAGCCAAGAAATGAGACTGTCAATGTGCTGTTTTTTTGGTTATTTTGTGCATGGCAAATGTGCAGCTGGTGGGCACTAGTGTTTTTTAGGTGACTGAAATATTAGGGGATGCCTGGGACTGACTATGGCTAAGAGACTGGACAGTACGGAAACAGCACTGTGTTCCATGGCCAGTAATCTTAATATTGGTTACCTCCCTTGATCTGTTAATGCATCAGGGGAGGCAACCAGTGGGTATTATATTCATCTGCAAAGTGAAATATCAGTTAAAAAACTATTCACACCAACCTGCAGAAAGATGAGGCTGAGATCTGCTCCATCAAGGAAAGACTTTGCTTTGTTGGAATCAGTCCCATTGTATACCTGAACACACAATAGCTATTCCTTCTGAATGTTGGTACATGTGGTACTATTCTTCACAGACAGAAACATAACCTGCTTGTAAATATAAAATCCTGTTTTAGTCTGTTGCTCATGTACGACACAGTGAGTGTTAATGTGATAGAGCTAGTCCGTTCTAGACATATAATGCAAATTACAGCTGAAGCTAAAGAGCTTAGCAATTTATCTTGCCATTTAATTCATACATCCACATTTCCCAAATGTGGACTATGTACCAGTTGCAGAAGATGGATCAACCGTGATAATTCAAGTGTAGTGCCTGATGAGCTTGGCACCCTTGAATTATCATGGTTGATCCATCTCCTGCTGTAATGAAAATTGTGAGCAGCATATTGCTTTTACAGTCTTACACACCAATAGCTCTTCGCATACTATTGTCAACATACCAGTACTTCCCTCTGTGCTATACACAATACTCTATGTTTACTATGGTAAGTTAAATCACACATTTTGTGCGTGTTCTCTCTAGAAAAATCTGCATTTTCTTTTTTCCCCTCAAAACAGTCACATTGTGGTGATGCACAAAACAATTGCTCCTTGTATTACGGGCATTATATAATATTACCAATTAATACATTGCACCTATGTGCAAAGTGCAAATATATGTTTGACAGAAATTACAATAAATTATACATGTATTTTACATCACATTTTGTTCTTTAAACAAACTCTGTACATATGTAAGCATATTTATGGTGTCATACGCTTTCTCTAGTAGCTGTGAGGTGGATGCTGCACGGAAAGGGTCTTGCTGATCAAGTTCCTTGATCTTTTTTGCCAGATCAAGGATCTGCTTGGTCATCTTGTTGTACCTGAAAACATGAGAGTGAATGCAAAACATATATCACAAGATATTATGTGTCAATAGCACAATTGCTAGCACCACCTGTTGCTAGCACCACCTGTTGCAAGCACCACCTGTTGCTAGTGCATCTATGACTTTAAGTATTGCGCGTAGAGAGTATTACGATCACCAGCACTACATGTCACTATGCATTGCGAGTACTAGCACTACATAGTGACAGACCAAAGGCTTGCAAAGTACAAAAGTCTACTTGTCAGTAGCATCTTAACCCTTTTAGCCCCAAGGCCCCAGAAGGCGCCAAGCTCATCTGGTACTATGCTTGAATTATCATGATCAATCCATCTCCTGCTGCAGGGTCCCTGGGATAAAACTAAAAGGGTTAATATTTCTGTGGGCGTCTCTTACAATTCAGCACAGCATCAACAAGTATCACTTTCACTTTTAGACTTGAGACCAATGGCAACAAAACTAGAATATCACGGTACAATGTCATCCTACTATAAGTCAGGTTGACTTTACCTAGAAATAAAATACTGTACCCGCATGCTCTTCTGTCAGTGTGTAAGTGTGTGTGTGTAAGAGTTGAGAGAATTACCATAATTTATGTCTAGAGTATTGAGTCAAAGTCTGCGTGATGACGAAGTTGCTGCTTTTACATCATTGTCACTGTCAAGATTTTTACACATTTTAATTTTTTTCTGTAAAGAATCGATTTAAAGATTGAAAACGTATGACATCTGAATGCACAGGTTTTTTTTTTCTGAAATGAAGACAAGTAAACACTTTTCTACACCACTTTCAGAACAAATTAACGTTTAGTGTCAACTGACCTAATATAGGCTATTTTTTAAATTTTTTTCCACTTTCAGAATATTGTTTGGTGTCAATTGACCTAATATGGGCTATTTTTACTTAACTGCTATGATATTCTGATTGTGCTGTACAATTATAAACATTAGGCAGGCTTTCAGTTAACCCTTATCATTCGGAATGAAGTTTGACTAAAATAGTTCAAGGGTAGTGCCAGAATCTGGCACCACCCTTGAACTAAAGCCATTGGTCTATAATCCTTAACTGTAAGTATTATAATGTAGCTTGCACATGGCAGTATACAAATTGGAAGCTTTCAGCTTCAGAATGATATGGGTTAACAGATAATTCTCTGCATTTGCTGGACAAATTCTGACGGGAAAAAAAAAAAAGGAAAGCCGTACATCAACGTGACATACAAATCTGGAGAAAAAAAATATCCCTGCCATGTTTCAAGTACGTGATGGACTGTAGACACCTGGAACGGATTTTTGTGTCATGCTGTCCATCCCAATGACGGACAATTTGAAATCCCAGTGGAAAGTCTGTCAGGTCAAAAGACAATATTGAACAAGCCATTTTCAATTCCCTAAAAGAGCCCTGCTGGGAAATGGCCAGATTTCAAGATCAAAGTCAAGCATGCCGACTTCATACAATTTAAATTTCATGCTACATGTATTTCAGTTGTGAAAACTTGGTCGATTGCTCATTCACATGAAAATTCATCTTTGTTGTAGTCTTGTACTGGGCTGAATATCTGAGGCACATTTAGGAATGTAAAATCATTTTTACGAAAGGTTGTAAAGCAAAACTGGCAAATTGTAGGAGTTTCTTAACAGGGTTCCATATTTGGTAAACTAGCACTAAATGATCTTTTTTCTAAGACTAGTATTGAAAAGTGGCTCTCTGCGAAGATATCTGCAAAAAGCATTTCGTGCTCTGATGTCAAAAGCCCTATAATGAACTCATCCAATGTCTTTGTCCAAGCGAGCTACAATGTATAATAAGTATTAATAACAAAAAATCTCAAGTGAATGTAACAAAATTACATACTCAAACATGGGTCATTTGACATATATAACTCATTTGAAATATGTCAGGTCTTGATATTCGCCAGTTTCTTACACTGTTGAGACTGCTCCCAGAGTGCAAGTTTACTGAGCGCATAATTACATTAGTATTATTGTTGTTATCAGACTAGAAAGGAAAGATTAAGACGTGTTCAGCTGTGCAACTTCATTTCTTGTTTTTAGAGCTTCCACATGCTCACACTCACAGACACAACTAAAACAGTACACTTACTGCAAATACAAAAACCACTTAGCATAAAAGCTCTTATCTTCAGTCCTAGAATTCTCAAACTTTCTACTGCACTTGGAATCAATGTTGACTTTGAGATATGTAGCTGCATTGATCTTCGTTTATGACAGAGAAAAAATACAGTGTCACCATGACATGTTCGCTCATCAAAGTGGATGCTGACAATAGTAGACTCAATGTCGAACAAAGGTCAGCCTTGTCTGTCGCCGACATTGCCTTCTTGTCGGTTAGTTACACCAGCAAAGCCAAAGGATGATACTGTTTTCTGCTGAGTGTCACCAGTCTTTGTCCTCCCACCTTTCTTTGCATAATTTTACTTTGCAGAGCTGACACTGGACCAAAATTTTACTCCGCATTCAGACTGCCCATTGCTGTGATTAGTGCTTCAATACCTAATGGAGTTTGTGTGAGTTTATAAGAATTCTGCGACAGACTCATTAGTAAGGCCTTAAAGGAAGTCACGCAATGTTTCCAAGCTCGCGGTGTGCACACTTGTGATGCCACAATAGCTCAAATAGTTATTGTGAAACCCTCTGACAGAAATCGTTTACATGAACAGACCCTTCATGAATATATTATTTTTGTACACATTCATACCCCCTCCTTTGAGTTCTCTACATTTTGCAGATTTCTATTAGTATTAGATGAATAATAAAAATGTGGTAATCCCCATTTGACAGATTTGTGCATCATGTACAACCCTGTGAAGTCCTCAGTGAGTCCTTGAGCGTGATGATGAGAATCTATGCCTGAAGGAGGCAGAAGATAAGCCAACTAATATACACTGAGGCTAATTAGTTGCAAAAAGAGGCATAGTTATACATGTCTACAAAGCGAGCTCCTGATGATCTATTCCTATACCATTGTAGTTTGACACTCCTTTGTCACCGTCTAACTCTACGAAGTACAGATCTTCAATGTACAAATAAATCCTTAGCACCCCCGAAGCCTGAAACTAGTGAAAGACACTCATGAGCCTTTAAATACTGGCCGATTCACATCACATGGAGTGGACATTCTGGAGGTAAAGCAAGACTTGAAAAGTGTGATACCATGTAACACAGGACTGTGTACACCATGTACTGGGCAGTGTACATCAGCTACAGTGAAACATAGTGCCTTATACAGGGGCGGATCTTTTGGGTGGGGGATCCTAGTTCTGCAACCCCTTCCAGACCCAAAATTCTTTAAAATGCTATAACAAAGTCCTTTTTGGGGATGTTTGAAACACCCCCCTCCCCACACACACATTTGGCGAATGGTGAGAGTATTAACACACGCACGCGCCTTCCCCCCCCCCCCACCCCCCCTCCCCCGCTTTTTGTACCCCTGGAAGCAAGGTCTAGTGTCGGGGAGGCCTTTTGTATCGGGTTGAAGGTCCCAAACAAATAAATAGTTGGACACCCCCCCCCCCCCTGCTTTCGATGTAACTGATCCGCCCCTGCTATAATATACGATAGTGATCACTTCAGCTTTACTAATCTATTAACCCTTTTGCTGTCAGTAGAGGTTTTTGCTAATATACCTGTAGAGCTTGCGGAAAAAAAACAACCTCGCTACCGACTACCCAAGGGTTAACAAATTTTGAAATTCTGCACTCCTGGAGCATGCCCCATTAAAATAACGTCCAGAACCTGAACTCATGTAGTGTTCTGTTAAAAAGATTATTAAATGTCATTTGATTAATTCGAATGCTTGGAGTCAGACTTGGCTTACTTTGATAGTTCTTCTCTCTTTTGCACGAAAAATTTTCTCATAAGCTGTAGCTGGAACAAGTTGTTGTCTGAATTCCATTTGATGAAGTCAACTTTTTTCAGAAGCTTCTTTTCGTGGTACTTGAGTTTCCTCATTTTAAGTGCTAATGATGATCCCAACCACGACCAAACCAACTAACACAGTACACGTGTTAGGGGGTAACAACAACTACCAAGCTCCATCGCATTTTACTGCATTCTTTACGTTTAAAAGCTAACGTATTTTATGTAACGGGGATCATCGCCGGAAGTGTGTTCTTATCGATTGACCACAATGCTTGATCCTTCGCAATATACACGACAGCTTTGTCTTAACTACTTTTCTGTTATTATATTGTTAGTCTATTGAAATTGTGAAATAAACTCGTCTTGATTTCATTGTCGTCAGTAGTGCCTGCATGGTTGTCTAACAGACTGCATAGAATTCAAGCAGTTTGCAGTAAATCGATTCCGGTTTCTTTCTTCAGAGTCGGTGGAAACTTCAGGAGCGTGGCAGCTAAAGCCCACATTCAAAGGACTTCCACGCAAACTACTGTTATTATTTGAATATGGAAGTTTCAGAGGTACAGTCTTATGACTTTGGTCAGATGATGTATGTAATTATGTAATGCATGCATGCATGTGTGAGCGAATTTGAAGAAATGTTGGCTGTTCTGGTGTAAATCAAAAACGAAAGTTGTTCTTTTGACCGGATCACAGTACATACCGTAGAGGTTCGTCGCGGTCTCGTTCTCGCTCGTACGTAGCATAATTTCTCACTTGCTTCAGGTCGGCGAAAAATGTAAGACTACAGGACGATATAACTCGGAATTTTCTGGCGTGTCGATTCACAGGACGATTCAGCTGTCAGTATTATGACGGTTATCGGCCAGGCACCAAGTGGCATGTCTTTTCCTGGATTATGCCCAGAATGCCGTTTTCCGACACATATGTATTTTTCCCTTACTAAAAACACAACTAGCTGCAGGTAGTGCATCGTCCAACGATACCGTCCTATCTCACTTACCTCCATCTGCACCAATATGGAGCACATAGTCCTGCCACTCTGCCATCAATGACCATGAGGACCAGAACAACATCTTGGCCGATGCCCAGCACTGTGCACAGCTTCTGCAAAAAAAGAGGATACGAGATGCAACTGATTCTGATGATGGATGACCAGGCTGCTGACTTTGATCTCAGTGGACAGATGGATAATATCTTTCTGGACTATAAAAAGACTGAAAAGTGCCCCACTGTCTCCTTTCCTTTCCGTCTCCTTTCAAGCTTGACCACTACGGCTTACTTACTTACTTATGCCTGTCACCCCTCCCAGGGTATAGGCCATCGACGAGAGACCTCCAGCGACTCCTGTCCTGTGCTTCTCCTTCGATTTTACTCCAGGTTTTTCCCAGTCTCTTGATATCTGCTTGGAGGTCTCGACGCCAGGTGTTTCTCGGCCTGCCTCTTTTCCTCTTTCCCTGGGGGTTCCATGACAATGTCTGCCTAGTGATACTGGAAACTGGCTTTCTCAGACTGTGACCAATCCATCCCCATCTTCTTCGCCCAATTTCATTCTCTGCTGTTATCTGCTCTGTTCTCTCCCAGAGTCTGACATTGCTGGCCTTCTCTGGCCAGTGGATTTTCAAAATTCTTTTAAGGCAACTGTTTATGAAGATCTGTACTCTGTTGACTGTGGTTTTTGTCAATCTCCAAGTCTCTGTTCCATATAGGAGAACTGCTTTTACGTTGGAGTTGAAAATCCGGACTTTGGTGTGTTGTGACAGCTCTCTGGAACTCCACACTTTTTTCAACTGGAGAAGGGCTGCTCTGGCTTTACCGATTCGTGCTCTGACATCTGCATCAGTGCCGCCTTTGTTGTCTATGATGCTCCCGAGATAGGTGAAGGACTCCACCTCCTCCAACGGGGTGCCAGCAAGCAAGACTGGTTCTTCGCTGGTTGCGTTCAGCCTCATTGTCTTTGTTTTCTGTTTGTGGATGGTGAGGCCCACTTGGGATGGGATGTCAGCAAGCCTCGTGGTCTTGTCCTGCATTTGTTGATGAGTGTGGGACAGTAAAGCCAAGTCATCTGCAAAATCGAGGTCGTCAAGCTGTGTCCACAGTGTCCACTGTATTCCACTTCGTCTGTGCTCTGTGGTCCTCTTCATGATTCAGTCTATGGCCGGTAGGAAGAGGAACGGAGACAGCAAACACCCCTGCCTGACATGACACCGGTTCTGACCTGGAGCTCCCTGGTGAACTGCCCTTCGTGGATCACATGATATGTCATGCCATCGTAGCTGCTCTTGATCATGCGGACGAGCTTTGTGGGTACACCATAGTGTCGTAGGAGTTTCCACAGAGTCTATCGGTCCACGCTGTGAAATGCTTTCTCATAATCCACAAAGTTGACGTACAGCGGGGAGCTCCACTCCAGAGACTGTTCCACGATGATGCGGAGAGTGGCGATCTGGTCTGTACATGATCGGTTTTTCCTGGATCCTGCTTGCTGGTCTCTCAGCTGGGGGTCAACGGAGCTCTTCATTCTCTCCAGGATGATCCTGTTGAAGACCTTTCCTGGTACTGACAGCAAGGTGATTCCTCTGTAGTTGGAACACTTGCTGAGGTCGCCTTTCTTGGGAAGCTTGATTAGTATCCTTCCTTCCAGTCAGCCGGCATCACCTCCTCTTCCCAGATCTTTCCAAACAGTGGGTACAGCATCTCCACTGTTGTCTCTAGGTCTGCTTTCAGAGACTCCGCTGGGATGCCATCTGGCCCTGCTGCTTTGCCATTCTTCAAAAATGCCACTGCTCTTCTGATCTCTTCCCAGCTGGGTCTGTCACAGCTGATGGGTCTCTGCTGGCTGGATGCCTGGGGGGGTCAGGTGGGCTGGGTCTGTTCAGTAACTCTTCAAAATACTCGGCCCATCTGTCGAGTTGGTCTGCTCTGTCTGCAATAGGCTTGCCTTTGTCTTTTACTGGTCTTTCTGTATGGCCATACTTGCCCGACAATCTTCTGGTAATGTTGTAGAGCTGTTTCATGTTGCCGCTGCCTGCTGGCTTTTCTGCCTCAGATGCCAGGCTGTCTGTGTAGGCCCTCTTGTCTGCCCTGATACTCCTCTTCACTTTGCGGTTGGCTTCTGAGTATTCCTCCTGTGCTCTTGTTTTGGCTGCTGTCGTGCGACTGTTGTTGACAACTGCTTTCTTTTGCTTCCTCAACTCTATCTTCTTCAAGGTCTGTGCCGACAGCCAGTTCTTGTGATGGTGTTTCCTGAACCCTACAGTTCAGCGCCTCTTTAACTGCCTTCCACTGCTGCTCTGTGGTGACCGCCTCCTCTTCATTTACCATCTCCTGTAGCGCTTGAAACCGGTTGGACAGCACCAGTCTGAACTCTTCTCTCACTCCAGTCTCTCTCAGGAGGCCTACATTATAACGCTGTCTTCTTTTTGTCTCTGTGCGGCTTTTCTTTAACTTGAGCTTTATTCTTAATGTAAGCACAGTGTTGATTCTAGAGCGCGTTTTGCGCGATTTCTCGCAATATTATGCTCCAAATCGCAAAAAAACACCGATAGCGTGGCCGAAGAATCGCAGAAAAAAGAAACTGGACGCTTTTTTGCACGACCAGCGCGGCCGCACCGCTGCTGCGTAAAAGCCTGCTCGAGCGTCTTGGTGCAGTGTGGCCTGAGTCGAGCCAGGGCAATTTCACTATTATTCACCTGTTTAACACGAACACAGATTCCATTCACAGAAAACCAATTCACGTGTTGCTCTCGCGCTGTGGAAGTACACATGACAGATCAGAGCGAACTCTAGTTTGTGATTGGCTGAATAGCCTTCGGCTGTTGTAATCTGTCTTCTCATTGGCTGGCATTTCTGTACTGTATTCATGTTGTACCATTCGTGTACCAACACAACCCTTTTACCGATGCGGGATTGTACTTCAGCCTGTGTTGCTTTTACCTGAGGATTGTAACTTAGTATGGATTTTACCTGATGGATTTACATTAAATATTCGAGCTGTACACGTTTCCTTGTGTTTTCCTAGCGAGCTGAAGGTATGCATAGAAAGTACGATAATGTCGTGCACTTTTAACCTGGTACTCATTCACGCACACGTCTTACACACTTTCTCCTTGAGGGCCGTGATCAATTTTGAGGCCATATTGGTTAACACGAAATACGGTTAACACGAAGTGATTTTCCGTGTCCCCAGAAATTCGTGTTAAGCGGACTCCACTGTATGTATGAATGTGTGTATATATGTCGTTTTAAAGTAAGCAGTGCAACGCGATTTGAGGGCCTCCCTTTTACACCTTGAGGGGCTCCCTTTTTTGATTAGAGGGAGCCTTTGGGCTCACTTTTCTGAAATCCTAGAATCAACACTGTAAGCAGATGGTGGTCTGAGGCGACATCTGCTCCCCTCCTCACTCGAACATCTTGAAGGGATCTTCTAAATTTCTTGCTAATGCAGATATGGTCTATTTGGTTCTCTGTAGTATGGTGACGTGAGACCCAAGTTGCTTTGTGTATTCTTCTGTGTGGGAAGATGCTGCCTCCAATGACAAGTCTGTTTAGAGCACAAAAGTCTACAAACCTCTCCCCATTCTCACTCATCTCCCCTAGTCTCACCTCTTCATATCCGGTGTTGTCCTCCCCTATTTTGGCATTAAAATCGCCCATGACGATGGTGATGTCTCGCTCCGCACATTTGTCCACAGCACTGGAGTCGGTCGTAGAACTCTTGTTTGTTTCCTCAAAAACATTACCGATGACATGACTTTATGGACATTTCCATAGAGTCATGTCATCGGTAAGTATTTTTCGAAAAAATACCTTTTAGAGAAAAATGAATTTGTTTCCTCAAAAACATTACCGATGACATGACTTTATGGAAATGTCTACTTCTAGCTCAATTTTAGCCTACTTACCCGTTGTGTGCCCACACAACCCGGGAGGCACTCGGGGAACCCCCCCCTAGAGGGGCCGAGAGTTGTCTCCCGTTTCCCGCCTTACCAGCTCCGGTCACGAGACCGGCCAGTTTTGCTACTTCGCTCGTACAGAGAAGACGTGTCTGGCCTTGCTCTCGCGCCGCTTCGACCGGTCCTTCTCTTGCCTACGCTCGTTGCCTCTTCATGTGCTCTGCGCCTCTTAGCGCTGTCCTGCCTTCTTGTGCCCTGCCTCTGCTGGCGTCGTTCTGCTGCTCTCCTTTAGGCTGTGGAGGTGTATGACTACCCTTCCCCCTGTTCCCGATTCGTCTCGGAGGTAAGGTAGTGGTAGTTTTCCCATAGCCGGCCCTCGGGCCGAGAGCCGGCTACCGTTGGGCTTTCCTTTCGGCTTTGCTACTACGTGGGCGCCAGTGGTTGAGCTTACGCTTCGGCGCCTTGCACGACCTTTTTTACGAGTCTCCTCGAGGGACGTCGCCTTCTCTCCTTTGGTATTTCACTGTTACGAGAAGACGTTGCCTTGTAGACTAGGGCTTCTGTTCTCGTAGGGCCTTCGGGCACCCACACTCCGTTCGTCTACCTTAAAGGCCCTTTAGCTCTGGGAGACTGTAGCCACTATTTACGCGCTGGGGGTCACGGCGCTTGGAGTACCTTGGTGTGGGGCTAGGCTCCCTTGTCCGCCTTTGCGACCTTGTGCTCTTTGTCTGTTGCAGGAACCAAATGCTTACCTGCGCTCAATGCGGCGACTTCAAGTGGCCGACGGACGACCATGCGGTCTGCCTCCCCTGCTCGGGCTGCGCCTCGGACCATCTCTGCGATGTCTGTGCGACCTGGCCGGAGATCCGTTGGTCTGACCTCTGGAGTTTTTACCGGCGAGAGCGACCTCCGTCTGCTATCTCTCGTCCCACTCCTGTTGACGTCGCCCCTGTGGTAACGACCGCTCTTCCTCGCCTCGGCCTCTCGGAACGGATTGATCGTCGGGAACCTGCGTTGTTCGCTGACCAGAGGACTGCCACTGCTGCCACGCCCGCTGACCCTTCCGGAGGGTCTGTTTGCCGGCAAAGCGCCCGCCTCACTGAGCCCGGCCTGCAGCAGTTCGCCACGAGCCGTCCCACGTTGACTGGCCTTGCTCCTCTCTCTCTCCACGATAAGCCCGCTGATCCTTCCGGAGGATCTGTACACCGGCATAGAGCCCTTCTCATTGAGTCCGGCCAGGAGAGACGTCAGCCTCAACCTACGCGACACAGTCGCGCCCCCGACCTTTCCCGTTCCACCGTCAGTGCTAGACACTCGCGCTCGCGGGCCGCCGGAAGGATCGTTCCCCCCGCCGGGAGCGTCGCCGCTCCCCCCGCCTCTCCTCGTCGCGCGCTCGGTCGCGCTCGCCTTCGCACCGTTCGATGCGTTCGCCGCGTCACCGCCATCGTCGACCTTCTTCCCGTGATCGGCACTCCTCTTCGGTTGTCCGCCGTACTTCACCCAGACGTCGTTCCCGCGCACCGGACAGGACCCCTCCTCGCTCCTTCCCGCGTTCGCCTCGGCGATCCTCGCCTCCGTCGTCGCTGCCGGCTCATGCCCGGGCTTCCCGTGAGGTTCGAGATGCGCCCCTGCCCAAGCTTGGACCTTCCTTGGTGCCTCACCTGCCTTCTCGCCACCCCCTGGACGAAGAAGCCCTCAGCTTGCTGCCCGAAGACTCCGTCTCAGCCCTGTTGGAGGTGGATGCTCGCTCCCTTTCGCCCTCCGACGTCGGTGATGATGTCCCCTCGACCCTTCCGTCGTCCCGGGCGGAGACCCTCCTAGCCTTGGATGAAGCCGCCAGGATCATCGCGGCCGCTCTGCCAGCGGACTCCTGCCCAGCCTCTCCCCCCCCTGAAGAGGAAGGTCTCGGCCTTTGTGGATGCCGAGCGTCAGGTGAAGAGGTTCAAGTCGCTTCCCCAGCCGCCTGGATTTAAGGAGCTGCGAGATGTCTTCTCAGCGCACCTGCAACTTCCAGCGTCTCGAGAGCCGGTGTTCTTCTCCGATCGTCGCTGGCCGGCTGGCCTGGACATCGCCTTCCGTCGGGATTGGTATGCCGGTCATTCCCAGGCTTTCTCCATCCCTCTTCCTGTGATCGACCCCCCGGCCGTGTCGCAAGCTGGCGGCTCCGCCCTCCTTCGCCGTTCTTTCCCTCGTGGCCTGGATTTGACTGCGTCTCTGGTGCGGAACACCTTAGCCTGCGCTGGGTTCCTGGAGCTGCTCACTCAAGCCCTGGTTCGTCGTGTGGAAGACGCTTGGCATCCTTCTATCACGCCTCTCCTTGGGGATTTACTCGTCTTAGCGGAAGTCGCCAACCGAGCCGCCTACCACTCGTCCGTTAACGCTATGGCTGCCTCCGCCAACTGTGACCTGATGCGTCGAGACGCCCTTCTGCTTGCCTGCCGAGGGATACCACCTGACCTGCGTGCGCAGCTTCGTCGTGCTCCGCTGGGTGGCCCCCTGCTTTTCGGCGACACCTGGTCATCCGTTCGAGCCTCCAACCCCGACCGCTGGCCTGTGAGTGCTCCTCCTCCCCGCCGCTTTCCGTCCTCCCGCCAGGCTAGGGGTCGCGCCTCGCGGTCGGTTAGACCCGCTGCTGCGTCAGCCCCTGCTTCGGCCCCTGAGCAGGCCCCCGCCTTTGGCCGTCCTAGACCCTCCAGGGCCCGTGTCCCCGCCTGGCCCCGTCCCGCCCGGCGACCGGGTCGCGGGCGGGCTGCCTGACTGCCCCCCAGCCTTGCCCCCACCGACCACTTCGGGGTCTCCGGTCGGTGGGAGGCTAGCCTTTTTCAGCGGAAATTGGCTCACACTCTTTCCCGACGACCCCTGGATTTGCGACACCGTCTCGGCCGGCCTCCGGATCGCCTTTCGCAGCCCGCCTCCTTTGCGTCGCTCCCCCCTTTGGACCGAGATCCCCAGCGATCCGTTGAAGGCCTCCGCTCTTCGGGGAGAGGTCTCCTCCCTCCTGAGGAAAGCCGCCACGGAGGTGGTACGCGTCCCCTACTCCCCAGCCTTCTACAGCCGCTTGTTCGTCGTTCCGAAGCCTGGAGGGAGATGGCGACCGGTGATCGATCTCTCGGCCCTGAACAAGTACATTACGGCCCCCTCCTTCCGGATGGAGACTGCTCGAGCCCTGAGAGCCGCGGTCCAGCCTCTGGACTTCACAGTCAGCCTGGACCTTTCAGATGCGTACCTGCATGTCCCGATGCACCAGGCCTCCAGGAAGTTCCTCCGCTTTGCGATCGACGGTGTGGTATACCAGTTTCGCGCGCTCCCGTTCGGTCTCAACCTCAGCCCCTGGATGTTCACCCGGCTGATGGACGCCGTAGTCGCCAAGGCCCGACAGTCCTCCTCCAGTCCGACGTCGAATTACCTAGACGACCTCCTCCTACGCACCCAGTCAGAGACCTCGCTCGCGTCGGACAGGGATGCGCTGCTACGGCTTCTGGCACACTTGGGTTTCCTAGTGAACGACGGCAAGTCGGATCTCTCTCCGTCCCGCCGCTTCGTGCACCTGGGCATGGAATTTGCGACCGACCTCAACACGGTGCACCTCCCAGCCCCTCGGATCCAGAAGATTGCGGACCTAGCCGGTCAGTTAGCACGACAGGACGTGGCCCCCGCCAGAGTCTGGCTCCAGCTTTTGGGCCTGCTGAACGCCTCAGCGGACCTTATCCCCCTAGGTCGTCTCTACTCCCGGCCGATCCAGCTGCATCTCCTACTCCATTGGCGCCCGTCGTCAGGCGACTTAACGACGTTGGTTCCGGTGCCCCAGATGCTGCTGCCTCATCTTCGTCGGTGGACCGACCACTCTTGGCTAGTGTCGGGAGTTCCCCTGGCCGCCCCTCCTCCCCAGACCTCGCTTTGTGTCGACGCCAGCCTCACTGGGTGGGGCGCTCATCTCCTTCCGCGGTTCCTCTCGACTTCGGGGCCCTGGCCCGCGGACTTAGCGCACACTCACATCAACTGGCTGGAGATGCAGGCGGTGTGGCAAGCCCTGCAGTTCTGGGAGGATCTCCTCAGACACCAGGAGCTACTCGTCCTCTCGGACAACACGACTGTGGTGGCTTACATCCAGAGACAAGGTGGCACTTGCTCTCCCGACCTTTGTATGCTCCTCTACAGGATGATGCGTTGGTGCGAGGACCGGGGTATTACCATTCGAGCCCGACACATCCCCGGACACCTGAATGTCTTAGCCGACTCGCTGTCTCGCCGCGGCCAGCTCCTGCACACGGAATGGACCCTTCGGCAGGACATCTTTCGGATGATCTGTGCCCGGTGGGAGACTCCCCAGGTCGACTTGTTCGCCACAAGGTGGAACCATCAGCTGCTGCTCTTCGTCTCCCCGATTCCCGATCCACTTGCCTGGGCTGTCGATGCACTCTCCATTCCCTGGGACGGCCTGGTGGCTTACGCCTTCCCCCCGATGGTTCTCGTACCCAAAGTCCTTCTCAAGCTTCGGGGATGCTCGGCGGTCCTGCTGTTAGTTGCGCCGTTCGCCTGGAACCGCTCCTGGACCACCGACCTTCTCAGCCTCGCCACGGACCCGCCCCTGCTGCTTCCCGCCCCACGCACCATGCTCAAGCAACCGCGTCAGCCGCTGTTCCACCCCTGCCCGGAGCGGCTCCTCCTTCACGCCTGGAGGTTGTGCGGCAAGCCCTCGGAGCTAGAGGCTACTCGGGTGCAGCAGTGGAGGCGATCGCTTCGGCCCGCAGACCTTCCACCATCCGAGTCTACGAGGGAAAGTGGCGAGTCCTGTGTTCCTGGTGCTCTGAGCACGGCCTGTCACCCACGCAACTGACTAATCCTCAGCTGGCGGACTTCTTCCTCTGGCTCTTTCGAGACTTAGGCCTGGCCCCCATCACCGTGAGGGGTTACCTGTCCATGATCGCTGACACTTATCGACACCTTGGACACCCAGACCCGGGCGCCTGCAAAGACTTAGCCGACCTTATGGGTCACTTCGGCATCCAGCGCCCAACACACCGCTCACTCCTTCCCCGCTGGGACCTGCCCTGGGTGCTAACGTGGTTAAATTCTGACAGATTTGAACCCTTACCTTTGGCCCGTTTCGCAGATGTGACACGAAAGACGTGCTTCCTGCTGGCCCTTGCTACCGCCTCTCGGGTGAGTGAGCTACACGCACTCTCGGCGCGGCCTACCTGCCTACAGTTCCGAGCGGACGGGTCTGTTCAACTCCTCACTGACCCTGCCTTCCTGGCCAAGAACAGGTCTCCTCTGACGGCACCTCAGGTTATCACCTTACGGCCGCTAAGAACCAACCCTCTGTCTCAGGAGACCAGGCAACAGGATCCCGTGCGCGCCCTTAGAGTTTATCTGCGACGATCTAAAGCCTTCCGCAGAGGGCGTTCGCGCCTCTTCCTACCTCTGAGACCCAGCAGGAATGACATAACAGCCCAGACGATCTCGTCCTGGCTCCGCTGGGTTATACGCTCCGTGTATCAAGATATCTCCCGCAGGGAGCGAAGAGGCTGCACATTCGCGCACATGAGGTACGAGCCATGGCCACGAGCCTCGCATTTGACCTAAACTGCGCTGTCAAGGACATCGTGGCAGCCGTGGGCTGGCAGACTGAATCTGTATTCGCCCGCTTCTACCTCAGGGACCTGGCAGGCCAAAGAGAGAATCTCGCACTAGTGGGGGACATCGCCGCGGCGCAACACTCCCTCCCGGCGCCACTGGCGCCGTAGGTATGCACTTCGCTAAAATTGTCGGGAGGTTGCGACTGGGAGGACGGCGCTGTTACCATTAAGAGTTGCGCGGCACCCTCCTCCTCATCGCAATTCTTCCATAAAGTCATGTCATCGGTAATGTTTTTGAGGAAACAAATTCATTTTTCTCTAAAAGGTATTTTTGCGAAAAATACTTACCGATGACATGACTCGGAGGACCCTCCCTCCTGCCCCGCTTGCCGCTTTCGAGCGAAGTATCACAAAAAAACTGGCCGGTCTCGTGACCGGAGCTGGTAAGGCGGGAAACGGGAGACAACTCTCGGCCCCTCTAGGGGGGGGGGGTTCCCCGAGTGCCTCCCGGGTTGTGTGGGCACACAACGGGTAAGTAGGCTAAAATTGAGCTAGAAGTAGACATTTCCATAAAGTCATGTCATCGGTAATGTTTTTGAGGAAACAAATTCATTTTTCTCTAAAAGGTATTTTTTCGAAAAATACTTACCGATGACATGACTCTATGGAAATGTCCATAAAGTCATGTCATCGGTAAGTATTTTTCGAAAAAATACCTTTTAGAGAAAAATGAATTTCTCTTCCTCGTCACTGTCATTAGTGGGCGCATAACACTGGATGACGTTCAGCTTGATCTTTTTCTTGGTTCTAAAGGCTGCTGTGATAATTCTTGGCCCAAGAGGTTCCCAGCCCATCAGCGCTCTCTGTGCCACGGGTGACAGCATGAATGCTACTCCTGTATGGGGGGCATTCTCCTCTTCATGACCTAAATACAGAATCATCTCCCCACTGTGTCTGAGATGCCCAAGGGAATCAAAGCTGCCCTATATGCAGACGACCTTGTGATCTGGTGCAAGGAGGAGCATGTAAGTACTGCCACCTACAGAATGCAGCTAGCGGCAGACAAGCTGAACGCATGGGCAGATGACTGGTGCATTTCTGTCAACAAGGAGAAATCCTCCACCACCCTCTTCACATTGTCCCCAAAGCAGAAAGCCGGAACCATCAAGCTTGGTGGAACCCCTCTGAGAGAGGATGAAGAAGCTACTTACCTTGGTGTCACCTTTGACAGACGACAGACCTGGAAACCACACATTGCACAGGCAGAGGCGAAGGCCCGACGCAAGCTGGCCATACTCAGGAAACTGGCAGGCACCACCTGGGGAGCGAACGAGAAGATACTGAAGACAGTATACCAGGGAACAGTCAGGCCCCACCTCGAGTACGGCTCCACAGCGTGGTTAACCTCAGCCAAATCGAACCTGCAGACCCTCGACCGAGTGCAAAACCAGGCTCTTCGAATCATCACTGGTGCAATGAAATCCACTCCAATCAAGGAAATGGAGAAGCTGACCACAATCCAACCTCTCAGTCAGAGGAGAGAAGCCAAAACCATGGTACAGGCTGAGAAGCTCAAGTGCTTGCCCGACCACCCCATGAAGCACAGACTGAGCAACCTCACCAAGAACTGGCTTAAAAGAAGCAGCTTTGTCCATGAGAGCATGCGACTTTCTCGACAGCACAGGGAAGTCCTTCCACAGAGCACTCTACCTCTGATCACAGAAGAAGAGGAAAACCCTTGGGCAATGGAAAAACCAGACATCCAGATCCGCACCAGTGTCCCACATGTTGCGTTCAGGAGACAGTCAGGATGACACCGTTTGACGGGCACTCACCCTAGCCCTGATCGACGAACAATACCCAAAGGAGGCATGGATCCACATCTACACTGATGGATCAGCAACAAATGCCGTTTCCAATGGAGGTGCTGGCATCCTGATCCAGTTTCCTGGGGGACATACAGCCACATCCAGTGTAGCCACTGGCAAACACTGCACAAACTACAAAGCAGAAACCGAAGCACTTATGCAGGCCGCCTCCATGGTTCAGAATTCCGCAGACCCATGCTACCAAGTTGTCTTTTTCTCCGATGCCCTTTCAGTCCTTCAGGCCCTCAAGAACGACAAGCTCGCCCAGCTGACCAGAGCCTTGCAGAAGGTCAGAGAAACCAGAAGAGTTGTCCTCCAGTGGATACCAGCTCACTGTGGGGTACCAGGAAATGAAAGGGCAGACGAGCTGGCGAAAGAAGGAGCCACAAAAGATCAACAAGAAAACAGCGTCAGCTATAGTGAGCAAAAGACAATCATCAAGGCATTGATGAGGCCAAGGTCAGACAGAGACGACTACCACACAATGACCAGAGAGCAGCAAGTCGTCCTGATCAGACTGCGTACCGGCCACAACAGACTGAACGCTCACATGAACAGAAAGCTGAAGCTGGCGCCATCACCAACCTGCGCCTGTGGTCAGGAAGACCAAACAGCGGAACATATTCTCCAGAGATGCCCCCTACTGGACGATGAAAGAAAAGAAGTGTGGCCGTCGCCAACTCCACTGCAGACCAAACTCTACGGCAGTCAAGAAGGCCTGGAGAAAACGACGTCATTCATCGCCGGTGCTGGACTGACCATATAGCCCACTGTGAACGACAAGAAGAAGAAGAAGAAGTCAGCGCGCTCGACACATATATTCGGATGTTACTAGAATTTGTATTTTTATAAGTCTCCCTTCCTCCGCAACCCGTCATCACTAGCATGCAACTGAGAATATCGCATGTTAGTCCTGGCTTTTAACTCATTCGAGACGTGCCGTCTCCGGTACGCGGATTACGCCGCGCATCCGGACGCGGTACATCTCGAATGAGTTAATCCAATTTTCACCGAAACACGTGCAATATTTTGACCTACTTCTGATTTACGGAAATCGTCTATTGACAGCAAATCAGTTCAGTACACGCACAGTGTTCTTTCAATACTAAGTATGCAGTATGTCTAAACTTTGAGAATTACAACTGTGAATTACTGAGGGTTTGAGGAAGACACTGACAGAGATTCAATCGGTTTGAAGAAGAAGAAAAAAAATTAAATAAATAAATAAATAAAATAAACGCGCTGTGAGATGGTCTTGTGTTGCATATATCGCAGCTCCCTAAGCCCCACGATACACCCAGCTGAGATGCTTTCGACAAGGTGTGGAAGGATGGTCTCCTTGTGAAACTCCTTCGCAGTGGCATCCAAGGGAATATGTACCGGTGGACCAAGTCATACCTGCACAATCGCAGAGCCCGTGTGACAGTGGATGGGTACTGTGGCCGAAAAGTGCTGTTGCGTCAGGGGGTGCCACAGGGGGGAGTCCTGTCACCGACACTGTTCATACTTTTCATCAACGACCTTGTGCCAGAGCTACCAAAAGGAGTACACGCAGCCCTGTACGCAGACGACCTGGTACTCTGGTGCACAGAAGAGTATGCAACAACTGCTACATACAGGATGCAGCTAGCCCTGGACAGGCTGACAGACTGGACCAACAACTGGTGTGTGACCATCAACACAGAAAAATCTTCAGCCACACTCTTCTCTCTCTCCAACAAGGCAAAGGCTGGCAACCTAACACTGGGCAACACCCTGCTGCGGTATGAAGACCAACAGACATACCTGGGAGTCACTCTTGACAAGAGGCTGACGTGGAAGCCGCACATTTGGAATGCAGAAGCGAAAGCTAGAAGAAAGCTGAACATCATGAGAAAACTGGCTGGAACACAATGGGGAGCCAATGAAAAGATCCTCAAAAATGTATATCAAGGCACAGTGAGACCACACCTTGAGTACGGATCTAATGCATGGTTGACGGCAGCCCAGTCACACCAGCAGACCATTGACAGAGTTCAGAACCAGGCACTGCGTATCATCACTGGCGCAATGAGATCCACACCAATTGAAAAGATGGAAGAGACAACGGGCATCCCACCCCTGCACATGAGAAGAGATTGCAAAGCCTTGATACAGTCCACAAAGGTCAAGTCTTCCAAAGACCATCCTATGAACGCTAGGATGAAACAACCAACCTCAGGGAGACTGAAAAGATCAAGCTTTGTGAAGGAGACGAGAGCACTGCAGAGAAAACACCAGGCAAAGCTGCCTGCGCAGGTAGAGGCTCTGAATCCTGCTAGCGACCTTCCACCTTGGGAAAGTAAGCCAGAAAACATCACCATCTCTTCCACGGTACCCTACATCGCCACCAGAGATGAGCACAGCACTGTGAGCAAGAAAGCCCTGACACTGGCCATGCTCGAAGAAAAGTATCCCCAGGAAGCATGGATACGGGCATACACCGATGGATCAGCCACAGATGCAGTTCAGGATGGAGGGGCTGGGGTGTACATTCAGTACTCAAACGGAAAATGGCAGGCAGAGGCAGTACCAACAGGCCTTCACTGCACAAATTACAGAGCTGAGGTGGAAGCCCTAGTCCGCGCAGCTAACACCCTTAGTGGCACTGCAGACCCTGATGCCCAGATTGTCTTCCTTACTGATGCCATGTCTGTCCTTGAGGCAGCAACAGCAAGCAAACTGCCACGTCTACAAGAGGCACTGCAAAACATCAAGTGCACCAGACTGGTGCTGCAGTGGATCCCTTCACACTGTGGCATCTTCGGCAATGAAGAAGCTGACAGAATGGCAAAAGTGGGAGCAGAGAAAGAACAAGATGAAAATGGAGTCAGCTTCACAGAGATGAAGACCATCATTAAGTCTGTGTACAGACCACCACAACGGCCCCTAGACAGTTACCATCAGCTGTCCAGACAAGAGCAGGTGACCATCTTTCGTCTGAGGACCGGGCACAACCGACTCAATTTCCACCTGCACAGACGCTTCCACCTCGTGCCATCTCCCCTGTGCCCTTGTGGAGAAGCAGAGCAGACCGCAGAGCACATCCTCCAGGACTGTGGGAACCACCAGCCGCTGAGGGAGGAGATATGGCCGAAGCCCGCCACTCTACAAGAGAAACTGTACGGGCCTGTGGAGGCGCTACAGAAGACCACAGATTTCATTTTGAGAGCCAAACTCCAAGTGTGACGGCGTTCGAGAAGAAGAAGAAGAAGCCAACTCCACTGCAGACCAAACTCTACGGCAGTCGAGAAGACCTGGAGAAAACGACGTCATTCATCACCGGTGCTGGTCTGACTGTATAGCCCACTGCGAACGACAAGAAGAAGAAGATCTCCCCACTTAACAGCCTTTTCTGGCCAGACTGCGTCCATCTGGCTTCGCTGATACCTAGCAGGGAAAGGTTGTACTTTTGCATTTCCGCTGCTATCTGGGCGGCCTTGCCGCTCTGGTACATGGTCTTGACATTCCATGTGCCCATGGTTGTGTCCCTGGATAGAGAGAGGCGGCTCGGTCCTGTGGCTTCCGAAGAATTCCAGCTTTCACCACAGGATGTCATAAATCTTCTGGTAGAAGAACCTTCCTCCTCCAGGAAAGGAATTGCTGTTTGTCTTTTCGTCGGCGTTTTTGTAGCTATTTCCTTATTTGCAGGGTGGGGAAGCTACCCCCACACCCAACCCCTTTACTAGGAGGACCAGGGGTTTTCTGTCGGGGTCACCTTCCCTTAGACCATGTTGGTTCACGACACCTTATTTCATTCGGTGCACCCTTCTCGCGAAGGCCCCCCTATCCACCACCCAGGGGATGCGCCTCAACGCCGTATGGTCCCAGCGCGAGGTGACGACTACGGCACCCGAGGCCAAACATTAAAGTGGATTGAGAGCTTTATCTCTCACCAAACTCAAGCAGTCATTGTTGAGGGACACAGAAGTCCAGTACAGGCTGAGTGCCTTCTGGTGTACCTCGGGGAAGCATCGTGTCTGACCCTCTTCCTTGTTTACATCAGTGATATTGGTGACAGCATTAAGTCCAGTATCTGTCTGTTTGCTGAAGACACATCACTCAACCGCCACATATGGAGCTAAGTCGACTAAATTATACTTCAAGAAGACAGGAAGAAGCTGGAGGAGTGGGAGATGAAGTGGCAGATCTGAGCTTCAAAGTCAACAAATGTCATGAGGTGACGGTGACAAAGAAGAAGAAGTTGCTTGATCACAATCATTGATTATGAACTTGATCAAAGTTCATAATCAATTCTAGGTCAGGTGTGGAGATGACAAAGGAACTGCACTGAGGATAGATATCCACTCCATCGCTGCAAAAGCCAAACGTACCAGTGCCTTACTTTATAGGAACGTCCGTGGCTGTGGCTGCCCTAATTTTAGTTTTGGTTACTGTCAGCAGTCTCCTCTTTGTTATTTTAAAGAATAAATAACCCCTTCCCTGCCACCTTAGTATATTTTCATGTCTGAAATCTTGGTTTATTCAACGACCAAAAGCCAACACCGTCCAAGAAACATGGATACAACTTGGTCTCAGCAAGAGAATAGAACCTCATGAGCCCCCGCAGTCGCAGGGGCTCATGAGGATCTATGCCTTTTGCAGCTGGATCGTGTTCACTTTATCCCCCTGCAGTGAAGGGGCTTAGCAAAATATTAATAAAGAGGATTTATGGGGCGCCTATACATGGCAAAATGCTCAAGGTGCCATAAATACGAACAATAAAGTATTGTCTTGATTCTCTTTTTCAGATACAAAAAGACATCCGAGAACTGCAGAAGTTTGAAAGTGAAGCCACGCGGACCAGAGTAAAAGATTTTCTTGCCCTACAGATCCGTAGATTGCAAACAGAGGCAACGCAAACGGGGCAAGATGGTATCAGTCCATTACAGAGTGGTGATGCATCAACTTCCAAAACACCATCATTGGCCCCTCGCGCATCTGCTTATACAGAGATAATAAAAACATATGGTAAGGACATTTTGTATTTGTTCTGTTTTTTATTTGCTCATTATATGCATTTGAAAGCAAGTGATTACTAAACCATTCGTTGTCTATCCATCTTGTCTGAAAGATTAAGGTTGCAAATAAGAAGAATTGCACAGCCGACACATGCATGTGAGCCACAAAGGCTCTCCTGTTCTTGCTGGTGTTCATGTGTGTGTGATCAGGAAGTAAATCGCCTATAACAAGGTCAGATACAGCAAAAGTCAGATGTAACAATACTTTTTCAGAGGTGCATCCACACTTTTTTTAAATTGTAAATTACCACACATAAAAATAACAAACCAGATATATATAATGACAATTTTTTTTGTTTCCTCAAAAACATTACCGATGACATGACTTTATGGAAAATGTCTACTTCTAGCTCAATTTTAGCCTACTTACCCGTTGTGTGCCCACACAACCCGGGAGGCACTCGGGGAACCCCCCCCTAGAGGGGCCGAGAGTTGTCTCCCGTTTCCCGCCTTACCAGCTCCGGTCACGAGACCGGCCAGTTTTGCTACTTCGCTCGTACAGAGAAGACGTGTCTGGCCTTGCTCTCGCGCCGCTTCGACCGGTCCTTCTCTTGCCTACGCTCGTTGCCTCTTCGTGTGCTCTGCGCCTCCTAGCGCTGACCTGCCTTCTTGTGCCCTGCCTCTGCTGGCGTCGTTCTGCTGCTCTCCTCTAGGCTGTGGAGGTGTATGACTACCCTTCCCTCTGTTCCCGATTCGTCTCGGAGGTAAGGTAGTGGTAGTTTCCCACAGCCGGCCCTCGGGCCGAGAGCCGGCTACCGTTGGGCTTTCCTTTCGGCTTTGCTACTACGTGGGTGCCAGTTGGTGAGCTTACGCTTCGGCGCCTTGCACGACCTTTTTTACGAGTCTCCTCGAGGGACGTCGCCTTCCCTCCTTTGGTATTTCACTGTTACGAGAAGACGTTGCCTTGTAGACTAGGGTTTCTGTTCTCGTAGGGCCTTCGGGCACCCACACTCCGTTCGTCTACCTTAAAGGCCCTTTAGCTCTGGGAGACTGTAGCCACTATTTACGCGCCGGTGGTTATGGCGCTTGGAGTACCTTGGTGTGGGGCTAGGCTCCCTTGTCCGCCTTTGCGACCTTGTGCTCTTTGTCTGTTGCAGGAACCAAATGCTTACCTGCTCTCAATGCGGCGACTTCAAGTGGCCGACGGACGACCATGCGGTCTGCCTCCCCTGCTCGGGCTGCGCCTTGGACCATCTCTGCGATGTCTGTGCGACCTGGCCGGAGATCCGTTGGTCTGACCTCTGGAGTTTTTACCGGCGAGAGCGACCTCCGTCTGCTATCTCTCGTCCCACTCCTGTTGACGTCGCCCCTGTGGTAACGACCGCTCTTCCTCGCCTCGGCCTCTCGGAACGGATTGATCGTCGGGACCCTGCGTTGTTCGCTGACCAGAGGACTGCCACTGCTGCCACGCCCGCTGACCCTTCCGGAGGGTCTGTTTGCCGGCAAAGCGCCCGCCTCACTGAGCCCGGCCTGCAGCAGTTCGCCACGAGCCGTCCCACGTTGACTGGCCTTGCTCCTCTCTCTCTCCACGATAAGCCCGCTGATCCTTCCGGAGGATCTGTACACCGGCATAGAGCCCTTCTCACTGAGTCCGGCCAGGAGAGACGTCAGCCTCAACCTACGCGACACAGTCGCGCCCCCGACCTTTCCCGTTCCACCGTCAGTGCTAGACACTCGCACTCGCCCCGCGAGCGCCGCCGGAAGGATCGTTCCCCCCGCCGGGAGCGTCGCCACTCCCCCCGCCTCTCCTCGTCGCGCGCTCGGTCGCGCTCGCCTTCGCACCGTTCGATGCGTTCGCCGCGTCACCGCCATCGTCGACCTTCTTCCCGTGATCGGCACTCCTCTTCGGTTGTCTGCCGTACTTCACCCAGACGTCGTTCCCGCGCACCGGACAGGACCCCTCCTCGCTCCTTCCCGCGTTCGCCTCGGCGATCCCCGCCTCCGTCGTCGCTGCCGGCTCATGCCCGGGCTTCCCGTGAGGTTCGAGATGCGCCCCCGCCCAAGCTTCGACCTTCCTTGGTGCCTCACCCGCCTTCTCGCCAACCCCTGGACGAAGAAGCCCTCAGCTTGCTGCCCGAAGACTCCGTCTCAGCCCTGTTGAAGGAGGATGCTCGCTCCCTTTCGCCCTCCGACGTCGGTGATGTTGTCCCCTCGACCCTTCCGTCGTCGTCCCGGGCGGAGACCCTCCTAGCCTTGGATGAAGCCGCCAGGATCATCGCGGCCACTCTGCCAGCGGACTCCTGCCCAGCCTCTCCCCCCCTGAAGAGGAAGGTCTCGGCCTTTGTGGATGCCGAGCGTCAGGTGAAGAGGTTCAAGTCGCTTCCCCAGCCGCCTGGATTTAAGGAGCTGCGAGATGTCTTCTCAGCGCACCTGCAACTTCCAGCGTCTCGAGAGCCGGTGTTCTTCTCCGATCGTCGCTGGCCGGCTGGCCTGGACATCGCCTTCCGTCGGGATTGGTATGCCGGTCATTCCCAGGCTTTCTCCATCCCTCTTCCTGCGATCGACCCCCCGGCCGTGTCGCAAGCTGGCGGCTCCGCCCTCCTTCGCCGTTCTTTCCCTCGTGGCCTGGATTTGACTGCGTCTCTGGTGCGGAACACCTTAGCCTGCGCTGGGTTCCTGGAGCTGCTCACTCAAGCCCTGGTTCGTCGTGTGGAAGACGCTTGGCATCCTTCTATCACGCCTCTCCTTGGGGATTTACTCGTCTTAGCGGAAGTCGCCAACCGAGCCGCCTACCACTCGTCCGTTAACGCTATGGCTGCCTCCGCCAACTGTGACCTGATGCGTCGAGACGCCCTTCTGCTTGCCTGCCGAGGGATACCACCTGACCTGCGTGCGCAGCTTCGTCGTGCTCCGCTGGGTGGCCCCCTGCTTTTCGGCGACACCTGGTCATCCGTTTGAGCCTCCAACCCCGACCGCTGGCCTGTGAGTGCTCCTCCTCCCCGCCGCTTTCCGTCCTCCCGCCAGGCTAGGGGTCGCGCCTCGCGGTCGGTTAGACCCGCTGCTGCGTCAGCCCCTGCTTCGGCCCCTGAGCAGGCCCCCGCCTTTGGCCGTCCTAGACCCTCCAGGGCCCGTGTCCCCGCCTGGCCCCGTCCCGCCCGGCGACCGGGTCGCGGGCGGGCTACCTGACTGCCCCCCAGCCTTGCCCCCACCGACCACTTCGGGGTCTCCGGTCGGTGGGAGGCTAGCCTTTTTCAGCGGAAATTGGCTCACACTCTTTCCCGACGACCCCTGGGTTTGCGACACCGTCTCGGCCGGCCTCCGGATCGCCTTTCGCAGCCCGCCTCCTTTGCGTCGCTCCCCCCTTTGGACCGAGATCCCCAGCGATCCGTTGAAGGCCTCCCGCTCTTCGGGGAGAGGTCTCCTCCCTCCTGAGGAAAGCCGCCACGGAGGTGGTACGCGTCCCCTACTCCCCAGCCTTCTACAGCCGCTTGTTCGTCGTTCCGAAGCCTGGAGGGAGATGGCGACCGGTGATCGATCTCTCGGCCCTGAACAAGTACATTACGGCCCCCTCCTTCCGGATGGAGACTGCTCGAGCCCTGAGAGCCGCGGTCCAGCCTCTGGACTTCGCAGTCAGCCTGGACCTTTCAGATGCGTACCTGCATGTCCCGATGCACCAGGCCTCCAGGAAGTTCCTCCGCTTTGCGATCGACGGTGTGGTATACCAGTTTCGCGCGCTCCCGTTCGGTCTCAACCTCAGCCCCTGGGTGTTCACCCGGCTGATGGACGCCGTAGTCGCCAAGGCCCGACAGTCCTCCTCCAGTCCGACGTCGAATTACCTAGACGACCTCCTCCTACGCAACCAGTCAGAGACCTCGCTCGCGTCGGACAGGGATGCGCTGCTACGGCTTCTGGCACACTTGGGCTTCCTAGTGAACGACGGCAAGTCGGATCTCTCTCCGTCCCGCCGCTTCGTGCACCTGGGCATGGAATTTGCGACCGACCTCAACACGGTGCGCCTCCCAGCCCCTCGGATCCAGAAGATTGCGGACCTAGCAGGTCAGTTAGCACGACAGGACGTGGCCCCCGCCAGAGTCTGGCTCCAGCTTTTGGGCCTGCTGAACGCCTCAGCGGACCTTATCCCCCTAGGTCGTCTCTACTCCCGGCCGATCCAGCTGCATCTCCTACTCCATTGGCGCCCGTCGTCAGGCGACTTAACGACGTTGGTTCCGGTGCCCCAGATGCTGCTGCCTCATCTTCGTCGGTGGACCGACCACGCTTGGCTAGCGTCGGGAGTTCCCCTGGCCGCCCCTCCTCCCCAGACCTCGCTTTGTGTCGACGCCAGCCTCACTGGGTGGGGCGCTCATCTCCTTCCTCGGTTCCTCTCGACTTCGGGGCCCTGGCCCGCGGACTTAGCGCACACTCACATCAACTGGCTGGAGATGCAGGCGGTGTGGCAAGCCCTGCAGTTCTGGGAGGATCTCCTCAGACACCAGGAGCTACTCGTCCTCTCGGACAACATGACTGTGGTGGCTTACATCCAGAAACAAGGTGGCACTCGCTCTCCCGACCTTTGTATGCTCCTCTACCGGATGATGCGTTGGTGCGAGGACCGGGGTATTACCATTCGAGCCCGACACATCCCCGGACACCTGAATGTCTTAGCCGACTCGCTGTCTCGCCGCGGCCAGCTCCTGCACACGGAATGGACCCTTCGGCAGGACATCTTTCGGATGATCTGTGCCCGGTGGGAGACTCCCCAGGTCGACTTGTTCGCCACAAGGTGGAACCATCAGCTGCCGCTCTTCGTCTCCCCGATTCCCGATCCACTTGCCTGGGCTGTCGATGCACTCTCCATTCCCTGGGACGGCCTGGTGGCTTACGCCTTCCCCCCGACGGTTCTCGTACCCAAAGTCCTTCTCAAGCTTCGGGGATGCTCGGCGGTCCTGCTGTTAGTTGCGCCGTTCGCCTGGAACCGCTCCTGGACCACTGACCTTCTCAGCCTCGCCACGGACCCGCCCCTGCTGCTTCCCGCCCCACGCACCATGCTCAAGCAACCGCGTCAGCCGCTGTTCCACCCCTGCCCGGAGCGGCTCCTCCTTCACGCCTGGAGGTTGTGCGGCAAGCCCTCGGAGCTAGAGGCTACTCGGGTGCAGCAGTGGAGGCGATCGCTTCGGCCCGCAGACCTTCCACCATCCGAGTCTACGAGGGAAAGTGGCGAGTCCTGTGTTCCTGGTGCTCTGAGCATGGCCTGTCACCCACGGAACTGACTAATCCTCAGCTGGCGGACTTCTTCCTCTGGCTCTTTCGAGACTTAGGCCTGGCCCCCATCACCGTGAGGGGTTACCTGTCCATGATCGCTGACACTTATCGACACCTTGGACACCCAGACCCGGGCGCCTGCAAAGACTTAGCCGACCTTATGGGTCACTTCGGCATCCAGCGCCCAACACACCGCTCACTCCTTCCCCGCTGGGACCTGCCCTGGGTGCTAACGTGGTTAAATTCTGACAGATTTGAACCCTTACCTTTGGCCCGTTTCACAGATGTGACACGAAAGACGTGCTTCCTGCTGGCCCTTGCTACCGCCTCTCGGGTGAGTGAGCTACACGCACTCTCGGCGCGGCCTACCTGCCTACAGTTCCGAGCGGACGGGTCTGTTCAACTCCTCACTGACCCTGCCTTCCTGGCCAAGAACAGGTCTCCTCTGACGGCACCTCAGGTTATCACCTTACGGCCGCTAAGAACCAACCCTCTGTCTCAGGAGACCAGGCAACAGGATCCCGTGCGCGCCCTTAGAGTTATCTGCGATGATCTAAAGCCTTCCGCAGAGGGCGTTCGCGCCTCTTCCTACCTCTGAGACCCAGCAGGAATGACATAACAGCCCAGACGATCTCGTCCTGGCTCCGCTGGGTTATACGCTCCGCGTATCAAGATATCTCCCCGCAGGGAGCGAAGAGGCTGCACATTCGCGCACATGAGGTACGAGCCATGGCCACGAGCCTCGCATTTGACCGAAACTGCGCTGTCAAGGACATCGTGGCAGCCGTGGGCTGGCAGACTGAATCTGTATTCGCCCGCTTCTACCTCAGGGACCTGGCAGGCCAAAGAGAGAATCTCACACTAGTGGGGGACATCGCCGCGGCGCAACACTCCCTCCCGGCGCCACCGGCGCCGTAGGTATGCACTTCGCTAAAATTGTCGGGAGGTTGCGACTGGGAGGTTGGCGCTGTTACCATTAAGAGTGGCACGGCACCCTCCTCCTCATCGCAATTCTTCCATAAAGTCATGTCATCGGTAATGTTTTTGAGGAAACAAATTCATTTTTCTCTAAAAGGTATTTTTTCGAAAAATACTTACCGATGACATGACTCGGAGGACCCTCCCTCCTGCCCCGCTTGCCGCTTTCGAGCGAAGTATCACAAAAAACTGGCCGGTCTCGTGACCGGAGCTGGTAAGGCGGGAAACGGGAGACAACTCTCGGCCCCTCTAGGTGGGGTTCTCCGAGTGCCTCCCGGGTTGTGTGGGCACACAACGGGTAAGTAGGCTAAAATTGAGCTAGAAGTAGACATTTTCCATAAAGTCATGTCATCGGTAAGTATTTTTCGAAAAAATACCTTTTAGAGAAAAATGAATTTTTGTTACAGTGGGATTGATATATTTAACCCTTTTCATCCTGACACACTCGTGCTTGAAACGAATTTGATTATGATAGTTCAAGGGTGGAACCAGAATAGCTTGGCACCTGTAGGCACCAAGCTATTCTTGCACCACCCTTGAACTAAAATGGTTGATCTATCTTCTGTTTTGTAATGAAGCCTTCATAGGACACATTTAAGCAAATTTAATAATATTCAGCCTTGGGATGTAATGGGCTAATTAAGCGTATTCGAGTGTTACAACTTGTGTACAACTTGTTCATTGCAGCTTGGGACCAGTCGGACAAGTTTATGAAGCTGTACATCACCCTGAAGGATGTACAGTCCGTCAGTAAGGATAACATCAGCTGCCAGTTCACTGATCAGTATGTACTCTTGTCAAACTGTCCTCTTTCTGAGTTGCACATCCTTTAATCCTTTGCGTGTTGGTAGCAGTTTTGGTCACGATGATTCCCGCAGGAATCGTGACCAAAACTGCTACCAACACGCAAAGAGTTAACTTGTAAACTCCCAGAACGAAATGACTTCCATTCAGTCAAATGGAAGTCATTCAGTTGAGCGTAAGTCATTTCGTTTTGGGAGTTCAGAGTTAAAACAAAAGTTGGGGGAGCAAGATAAAGGGTAAATCATCAGTGTCATCAATTTTCTGGTAAATAACTTTCATGTTCTGATGGAATATTTAAAAAAATATTACATAAAAAAGCACATCCTCCAGAAATACCTTTTTGCATGCTAAACACCTTCTCACTTGGTCAGTAGGCTGTCATATAAGGACTGATGGGATTGGATAATATTCTAGTACTCTTTCACCAATTGGCTACCATTTACAAATGGTTTACAGCTTTCATTAATCTGAATTGCGTTCTTTGACAGAAATTGACACCAAACAACATAAAATGTGTTTGGTTTTCACATTTTGTGATAGCCTTTGCTGAGAACTCTTTATGTGCTTTTAAGGCTTGTTTTTCTTTCGGGAGAGTGAGGCGACTCAGGTGCTAGACTCTTGTCCGAAAGGTCATGGGTTTGAATCCGGCCAGGGTCAAAATTTGTTTAGACCTATTCTGTGCCCAGTCTTTGAAATCACTTTCATGGTGGCCTTAAACGTTTAACAATTAGCTTTTTTTTTTCCAGTAAGATTGGCCTATAATGACCACGCCTGTCACCCCTCCCCGGGTATAGGCCGTCGACGAGAGACCTCCAGCAACTCCTGTCCTGTGCTTCTCCTTCGATTTTACTCCAGGTGGTTCCCAGTCTCTTGATGTCTGCTTGGAGGTGTCGACGCCAGGTGTTTCTCGGCCTGCCTCTTTTCCTCTTTCCCTGGGGGTTTCATGACAATGCCTGACTAGTGATACTGGAAGCTGGCTTTCTCAGACTGTGACCAATCCATCCCCATCTTCTTCACCCAATTTCATTCTCTGCTGTTATCTGCTCTGTTCTCTCCCAGAGTCTGACGTTGCTGACCTTCTCTGGCCAGTGGATTTTCAAAATTCTTTTAAGGCAACTGTTTATGAAGATCTGTACTCTGTTGACTGTGGTTTTTGTCAATCTCCAAGTCTCTGTTCCATATAGGAGAACTGCTTTTACGTTGGAGTTGAAAATCCGGACTTTGGTGTGTTGTGACAGCTCTCTGGAACTCCACACTTTTTTCAACTGGAGAAGGGCTGCTCTGGCTTTACCGATTCGTGCTCTGACATCTGCATCAGTGCCGCCTTTTTTGTCTTTGATGCTCCCGAGATAGGTGAAGGACTCCACCTCCTCCAACGGGGTGCCAGCAAGCAAGACTGGTTTCTTCGCTGGTTGCGTTCAGCCTCATTGTCTTTGTTTTCTGTTTGTGGATGGTGAGGCCCACTTGGGACGAGATGTTAGCAAGCCTCGTGGTCTTGTCCTGCATTTGTTGATGAGTGTGGGACAGTAAAGCCAAGTCGTCTGCAAAATCGAGGTCGTCAAGCTGTGTCCACAGTGTCCACTCTATTCCACTTCGTCTGTGGTCCGCTGGTCTCTCAGCTGGGGGTCAACGGAGCTCTTCATTCTCTCCAGGATGATCCTGTTGAAGACCTTTCCTGGTACTGACAGCAAGGTGATTCCTCTGTAGTTGGAACACTTGCTGAGGTCGCCTTTCTTGGGAAGCTTGATTAGGTACCCCTCCTTCCAGTCAGCCGGCATCACCTCCTCTTCCCAGATCTTTCCAAACAGTGGGTACATCTTGCTGGACTTGACTGCCCACAAGAAGGATTGTACTCCACCAGCCATATACCAACAGAGCCTCAATGAACTCCTTTCAATTTTTCCTGGCTATTGTCGTCTTTATACAGATGGGTCCAAGTCTGAGGATGGAAGAGTGGCTGCGGCTGCAGTGTCCTCTCGCCATCCTAGACGCCCATTTAAGCTCCGTCTCCCTGACCATTCCTCTGTATTTAGTGCAGAACTGCAGGCCATTCTGCTAGCACTCAAGCATGCCTATCAGTCTCGGGAAAGGAACTTCCTGATTCTGTCTGACTCTCTTTCTGCCCTGCAGGCCCTTCAGGGCGCGGGAACAGACCATCCACTGCTGGTGCAGATTAGAGAGCTCTACGCGGACTTGATGAAGGAATATTATGACATCATTTTTATTTGGGTCCCAGGCCATGTGGGCATTGAAGGCAACAGAATCGCAGATTCTGCTGCCAACAGTGCCCGCAGTGACCCTGTCCCTGACACACAGACTGTCTATAGTGATTTTAAACCTGTTATTAGTGCGTACATAGCCCGCGAGTGGCAGTCCGAGTGGGACAAAGAGGAAGGGAACAAGCTTCATGAAGCTCTTCCTAAGTTGTCTGACAGTCTACCTTTCCGCTGCGGCAGCCGCCGTGAGGAGACTGTCCTTGCTCGGCTCCACATCGGGCACACATGTTACGCACTCTTACTTACTTAAACAGGATGAGCGTCCATGGTGTTTTGCCTGTGATGAGCAGTTTTCTGTTCGACACTTTTTGCTGTATTGTGCTGACCTAATTGACACCAGATATAAACACTTCACAGCAGACTCCTTGAAGGTTTTGTTCCGGGATGTTCCCCCGGACAAAATCTTCAATTTTTTGAGAGAATGCAATATTTTTAACAAGATCTGAGCATTCATAGACTATGTGAATTTTTTTATTTGCCCTTTTTGAGAGTCTGTAGACGTTTCTTTTCCAGACATGTGCGACATTTTAGCCTGAGATTTTTAATCTATATTTACATCTTGTCTTAAGACCTTACTTTTAGTCTGGCTGACCAGATTTTTACCCATCCCGCCGTGAGATGGCCTTAGTCGCCTGCTCGGCGTTAAACCCAAATAACTAACTAATCCACTGTTGTCTTTAGGTCTGCTTTCAGAGACTCCCCTGGGATGCCCTCTGGCCCTGCTGCTTTGCCATTCTTCAAAAATGCCACTGCTCTTCTGATCTCATCCTGGCTGGGTCTGTCACAGCTGATGGGTTGGTCGGTCTCTGCTGGCTGGATGTCTGGGGGGTCGGGTGGGCTGGGTCTGTTCAGTAACTCTTCAAAATACTCTGCCCATCTGTCGAGTTGGTCTGCTCTGTCTGCAATAGGATTGCCTTCTTTGTCTTTTACTGGTCTTTCTGTATGGCCATACTTGCCCGACAATCTTCTGGTAATGTTGTAGAGCTGTTTCATGTTGCCGCTGCCTGCTGGCTTTTCTGCCTCAGATGCCAGGCTGTCTGTGTAGGCCCTCTTGTCTGCCCTGATACTCCTCTTCACCTCGCGGTTGGCTTCCGCGTATTCCTCCTGTGCCCTTGCTTTGGCTGCTCTCGTGCGACTGTTGTTGACAACTGCTTTCTTCTGCTTCCTCACTTCTATCTTCTTCAAGGTCTGTGCCGACAGCCAGTCCTTGTAATGGTGTTTCCTGAACCCTACAGTGTCTTTGCAGGTTGAGTTCAGCACCTCTCTAACTGCCTTCCACTGCTGTTCTGTGGTGACCGCCTCCTCTTCATTTACTAGCTCCTGTAGCACTTGAAACCGGTTGGACAGCACCAGTTTGAACTCTTCTCTCACTCCAGTCTCTCTCAGGGGGCCTACATTATAGCACTGTCTTCTTGTTGTCTCTGTGCTGGTTTTCTTTAACTTGAGATTTATTCTTAAGGTAAGCAGATGGTGGTCTGAGGCAACATCTGCTCCCTTCCTCACACGAACATCTTGAAGGGATCTTCTAAATTTCTTGCTAATGCAGATATGGTCTATTTGGTTCTCTGTAGTATGGTCAGGTGAGACCCAAGTTGCTTTGTGTATTCTTCTGTGTGGGAAGATGCTGCCTCCAATGACAAGTCTGTTTAGAGCACAAAAGTCTACAAACCTCTCCCCGTTCTCACTCATCTCCCCTAGTCCCTGTCTCCCCATCACCTCTTCGTATCTGGTGTTGTCCTCCCCTATTTTGGCATTAAAATTGCCCATGATGATGGTGATGTCTCGCTCTGCACATTTGTCCACAGCACTCTGGAGTCGGTCGTAGAACTCTTGTTTCTCTTCCTCGTCACTGTCATTAGTGGGCGCATAACACTGGATGACGTTCAGCTTGATCTTTTTCTTGGTTCTAAAGGCTGCTGTGATAATTCTTGTCCCAAGAGGTTCCCAGCCCATCAGCGCACTCTGTGCCACTGGTGACAGCATGGATGCTACTCCTTCTGTATGGGGGGCATTCTCCTCTTCATGACCTGAATACAGAATCATCTCCCCACTTAACAGCCTTTTCTGGCCAGACTGCGTCCATCTGGCTTCACTGATACCTAGCAGGGAAAGGTTGTACTTTTGCATTTCCGCTGCTATCTGGGCGGCCTTGCCGCTCTGGTACATGGTCTTTACATTCCATGTGCCCATGGTTGTGTCCCTGGATAGAGAGAGGCGGCTCGGTCCTGTGGCTTCCGAAGACTTCCAGCTTTCACCACAGGACGTCATAAATCTTCTGGTAGAAGAACCTTCCTCCTCCAGGAAAGGAATTGCTGTTTGTCTTTTCGTCGGCGTTTTTGTAGCTATTTCCTTATTTGCAGGGTGGGGAAGCAACCCCCACGCCCAACCCCCTTACTAGGAGGACCAGGTGTTTTCTGTCGGGGTCACCTTCCCTTAGACCATATTGGTTCACGGCACCTTATTTCATTCGGTGCACCCCTCTCGCGAGGGACCCCCTATCCACCACCCATGGGATGCGCCTCAACGCCATATGGTCCCAGCGCAAGGATTGGCCTATAATATTACTGTTATAATTATTACCTCACAATAAAGCAGAAAATAAAGTTAAGTCGCATTGTCAACATGGCCAGCAAAGTGATCGTTCAAAAACAGAAGCAGCTGTCTGTGCTGTACCGTACGAGTCTGTCTTGTTAAAAAAAGCCAACATCATTTTTGACGACCCCCTCCATCCCCCTTTATGTTTGTTTTGAGAAACTTCATCAGGGAGGAGGCTTAAGGTTCATTTGGCCTTTAAAAAAATGTTTACGAGTCATTCCACACTAATGATGACTAAAAGGGGGAATCACTGCTAAAAAAACAAACTCAACTTTAAATGTTAGCACCATTTTTAATTATTGTGTTAATATGTGTAGTTTATAACCTGTAAAAAGAAAAGCAGACCAACATACCAAACTGCAAATAGACATGCAAATATGAAATACGTCGCTGCGGTGTGACTGCGTTACACCGTGACAGAAATTCAGCTGTGAGCAATGTACAAATCATGCAAAATGTCTTATCAATCATGGCTTACTTGAACACACCAAGGAGAAGGTAAAAAACAATTCTTGAGTTATTAGATGCAATTTGTTTTGGAAAGAGGTATATTTTTTGTTCGCGACACCGTAATACAGTTACACCCCCATTATAAAACGTTTTTATTTCAAACTTTAGGGTCAACAAATATGAAACAAATATGTAACATTTACTTTTAGTGGTCAATGACGATGCTAAAGGTAAAAGAGACAAAAACTTGTACTTGCTTTGATGTTACACCGTGACAGAAATTCAGCTGTGAGCAATGTACAAATCATGCAAAATGTCTTATCAATCATGGCTTACTTGAACACACCAAGGAGAAGGTAAAAAACAATTCTTGAGTTATTAGATGCAATTTGTTTTGGAAAGAGGTATATTTTTTGTTTGCGACACTGTAACACAGTTACACCCCCATTATAAAACGTTTTTATTTCAAACTTTAGGGTCAACAAATATGTAACATTTACTTTTAGTGGTCAGTGACGATGCTAAAGGTAAAAGAGACCAAAACTTGTACTTGCTTTGATGTTATACAACATCAACATTGATCTGTAACTGTGTAACATGCGACACAAACTACAAAGGAACTGCATTACACCGTGACAGAAATTCATCTGTGAGCAATGTACAAATCATGCAAAATGTCTTATCAATCATGGCTTACTTGAACACAACAAGGAGAAGGTAAAGAACAATTTTTGAGTTATTAGATGCAATTTTTTTTGGAAAGAGCTATAGTTTTTTGTTTGTGACACCGTCACACAGTTACACCCCCATTATAAAACGTTTTTGTTTCAAACTTTAGGGCCAACAAATATGAAACAAATATGTAACATAAAATTTACTTTCAGTGGTCAATGATGATGCTAAAGGTAAAGAGACAAAAACTTGTACTTGCTTTGATGTTATACAACATCAACACTGATCTGTAACTGTGTAACATGCGACACAAACTACAAAGGAGCATACATCCATTCTCGGAGACAAAATTTAAGAACTCAGCAAATGCAAAATACTTGGGACAGTGGAAATCATTTATTTCTGACATTCATGTATTTATTCCCATACACCCCTCACCCCCACCACCACCACCACAATCCCGAAGTATCCTGACAACCCCAACAAAATTTATGAAAAAAAGTGTTGTCCACGGATGTTGATGGTGGGTGGATCCAAAAGCGTGACATCCCCCACAGAGACCCATGATAATGTCTTCAACATGGGGAAATGTGTACTACGTCCATGAATCTTTAAGAACTTCACCAGCTCTTCATCACCATTAGTCTCCAAAATCTGGGAAGAAAAGGCTTTTTAAGTATTTATGTGATAAACACCAGGAAAAGATTATTAAAAACGCTAGAATGTTTACACTTAATCCAAAGGCATGCTATGGATAAACGTAAGGTCAATGCAAAGTAAACATACGTGAAACATGTTCTTTTTTGTGTTACAGAGTAACAACGTAAGTGCATTACACGCGACTCGTGAAAAGTGTAATGCAGTTACGCATGTTCGATTTTTATGAAGTAACATGCTTTTACCCAGATTTTGCAACTTGAAAACAGCTTAAACGATAAGGTTTCTCTGATAAATGCCCCCAAAAAGGTATCTTAAAGCATTATTCTTCGTGAAAACAAGAAATCTTTTAATTTTATTTCTTCTGCTGTTGCTGTGTTGAATGCTACTATGAAATGAAGTTGTGTGGGTGTCTGCACGTGTATGTGTGTGTATGATTGGTAGGATTGTTCATACACCATAAGTATTCTAAGCTTACTGTGATTGTATTATAACTCCTCTGCACAGTGTTTAATACTTGATCAACTGTGATTGTGTTTTATTTAGTACCAATACCACCTTAGGACTTAATATGTGCGACAAGTTCGTCTCCAGTGTCAAACACAGGTTTTTGTTTTAAGATAAGGTTCCGAGTTTAATTTATTTTAATCTGTCTCTAACTGATATACCGAATTTGCAATTTTCTGTTTGATTTATTTTAAAACAGACAATACAATTTTCTTGATTCTTGATGTCATCTCAGCAGAATTGTTTTGCCTTTTTCCCTTCAGAGTAATATATTCAGTAGATAAAGACAAAATGCATGAGCTGTTCTGAAACATTTCTGTCTTTAGACCATACATGTATTTTAAAGTGCTAAAAGACAAAACCTGATTGAGTCTTGGGCAGCCTCTATGAAGTCAGAAATTACTCTCTTTTGTGAGCACACAGTTTCATCCCTTTAACCCATATCATACTGAGGCTAAAAGCTTCACATCTGTACACTGCCATATGCAAGCTACATTATAGTACTTACAGATAAGGATATAGACCAATGGCTTTAGTTCAAGGGTGGTGCCAGAATAGCTTGGCGCCTAGAGGTGCCAAGCTATTCTGGCACTACCCTTGAACTATTTTAGTCAAACGTATTTCACACACTGGTGTATTCCAAATGATAAGGGTTAATGTTTACACTACTTTGAGTTCAGTTGCTGCATGGTATGTGATTTTGAATTGAAATCAAAAGAAGATAGACATGAAAACCACAAAAATACACATTAGTCTGGATTTTGCACAGTGCAAAGCATGGGATTTTGTACAAGACTGATGCTGCGTTGCCCATGTTGAAAAAAAAACAGTTGCCATACTCTAGAGTGCAGTCATTCAAAGCTTTGGAGAAAGCATTAGTGTTGGTAGCGTTTTTTTTGTCGCGATAATTCATCGCTACAAAAATTGCTACCGACATGCAAAGTTGCCCCTGTTTCCCCTTGAGTCATCAGCCAGGGTACCTTGCGCCCATCAGTAGTGTCATTCTATTATCTTGTCAGTGAAGTCACATGATCTTCTTCTTCTTCAGCGTTCCCGAGTTTCTGCCTCAGATGTCAAGATTAATAATAATATCCACCTGAGGCATAATCCATGAGGGTTGCGTGTGTGCTCGTTTCCCTGACGGGTTTCCACACTATACCAGATGGCATATTCAGCGACACTCCGACTTCGTTGGTCATTGGTTGGTTTTCTGTCGGGGTTTGCTCCCCTAGCCTTTGCCTCTGCTGAGGCACCCACAAGGCAGTGGGGCTATTTACCCATAGTTGAGAGTCAGGTTCACGGGCATCAGGGCCTATCCACACACTGGTGGTCCTGCATGTCGCTCGTCTGGGGGCCAGACCTCCTCTGAATCCCCTGTAGTTCAGCCTGAGTCCGTGAGGTGTTAAGTTACCATCTGTCACCGCGAGGAGGCACTACATGAGGCTTGTTGTTGGAGAGGCTATGTACTGGCAGAGAGAGACTGACACATTCTGTCCTCCTTTTCGCAATACTGCTAGCCAGCAGTGGAAGCTGAAAGCGAGAAGTGACGAGCACTACCACTGCGCTATAGACGCATCACAACAACCATTTTGACACATAAAGTCACATGATCAACAGACCCCACTTGTCATTTTTTGTTTTGAAGCAGTCTGGTTTTTGTTTCACATAACATAATATAGAAACATAATCTCATACAGCCAAAGTCTCATGATTAGATGTTTGTCCTGCTAGTGGGTTGACAGGAGTTAGCGGGAAACATACACTGGACCTGGATAGCAGGTAGTGTGGTTAACATGTGGCAGGGGGCTAAAGAAATCTACCACTACACACACTTCAATATATACCTCAAACTCCCAGAACTAAACGACTTCATTCTGTAGAATGGAAGTCATTTAGTTCTATGAGTTTAACCCTTATCATTCAGAATACACCAATGCGTGAAATAAGTTTGACTAAAATAGTTCAAGGGTAGTGCCAGAATAGCTTGGCACCTCTAGGCGCCAAGCTATTCTGGCACCATTCTTCAATTATAGCCATTGGTCTATATCCTTATCTGTAAGTACTATATAATGTAGCTTGCACATGGCTTAACTCATTCTACCCCAACACCGAAATCCCCAAATTTTGCCGTTGTCCTCTGAAGACTGCAATGCAGTGCAGAACACAGATCGACCATGATAGTTCAAGGGTGATGCCAGAATAGCTTGGCGCCCACAGGCGCCAAGCTATTCTGGCATCACCCTTGAACTATCATACTTACTTATGCCTGTCACCCCTACCCGGGTATAGGCCGTCGACGAGAGACCTCCAGCAACTCCTGTCCTGTGCTTTTCCTTCGATTCTACTCCAGGTGGTTCCCAGTACCCCACCCGGGTCTGCCTTGGGGGACTTGGGTGGGGTTAGGTATTTTTTAGTTCCCAGGGTCACCCTGGTCAGCCCCACAGGGTGGGTTTTTCTCTCTATTCTGGGGCATGTGTTTCTGTCTACCCTTTGTCCATTCACCTGTATTTGCCTTTTTAAAACTCTCCCTACTGTCTGCACTGCCTGTAGCTCTTGATATTGGATGTGTGTTGCTAAATGGTCTTAGCTTTATTTAGGCCCCATGTTGTAGGTTTATTTAACGTATTTGACCGGCTGGTGACATACATTCAATTTTCTGTTTAGTTTTTTTTTTCACAAGCACTGCAGGCACGTCCTGAGAAAGCCTTGTTGCTGTCGGGACGTTAAGCAATGTACAATCAATCAATCAATCAATCTTGATGTCTGCTTGGAGGTCTCGACGCCAGGAGTTTCTCGGCCTACCTCTTTTCCTCTTTCCCTGGGGGTTCCATGACAATGCCTGCCTAGTGATACTGGAAGCTGGCTTTCTCAGACTGTGACCGATCCATCCCCATCTTCTTCGCCCAATTTCATTCTCTGCTGTTATCTGCTCTGTTCTCTCCCAGAGTCTGACGTTGCTGATCTTCTCTGGCCAGTGGATTTTCAAAATTCTTCTAAGGCAACTGTTCATGAAGGTCTGTACTCTGTTGACTGTGGTTTTTGTCAATCTCCATGTCTCTGCTCCATATAGGAGAACTGCTTTTACATTGGAGTTGAAAATCCGGACTTTGGTGTGTTGTGACAGCTCTCTGGAACTCCACACTTTTTTCAACTGGAGAAAGGCTGCTCTGGCTTTACCGATTCGTGCTCTGACATCTGCATCAGTGCCGCCTTTTTTGTCTATGATGCTCCCGAGATAGGTGAAGGACTCCACCTCCTCCAACGGGGTGCCAGCAAGCAAGACTGGTTCTTCCCTGGTTGCGTTCAGCCTCATTGTCTTTGTTTTCTGTTTGTGAATGGTGAGGCCCACTTGGGACGAGATGTCAGCAAGCCTCGTGGTCTTGTCCTGCATTTGTTGATGAGTGTGGGACAGTAATGCCAAGTCGTCTGCAAAATCGAGGTCGTCAAGCTGTGTCCACAGTGTCCACTGTATTCCACTTCGTCTGTGCTCTGTGGTCATCTTCATGACCCAGTCTATGGCCAGTAGGAAGAGGAACGGAGACAGCAGACACCCCTGCCTGACACCAGTTCTGACCTGGAGCTCTCTGGTGAACTGCCCTTCGTGGATCACGCGACATGTCATGCCATCATAGCTGCTCTTGATCAGGCGGACGAGCTTTGTGGGTACACCGTAGTGTCGTAGGAGTTTCCACAGAGTCTCTCGGTCCACGCTGTCAAATGCTTTCTCATAATCCACAAAGTTGACGTACAGCGGGGAGCTCCACTCCAGAGACTGTTCCACGATGATGCGGAGAGTGGCGATCTGGTCTGTACATGATCGGTTCTTCCTGAATCCTGCTTGCTGGTCTCTCAGCTGGGGGTCAACGGAGCTCTTCATTCTCTCTAGGATGATCCTGTTGAAGACCTTTCCTGGTACGGACAGCAAGGTGATTCCTCTGTAGTTGGAACACTTGCTGAGGTCGCCTTTCTTGGGAAGCTTGATTAGGTACCCCTCCTTCCAGTCAGCTGGCATCACCTCCTCTTCCCAGATCTTTCCAAACAGTGGGTACAGCATCTCCACTGTTGTCTCTAGGTCTGCTTTCAGAGACTCCGCTGGGACGCCATCTGGCCCTGCTGCTTTGCCATTCTTCAAAAATGCCACTGCTTTTCTGATCTCTTCCCGGCTGGGTCTGTCACAGCTGATGGGTAGGTCGGTCTCTGCCGGCTGGATGTCGGGAGGGTCGGGTGGGCTAGGTCTGTTCAGTAACTCTTCAAAATACTCGGCCCATCTGTCGAGTTGGTCTGCTCTGTCTGCAATAGGCTTGCCTTCTTTGTCTTTTACTGGTCTTTCTGTATGGCCATACTTACCCGACAATCTTCTGGTAATGTCGTAGAGCTGTTTCATGTTGCCGCTGCCTGCTGCCTTTTCTGCCTCTGCTGCCAGGCTGTCTGTGTAGGCCCTCTTGTCTGCCCTGATACTCCTCTTCACCTCGCGGTTGGCTTCCGAGTATTCCCCCTGTGCCCTTACTTTGGCTGCTCTCGTGCGACTGTTGTTGACCGCTGCTTTCTTCTGCTTCCTCGCTTCTATCTTCTTCAAGGTCTGTGCCGACAGCCAGTCCTTGTGGTGGTGTTTCCTGAACCCTACAGTGTCTTTGCAGGTCGAGTTCAGCGCCTCTCTAACTGCCTTCCACTGCTGCTCTGTGGTGACCGCCTCCTCTTCATTTACTAGCTCCTGTAGCGCTTGAAACCGGTTGGACAGCACCAGTTTGAACTCTTCTCTAACTCCAGTTTCTCTCAGGAGGCCTACATTATAGCGCTGTCTTCTTGTTGTCTCTGTGCGGCTTTTCTTTAGCTTGAGCTTCATTCTTAAGGTAAGCAGATGGTGGTCTGAGGCGACATCTGCTCCCCTCCTCACTCGAACATCTTGAAGGGATCTTCTAAATTTCTTGCTAATGCAGATATGGTCTATTTGGTTCTCTGTAGTATGGTCAGGTGAGACCCAAGTTGCTTTGTGTATTCTTCTGTGTGGGAAGATGCTGCCTCCAATGACAAGTCTGTTTAGAGCACAAAAGTCTACAAACCTCTCCCCGTTCTCACTCATCTCCGAGCCTAGTCCCTGTCTCCCCATCACCTCTTCGTATCCGGTGTTGTCCTCCCCTATTTTGGCATTAAAATCGCCCATGACGATGGTGATGTCTCGCTCCGCACATTTGTCCACGGCACTCTGGAGTCGGTCGTAGAACTCTTGTTTCTCTTCCTCGTCACTGTCATTGGTGGGCGCATAACACTGGATGACGTTCAGCTTGAGCTTTTTCTTGGTTCTAAAGGCTGCTTATAATTCCTGGCCCAAGAGGTTCCCAGCCCATCAGCGCTCTCTGTGCCACTGGTGACAGCATGAGTGCTACTCCTTCTGTATGGGGGGCATTCTCCTCTTCATGACCTGAATACAGAATCATCTCCCCACTTAACAGCCTTTTCTGGCCAGACTGCGTCCATCTGGCTTCACTGATACCTAGCAGGGAAAGGTTGTACTTTTGCATTTCCGCTGCTATCTGGGCGGCCTTGCCGCTCTGGTACATGGTCTTGACGTTCCATGTGCCCATGGTTGTGTCCCTGGATAGAGAGAGGCGGCTCGGTCCTGTGGCTTCTGAAGACTTCCGGCTTTCACCACAGGACGTCATAAGTCTTCTACTAGAAGAACCTTCCTCCTCCAGGAAAGGAATTACTGTTTGTCTTTTCGTCAGCGTTTTTGTAGCTATTTCCTTATTTGCAGGGTGGGGAAGCTACCCCCACGCCCAACTATCTTACTAGGAGGACCAGGGGTTTTCTGTCGGGGTCACCTTCCCTTAGACCATGTTGGTTCACGGCACCTTATTTCATTCGGTGCACCACTCTCACGAGGGACCCCCTATCCACCACCCAGGGGACGCGCCTCAACGCCATATGGTCCCAGCGCGAGGTTGAACTATCATGGTCGATCCTTATCTTGCTGTGGTGTGTCTGGGGTAGAATGAGTTAAGAGATCCTAAGCTAAGCCAAGACACCAATATACTATGTACTGTTATAACAAAATGTTGGTGGTGTAAATGTAACTGAGGCTGGGCTGAATGAAGGGTGTCCACACCAGTTTTGGTACAGTTATATCAAGTGTGTTTGGACTTTAGATTAAAGTAATGATCAATAAAATTGATCATGCTTGCAGGTCTGTTCGACTAAAAGTGGAATCTCTTGGCAACAAGGCATATGAGCTACACATAGCCAAGTTGTCTGAAAAGATTGTTCCAGATGGCAGCTATCATAAGGTAAATTTACAGGCATCTCTACTGTTTATTTGGGCATATTTTATATTTTGTGATATTGATAGCAGAAACAGTAACAGGTTGTGGCACACTTTCAAGGTTAAATCTCATTGCTGTTTGATTTGAAATAAGGTTCCGAGGAACCAAATAGAAGCGTTAGCACAGGATCAAGACAGAGATTGCAGACACACAGTCTGCATCAAGTGGCACTGAATGGGTTAATGTTTGTTGTTTTTGGCTCACGTTTGAAGCAAAAGTGAGTATGTTTTGGGCCAGTGGTCGTCCATCCGGCGAACTTTAACGTTGGCATTTTCTCGGAGACTGTTCAAGCCAGTCTTTAAACTTGGATACTTTGTGGGGAGACCTTTCTAAACATACCAATTTGAGTGACCTCTCACAAAGGTCAAGGTCACAGGGGATCAGGAAATATGTCAAAATTAGCTATATTTTGACATAATTTATTTTGTCTCAAATACTACAACTTCAAACTCAAACTTGGTACAAAGGTACTTCTATACATACTAATTTGGTTGATCCGTCGGAAAGGTCAAGAGTCAAAAGAGCTCAGGAAATAGGTGAAAAATAGCCATATTTTGACAAAAGATGTTTTTTCTCAAATACTGTCGACAACTTTAAACCTAAACGTGCTACAGAGATGAGAGATACCTGATTGTAAGACCTATCTATGCATACTAATTTGGATGACCCCTTGAAAGGTCAAGGGCTTAGGAAATAGGTCTGAAATAGCCATATTTTGACAAAAGATGTTTTTTTCTCAAATACTATTCACAACTTTAAACTCAGACTTGCTACTGAGATACTTGATGGTAAGACCTTTCTATGCACACTAATTTGGTTGATCCCTCAGAAAGGTCAAGGGTCATGAGAGCTCAGGAAATAGGTAAAAAATAGCCATATTTTGACAGATTTGGTACAGAGATACCTGATGGTAAGACTATGCATACTAATTTGGATGACCCCTCAGAAAGGTCAAGAGTCGGAAGAGGTTGGCAAATGTGTGTAAAATGCCAATTTTTGGTAAAATTGTAGGTATTATCCACATTTTTGCAAATTCTTCAACCAAATTTGGCACAAAGATAGCTGATGATAAGACCTTCCTATGCATACTAATTTATTTGACTCATCACAAAGGTCAAGGGTTCAACAGGTGTGTGAAAAATGCTTACATTTTCAGAAAACCTGGATTTTGCTGCTGCAGAAGCCAGCCCTTGTCACAAAGGTCACACATATGTAAATGGGTCATACACGTGAGCCATAATGGCATTGCCTTTCTTGTTTTTGGTTGCATTGACAATTACATCATTTTCCGTAATAGGTCAAAACAGACACAGTTCTTTTGATGCTGAAGAAGAAAGATGTTGGCAAAACCTGGGCTTGGGTGACGGACAGAGAAAAGAAAGAAAAAGAGATGAAAAAGTGAGCGATACAATCCTTTTTGTTACATTCTGTCATTCTCCTACTGTCAACGAAAGTTCCTTTGATCTTTACAGCGTATTGCTATTATCTTTTTTGTGTCATATGATGTCAAAACATTTTATCACTTTCCTTGCCCATGTTTATGTTGCAGGATTTTCCATCCATGCAGCTCCAAACTGATTGTAGATTCCATTGAGAATATTGTCAGAAAACTTACATTAGTGAGCAGTTTGTGGTCATTATGGTCCACAAGAAAACTCGCGTCTTTACTGCCTCACCTATTGCATTTGTTTGTTTGTAGCTTAATGACATCCTGAGGCTGATTACTCAAAAACTGTTTATTGTCTGATGAAAGCTACATTACGGATTAGGAGATAGATCAACCATTTCAGTTCAAGGGTGGTGCCAGAATAGCTTGGCACTTCAGGCGCCAAGCTATTCTGGCACCACCCTTGAACTATCATCAAGCTTATTTCAAACAATAGTGTATCAGGATGAAAAGGGTTAAAACACTAGTCTTAAATATCATTTGCAGGTGGTGTATAAATAAAGAGCATTTATATTGTGCTAAATCCCCTGGATCAAGTTGCATTAGTGAGCTTAGTCCTGCGCCAGCCACAAAGCAAGCTATAGCGGAGCGCCTTGCATAGTGGCTGGCGCAGGACTAAGCTCTCTCATGCAACTGAGCCCTGGAGCAGTGAACTCTAAGCGAGTTACAAAAATGTATATGCAAAATCTCACACTACCTTTATACAGGTATGCATACACAGTGCTACATTTCGCTCTTTTCATTCACTACACGAGTTGATATAGATTGTATGAAGAACAACTTTGAGGGCTGCATCATGTTATAGCCCAATAATCAGTGTTAGGAGGCAGGTAGTGTATGGTGATATTTGATGTTCGGTCTATTAATCCTTTTCATACTGATACACTATTGCTTGAAATAAATTTGACTGACAGTTCAAGGGTGGTACCAGAATAGCTTGGTGCTTGGTTGATCTGTCTCCTAATCTGTAAAGTAGCTTTCATATGTCAATACGCAAATTAAAAAAAAAATCAGCCTCGAGATGTAATGGTTAATGGGTCTGAAAGTGTGTAGAATGTTTGGCAGTTATTAAGTTAGTAATTACCATTTTATTACTTTGTCATTGCTATTATTTTGCCACAGACCACCACCAATGGAGGCGAAGGAAGACCCAAATGCAGGCATCATGAAGCTTTTGCAGAACATGTATGAAGAAGGTGATGATGAAATGAAGAGAACCATCACGAAAGCCATGTACGAGTCTCAGAACAAACAGAAACCGGACTTCAGCATGTGATCAGTACACATTGGGAATGATGCTAATTTTTGTAAAGGAAACGGTCACAGCTTTTCATTAACATGTGAAAGTACCATGGGTGACAGTCTTCAGTCCAGGAGACAGATTCAGTTTTTTCAGTATCCCATAAAACTGAAATTTCAGCTTTTTGGTTCAGGCGGAACAGCCCTTAAGCCATACTGTTCCATCGCTCTCCAAGAGACACAAAGTCTCATAAGCCCTGCATTTGCAGGATTTATGAGAATTTGTCTCTTGCTGGCTATGGATTGTGGGGCCTAGTTAGTCTATGTGGAGTTCAATTATTTGCACCGTCGCCTAGAAGTAGTTTGACTGATCTAGTTTCAGAGTAGAGCTGTAGGTGCTGCTGCGTTCGTCTATTTGCCATTTCCACTTTGATTGAGGAATCATGTTACTACGCTTGCTTGTGTATTCCTTTTGAACTAGCTGTTGTGATCACTTGCAACATCACAAGCCACATTCTTTAACTCATTCGCTGCCAGCTGCATCCGGATGCGCGGCATAGGCTGTGCATCTGGATGTGGCTGGCCGCAAATGCGTTAACAGGTACTTGTGAATGAAGCATTGGACTGTTCTAGCATCTACATGGGTGACCATCTTCAGTCCTGGAGACTGATTCGGCTTTTTCAAAATCCCAGAAAGATGAATTTCAGCTAGAACATTGTCACGCAGTCAGTTCCATCTGCAAGAGGCGTAAATACTCATGAGCCCCTGGTCCAAAGGGGTTCGTGAGAATTTATGTCTCTTGCTGGCCATGAATCGTGGTGTATAATTAATTAAGGGGGAAGGGGGGGGGGGGCATATCCTCTGATAGATGGGTTAGGCAATGTACAACCAACCAACCTCTGATAGATGGGCCAATGCAAAATGGAATTGATATGTACATGTCTACACAAACAGAACAAGAATGACTGAAGTGAAGGCAAGAAGGACATGCCTGTCATGTTAGGCGTTTAGAAAACAAAACAAGAGTCAACATCTGAATACATGTATCGGTCAAAGCAGCATAGGTCATCATAAGACAATATCGTTAGTGACAATTTTACTGTGAATGAGCATGGTATTAACACCTTCACTGCTGAGAAAAAGCAAATGCGATCTACCTGCAAGAGATAGCTGTTGTGGGGGCTCATGAGGATCTATGCCTGTTGCTGAGAGCACTTTGTTTCCATGTTTTTTGGACATTTGTGGCTTTTGGTCGTTCAGTGAACTCATGTTGGAAACAGAATGTACGTCTGTTGGCTAGCAGGGAAGGGGTTAAGCATTGCAAGCTTAAATTCTTGTTTTACAATCTCCTGTAGCTTTCTCATCCAAAGATGAGCTGCAGCAACAAAAATCATGTTCACTAACAGGTGCTCCTTCACACTGGATGGCCACCAGAATGTTGACTCTCCTCCTGCAGTCTGTTCTTCTTGGCTGTTGGGGAACCAGAAAGGGCCTTTTATAGTCTGCTGCTATTTGATATAGCATTATGAGTGCCAGGTTGGCAAAGTACTGACAGGCTGGGGGATGATTCCTTTTGATGATGAAATAAAAGTTTGTTAAGTAGCTTTGTTGGGTCTCTGGTGTTTTGAAGTTTCCCCTCTTTCTGTGCTTTTTGTTAGTAGAAGTCTGTCAAAGTACATCACATCCCATCAGATTCTGTGGTGTTGTTTTTTAAAGCCAGGGCCACTCGGTCATCCACTTGGTCTGAAACAGTTTTTCTTTCATCTGGGAAGAGATTTCATTGTCGGCAACTTTAGCTGCCGCCACCGTTGCCATCTCATTCTCATGCGATTCATTTATCCTAGCACAAAATATTTAAGGCTAGGAATAATAATGTCCTAGGACTAATTTGCTTTAATGTTAGGCATATATAATTAAACCTAGGAATCATTTGTGGAAAATATTTTCATTGGACAATTTCGCACTTGGCATTATGGCTGATTGGCTGGAATTAGTCCTGGGAGTAATTATTTATTCCTACCACAGGGCCTCAGATCCACGAGGGCTTCAATAGGACATTTGTCCTGAACAACATTGGTTCAATAGGTCATTTGTCCTGCCTGAGAAAAACCAATAGGACATTTTTGTCCTCAAACCATTGAATCAATAAGACATTTTGGTGCACAAAATTTTTTATGTTTATTGAATATATGAGAAAAAATAAATAATTTAAAAGCATTGGTTATTTCACAGACACACACACACACACACACATGAAAAAAAAATTAAATTTAACAAATACAAACTTGAATATCAATTCTTCCCAAATTCCCTTTTGAAAAATAACATTGGAGCAAAAAATAATACTGATAATACTGTCCAATTCAAAATGTTAATGATGTTCCATGGGGAGGATCAAATCATTATTGATATGTAAAATAAATAATAACAATGGTTGCAGTCAGTCTTGTTGAGTAGAACATTACTTAGAATGCGCTTTGGTTAGCAGCATCCTTTTTATGGCAGCTGCCCACTGGTCAATCACCCTGACTATCCACCTCTCAAGATCAGGTGTGTCAGGGCCTTCCATCTTTACTCTCATCAGCATGTCCTGATGCTCTGGGGTAAGGGCATTCCTTAAAGGCGTGGATATCAGGTTTTGGTTGCTGAATGATCTTTCCACGTCTGCAGTGTGAACTGGCAAGGTTATGGCAAACCTAGCAAGTTGCAACATCATAGGGTATTTATCAGCATGGAAATCAGCTATTTGGGAATACAGTTCCACCATAGAGTACCTGCTGTACCCCTCTTTCTTCACCTCTTTCTTCAGTTCTGTCCATTCTCTCCTTGCACTGTCTGGATCAATGAGTGGCCCAGACTCGGACACTTTTTTCTCCCCCTCTTCTGTCTTCCATTCTTGACTTTGCTTTTCCCCATAATGACTGAGCAATGTCTCTATTCTGTCGTTTCCCCATTCCTCGATTTCATCGTCTGGAATGTGAGTGATAGGCTTCATTTGAGAATTAATCACTCTAACCAGTACTGCAAAGCGCTTGGTATTTGTTCGGTCAGTGGACTCGTCGACTTTGAGAGTGACAACATGAGAGTTTTCAATGTGTTCTGCCACTTGTGTTTCGATAGTGTCAGACATTGCCTTCAAAAATTCATAGAATGATTCAGTGCTTTCATATTTTGTTGACTCTGAGATTTTAATTTGTTTGACAAATGGTGTTTCCACGGACTTCAGCAAGTTGAGCAATGACTTGAATTTACTGCATGCTAAATTTTTCTTGATAATCCAGTATGCAGCTCGTATGGCAACTGCAGCCCCTTTCTCTTGAGCAGATAGAAGGCGGATCGCTATCTCTTCAGTGTTTTTCTGAAGGGCAGGAACTTTCAAGCTGTCCCTGTGTTCTTTTGTTACTTCATGGTCTGAAAGCGCCGACTTGCGAAAATTGATGCATCCGCTTGTGAAGGCATTTTTCATGTTTCCATTGTTACATGCAGTGCAAAACATCTTTTCGTTCTCATAACGTAACCATTTAAAAGAAAGTGTCCACGCTTGCACAAACTTTCTAGTAGTAGTGGATTCTTCTTTTTCGGCTGGTTCTGCCTGTTTTGTTTGTGCATTATCACACGATGTAGATGGCTGTGGATCGGGAGCGTCGCCGGTCATATCTAGATCTATCACATCTCTCACCTCTCTTCTTTCTTCTTCTGTCGCTTGAGAAGCGCTTGTTTGGTCGGATGCATTAGTTTCTTCTCTCACATCTTTAACGGTTTTACCAAAACCGAAGTTTTTCAGCTGTTGCTGCTTTGAATCAGCTTTTATTTTCTTTTTCGGAGGCATCGCCAGTCGGATTCGCGAGTATCGAAAACGAAAGCTGTGTAAGGGAAACCACTCTGCGCATGACAACCAACCAGTGCATGGTTACGACTGCTGGTGCAGACGCACTCACTAAGCCTATCCTTTATCGATCGGTTTCACAAAGAGGAAAGGGCGAGTGCACTAGGCTAGTCCTTTTTCAAGTTGAATGTCGCGATGTAGGCCTAACGGGTAACGCAAAATGAACGAACGATGTCCGGCCTTTACGCAGCTTCGATCGGACAATGACCGCCTTCATTAAAAAGCAATAAGACATTTGACAGATTGAAGGCAAATTTAATAGGACATTTGGATTTTTTATCGGACAATTGTCCGATGTCCGACGTGGATCTGAGGCCCTGCTACCATTAAGAACTTATTTAATCCTAGCATGAAATATTTTGTCCTAAGATTAATGAATCGGTTATCAGTTGAATGGCCTGACATGAATCAAAGATGGAACATCGACAACAACATCTTCATTTTTCTTATTCTTCTTCGTGGTGTACTTTAGGTCAGAGTTGTACGATTCATGGTGGAATTGTTCAGTGGGATGCAACGATTAGTCATATATTATCGACCTTACGCAGAGGGACCAATCGTGAAAATTTGTAGAGATGAGTATGTGTATGCGCAGTACTATTCTGAAGCAGACGACAAAGCCAGCAGTCTCTTGACAAAATCGCATGCCGCTACGGCTTTTCAAAAACGCAGGCCTTTTCCTTTTTTGCGGGTGAAAGGGCACGCTCATCTTCCATTTATGTGGGCAATAAACCTACATGTATTTAGTGGAATTCCCACACTCCAGAAGAAACACTGGTTTTGATGTAGGCGTATACATTTTCAATCATATATATATATATATTATTATTTTTTTAAGCATGATGAAGTGAAAACCGTATTGCGTAAGCATATGTCTGAAACCTGACAACTGTCGGTCATTGTCAGTTGGGTTCCAGATGTTAAAACCGCTTTTATGAAGTGTAATCTACTTGCTGTCAGTCTTAATGCGTATTGGTAAACAGATGCCTGATCAAAGGCAATGGATGTTTTTCAGGGAAATCTATTTGGGTCAATGACCAACTTAAATCTTATAAGTGACTGACTGGAAAGTCAAGATCGCGAAGGTCAAGGTCATACAAAGTAAGATATATGACATAGATCAGTCTTGTACATGAGCTATGAGGGTTTTGCCGTTTTTGTTTTTGTAAAAGTATATGAAAGAAATGTTTGCTCACATATCGCCATTTGCTTTGGAAAATAGTTTCATATTATACTTTCTCTCACTGCACACACACATAGTGACAATACACATGCACGCACGAAGCACACACAGAGCAGCCGTTAAAAACCTACCTGCTCAGTTTACTATTTTCTGTACAATTGAGATATTTATTAGCTGAACAGTGAAACGGGAAATTGCAGTTGCCACCATACACGCTAGTCATGTCATCAAAGGCATGGTGAGGTGATCAGCCCAGCAATACTTCACATGACTGTGTAGCACATGGGCGGGTCTCCAACCAGTTGCCAACACACCCACGTCCGTCATTCTGTGGCCGGGGACTATCGCACATCCTTGTCCGTACCTCGACACCTCCTGCACACACATTAGACCTTGAGATTTGAAAGAGGTCACTTTAACTTGTTTAACTCATCATGAGGCTGATTTTTAAAAATCTGCTTATTGTTTTATGAAGGCTACATAACAGGTTAGGAAATATATTAACCATTTTATTTCAAGGGTGGTGCCAGAGCAGCTTGGCGCCTTGGGCGCCAAGCTATTCTGGCACCACCCTTGAACTATCATAGTCAAATTAATTGCAAGCAGGAGCATTTAAGGATGAAAAGGGTTAAGTGACCTCTTTCAAATCTCATTACCACAACATATCCTTGGGTCAACCTTTAAATCTGTGGCTTAAACAATCGGTGTGCATATGTCGATGTTAAATTTTACCGTGTATGCATCAGTCCGCTGTCCTGCGTCCGCGGTAAAATCAAGTTAACGTTGACGTCCGAACAGAACACTGACCCAATACATACTCACTATCGCACATGGGCTGTACAAGCTGCATAGCTATTCATGCTATTAAAGTTTGCTTTTATGCACTGATCTGCTGTGGCATGTTGGAGATGGTAAGTAATGTACCTCCGCAGGTCTTCGAGCAGGCAGCCCACTGGGACCAAGGCCCAAAACCGCCAGCCACTGGCGGCGTTCTTGTCTTGAACGGACGTGTCTGACCGGCACCCCAACCCTGTCACAGAGCAGTGCAGTAGTTTAACTCATTTAGTCCCGATACACAACAGCCAGATATGGCTCGACCATGATAGCTCAAGGGTGGTGCCAGAATAGCTTGGCGCCTATAGGTGCCAAGCTATTCTGGCACCACTCTTAAACTATCATGGTCGATCTGTCTCCTAAATTGTCATGCAGTCCTCAGAGGACAACTCCAAAATGTGGAGATTTGGTACCTGGGACACAATGAGTTAAATGTTATGTGGATTGTGAGCGTGACTGTCATCATTTAGACTGAGTCGCCTTTAACAGAAAATGCTTGAGCGCTAAAATTTTCAATGAAACCCTTGCTCCCCAAAATGGAAAGGGCAATGGCTGAATCATCGCGACTAAAACCGCTACTGACGCCCAAAGGGTTAACGTCAAACAACTAGCATACCAAGCTTTCTTCATTTCAAACTTGCCATTCTGTGGGAGATTAATTCTGCAGAGTAAGGAAAAGTTTACCTGAGGTGGGTTAGAAGCCGTTGCTGGTAGGACCTGTGAGTGCAAAGCGTTGGTGCCAGCCTGTAGGACGAGAAACGGCAGCATGTGCAACCGCAAAATGTTGCACCACGCTTTGCGATCATGCATCGTAAGTACAGAACCGCAAAATGTTGCAGCTGCTACAAAAGTGCAACAATCGGTTGTAACATTTTGCGGTGGGATGCCAAGAATCAACATGGTGCTCGCACCGCAAGATGTAGAAGTCTTTGCCGCTAGCACAAATGCTTGAACCACAACATGTTAAGGCAGCAAGTGCAACATTTTTCTGCTTAACAATCGTTTACACTCTTAAAATCATAAAGACAAAACGGAAAATGGGGTTTCTCACTCTCTGCCACACATGTATATTACATGTCTGACTGAAGTGTGTTATATATTTCCATATTTTAATGCGATTTGTCATTAGTATTTTATCAATGGGTGGGGGGTGGGGGGGGGGGGGGTGGAGTGTTAACACCATTGACATGTAGCTAGCATTTTGATATTATTAACCCTTTTAGCCCTAAGGTCCCGATCTCAAATTTTGGAGGTGTTGCCTAACAACTATGTACTTGTTGTAGGAGATGTATTGATCATGAAAATTCAAACGTAGGGCCAGATGAGCTTGGCACCTTCGGGCGCCAAGCTCATCTGGCACTATGCATGAATTATCATGATCAATCCATCTCTGCTGCAGGGTCCTGGGCTAAAAGGGTTAACTATTACGAGCTCAGCCACTTTGACAGTGGTTCTTGTCGCCTCAAGGGCCAAGTGAGGGAGTCGATGTACATTCCAAAGGTGAAGTCTGCTTTTGCGCCACTCGGGATGAATATGAAAGATTAACAATTTTTACCTTGCTTGTGTCTGCTACTTTACCTCACTGTTTTACTACTCCCTAACCAGTTAGGTGAGGTTGGCGCTGGTTGATATGTACATTTCCCTTGGAGACTTTCTCAGCGCTGGCCGACTGTTTAGTTGGATCCCTTGCCCTTCCCTGTCTGGCGCCGGGTCTCCGGCTCACGGTTTGATACGCGGTTTTGTGGCGAGGCGATCGTGTGCATCCCCTTGGGGATGTATGTGGTCGTCTTGTTGCGTGCCTGTGTGTTTTTCTGTGGGCTGGTGGGTGCCTGTTGGGTGGGGCTGGTGGCTCTGGCTGGTTGTCTTCCGCCCCCACCCCACCCCACCCACCCTTTTTTTTTTTTTCCTTCTACCTCTCTCCCTCTTTCTCCCCCCCCCCCCCCCCACCCTTTTACCACTCTCTCTAGCCCTCTTTCTCTCTTTACGCTTTTTCCTTCTTCCCCTTCCTTTTTTCCCCCCTCCACCCCCCCCCCCCCCCCCCCCCCCCGTCTCTCTCTCTCTTTCTCGACCCCACCCGGGTCTGCCCTGGGGGACTTGGGTGGGGTTAGGTATTTTTTAGTTCCCAGGGTCACCCTGGTCAGCCCCACAGGGTGGGTTTTTCTCTCTATTCTGGGGCATGTGTTTCTGTCTACCCTTTGTCCATTCACCTGTATTTGCCTTTTTAAAACTCTCCCTACTGTCTGCACTGCCTGTAGCTCTTGATATTGGATGTGTGTTGCTAAATGGTCTTAGCTTTATTTATGCCCCATGTTGTAGGTTTATTTAATGTATTTGACCGGCTGGCGACATACATTCAATTTTCTGTTTAGTTTTTTTTCACAAGCAGTGCAGTCACGTCCTGAGAAAGCCTTGTTGCTGTCGGGACGTTAAGCAATGTACAATCAATCAATCAATCTCTCTTTCTCCACCCCCCCCCCCCCCCCTTATTTTTTGAGTTACCCTTGAAGACGGTTTCACAACTACCTACTCTCCACTTATACCAATATTCTCTTACTGAATTTGATTATTTGCTTTGTTTTCATGACTTATTACTTGTTGTGTACCGTGCTAAACGCTGGGTTTTTTTTCCCCCGGGGTCCTCCCGTTTTTCCCCGAGGTAGTCCTCAACTTGAAGGTGATATAAAGTTTGCCTTCGGGTTGGTGTTTAGCAGGCTTTGTGTATTAGACACTCAGCCTACTTCGTGCCCAAGGGTACTCCCCGTTCGTTCTCTCTCTCTTTCTCTCTCTCCGTCTCGCTCGCTCTCTCTCTCTCTCTTTCTCTGGCCTCTTCTACACGCCTTTTCTTTCGCTCGCTCCTGCACGTGCTTGCACACACTCTTGTCTCTCGTGTTCAGGTTCTTTCCGAGTCTCTCTCTTGCGCTTTTTCGTTGACGTCATTTTTACTTTTTCCGCACTTTTGTTCTTCCTTTTATTTTACGTCACCTCCTTCAGTTGCCACATTCCTTGCCAATGAAGATAAGTAGCGGCTAATCTCTCTGTTTGTTTGTTTGTCTATTTTGACAAAGGGTATTTACCCGAAATATTAATAAATTGTGTTGTACCCGTCTTTTCTAAGCGTGTTTCTTTCTCCGTTGGGTACTTCTTTGCTTTACTTAGCACTCGACTACACTTTTCACATCAACTCTTAAATCGGGAGACTTGAAAACATGCATAGAGAGGCAAGAAGTCTGCACATGTGTTTTTGATTATTATAAGTGGTTGACTGTGCTTGTATTTATGCCAATGCTTACAATGGGTGCCCGTTGGTAAGGTCCGTAGGCACGACTGCGGCAGTCACTATCCGACATATTGGCACCTGTCTTGATGGTGATGCGCACGTACGGGCATCTGTTGTTGGGGCAGTCTTTCGCTTCCTTCGCCGATCGTACATCAAAGCTCATGAACTTAAAAAACAGCAGCCTGGAAAAAAAGTTAGTGAACACTGTTGTAATTGCACATTAGGACAACACATTTTGATTGAATCCCGTTAGCAATACGCATCATAATACGTATCATAATCATAAGTGTCGACTGATAGAAAAGATGACTTTCGGCCGCTAGAACTACGTGTCTACAGCACTAACCCACTGCGTGTCGGCAGCGGTTTTAGTCGCGATGATTCCTGCAGGACCTACGATTGACATACGCTTGTAAAATTACTTCTAGTTCTACGTTTCAGTAGCATTACATATAGATAGAACTATGCTTTGTGTTAGGATGACAAATCGCACTACGTACAGCAGTAACTGTCCATATCCCTTTACGTGACGATTGTAACAGGAGTATCGGCTTTTTACTTTTGACAAGTCGGTCGCCACCCAGACGCCCACCAATACCATCTTCCCGATCTATAATGCGATTTTGTGACACACTTACGGCCGTTAGAAATCGTAGTATATTGTTTAGCAGATAGTGAAGTATACAACATTCTGTGCGTGTGTGTATGTGCGCGCCCGCGATCAAGTTATTGAGGTTTTGGGGCAATTTCTTGAACGCTGTTCCCGTTTTGTAACGAAATGTTGGACACCCCCCGCCCCGTCGGCCCCCTTTGAGTGGTAGTTCGGATCCTGTTGCCATAGGTTCAAGTCTCCCTTTCACCCCTTTCGCTCGCCCCTCCCCATTACAGAAACGTAAGTATACCTGCACCTATACCTAATCATACACCCACCCCTCTTCACTAGCACCACGAACCTAACCCCCCTCCACTAACAGTTTAAAAGAACAAGTAGTGGGATGAGAATATAAACATACTCCCAGCACTATTACGATGCTAATATTTCGTGTAGGAGTGAGTTTGTTTCTGATCTTAGAGCCGCTGTGTGAGTGCAACCTTTTCAAACTCCATAAAAGTGGACGCGTGCGCTTGTAGTAGTTCCCGAGACCAATATTGTAGGCCAGTATGATGCTATGCAAGACAACAGGCTCAGATCAAGACCAGGCTGAATCAATAGTCAGGTTTCGTTTGAAACAAACGACTACCGACAACCCTGAAACGACAGCGAAATCGCGATTCAGAGCAGTAAACATCTTGTACTACAAGCAAAGACAATACTCCAAACATCTCCAAGAGGCACAGATCCTCATGAGCCTTCCAGGCTCATGAGGATCTATGCCTCTTGGAGATGTTTGGAGTGTTGTCTACGCTTCTGGCACAAGCTTGCTGTCCGCCGTTACTTCGCTCTCGTTCGTTGTTGGCAGTCGTTCGCTGCAAACGAAGCCTGACTAATACCCGGTGTGCTGGTCCCAGAAGTAGGCATATCCCGTGTTGTCGGCATCCAGCTCGGCCACGCTGTGCAGGGAGGTCCACTGGCTCCGGCTGGGCTTGTACGCAGGGGCGTAGGTGTACAGCTCGAAGTCGGCATCGCGAGGGATGCATACTCCCACACGCACCCACTGATCCCTGCACACACACACACACACACACACACACACACGTGCACACACACGTGCGTACAAGCGGAATGTAGTACACCCACAGAGGAGAGACGATGGAGAGATGACTACCAAATAAAGTAGGTAAAAGTATTGTCAGGGAAAAAAATTTTTTACTGTGCATTACTGACCAATGATCATATATCTGGTTGGAAAAGGATAGGAAAGAGAGGGGTGCACTAAGTGACTGGAAGCAGTGAATATGGAAGCCCCTCCTCCCCCCCCCCCCAACCACCACCCAAAAAACCCTAACAACAACCCAAGTAAACATCAACAAAAACCAAACCAAAAACACAACACATATTTACTGGATTTCCAGCCCCTTGATGTTGAAAATTCAGATCTAGGTCCCACTAGTGGGGATCTAGATTGTATTGCCAGTGTGGACAACTGTTTCGGTCTAGGCGACCTTATCACTGAGCACACCATCGGCGTACTGGAGCAAAGCCGGAAAGAAATCTGTTTGCCACACGGACCCTTGTATGCCTGAGGGACATCAAAGTAACCAGCGTACCCCTCCCCCATTAGCAAAACCTCTTCGGTCCAGATTACTGTCCCTACTCACGCCAAAAAGCGTATGGGGGAGGAACCTCTTCGGGCCTACGACGATCGCAGTGGGCGGCCGTCGCATACTCGAGAGCATATTGCTTACTGGGTCAGGCCTTCATCCCTCCGGGAAGGCCTACTGAATGGTACAATGGTTACGCAGTCTGACTTCCCTCAGGCCTACGAGTAACTTGCAGCGTGCCAACGTGCACGAGCGGCTTTGGATGGAACCTACTTCTCCACGCCGTGTCCCCTGAGTTCAATGCTGGCCGGCACCGTTCCCGTCCAGTGCATGGTGTAGCTGTGCGTGCCACCCAGGATGGTGAGCAAGTTTCGAGCCTCTCTCCACTCCAGTCTCTCTGGGCTGGTGGGCACATCGTCACGCACGATCACCACCCCAGTCAAATCCATCGCATGGCGATCGCTGTAGACCTCCACCTGTCCACAATCGGTGAATCAAGTTGGTTCAGTCGAACATTTTTTTTCAGTCATCAGGGGTCAGTTGCGTGAGCGAGCCTAGTCCTGCGCCAGCCACTAAGTAAGGTACTCCGCTATAGCGGAGCGGCACCTTGCTTAGTGGCTGGCGCAGGACTAAGCTATAGTGCGGAGTACCTTGCTTAGTGGCTGGCGCAGGACTACGCTCACTCATGCATCTGGCCCCAGGTCTTGTGACACCAAACAAAAATACTTGAACTTAACCCCTCTTCAGCACGCAGCCTCCGGTACTTATCACTACCGGTAGCTGCATGCACAAGGCCCGGCTTTAGAAGCTAACCCTTTACGTGTCAGCAGCGGTTTTTGTCGCGATGATTCCTGCATCATCGCGACACAAACCGCTACCGACAGCCAAAGGGTTAAAATAAAAGTATTTCTTCAACAGACTTGCGCGCAGCTGCTTTGTCAGCCGTACCAGTGGTTGCACAGGATTTGGGGGGGGGGGGGGGACTTCTAAAAGTACAAATAAATTCTCACTTCACCAAACTTGTGCGGACAGATGGCCAGATCCCAGTCACTTCTGATGTAACAGCGCGCCGATGTGTAGTAGGGTCCGGGCTTGACCACCTGAGCCCCCGCTACACCTGTCACACTGCCGTCAATGTCCCGGAAGGTGGCCATGCGGTCTCCGTCATAACTCGAGAAGCCGGGGATACCCTGGTGCCCGTCATACACGCGGTGGGTCAGATGCTGTAAGTATGGGGAGGTTTACATGCTGGGATGTCTAGACTGAAATGTTCATGTTATCGAAACGGCGACCAAAAGAAAAAACAAGATGAGATGAAACCTAACCCACAAAGTCCCTTCTATATGAGAGCTGTCCTCGCTGTCAATGGTCTCTACCTTTTGTCTTTGACGTGATTTTGATGTTGAATTATCTCCTATTGAAAAAGTCGCGCGGCAGATCTGCCAATGCGTCAGTGAGTTTTATAAGGGGCGCTGGACATACGCGTCATTGATTTGTCAAACGTCATTTCAGTGTCATGACGTAAGTTTTAGTTTTACGTAATTTTATATTTACGTGATACGAGTTTCACTTTCGCTTCATATGCTTGAGAAAATGGTGACAAAACTAGAACTTCACGGTACAGTTTCAGTCTTCCTATAATTTCATAGAAAGCAGGTTACTTTACGTAGCTACATGATATACTAAGTACACGGGTCACTTGCATGTTCTTCTGAAAGCGCGTCGATGTGTGTGTGCGCGTGTTAGTGCGTGCGTGCGCGTGCGCTCCAAACATCTCCAAAAGGCACTGATCCTCATGCACCCTGAGGACGCATGACGATATATTACTCCTGGAGATGCACGCATGTTTGTATGAGAGAGAGATGATGATGATGATGATGAAACGTTTTTATTCAGGATAAAAAGTTTTAGGCATAGCAATGCCTATCTTCCAAACTGTCCTGCTACTCTACACATATAAAAATACATCAGACGATACATCAAAAGATAAAACATATGTAAGTAAAAAGACCCATCCCCCCCCCCCCCCCACCACCACCAACACCACCACCACCACTCAGAGGGAAAAAAAATAGAAATAAAAAATTAAAAAAATATATAATTATATACACAGGTATGAACCTGACATGTTGATGCAGACAGTCGAGCTATTACATAATCTGCAGCAACAGTAGAAGAATATTAGGTAATAGGAAACTTGTCACTAACTATACGAATAGTAGCATAAGGGAGCCGAACATACTATTACTTCTGAAGTAAATATTTATGGAGGCGATCTTTGAAGACGCTAATCTTACAAATTGATTTCAGGTGTGGAGGTAACATATTCCACGCTTTAGCGCATGAAAAGGACAGACTGGTTTTACAGATGTCTAATCTAATTTTTGGAAGGTGGATCGAACTATTTCTCGTGTTTTTCCTATTATTGTCGGAGTTTTTAGATAGGGTGGGGCTTTTCCGTGCATGATCTTGTGCAGTAGAACACAGCGATTAAATTCAAACTGTTTCTTCAATGTTAGTAACTTCAGAGATTTTAATTTTTCATCAGTCGAAGTAGGACCGGGAAGTATTAATTTAATGCCCCGGCGATACAAAAGGAATTAACTTTTTTCATGTGAACTTCGCTGCATCCATCCCAGACGGTAGAGCTGTAGTCACAATGCGTTTTGATATGCGCATGGAAAAAGAGTTTACGGATATCAGTATTAACTATATGGCGTAGTTTTGATAACAGGAACAGATTTTTGGAGATTGTTTTGCATATTGAGTCAGTATGCGGCTCCCAGCTTAATTGGTTGTCCACTATAAAGCCTAATAAGCGATGCCTAGTTACTTGTTCAACAAGCTGTCTATCTAAGGAGAGTGTTAAAGGTGGTAGGCCATGCTGGTGTTTCTGACGTGTAGTAACTAACATGCTCTTTGTCTTTGGAATACTAATAATCATGTGATTATCACTGCACCAGCCTGCTACTTCATCAAGACTTTGTTGGAGTACCTTATTAATGGTTGCGATATCTTTATCAGATGTGTGTATGGTCGTATCATCTGCGAATAGATCGCAGTTTGCGTCTAAATGAGATATGTACAGTGGCAGATCATTAATAAATAGATTAAATAATAAGGGCCCTAGAATAGACCCCTGTGGAACACCGCAAGTTACTAAACCATCAGAGGAATATTTGCCATTTAGCAGTACTTTCTGTGTTCTGTCCCTGAGATAGGAAGATATAAAGGAGACAGTATTTGAGTCAAAGTGATAGAATGGTAGTTTTTTTAGTAGGATAGAGTGGTTGACAAGATCAAAAGCTTTTTTCAGGTCAAGAAAGATTGTACCTGATACTTTACTGTCATTTATGGCAGACAGCCATTTATCAATTAAATGACTGAGGGCAGTTTGGCACGAATGTAGAGGTCGAAATCCTGATTGTGCTGCAGTTATCAGATGGTTTTGCTCCAGAAAGTTTAGAAGATGACTATGGATATGTTTCTCGAGCAGTTCTGAAATACAGGATGATATGGAAATGAGCCTGTACTCGTTTAGGTGGCATAAATCTTTGCTTTTGGGAAGCGGGATTACCTTCGCTTTTTTCAGCTCGTCGGGAAAAACGTTATGTCTGATCGATAAATTATAAATAAAGGTCAGGGATTCGACGACGTAGGGCAGAGATAGTTTTAAAATTTGACTATTAATACCATCTGGACCGCAAGACGATTTGTTCTTTAAACTGGAAATAGATTTGCCTACATCTAGGACAGTCATAAGCGGTACTAAAAATGGGCCGCAGGCTCTCTGTTGATTATGGTGACGTAGTTGATGAGAGCAAGTGTAGTTTAGAGGGTTAGGTGTATTTGACTTCGCTAGAGTTTGAGCAACAGTTATGAAGTGAGCGTTGAACGCATCAGCAGTAAGATCGGGCGGAATATTAGGCGATCGTTTACTGTTACCTTTGGTGAAATTGTTTATTACTTGCCAGACTGAACGGATGTCTTTGCCGTCGGCAATAATTTGTTCTGCATTTTGCCTCTGTGCTTTACGAACTAGAGATTTGACATGGTTTCGCTGCTTCTTGTATTCAGTAAATTTCTTGTCTCGTTTTAATTCATCTCTTACTTCCATTGCTTGTTTTATCTCACCAGAGAGCCATTTTGGCATAACAGGATATTTGACGCGTTTGATGCGCTTAGGCGCGTGTCTATCCAGAACGGCGAGAAACAGCTCGTACCAGCGTGACAGGGCATCGTTAGGGTTTTTGCAGTTTTGTATATCATAAAATGGTACTAAAGATAGGTCATATAAAAAAGCAGTTTGGTCGAATTTTTTAAAAACATCTATACATTATGGTAGTGTGTCCTTTGATTGACTGTTTAGCTAACCTAACAGACAACGTAAAACAAACAGGAAAATGATCACTAATGGAAATAATATTAGGTACGCTAACATTTTTTACAACGCTGACATTTGTGCTATATACATGGTCTATCAGCGTTGAAGATGAGGAAGTCACTCTAGTAGGTGACTGGACAAGCTGTTTCAACCCTAAAAAATTCAACATGGATCTCCACGAAGTGTGTCCTTGCTTTTGCAAGTCTATGTTGAAGTCTCCCAAAATATGTACATCACCTTTGGACTCCTGAACCACATCCATCATTAACACAAACTCGTCCTGCCAGGAGGCTGAGGCCGCTGGGTTTCTATATACAAAACCTATAAGAACAGGCGAGGACTTAGTCGTTTTAACTTCTAACCACATGCACTCTATATTAGGGGATTCTAAATCACAACGCCTCTTTACATAGTTGTTGATGGAATTGTGTACGTACACTGCTAGGCCAGTATGTCCGGGGGCAGATGCATCTCGCCTGAGAATGGAGTAATTGTATATAGCTATGGCATGGTCACTAATGTTAGCTGTTAGAGAGAGAGAGAGAGAGAGAGAGAGAGAGAGAGAGAGAGAGAGAGAGAGAGAGAGAGAGAGAGAGAGAGAGAGAGAATTACGTCATATTTAGAGTATTATGTCCATGTCTGCGTGGTGATGGAGTTGCCTCTTTTACGTCACCGCCTCTGTCTGACGTTCTCTAGAAGTCAAGTTGTTTTTTTGTTTTTTGTTTTTTTTACTGTTTTAATTCTTTTCTGAAAAGAATTAATTTTTACTAAAGAAGTCAGTTGAAAGGATACAAAGTTGGTTAACGAACTCATCCAATGTCTTTGTTTCCTCAAAATACATTACCGATGACATGACTATATAGAAGTATCTACTACTTACTAAATTTTAGCCTAAGAACCTGTTGTGTTACAACACAACCCGGGAGGCACTCGGGGAACCCCCAGAGGGGCCGAGAGTTGTCTCCCGTTCCTGCCCATCCGGTTCCGAGTCACGTGGTGACCAACCAGTCGGAATACTTAGTTCACGCTGTGCAGACTTGTTTCAGCGTTAGCCTTCGGACCCTGACTGTGTATGGTGCGACCGGTTTAGCCTGGTCGTCTTGACTTGTTCTGGCTTCGGACTTTGGTGTTTCACCTGCGTCGCTGCCTGTTCTGCCTTCTGGGAGGGCTTCGTTGCCTATGTTACCGGCCTCAGGGTCTCTTCTGTGCCTGGAGTCGCCCGGTCTTCGCGGCGCTGACTCTGTTGGGACTCCTCCCCCCCCCCCCCCCCCCCGGCCTTCCCCGTCGCGCGTTTAGGGTGGTTTGGAGGTTCCTCCCCCCCCCCCCCCCCCTCCCGTCCCCGCTTCGACTGAAAGGTAAGGTAGCGGTACTGGCCCTCGCCTGGCCCCCGGGCCGGGCGCCAGCTTCGTTCAGAGGCGTTTCGTTTCGCGTGTACTTCGTTGTACCATTGTGCGCCCGACGCTCGTCTTAGCTTGGCGGGGCCCCTCGTGCCATCGCCGTTAGTGTGTTGTTAGTGCCAGCTTCGTTCAGAGACACTTCGTTCGCTTGTACTTGTTGTACCATTGTGCGCCCGACGCTCGTCTTGCGCTCGGGTGGTGCTTCGCGGCGTTCGCTTGACGTCGTTGGCGGGGCCTCTCGGTGCCCACGCTCGGTCGCCTATTGTATCTGTTATGTGTTGCAGTTCCTAGGGGCTCACCTGCTCGCAGTGCAGCAACTGATGATGGCCGCGGGATAACCACTACGTCGGTCTCCGCGGGACTGTGGCTCGTCTGTCCGCGCCTGGGATGTCTGCTCGACCTGGCACGAGCTACGGCGGCCTAAAGAAGGAAGCGCCTGTGTACCTTGCCGGCGCGAGCCCCGTCGCCGTCTAGCGACCGGTCGACCCTTTGCCGCCTCCCCTCCGTTCCGGAGGTGGGATTACACGCGCCCGCCCCGACCTTGTGGAAGGGACGACACGTCGTACACCTATGCCCTGCACGTACCACAGGACTGCATTCACTGTCAAGCCCGCTGACTCCTACGAGGGGTCGTGTAGCCGGCAGAGTGCCCACTTCACTGAGCCCGGCATGCAGAGATGCGCTTCGCGCCTTACGTTGTACACTGGCAGTCCTGATATGTCTCTCCTCGACAAGCCCACTGACTCTTACGAGGGGTCATACAGCCGGCAGAGCGCCCACCTCATTGAGCCCGGCCAGTAGAGACTTGTGCCCATCGTCCGACGACCGGTCTTGTTCCGGAGACCTCCCGCTAAGCCATCAGCTCCACTTACGCCCAGCACTTACCACAGGACTGCCAAGCCCGCTGACTCTTACGAGGGGTCGTATAGCCGGCAGAGTGCCCGCCTCACGGAGCCCGGCCTGCAGAGACGCACTTCACGCCTTACGCTGTACACTGGCAGTCCTAGTTTGTCTCTCCTCGACAAGCCCGCTGACTCTTCCGAGGGGTCATTTAGCCGGCAGAGCGCTCGCCAGTAGAGACGTGCCCCATCGCCCATCGTGACGCCCCCCTCCGCCCGGAGCAGCTACCGCACGCGCCCTCACCGACCTTGTGGATTGGACGACACACCGGACACGTGAGCCCATCTCTTCTAGCAGGACTGAAGCCACCCTGACGCCCGCACGGTCAAGGAGACCGTCCTGCGGAGACGCGCTTCGCGCCGTCATTTTTCCTCTGGCTGGCCTGACTTGTCTCGCCTCGGGAAGCTCGCTGACTCTTACGGGGAGTCCTATAACCGGTTAAGAGCCCGCCTCTCTGAGCCGGCCATCAGAGGCCTGTGTTCCTTCGTCCGCGGACTACTGGCAGACCTGTACCCGCCAGAAGCTCTAGACCCTCTCGCTCGTCCGGGAACCAGCGTGGGAAGGACCGCGACGCGCGACACTCCAGCAGACGCAGCTCTCGGCCTACTGCCTTGAATACACCGGGTCTCGTCTGATCGCCGAAGTTACGCGACGTCGGCGCTCCCGTCTTCGCAGTCGCTTCCCCCGCTCTCTTGGCGCCAGCCTTGCTCCACCCGCCCGTCGCCCCGGCGCGTCCCTCCGTCGTCGTCGCCCTATCGTCTACAGCGCTTCCCTCGGCCCGTCGCGATGGAACTGTCGTCGCCTCCGTTCCCTGTCTTCTTCGGGTTCCCCCGTCCTCGCGTGCTGGGACTCTTCTCGCCCTGGATGCGGCGTCTCTTCTGTTCGCGGCCGCGCCCCCCGCTGAGGCCTGCTCCCCCCCCCCTCCCCGCTCAAGAGGTAGGTTCCACTTCGTTGACGCAGGACGGTAGGTGAAGAGTGTCAAGTCGCTTCCACAGCCCTCTGGCTTTCGGGACCTTCGGGACGCCTTTCGCCCAGCTCCTACAGTTCGGCTTCCGGGACTACGACTTCGTCTCCGACCGTCGCTGGCCGGCTGGACTCGACTTGCCTTCGACAGGTCTGGTAGGCGGCCCTCCCCAGTCCTCTCCTGCTCCCTTTCTGCCTTGGACCCTCCGGCACTAGTGCTCGGTGGTGGTGCTGCTCTTGTCAACGCGCCCTCCCCCGCGCCTTGGACAAGACTGCGTCACTCGTCCGGAACTCCTTGGCTTGCTCGGGTTTCCTGGAGCTGCTCACCCTAGCTTTCGTCTGCAGCATCGAGGACGCCTGGCGCCCGTCGTGGTCGCCCTACTTGGAGATCTCCTCGCCCTCGTGTAAGTGGCCAACCGGGCGGCGTTTCTTCGTCGGTCAGCGCCTTGACTGCCGCCGTCTTGCGACCTGTTGCGTCGGGATGCCGTGCTTCTGACCTGCCGCGGACTGCCCCCCGACCTGAGATTCCGGCGACCCCTGGATCCTCGATACCGTCGCAGAGGTCCTTCGGATCACCTTGCGCTCGCCGCCGCTGCGTCGCTCCGGCTGTGGTCTGAGATTCCGCCCAGCGAGCTCAAGCCGACCCCCTACGGGGAGAGGTCGCCGCGCTTCTACAGTAGGTAGCCTCAGAGGTCGGATTGCGCCACGACCCCCCAGTCTTCTACAGCCGCCTCTTCGTAGTACCCAAGCCGGTCTTCGTTCGCTCTGCCCTGCACGGGTTTTTGCATGGAGGCCGCCAGGCCCCTCTGGGCCGCCGTACAGCCCGTGGATTTTGCTGTCAGTCTGGTTCTTCCGACGCATTGCTCCACGTCCCCTTGCACCCCGCCTCCAGGAGGTATCTCCGCTTCGCCTTCGGCGGCGTGATCTTCCAGTTTCGGGCCCTCCCGTTCGGTCTCAACCTCAGCTCTTGGGGTTTCACCCGCTTCGAGGACGCTGTAGTTGCCTAGGCCCGGCAGTCTTCTTCCAGTCCGACGTCGAACTACCTGGACGACCTCCTCCTACGCACCCAATCGGAGGCCGACCTGACGTTGGACAGGGATGCGCTGATACGGCTGTAATCGCGTTTGGGCTTCTGGTCATCGCGGGCAAGTCGGACATCACCCCACTCGCCGCTTCGTCCGCCTCGGCATAGTATCTGCTACCGACCTCAACAGGGTGCGTTTGCCGTAGCCTCGGATCCAGAAGTCAGCTGCCCTAGCCGGCTAGTTAGCCCAGCGAGACGCAGCTCCCGCCACAGTTGGCTTCAGCTCCTCGGCGGGATGAATGCGGCGGCGGGTCTCCTACCCCTCGGTCGTCCTTGCTCACGGCCGCTACAGCTGCACCTCCGGCTCCATTGGCATTCGTCCTCCGGCGACATAGCTGCCCTGGTTCCCGTGACTCAGAGGCTTCGTCCCCATCTGTGGCGTTGGACGGACACGTCGTGGCTCGCGTCGGGAGTCCCCCTGGCCTCTCCGCCCCCTCAGCTCTCCCTGTGTGTCGATGCAAGTCTCTCTGGATGGGGTGCCCACCTGCTGCTGCGGTTCCTCACGGCATCCGGCCCCTGGCCTCTAGAGCTGGCGGACAGACACATCAACTACTTGGAGCTGCAAGCGGTCTGGCACTGCACTCCCTCTTCGCGTGGGAAGCACACCTCCGTCATCAGGCGCTGCTCGTCCTCTCGGACAACGCGACGGTGGTTTCCTACATTCAGAAGCAGGGCGGTTCGCGCCCACCCGACCTGTGCATGCTCCCCTTACCTTCTGATGCGCTGGTGCGAGGACCGCAGCTTTCTCTCCGAGCTCGACACATTCCCGGCCACCTGAACGTCTTGGCCGAATCGCTCTCCTGGCGCGGCCAGCTGCTACACACGGAGTGGACGCTACGCAAGGACATTTTCTGATGATCTGCGCTCACTGGGAGACGCCTATGATCGACCGGTTCCACACGAGGTGGAATCACCAGCTTCCCCTCTTAGTCTCCCCGATTCCAGACCCCCTTGCCTGGGCAGTCGACGCGCTCTCCATCCCGTGGGACGGCCTCTTCGAGTATGCGTAACCCCCCGACGGCCTTCGTTCCCAAAGTCCTCCTCTAGCTTCGAGGTTGCAGTGCGGTCTTCTTGCTGGTAGCCCCGTTCTCCTGGAACCGGTCTTAGACCACCAACCGCCTCAGCCTCGCCACGGCCCCCCCCCCCCCCCCCCCTGCTGCTGCCCGCGCCGAGCTCGATGCTTAGGCAACCCCGCCAGCCGCTGTTCCACCCGTGCCCGGAGCGTCTCCTCCTTCACGACTGGAGATTGTGCGGCAAGCCCTCACCGCTAGAGGCTCCTCGAGTGCAGCAGTGGAAGCGATCGCTACAGCCCGCAGACCCTCGTCCAGGCACGTCTACGAGGGAATGTGGCGAGTACTGTGGTCCTGGTGCGCTGACCAGCAACTCTCCCCCACCGAACTGACTACTCCCCAGCTCGCCGACTTCTTCCTCGGGCTCTTGGGGACCAAGGGTTGGCCCCCTTCACGATCCGGGGATACCTGTCCATGATTGCTGACACCTACTGGCACCTCGGCCGCCCGGACCCTGGCGACTGCAAAACCTCGTCGATCTTATGGCTCACTTCGGCCTGCAGCGCCCAGTCCCCCGCTCGCTCATTCCTCGCTGGGGCCTCCCGTGGATACTACCGTGGCTTAACTCAGACAGGTTCGAACCGCTGTCCTTGGCCCGCTTCGCGGATGTGACGCGTAAGATAGGCTTCCTGCTGGCCCTTGCCACGGCGGCCCGAGTAAGCGAGCTACACGCGCTGTCACCGCGCCCTGCATGCCTGCAGTTCCGGACGGATGGTTCCGTGCAGCTTCTCACGGACCCGGCTTTCCTTGCCAAGACTAGGTCTCCTTGACCGCGCCACAGGTGATTCCCTTACGGCCGCTGAGAGATGGGAACTTCCCCAGGAGACCAGGCAACAAGATCCCGTGCGCGCCCTACGCGTTACCTACGCAGATCCAAAACCGTCCCGCTCACGCCTCTTTCTGCCGTTGCATCCAGGCAGAACTGACAGAACACCCCAGACGATATCTTCCTGGCTACGCTGGGTCATACGGCCCGCCTACCGGGACCTCTCCCCGGAGGAAGCAAAGAGGCTGAAGGTACGCGCACACGAGGTACGAGCCATGGCCACGAGCGTCGCGTTCGACCGGAACTGCGCTGTCATAGACTTCGTGGCAGCTGTGGGCTGGCGGGCAGAATCGACCTTCGCCCGCTTCTACCTCCGGGATTTGGCAGGCCAGCGAGAAGACCTTGCTCTGATGGGAGACATCACCGCAGCGCAACACTCCCTCCCGGCGCCCCAGTTACGCACTTAGCTAAAATTGTCGGGAGTTTGCGGCAGGGAGGACGGCTCTGACTATTACCCGCCTAGGGGGTGTTTTGGGCGCGGCACCCTCCTCCTTCTCGCAATTCTTCCATATAGTCATGTCATCGGTAATGTATTTTGAGGAAACATATGATTTTTTTCCTCTAAAATGTATTTTTTCGAAAAATACTTACCGATGACATGACACGGAGGACCCTCCCGCCTGCCCCGGTTGCCGCTGGTGCGCTAAGTATTCTGACTGGTTGGTCACCACGTGACTCGGAACCGGATGGGCAGGAACGGCAGACAACTCTCGGCCCCTCTAGGGGTTCCCCGAGTGCCTCCCGGGTTGTGTTGTAACACAACAGGTTCTTAGGCTAAAATTGAATAAGTAGTAGACACTTCCATATAGTCATGTCATCGGAAAGTATTTTTCGAGAAAAAAAAAAAAAACATTTTAGAGGAAAAATTCATTTTTCCAAACTAACTATATCTAAAAGTTCAAGTAAATATGACAAAAATTACGGACTCTAATCTGGGTCAACCGACTTCCTATAAACGATTGTTTATGTTTTCAATGAGACATCCCAAAATTACAATATGCTCACAGGCTCTCTTAGCCACCCCTTTAAGAAAGTATTTCGCCAAGTTTCAAGCTTGTGTACAGAAATATCGGAGATTCTCTTGTTTACGTTACACTGATACATATGCACACACACACATACATACATACGCACATACGGCGCTTCGCGCCAAATGTACGTTGAGCAGCGAGGTTAGCGTAACTAGACATGATGTAATTTTTATCTCAACTTCAATTGTTAGATGTTTAGGCCTGCCCGCCTTTGACATCATGAACATGCTATTAAATTCGCTCCACCGCGACCCGTCCTAAAAAGTCCCTTCTATAAATAGAAGGAACTTAACAAAGAACAAGAAGGGATGAACCATAACCCACAAAGTCCCTTCTATATGAGAGCTGTCCTCGCTGTCAATGGTCTTAACAGGGACTTTAAAAAAAAAAAGAGCATGAAGGTTAAAAGTTTACAAAGAACTTTAAGTTTTGCTGTCACAGAACCAGTAGTATGTACTCTACAATGAACTCCTGCTAGCGTTCCAATGCAGACGCCTTGGTTTGGATATTGATATTGGAACGCTTGAGTTTGGATGTTTGAACACTTACGTTAAGTGTGACCATTTAGCTTGGTTAACTCATTCAGCCCCCGACACACCGAAGCAAGACACGCTCGATCTGTCTGTAGAATTGTAATACAGTCCTTCGGAGGGCAACTGTAAAATTTGGGGATTGCGGTCCTGGGGCAGAACGTGATAATACTGGAGGATTCAGTCATGTTACACCCACCCCTCTCCCCCACCACAACATCATCACATCCTGAGGACGGAATTACCAGTTTAAAACTAAGAGGATAGCCTTTCAGGTCTGCATCATAGTGCTGCTGACAGATCGACCATGATAGTTTAAGGATGGTGTCAGAGTAGCTTGGCGCCAACTCGTTCCAATTTCCAAGCCACCTACGCTCAATCCAGTCGGTCCCCTTAACCCTTTTCACCCTGATACACGATTGCTTGAAATAAATTTGACTACAATAGTTCAAGGGTGGTGCCAGAATTGGCGCCTGAGGCGCCAGGCTATTCTGGCACCACCCTTGAACTAAACCCTAGGTTGCTAAACCATACTAGGGTTGCTGCGTGGGACTAACGATCCCATGAGCAAAGTCATTTCGTTGCTCGTGCTATTAATCCTTTTTATCCTAATACTCCCAGGCTTGAAATAACTTTGACTGATAGTTTAAGGGTGGTGCAAGAATAGCTTGGTGCCTAAGGCGCCAAGCTATTCTGGCACCACCCTTGAACTAAAACAGTTGATCTAACTCATAATCTGTAATGTGGCGTGTACAGGACAATAAGCAAATTTTAAAAAATCAGCCTCAGGGTGTAATGTGTTAAACTCATATTACAGTATAATCTGCAGTTCTCGCATGATCATAAAACACCAGCTGTTAGGGTGACCAGAACTGAGACGCTGAACGTAGCGTACAGAAGGTGTACATACCCCGTCGTCGAAGGCAAAGCGAACATTGGTTAGGGAGCTGACTGGGGACGAGCTAAATTGGTTATTGCGGTGAAAGCCGATGGCGGTGGCCGTGTAGTTTTCGTTTTGCGTGAAGCCGCCAAACCAAATGTTTTCCCCATACACAGGGCCGTCATAGAAGATAAACCCTTGGATTGGGGTGTTCCTGCACAAATAACAAAGGCGACTGAAATCAGGGTTGAGATAAATTGGATAAGGGCAACAGCGATCCAGGGAAACAGAAGGGCTTGTTCAATAGCTGTTGCTGTCGTTAGTTCGCGGTCTAACATCATCTGCACAGGGGTGATAATGGGCGGGCGGGTTATGGGGGACAGGGACAGCTTTTACCTATGGAGTACAACCTGAACACTGATCAATTCGACCGCGCTGCAACTGTTCCACTTTGATTTACCAGGACGTTTAACGGAAATGCTATTTGAACAAGCCGGTCGTTTTGCCTGGACATGTCCGTTGAAAGGTTCTGGTAAATCAATTCTGGCGCAGCTACAGTGCGCCTGAATTGACCAGTGTTCAGGTCGTACTACATAGGCAACAGATGTCCCTGACCCTCCTAACCTGCCCGATGGTCAGGGCGGTCCATTATCACACCGGTGCCGTGGACGTTCGACTGAACTAACCAACCAACCCACCTCAGTTTAGTGCAACAGCAACACAGCAACGCTGTGGATTACAAAGACAGATACATATACTGACGAGCAAAAGGTATGCTACAATTTCGGAATCATCGGATGGAAATTTCTGGTTAGATGAGAGGAGACATGTTTGGTGCTTTGATTCATAACATCCTGAGCTTATCCAGTGGACAATTGTGGGCCTATGTTGAGTTGCCGTTGACGTAGTGATTTGAGGGACACGCTGATTTCAGCTGTGCTTGGGTGTGGGGTTGGCAAGGAATCAGGTTCATAGCCAATAAATGAGACTGTCAATGTGCTGTTTTAATGTTGTTGCTTTTTTGTGTTTTTTTGTGCATGGCAAATGTGCAGCTGGTGGGCGGTAGTGTTTTTTAGGGGATTGAAATATTAGGGGATGCCTGGAACTGACTATGGCTAAGAGACTGGACAGTACGGAAACGGCACTGTGTTCCGTGGCCTTACATGCTGTAGTCGAGAGGAATGGCGCGTGGCATGGGGATGTGTGTCGTCCCGTTCCAGGCGTTGGTCGGCTCGCCCACGTTGGACGACTCGCCCACAATGATGGAGTTGTTTATGTACTGCTCCTGGTCGCTGCTCCTACAACGCAATATTCAACGTCAGCCACGCGCAACCATTTCTCTGGGGGTCCGGTGTAACGCACTGACCAAAATGACGCCGCCATGCCTGAAGGGTGGCGTCTGATAATTATGCTGGCGAGCGGCAAAAGAAATGCGACATTTTTGGAATCATCGGAAACACTGTCCAAAAATATCGCATTTCTTTTGCTCGTCAATGTATCTTGGCGACTTTCGGATCCGTACTACCCTAGTCACTTTGACGTTGGAAACTGCTACGCCAGATTGATCTATGGACGCACGTTTCCTGCTACAACTCTCTCTCTCTCTCTCTCTCTCTCTCTCTCTCTCTATATATATATATATATATATATATATATATATATATATATATATATATATATATATATATATATATATATATATATATATATATATATATATATATATATATATATATATATACCCACTCCATTAAGTGTCCCCTTCTTTGACACATGTATTGATATATTGTATAACTAGCAAATTAATATTCACGAACTTACTCGATATACTTTCCTTCCCATAATACCTTGCAGACCAGAAAGATTCAATCTTGGTGTTTGCCTCTGTCAAAACAAAAACGCTAAATATGCTGATGCAGTATGGCGATTCGATTCGCGTGTTTGCTGCTGTCTGTACTCCGTTTATGTGTGTGTATGGGAAAGAAATTTCGAGCGTACGCACACACTAAGAAGTATTTCATTACTAGTGCGCATAAGGAGCTTGCCATTTTGACAGTATGAGCATATGCTGCCTATACACAATTTTTTTTTTTTTTTTTTTTTTTTTTTTTTTTTTTTTTTTTTTTTTTTAATAAATCTTCTCTGTCCAAACACCCGCCACATAAAGTTTGCGGATTACGCAGTCAAACAGAGTTCAGGAGTCAAACAGGGTTCAGGGGTCATGTCCAGTTCCAAGGCCTTTTAGATCGCCCGCAAACGAGGTTCAAAGTTTGTGTCATTTTGTCTTTTCTTTCTTCTTTTTAAAAAAAAATTCCTTTGCGGAAAATACCACTGGTACTCAACATTGGAGCTACTGGCCTAAAAGTAATGGAATCGAGTTGGTGACACCAAAACCTGTCGAAAAGACCTCATTTGACCCGACTGAACCTGGTAGATCGTCGAAAAAGGTGCCTTGAAAATCTGGTAATATTTAAGGATTTGTCCTTACCCCGGTGTCATCGCTCCAAAAGGCACTGAAGCCTGAAGTATGATTATGAGCTAGCAGGCTAAAAGTGATGGAATCGAACAGGTTATACACAAGACCAACTCAACAAGCCCTATTTCAGCTGTCTGGATCGCCCACAAGCAAGCTTTGAAGTTTGAAGAATATTTTAATTATTTTTTCCTCATCAACTACAGTTTAAAACTGAAGTGCGAGCTAGCAGGCTAAAATGCATGGGATCGAGTTGGTCATACGTAGACCTGCCCAAAAAAAAAAAGCCCTATTTGAGCTGCCAAGGCCGTGTAGATCGCCCGGAAATGAGTTTCAAAGTTTGTGCCATTTTTGTAGGCAGAGTATAGCTAACTCTGGCTTATCGGCGTCATTCCATGCACGGGTGTTGGCGTTCTATAGCTAAATGCTGATTACGTCGGCCCGTGCACTTTTGCTCATTGTTATGTCAATCGGCAATTTTAAGAAGTTTTGCATCGTAATTGGAGTATTTTTAACCATTTGTATGTCGGTAGCGCTTCCTTGAGCTATGATCTGATGAAGAGAGACGTGTCAGTAGTAAATAAATGGAAGTTACTTCACTAACTCATAGTACTGTATTCGTGAATTACATTAACCCTTTTCATCCTGATACACCCATTGCTTGAAATAAATTTGACAGATAGTTTAAGGGTGGTCCAGAATAGCTTGGCGCCTGAGGCGCCAAGCTATTCTGGCTCCATCCTTGAACTAAAACAGTTGATAGACCTATATCTCCATCCTTAAACTAAAACAGTTCATATATCTCCTAATCTGTAATGTAGCCCTAACAGGACAATTAGCACATTTTACAAAATCAGCCTCAGGATGCAATGGGTTAAAGTTTGCTTTTTGCTGATACTACGCACCCACATCTGACGCGACAATTCGTCAATTTTGCTATACACAATTTCACTTTATCGTCAGTTCAATGGCATTTTCCGGCATTATGCTTGATATAATTACAAGCAGAAGTTGCTCAATAACACCAACGGTTATAGTAAGCGCCGATGTGGGGAAAAAATCAGACAAAATCGCCGCACTGAGTCCTACAACAATAAAGTGGTTTTTTTTTTTTTTTTAAATTCTTGATTTAAGCAGTCATCTGCCAGTGTTTAGTCTCTCACAAACCAGATAGGTGAGGCTAGCGCTGGCAGAATTGTACAACAAACCAAGGGGAATTACTCAGCGCTGGACAACAGTTAGATCCCCTGCCCCCGCCTATCAGGCACCCAATCGCCAGCCCACAGAGAAATACGCAGGTATAGAATAAGACGATCATTTGCATCTTCAATAAGATGCATCAGGTCTCTTATATAACCCATGTCTTTCTCCGGAACTTAGGAAGTAGGCAGGGGAAACATACATACACAAACACGAAGGTGCATTACTATATGTGGTCGGGTAAATACCCTGAATTCCCACAGTAGATGCACAGAACATTACACAACAATGTAACGATACAAATTTGCCTCGAGTTATACTGAGATACTCACAAACCAGATAGGTGAGGCTAAGCGCTGGCAGAATTGTACAACAAACCAAGGGGAATTACTCAGCGCTGGACAACAGTTAGATCCCCTGCCCCCGCCTATCAGGCAATGATAATGAGTATGAGTAATTCCCCTTGGTTTGTTGTACAATTCTGCCAGCGCTAGCCTCACCTATCTGGTTTGTGAGTATCTCAGTATAACTCGAGGCAAATTTGTATCGTTACATTGTTGTGTGATGTTCTGTGCATCTGCTGTGGGAATTCAGGGTATTTACCCGACCACATATAGTAATGCACCTTCGTGTTTGTGTATGTATGTTTCCCCTGCCTACTTCCTAAGTTCCGGAGAAAGACATGGGTTATATAAGAGACCTGATGCATCTTATTGAAGATGCAAATGATCGTCTTATTCTATACCTGCGTATTTCTCTGTGGGCTGGCGATTGGGTGCCTGATAGGCGGGGGCAGGGGATCTAACTGTTGTCCAGCGCTGAGTAATTCCCCTTGGTTTGTTGTACAATTCTGCCAGCGCTAGCCTCACCTACCTGGTTTGTGAGTATCTCAGTATAACTCGAGGCAAATTTGTATCGTTACATTGTTGTGTAATGTTCTGTGCATCTACTGTGGGAATTCAGGATATTTACCCGACCACATATAGTAATGCACCTTCGTGTTTGTGTATGTATGTTTCCCCTGCCTACTTCCTAAGTTCCGGAGAAAGACATGGGTTATATAAGAGACCTGATGCATCTTATTGAAGATGCAAATGATCGTCTTATTCTATACCTGCGTATTTCTCTGTGGGCTGGCGATTTAGGCGGGGGCAGGGGATCTAACTGTTATCCAGCGCTGAGTAATTCCCCTTGGTGCGTAGTGTTTAGTCTGTACACCGCAATGTGCCGCAAATTCAAAGATTCGAGGTAAGGGTTAAGTTATGTTTATATTGAGCCAAATTACGCTTGATCATATTGTCGACAACCGACAGATGTGATCACCCGACTTGAAATCCAAATGATTTAAGTAAAATCAGGCTCTGCTTTTGGTGAACTTGATCAGCATTACGCAGTTATCATGCCCCTTAGCCAGTCGCCATTTTGGGTGTCTCTATCACGATACTGCATAATGCACAGGGGAACACAATATTTCTTTTGAGGGTTCTGTCAACTGACGACGAAGCAACAAAATTGATCCCACGTGATCAGCAGATTCGCGACACAACATAGTAATCATCCCAGTACTGAAGCGAAGGTCCTCGGGTGCACAACGGCCGCAGTGGGCCCGCGCACGCCCGTCGTAGGCTGGTAGACGTTTTACTACAGCGGATGGCAGTTCATCATTGCCAAAAACAAGTGATACTGTACCTGGCCATCGTGATTCCTTGAGAGCTATCCGACAACCTGCACGCGAAAGCAAAAATCATTATAGATGCGTATTTTCACAAAGGCTACACAACAGTGGGACTAAAAGAGGCAGATGTAGCATTCTTAACCCATTTAGCCCCGAGTCCCTACAGCGGGAGCCTTGATTGACCATGATAATTCAAGGGTAGTGCCAGATTAGCTTGGCGCCTTTAGGCGCCAAGCTAATCTGGCACTACCCTTGACTAATTATGGTCAATCAAGCTCCTGCAACTGATACATAGTCGTAGGCAACACCTCCAAAATTTGAGAAATGGACCTTGAGGCTAAAAGGGTTAACCAACTTGACTGCCAGTTAACGTAGATTGCATTTATGTAATGTTATTTAATTCAACGCCAGAGAGCCAAAACTGGTGATATTAGCAAGAGGCATAGATCCTCATGAGCCCCCCGCAACTGCAGGGGCTCATGAGGACCTATGTCTCTGCGGTTAAGTCGTGTTCACTTTTTCTCGGCAGTCAAGGGGTTAAAAAGAGACTGGACAAGGGATAAAGTACACCACACGTTTCATGGACATCATCTTCTTTATTCAAGAGATTAAGGCACTTCTGGGTCTGATCATTTGCCTAATAATTGGGGCGCGGATTCCCACATTTACTTGACTTTAGGAATTCGTATTCATGGTGTGTTTGTTTGTTGGGGGATATGAGGGTGTGTGTGTGTGTGTGGTGGGGGGGGGGGGTGGAAGGGATAGGGCGGCATTGCAGCTTCAGGCGCGCGGGAAGGAAAGAGAACAAATCGATTACAAGTTACATAAACACTCGATGAGTCTCACATTTTTTGTTTTCTTTATTTTCTTTTTAGTATCTTCAGTTTATTCCTCCACTATGTCTTTTTCGTTTACCTCCCCATCCTCGTTTATTTTAAGTAGAGAGGGGTTGCCTCACCCCGAAAAGCCCCTATACCACACCCCAAACAACTCCGTGCTGTTGGTTCTTTATCCTACTTAACCCCAAGGCCGTATTTCCCAAATTTTGGCCAAGTGTCACCTGACGTCTACGTACCAGTTGCAGGCGATGGATCGACTATAATTCAAGGTAGTGCCAGATTAGCTTGGCGCCTGATGGCGCCAAGCTAATCAGGCGCCACCCTTGAATTATTCTGGTTGATCTATCTCCTGCTGTAGTGCATCGGGACTAAATGGTTTTAACTGCGTGACGTTTCTTATCTTAAAAGTTCTCCAGAACAAAGTATTCAGCGCTACTTACTGTGACCCAAAATTCAAGTCATGGGAAACTAGGTCTGACTCAAAGTTGTTTTGGTCTAGGCGCTACATGACGCAAGGACACTCGAATCACGTACAGGTCATCAGGCCGACGCCCGTCAAAAGACTGTTGCTCACTAGGAATCATAAGTCCTAGTGAACACAAGGTCTTTTGACGGGCGGCGACCTTCTGCTTACTGAGGTACACTTACGACGCATGGTCGATGATGATGTATCCGCCACGAACCCACACATTCTGATACCCGTTCTTGTACGCTGAAAAAGAAACAAACTCCACACTCTCTATCATATATAACTGAAAACAAATCATAAAAGTTCGAACTCGGATACACATTATTCTTCTGCTTGATTTGTATCGCGCCTACTTAGTAGTCGATAAGAAAAAAGAACATGAGGTGTCAAGCATATTTAATAATTTCTAAAGATCTAAAATATTAACCTATTCAGCCCTGACACACTACAGCAGATGTGTCGACCATGATAATTCAAGGGTAGTGCCAGATTAGCTTGGCGCCTGTCGGCGCCAAGCTAATCTGGCATTGCCCTTGAATTATATCATGGTCGATCCATCTCCTGCAACTGGTGCATACTCATTAGATGACACCTCATAAATTTGGGAAATACGGCCGTCGGGCTGAATGAGTTAAGGAATTATTTTAACCCCCCCCCCCCCACCACCACGTACTCTGACCTTTCTGTGTGGAGTTCAATTTCTCTCAGAAGTGAAAGAATTAACCCATTGAACCCCATGATCACATTAGTCAAAGTCTGGAGGTGTTACCAAATGACTATCTAGGAGTTGCAGGAGATGGTTCGAGTATGATAACTCATTACCAAATGACTATCTAGGAGTTGCAGGAGATGGTTCGAGTATGATAACTCATTACCAAATGACTATCTAGGAGTTGCAGGAGATGGTTCGAGTATGATAACTCATTACCAAATGACTATCTAGGAGTTGCAGGAGATGGTTCGAGTATGATAACTCGTTACCAAATGACTATCTAGGAGTTGCAGGAGATGGTTCGAGTATGATAACTCATTACCAAATGACTATCTAGGAGTTGCAGGAGATGGTTCGAGTATGATAACTCATTACCAAATGACTATCTAGGAGTTGCAGGAGATGGTTCGAGTATGATAACTCATTACCAAATGACTATCTAGGAGTTGCAGGAGATGGTTCGAGTATGATAACTCGTTACCAAATGACTATCTAGGAGTTGCAGGAGATGGTTCGAGTATGATAACTCGTTACCAAATGACTATCTAGGAGTTGCAGGAGATGGTTCGAGTATGATAACTCTAGGTTAGTGGCAGATTAGCTTGGCGCCTAATGGTCGACCCATCTTCTGCAGTACGTTTTGGCTAAATGGGTTAAGCAGATTCAGACATGAGAAGGAGAAAGGTAGAAAGATAGGGAGAGCGCGCGCGAGAAAGAGAGAGAAAGATTTAGAGAGAGAGAGAGAGAGAGAGAGAGAGAGAGAGAGAGAGATGATAGTGATGATGACGATGATAATGATTTTTATACTGAAAGATATAGATGTAGGATTATAAAAACCTGTCCTACAATCTGTCCCTGGTGTTTAACTAACACAAACAATGACAAATTGAACAGAGAGAGAGAGAGAGAGAGAGAGAGAGAGAGAGAGAGAGAGAGAGAGAGAGAGAGAGAGAGAGAGAGAATGGCAATGAACCTTTATTTTATAACGGTAAAAGTATTTGGTAACAGAACCAATTTTCAAACTCGCCGTTACTACCATTGAGCTAAGAACTACCATTAAACACTATCACAAACAAAACAACGCTTTCACACGAAGGTAAATAAAAGCACACAGGCACAAACATTCTCTACATCACACACACACACACACACACACACACACACACACACACACACACACACACACACACACACACACACATTCTACACCACACACATACAAACACACACGAACATGCTGCAACACACACACAAACACACGCACACACACACACACACACACACACTAACGCACACACACACACACACACACACACACTACACAACACGCATACAGTTCACAGTCATACAACGCACATCACAAAGATTAAAAAATAAACATGCGTGTCAAAACAGGAAAACTGAAATAAATACAGAATCAAGCCTAACAAAAAATGAAACTATATACATGTATACCACACACATATGACCCTCACACATACGCACAAACACAAACATATATACTCACGCGCGCACTCACACACACACACACACACACACACACACACACACTTATGTGAATGAAAAATATGCATGCAAGGCCATTGAAACACCCAACTTAGTTAAAAAGGCGGGAAATCAAAATGCACATAATAAACAAAAGAACAAAAACAAAAAGACCAGACAAAACAAACAACAACAGTAACAACAACAACAACAACAACAAAAATCATCAATTTTTAAAATTTTTAACACAAACTTTCTATCGACGTTCCCACATTCTACCCCCTTCCCTCTCCCCACGATAACTAGTGCCTGCCAAACTGTTTGTCTCCCTCGACTTCGCTGATCAGCAATAGTAAATCGAGTGAGACAGCAGGTGAGGTACGTGCCTGAAGTCATAGCTATTATAAGCATTAATGTAAGCGAATGACTTAATAATATAGCACACACAAAATAAGGCAGATGCACAATTTACACGTACGCACACACCCTTGCACTCACGCAACCACGCACAGAGAGAGAGAGAGAGAGAGAGAGAGAGAGAGAGAGAGAGAGAGAGAGAGAGAGAGAGAGAGAGAGAGAGAGAGAGAGAGAGAGAGAGAGGACCAGTCAGTCTGTGGATGAGCGTCGCTTTGGGTGCGGACGTTTTGTTCAACGGGTCCTGCAGAGGTTCGTAGTTGTTTACGTCACCAACCGTCTCGTCTGGCCGTACTTTGTTGTCCGAGAAAAGACCCGCCTGAAAAGAACCATAATACGAAAGGCGTAGCAATTAGCATCACTAGGCAGGCATTGTCATGGAACCCCCAGGGAAAGAGGAAAAGAGGTAGGCCGAGAAACTCCTGGCGTCGAGACCTCCAAGCAGACATCAAGAGACTGGGAACCACCTGGAGTAGAATCGAAGGAGAAGCACAGGACAGGAGTTGCTGGAGGTCTCTCGTCGACGGCCTATACCCGGGTAGGGGTGACAGGCGTAAGTAAGTAAGTAAGTAGCAATTAGCAAAGAGTGTTTAGGATTACTGAATATTTTGAAGGGTCAAAGGCACAGTTAACCCATTTAACCTCGAGGCACTACAGCAAGAGATGGATCGACCGTGATAATGTAAGGGTAGTGCCAGATTAGCTTGGCGCCTCTAGGCGCCAAGCTAAACTGGCACTACCCTTAAATTATCACGGTCGATCAATCTCTTGGAACTGGCACATACCTGACACCTCTAAAACTAGGGAAATGCGGCTTTGGGATTACATGGGTTAATGGATTTGAATTTCAGACAATGGCGCTATGGACCCGTATATCGTTTTCTCCTTGTCGACGCCTTTGAAGGTTACTTACAACAAGAAAGGCAAAGCCCTTATAGCTCACGTGTATGACCAATCCACATAATAAGTGTGACCTTCGTGTGTTCATGTGTCTGAAGCATGAGTAGCGGGTTGGCTTTTGTACCAGTGAAATACGAGTTTTCTCAAAATGTGTGGATTTTTAACACATTTGTCGACCCTCGCGACCCTTGCCCTCTGTGAGGGGGCGACTAAATTAGCATGCATAGAAAGGTGTTATCATCCGCTGCCTTTATGCCACGTTTAATTGAAAAATTTCCAAACAATTTTGATAAAAAGTACAATTTTATCAAAAAATTACATTTTTCACACACTTGCTGACCTCCTGTGATCCTTGACCTTATCGAGGGGTCATTCAAATTAGTATGCATGGAAGGCCTTATCATCAGTTATCTATATACCAAGTTTGGGCTTGAAGTTAAAAGTAACATTTGAGGAAAAAACACACCAGTTTTTGTCAAAATATGGCTATTTATTTACCTATTTTTCTGGACCCCCATGACCCTTGACCTTTGCGAAGGGACCACTAAATTAGTATGCATAGAAAGGTCTTATCATCAACTACCTTTGTGCAAAATCTGACTGAAAAGTTCGCAAACACTTTGATAAAAGTACAATTCTATATTTAAAATAACTTTCACACATTTGCCGACCTCCTGTGACCCTTAAACGTTCCCAGTGGTCATCCCAATTAGTATGCATAGAAAGGTCTTACCATCAGGTATCTCTGTACCAAGTTTGGGTTTAAAGTTGAAAATAGTACTTGAGGAGAAACAACTGGTGTCAAAATATGGCTATTTTGACCCCTTTCTGGTCCCTGTGATCTTGACCTTTGTGAGAGGTCACTGAAATTGGTATGTTTAGAAAAAGGTTTTACCACAAAGTACCTTTGGGCCAAGTTTGAAGTCTGAGGCTTGAATAGTCTCCGAGAAAATGCCAACGTTAAAATTTACAACGGACAACAAACGCCGGACAGAAGACGGATTGCCCATCACTTTTACTATCGCACGTGGGCCAGAAAATGCATGCCAACAGGGTCTTGTATAAAGGCTGCTACCCATGAACACGAATCCGATACGAAACCGATCCGAATCCGAAGCGGGTCCGAAACAAAAAACAAGACTATGAGTTACGAGGTAGTCGCAGTATGATACAATCACACCAGACGCACTCACGTAGGGTTCTTGTAAAGAAACTTCACACGTGGCACAAGGTTGTAGACCACACTGGAGTTCCAACAATATTTTATTCTCATGACGCAATCACAGCACAATGCCGTCCACAAATGCATCCACTTTGGTACACTGTCTCTCTACAATGCATCCACAATTCTGATACACTGCGTCTCTTGTACAATGTACACACATAATTCGCTAACACCTCCTTTTATACTATTACAGATTTCCAGAACAATCCTGCAAACTACACAACTCAACCAATCAGAAAAGAAAACGTAAGCGGCAAAACGGCTCATTAATATTCATGAAAAAGAACATTCTACATCATACTTCAACTACGACTACCACATAACTCTCTGGGACCCCAGCCCAAAGTTGTTCCTATTTTCAAGCTTATAATAAATAATAATAATAATACCGTTATTATATAGGCGCTTTTTCTCAATTTTGGGGAAATCGACTCAAAGCGCCGCGCCTGAAACCCAACACACACACTCACGAAACAGACACGGATTTACGCCATTTAAGACAAACACAGTACAAGACAAACGAAGGGCCAGTCAGCTACTGAAGTTACAGAGATTTTTGATCGCTTGTATTTGAAATTTGTAAAGTGGCCTGAGACCGGTACCAAAGTGTGGGGGGTGGAAGAACCGGAGTACCCGGAGAAAGAACCCCCTTCTAATCATCTCTTTTTACTCTAATCCACCCTCTGATCCACAAACACTGGCACATAGAAATAAAGACGGACTCACGGCAATTCACGCCATTCGAAAGCTTTGTGGTCTGGCGTAACGATAGCTATTCTGAAGAAGAATGATAGCACGAACAGCGAAATGACTGACTTCACTTCAAGCTTCACGTCAAGGCATCATTAGTTCCACGACGCCGTATTCATAGTGACGACTCGATGTTATACGTCACTCATCGCAGTACTAACATCTTACGTATCATAGGATCAAACGTGACAATTTTCTTGTATATTTTCACACCTAGGGCTTACAGGTCGCAATTTGACCTAATCCTACCCGACAGCCGGGACAAACAGCAGGCTTATGCAAATACTGTTTATGGAAAATCACGTGGGTATTAATAAAAAGATAGTGGGTTTTTTTTCTTAAAAGAAAAATCAAAGTTATGTTAGCTGTTTTAAAAATATCTCCGAACAAGTGGTGCAGAAAATTATCTGATTTTCACACCTAGGGCTTACAGGTCACAATTGACCTAATCTTACCCGACAGCTTAGACAAACTGTAGGCTTATGTAAAATACCGTATATGAAAAATCATGCGATTATTAACGAGAAGATTGCTTTTTTTCGTAAAAAAAAAGATTCAATTGTTTTAAGATTAATCCCAAATAATTCGTGAAATTAATCCCCATCTCAAAAAGTTCAAGAGATACAATGCTGGTTAACGAACTCATTCACTATCTCCCTTTTATCTAGCTATATGCAAAATATCAAATAAAAATAAGAAAATTACGGACTCCAGTGTGGATCAAGCGATCTTTGTGAAACGGCCATTTTCTCGCCAATGAGCTTCTTAATAATAATAAAAAATATTTTAAAATTTTAAAAAATGCCTCGAGATTATTCTTTTAGGGACACTATCCCACAATTTCAAGCTTGTCCGTCCTCAAATGCGGGCTCTAGTCGCTGTCACACACACACACACACACACACACACACACACACACACACACACACACACACACACACACACACACACACACACACACACACTCACGGCGCCAAAAATACTTTCTCCAACAAGGTTTGCGTAGCTAGACGTGACGTCATTTTTATCTTGTTACTTCTTTGCCAGAATTTCTGCCCCGCACGCCAAAAACGTCATATGCATGCTCCGGAATGCGTTCCGACAAACCCCATCTCAAAGTTGTTTCTTATTTTTAAATAGGAACAACAAAAATCGTGAAAGTCGTTTTATTGTTTGTCTGTATGTCCGAAGCGATAAACGATCCGGCTTTAAACGAAAATGATGCAATTTTTGAAGGAAAATTGCATTATCGCATCGGGTTCGGCGGATTGTATTCATCGGATTGGTGCTTATGGAAACGTAGCTTAAGACTTTTAAAGCATTTCACGCCCGGAACACCACAGATAAACAACATCAAAATGCAAGAATTCTGACTTTAGGCGCTGCTGAAGGTATAAGATCATGAGAGTCTCCATATGAGTTGGGCACCTCCCTCGATCCTCTATACGTCCGCGCCGAGTATGGCAGTCCGTTCCATTTCTAACTGATTAATTATCCTAGGACAAATATTGAATGCTAGGACTAAATAATTAATCCCAGGACAAATTGAATTTGCCGAGGGAGGTAGCTGATGTCGTGCGGGTGTCTGTACCTCGAAGTAGGAGTGCGCCACGTTGTTGGTGAACTCGGTGTAGGCCGTGTGCCGCGCCTCGTCACGCTGTAAAAAGCCCAGTCCTCTGGACGGACCCATCGGCTCGTCGGGAAACGTGTACCAAAACCCAGTGCTCTGCGGCAAAATAAAACTGTCGTCTGCTTTTCTTGGCTGACATTTCAGTCCCAAGACTGAACAAGCCAATAGGTTTGCGTTGTAACGCATTCAGCGCCGACACACCACACCAAGATATGGATCGACCTTGATAGTTCATGGGCTTATGGGCGCCAAGCTATTCAGGCACCACCCTTGAACTATCACGGTCGATCTGTCTCCGGTATAGACCGCTATAGAGTTTTGCTGTCATGATAAATTGCGTGCATTCTCAGCGCGCTGCTCCGAAAAATTCGGACGAAACGAACGAACACACGCGATGTGTGACCTAGAAGCCCTGTCCATCTTCAAATGCACTACTGACTGAAAAGCCATACCACGCCGTGCTGGTTAGTTCGGGGTTTAACGTCCACGGCACCGAAGTGATAATGGACGGCCCTAACGGGCGGGTTATTGGGGACAGGGAAATCTATTGTCTATGGAGTACGACCGTGACCTGAACTACACTGATCAACTCAGGCGCACTCTAACTGTGCCACTTTGATTTACCAGGACCTTTCAACGGACATGCTATTGAACAAGCCCGTCTTTCCCCCTGGATTGCGAGTCCAGCTACCGGGGTCGGGACGGGGATTCGAATCCGGCCATTCCCTTCTCTCTCCTGCTCCGACGCTTAACCGCCTGGAGCTATTTCGGACTCTACGCCGTGCTAGCAGCCGCCTCGACCTTTACTCGAAAAAGGTGCTAGGCCAGGCCAATGGTATTCAGTCAAGAACGCAGTCACGTGGTTTTCCTTCACTATAGTCTTAGCAAAACGCGGAACCCTACAACGGTCTATTGTAATACAGACATCAGCCGAGGACAATTCCACAATTTGGGGGAGTTCGACCTTGGGACACAATGGACTAATTACTTCACCGTGTGGATGGCCACACTCAGTGGATCTTATAGATGCTATGCTCGGAGCTTACTATGGCTGAAAATAGTGTGTGTGTGTGTGTGTCTGTGTGTGTGCGTCACTATGTGTGTGTGCGTGTGTGTGTGTGTGTGTGTGTGTGTGTGTGTGTGTGTGTGTGTGTGTGTGTGTGCGTGCCGGTGTGTGTGTGTGTGTGTGTGTGTGTGTGTGTGTGTGTGTGTGTGTGTGTGTGTGTGTGTGCCGGTGTGTGTGTGTTTTAACCTCGCCTCCAGCGGCCACGTTGTTGCGGACAGTCACGAGAGGGGTGGTTAACCAGAAGGTGGCTGGTTTGCTGTCGGACAAAAGAACCACACAATGCGGTTTGTATCGGACGCTTAGCACGACACAAAATCAGTCTCAAACTCGCATTTTGGATGTTTTGACATATATACATTTCTGAAAACTACAATGTTTGCTGATTACTGTGATATATGACTGTATGCTGTAGTGAAAAAAGTGTAGAAGTTGTTAGTGTTTAAAGTTGTTAAAGCCTCCGGCAGCCATTTTGAGAAAACAGCCTGGGAAGTTTCTGTGTACAGCATAATTGGGGCCAAGGGCAGACTTTTAAAATCATTTTAAACCTATTTCACAATGGCATTTTTCATGATAAAGATTTTAACCATACGATACTTTGGTGTATGTAGAATAAATTTCTGCAAAAAAGTTAAAATGACCCAGATTGACCCCCACCACATATTATTGCGTGTAGTGCTGATCGGCTCCTTGCGAGTTAAGACTGGTTTCGTGAGAGAGGGTCACCAATATGGTCTAAAAGTTAAAATAATTATTAGACAGTCAAAATTTAGGAATACTTGGAAGCTTAGGAGACAAATCTATAACAGTGGCGTAGGAACCGGGGGGCGGGGGTGGGGGAGGGGGCGGAGGCTCATGAGGATTTATATCTCCTGCAGCTGGGTAGCATTCGCATTGCCCTGGCAGTTATAAACCGTCGGCCGGGCTATATAAACGCGCGCGCAGTCGGCAGTTGTAGTCCGCATATGAATCCTAGCAGTCGGCGCAAAAACATAGCGGGAACCGACCCTTTAACCCTTTTAGCGCAAACGCCCTACAGCAGGAGATTAATTGACCATGATAATTCAAGGGTAGCGCCAGATTAGCTTGGCGCCTGAAGGCGCCTAGCTAATCTGGCACTACCCTTGAATTATCATGGTCAATCCACCTCCTGCAAGTGGTACCTAGTCGTTAAGTAACACTTCCCAATTCAGTTCGGGAAATGCGCCCATGGCGCTAAAAGGATTAAGCAATAGGGTTGTGGTGGGTTATCGGAGAATTGTTCACAGAGGGTGTTACGTGTAGACTGAACGGAGTGCGAGCTTCGCGCATTCCGCCCACCTCAGTGATGGCATCCTCGGTGAACAATCTGGATAAACCGCTTAGCCCCAGTGGAATAAGCACCGTCTTGGCCTATGTCTTCGTTGTGGGCTGTGCTTGGGTCTTTACTCTTGTACCATTGCTGCTTCATCCACGAAGTCTAACTTCTTAGTTTGCAACACTGTTGCAATGATTCGCCGTGGCCAGGTAGGCATATTGAGGTAGAAAACTGGGTGCGTGATAAAAACAACAAAGAAACAAACATTGTACTGACTTGTCTGAAGGCAAGATCTTGCCCTTACGCGTGCTGAGTCCCAGGTTGCCGTCCAGCACTGTGCGTTTCTCTCCGCCATCCTCCAGGAAGTAACAGTGACCCAGGGTGTCGTACGCAACGTTGTCTGATATCTGCACGCACGCACACACGCACGCGTACACACACACGCAGGCATCATTTAAAAAAAAAAACTGATAGTGTACAGGCAGTGTGATAATCCCGTATCATACTGAGGCTAAACGCTTCAAATTTGTACACTGCCATATGCAAGCTACATTATAGTACTTACAGTAAGGATACAGACCAGTGGCTTTGTGGTACCCTTGAACTGTTTTAGTCAAACTTATTTCACACACTGGTGTATTCCGAATGATAAGGGTTAAACAGCTGACCGCATATTGAAACAGCCCGTTACACTTATATCGTGGTTTGCTTGTTAGAGTGATACGACCATGATAAACAAAAATAAACACTGTGTGCACCAACTATTAGACGTTGTTCAGAAATCCGAAGTAAGCCACAATTTCACATGTTTTGACGAATGCTGTGGATTAAAAGCCCGGACAATTATGCCATATCGCATGTTTTTTCCGGGCTTTTAATCCACTGGTTTCGTCGAAACATGCGCAATTTTGATTACTCCGGATTTCCGGTAATCGTCTACATGAGCGAATCAGTTACCTCGGGTGGGGTGGCGGTGGGGAGTGGGGGGGGGGATCTCGTATACAATACAATTGAGTGTAGCCTGACAGTTGTAGGACAAGTATGTTTAACCCTTTGGCTATCGGTAGCGTTTTTTTTTTGTGGCGGAATCATGTCGACTAAAACCACTACCGACAGCCAAAAGGGTTTACTTTTAGTCCAGTCACTTTAGTCTGAAAAGCTACTGGTCTCAGACGCGCACCGTGAGCCCGTGAGTGCCGTGAACCGTGACACACCGCGAGAAGGAGTGGTGGATGGAGTTGTCCCGGACGTAGGGTGGGTTGCTGTAGTTGCCCATGCCGTCCACGTCAAAACACATGTGGAAATGGATCGGGTAAGCACCTGTGCGCGCACACACACACACACACACACACACACACACACACACACACACACACACACACACACACACAGTTGGGGGTATGTGGGTACCATTACGGATTCACGACGATTTACTTTGCCACAAACGAATCAAAAGTTCAAAATAATATCAGGTTTCACAATGGAAAGAGACAGCAGAGAGAGAAGGTTCCACTTTCATCCAGTACTCCAGGGTGTTACGATTGTGGTTGTATTGTTCCGTGAGAGCATGCATGTATTGATCGTAATGAAACGATCCTATATTTATTTGAGCTATCATCGTTACGAATCACGTACCTTTTCAGTAAGATTCTCTATCGTTCGCGCAGAGAGCGGAATTGGCTTTGTTGTGATATACTAGGAATAGACCGGAAGATTCTAGAAAGGTCGCAGAAAGAAGAGCGGTGAGTTTTTGTAATGCGTAGATTCGCTGAGAATAGACCAGAACGTTCGAGCGGGATCGCGCTATCTAGTGTCCTCGCATATGTGACGTCAAAGTGTAGGCAACATTTTGCAACACAGTAGTAAAGCCACTCTAATATTCATGATCATAGTTGTTTTCTGTACGCGTGAAGTTGGCAGCCGGTCTATGTGTGTTATGAAAGGTCGTGAACGGTCTGCCATACTCTTGTGACGTCATTACACACTGGGATTTGGGGCTGAAATTAGCAGTCGAATTTTTGTAGACTATTGTAGTTTATTCTAGAAAGTTTTTTATTTAATATTTATGAGTTTCGGTTACGTGTTCCGTTCTGATTGGTTGCGTTGTGTGAATTCGGTGGATTATTCTGGAACGGTTGAAGTTGTTCTACTATAAAAGTTTGTGATGTGAAGCACGTTTGTACATTGTCATACAATACAATACAATACAATACAATACAACTTTATTGTCTGTTCGAGTCCAGGCACGACAGAAATTTGCCTTTCGGCTCGTCATGAAACAACAATATAAGACATTAACAAACGCTGCAAAAGCATATCATGAAAAATTATCATTGCAGCAATCTATCACAAGCAATCTGTCACAAGATGGGAGGTAATGTTAAGTAGATCATACTTATCGCGGCGTTATAAACGAGAGTTCAAAATCGAGACAGCAGTTGGAATAAAAGACTTCTTAAAAACATTCCTTTTGGCAAGTGGCATGTTGAAACGTCTGCCTGATGGTAGCATTTGAAACTGATCAGAGAGTGGGTGACTAGGATCATTGACAATGCTAGCAGCTATCCTTCGGACAGCTCTATGGTACAGATCATCTACTGGGTACTGTCCTAGGCCAATTATCTTCTCAGCTGTTCTGACGATACGTGACAGTCTGCCCCTGTTTTTCATACTGAGATTGCCATACCAAGCAGTGATGTTAAACGTCAGTATGCTTTCGATCAGGCTTCTATAAACGGATTCTAAAACCCTGGAACTGACATCAAAACTTCTCAGTTTCCTAAGAAGGTACAGACGCTGGTTTGCTTTTTTTCACAATCAGATCAGTGTTTCCAGTGAAGGACAGCCCACTATCCACGACTGTGCCAAGGTACTTAAATTCAGTGACCACCTCCACAGGTTGATTATTAATTGAGACAGGTACAAAAATATCATCAACTTTCCTGTCATCAATGACGAGTTCCTTGGTTTTCTGTACATTCATTTCCAGAAAACTATCTTTGCACCATGACTCTAATACTGCTATCTGTGCAAAGTACTCGGCCAGACTGTCTTCTTTTTGGAGTAGGCATACAAGGGCCATGTCGTCTGAGAACTTTAAGAGACGAGAAGTGGCAGTGTGACAACGCATATGGTCTGTGTATATAGAAAACAATGTCGGAGAGAGGACACAACCTTGAGGGCAGCCTGAATTTAGCACCACTTGGTCAGACAGACTGCCGTGTACATTTACACGTTGTGGCCTGTCCTTCAAAAAGTCTCGCACCCACAGAATAATGCGTGTGTTCACATTAAAGTCCATCATACGCTGCATAAGCATCAGTGGTTCAACAGTATTAAAAGCATTAGAAAAGTCAATAAAAAGAATTCTCACATGTGCTTTTGATTTCTCAAGATGTTGAAATACAAGATTGTACAGAGTAAGGCATGCATCCTCCACACCCCTATGGTTTTTGTAAGCAAATTGAAATGGATCCAGTAGTTCGGCAACATCATTTAACAGATGCTTCCTCACCACTTTTTCCATACATTTTGACAGAATAGAAGTCAATGCAACTGGACGGAAATCGTTGAATTCATGAGCGTTGGTATTTTTAGGAATCGGGACAATGAGTGATGATTTCCAAGCCGTAGGGACAGTATGATGATCAAGCAGGAACTGAAAGATAGTAGTGAAGATCTTCCCCAATTGACCTGCACAGGTTTTTAATACTCTTCCACCTAACCCATCTGGTCCAGGTGCTTTGTGTGCATTCAGCTTAGAAAAGATGTTTACTACCTCCTCTTCAGTAATTGACAAAGGTTCCGGCACAATGGACTGGCACAATTCATCACAGTTATCACTAAGGTTTCTGCCATCGAACCGTGAGTAAAAAACGATTTAGATCATTGGCCATCTCAACTGGATTCCCGACCCCACCCGGGTCTGCCCTGGGGGACTTGGGTGGAGTTAGGTATTTTTTAGTTCCCAGGGTCACCCTGGTCAGCCCCACAGGGTGGGTTTTTCTCTCTATTCTGGGGCATGTGTTTCTGTCTACCCTTTGTCCATTCACCTGTATTTGCCTTTTTAAAACTCTCCCTACTGTCTGCACTGCCTGTAGCTCTTGATATTGGATGTGTGTTGCTAAATGGTCTTAGCTTTATTTAGGCCCCATGTTGTAGGTTTATTTAACGTATTTGACCGGTTGGCGACATACATTCAATTTTCTGTTTAGTTTTTTTTTTCACAAGCAGTGCAGGCACGTCCTGAGAAAGCCTTGTTGCTGTCGGGACGTTAAGCAATGTACAATCAATCAATCAATCAACTGGATTCCCAGTGCAGAGCCTGGCTTGTTTCTTTTGCTGCCTACCCATCATGCCGTTCAGACCATTCCATGCATCTCTAGCGTTGCCAGAAGAAAATTTTGTTTCGATCTTGCTTTTATAGTTCAGTCTGGCAGTCCTAGCAGCCCTTCTAAAATCCCTCTCCTTTTCCCGAAAGTCATCAGTGTTACCCTGTAAGAAAACAAGTTTCTTCTGGTTCAAATACACCTTTAGCTCCTTGCTGACCCATGGCTTATTGTTAGCAAACACCTTCACTGTCATGGTTTTAATTACAGTGTTCTCACAAAATCTTACGTAAGAAGTGACTGTCTCAACAAGTTCATTAGGGTCATCACAGTTATGAGTAAACATATCCCAATCTGTCGCCTCAAAGCACCCACGGAGCTCCTCCATGCTGTCCGGTGTCCACAGCTGTGTGGTTTTCGTTACAGTCTTGGACGTCTTTATTTTTTGTCTATACTTTGGCAACAAGTGTATGACGTTGTGGTCCGAGCGCCCCAGTGGGGGCCTACACAACGGCTTAAACGCGGCATCGTCAATGTTGCCAAAGCAGAGATCAATGGTGCGATTAAGTCTTGTAGGACATGTAATGTACTGTTGTAGAGAGAGGTGTGGTGTTAGATCGCACTGATTGAAGTCGCCAAGAATAAATACTGGCTGGTCATGCATTGTCAGTTGTAGGGACACACAGTTTATCATAGGTACGTGGCCCGTACATTGTGAGAGACGCAGCGTAACGGTGGTGTACGTTGTATGAGAAACGCATTGTGTCGCCATTGTTGACATTTTGCAGAGGAGACATTGTATCAGTGTTGGTGCATTTGGGAATGCATTGTGTGGAGATCGCATCGCTGAAATAAAATATTGTTGGAACTGTTACTCCAGTGTAGTCTACATCCTTAAGTCACGTGTGACGGGTTGCAGCTGAATGAAGTTTCTTTAAAAAGAACCTTACGTGCGTGCGTCTGGTGTGATATCATACTACGACTACGACTCAACACGTAACACAGGGTCAGTAAGCAAAGTGCTCCGCTTTGGCGGAGCACCTTGCTTAGTGGCTGGCGCAGGACTAAGCTCACTAATGCAACTGGCCCATTTAGTCGTCCTGGGGTGGGGAAAGGCCCGGACTATACTGTGGAGGGTCAGCTGGCCGGAAAATCACGACGGGAAAGGGCAAGGGTTGGGGTGGAGGGGGAGGGCGACGGTGGCTGTCTGAGTGAAATTAGCATTGTGACGACAGACGTTTCGTTACGTTTGCCGAACTGATAACCAAGACGTTTTCGTGATTCACAATATTATTTGGCTTTCACGTTTCACGACAAATGCTTTTTATTTTTCACGGACCACATCGGTGAAAAAAACGCAATTTGAATCAATCACGAACCACGAGAACCGGAAAGCACCAATCACGCAACTCGATTTTAGGGCATATCCCCAAAAATCATCACTTGCGAGTACATGAAAATTGAAAACTCAAAAAGTTCATGGGATAAAGTATAATCATGGGTGACGGTGCGAACAATTAAAAAGGTTGAAAAAGGACCATGGCAGGGCCAGCAAGAAACATACATTCTCATGAGCCCCTGCGGACGCATGGGCTCATGAGAATTTATGTCTCTTGCAGATGAAACAGGTTGGCTGATGGGATGTTCTGTCTGAAACAAAAAGCCGAAATTCAGCTTTCTTGGGTTTTGAAAAAGCTGCATCCGTATCCGAGACTGTCTCCCACGTGTGATATTACGTAGCCTATGCCAAAGACTGCGTTTGTGTCAGACAGGATGATGGGTTAAATCCCTTTTGTTATATGCGTCTTTCCGCCGAGTGATCTTTCCATGGCCGGTTTGCGATATGGAAAAGATGAGTTGAACAACCGACAAAGTAATATACACGTACCTTGAGAATGTACACGTATGCATCGTACGTACATGTATGCATAGATCTACAGGCACCGACCTTTGGCTGTCTGCTGGCCCATGTGATACACCTCCACGCCCTCAATGTGCGCGTCCTTGAATCCGTTCACAACCTGCAATGCGCAGACATTTTGAAAGAGATTGTGATGTCTTCACTCACTTTATATTGCATTAACCCATTTAACCCCAAGGCCGCACATTCTGGAGGTGTCACCTAACGGCTACGTACCAGCTGCAGGAGATAGATGCAATCGTGATAATTCAAGGGTAGTGCCAGATTAGCTTGGCGCCTGATGGCGCCAAGCTAATCTGGCGCTACCCTTGAATTATCATGGTCGATCCATCTCTTGCTGTAGGGCGCCGGGGCTAAATGGATTAATAATTGCTGATTGACATAACGGACAGAAAAATGCTTCTGCTGATTACCATGATGTGCCCCCCGTAAGTGTCGTAGTGGAAATTTTGACAGTTTCCGTTGGGGGGCGGACAGTGGTCGGCCATTTTGCCCTCGATGCGGATGTTGCGTGTCAGAAGGCCCACCTCCGCGCGCATGTCCACACCATTCGTCATCTCGCCCCAGTGCACGTACTGCGGCTCCCCTGCACACACCACCATTTTGCAGTACGTGTTTCTCTCTATTTTTTTTTTCTGTCTTTATTTTTTGTGTTTGCGTTACAGATCCATGGTCGTCTGCAGGATGTACTACTGACTAGACATTGGTCCAGACGTCTTGTGCCGCAACTATATTGACGAGCAAAAGAAATGCGATATTATTGGAAAAATCGGAAACACAAAAATGGCCAAAAACGTCGCATTTCTTTTGCTTGTCAGTATATTATTTTGGCGGCCGTAACGAAAACCGGTTGGAAAAGCGAATTATGAAAAACTGAAGCAACCAAACCATTGACAGGGCGAAACGTGTTGTTGTCGTGTCGTGTCGTGTCTTTCCTTGCCTCACATATCAAGGGGAATTACAAGGGGTAGTATGATTGTGTACAATTCAAATCTCCTCGCGCTGGGGACCATACGGCGTTGAGGCGCGTCCCTTGGGTGGTGGATAGGGGGTCCCCCGTGAGAGGTGTGCACCGAATAAAATAAGGTGTCGTGAACCAACATGGTCTAAGGAAAGGAGACCCCGACAGAAAACCCCTGGTCCTCCTAGTCATAAGGGGGTTGGGCGTGGGGGTAGTGTCCCCACCCTGCAAATAAGGAAATAGCTACAGAAACGCTGACGAATAGAGCAACAGCAATTCCTTTCCTGGAGGAGGAGGGTTCTTCTACCAGAAGATTTATGACGTCGAGTGGTGAAAGCCGGAAGTCTTCGGAAGCCACAAGACCGAGCCACCTCTCTCTATCTAGGGACAGGAGAAAGCCAGTTTCCAGTATCACTAGGCAGGCATTGTCATGGAACCCCCAAGGGAAAGAGGAAAAGAGGCAGGCCAAGAAACACCTGGCGTCGAGACCTCCAAGCAGACTTCCAGAGACTGGAGTAAAATCGAAGGAGAAGCACAGGACAGGAGTCGCTGGAGGTCTCTCGTCGACGGCCTATACCCTGGGAGGGGTGATAGGCGTAAGTAAGTAAGTAATGTGTACAATTCTACCAGCGCTAGCCTCCCCTATCTGGTTTGTGAGTAGACTTGTCTTGTCTCGTATACGCTTCTATTTCATGATGCTCAAGGCGCCGAAAAGAGTATGTGCTCAAACAGTGCCCGTAGATTGAGCCAGACTTTAACCCTTTGCGCGTGGGTAGCGGTTTTTGTCGCGATGATTCCTTCAGGAATCATCGCGACAAAAACCGCTACCGACACGCAAAGGGGTTAAATGCGCGCGCCAAGCAACTCATTTCAAATTTTATTCAGGCGGACTGTATCACATATCACTACTGTTACCTGTAAAGCTAGAGTTAATTAGTTATTGGGGTTTAACGCCGAGCAGGCAACTCAAAAGCCATCTCACGGCGGGAAGGTCTTAAAACATGATGTAAATACAGTTAAAAAGTATTCTTGGCTAAAAAGTCTCAAAAGTCAATCGTACATGTCGACAGACTTTTAAAGTTCACAAGAACAGTCACTAATTCGGCTTCCTTTAGAAAGCTGAAGATTTTGTCCGGAGAAACGTCCCGAAATAAAACCTTCAAAGAGTCTGCTGTTTAGTGTTTCCGCCTTATATCGATTTGGTCAGCACATGATGTCAAAAAGTGCTTCGCCGAAAACGGCTCGTAGCAGGCGAAGCACCAGAGGCGTTTCCGGCTTCCCTTTCAATAAGAAGGAGTGTGTGACATATGTACGGCCAATGTGAAAACGAGCAAGGTCAGTCTCCTCACGGAGCTAGAATGGCAATAAAACAGCAGTGGAGAAGGCTACCACTCACAGTCGACTTGCAGCGTGTGGGTGGAGCAAGTGGTACATCTGACAACAGTGGCCTCTTCCGCCTGATTGTATTTGTAGTCAGTGGACGCCACGACTATCCGGTCACCTGCAACAACATCCAGACATCCGGATATGACGAAAATGCCAGAGGAGTAACATTTCTTGGTTGATGCATCAGACCGAAGTCTGTTACGAGCGAAGTAATTAACCCCTTCACTGCGGATAAAAATGTGGACACCACGCTTCTGCAAGAGGCATAGATCCTCATGAGCCCCCGCTATTGCGGGGGCTCATGAGGATATATGCCTCTTGCTGAAAACATGTTGCATCCACTGTTCATGGGACGGCTGGATCGAGCTCTTTGGCGTTGAACTGACACAGATTACAATGCCCAGTGACAGTGAAGTGGTTAACGTAGAAAACTGTGGTTGATATCCTCTGATGAGGCATTGTTGTACCCCGATCTTTGTATAAGCAAAATCCACCGTACTGTGATAAATCGATTATCTTGCCATACACGTAATCGCAGCTTTCAGGTCCTTAATTCCATCAAATGTTTTGTTAGACAATGAATAGGTTACGTGGTGCTAATGTTTACCATGATCAGTTTCATCTCCTGCTGTAGGGATCCGGGGCTAAAAGAGTTAAGACAACGTCAGAAACGCGTGACCACTGACGTATAAGGCCCGTACCTGGCTGCCAGGTGGTGACGTCATCCAGCAGGTGCAGGACGGGGTAGCCGGCCGTGGTGGTCATGGAGCGGACGTTAGGATAGTCCAGGTAGCTGTGGCTGTTGTCCACGAAGCTGTCAGCGCTGACTTTGAGGTGCAGGTCCCATAGGGTCACGGATGCCTGAGCACGCTGCGTGGGCGTGCTGGTGTTACGGCCTATCGCCTCCACAGTCACGGTCGGGCTGCCTGCGGAAGTCATCTCACTACACATACTGCCATTAACCCCGAGAAAAGGTGAAGGCGATCAAAATTGCAAGAGGCATAGATTCTCATGAGCCCCCCGCGACTGCGGGGGGCTCATGAGGATCTATGCCTCTTGCTGAGACCAATCTGCGTCCACGAAGCTTGGATGATTGTAGCTTTGGGTCTTCCCATGAACAAAGATTTCGAGAACAAAATATGTGTACAGTGGCACGAAAGGGATTAACATCTAACGTGACAGCTCTAACTACCGAACTTTATACAAAGCTGTTTTAATTAACCCATTACATCTTGAGGTTGATATTATTTTCATTTGCTTACGAAAGCTACATTGCAGATCAGGAGATAGATCGACCATTTTAGTTCAAGGGTGGGGCCAGAATAGCTTGGCGCCGGCCAAGGCGCCAAGCTATTCTGGCACCACCCTTGAACTATCATAGTCACATTTTTATATCTTGCAATCGTGTATCAGGATGAAAAGGGTTAATAATTGTATTCTTCATACCAGTGACCTAGACTTAGTGTTACAACATTAATGACGACTTTTGAATTTGACGTAGTACCGAGTCCCAAACTGACACTATGCGCGGGACGGCAACCAGAGAGGCAGATTATGGTCGCACATTTGCCCACTGGGATGTACTGAACTACTGCCACTGAAGCTGATATCGACCCGCTGACCTCTTGCTGACCGGCGGGACTGACCTTTCTGAGCGATAAGAACGTACGCGTCCCCAGCAGCGACATTGCGGAGAGTGGAGTTTCCGGTCACCTGACCAAAGGCAAGACGCTCGACAGCCTCGTAGACACCATGCAGGTCCGGCGTGTTGGCTCTCACCAGGCTGTGCTGCACTGCTATCGCCACCACCTCTCCAGCGACCACTTCTGCAAGCACAGACATCCACACCACCAGAGCCACTCACTGTCAAGTGTGTGACATAAGGAAATACGAACTACTGTGACCACAGAAAGATAAATATTGTAGCTCACTCGCCTTGCTGTTAACCCTTTGCGTGTCGGTAGTGGTTTTAGTCGCGATGATTCCTGCAGGAATCATCGCGAATAAAACCGCTACCGACACCCAAAGGGTTAATTTGTCTCTTTAAACAAGGGGCCGAAAATTTAGTAACTGTTAGGGCCTCTTTTGTATACAGTGTATTTCTTGTTTGTGTTACGTCTTTGAAAAAAAAAAAGTACACCATCATCACAACTAACAACCATGTCAGTCAAACTCGCTCCACTCAGCGGGAATCTCTTTTGGAATTGTTGCTGTTAGTAAAAAATAAAAAAAATATGATGATGATTACTGCAAATTCAACCCTGCCGTGCATGCAGTAAAGTTTGCTAGCCAGCATGTACAAGAGAGTTAGAGAAGTCAAGCTATCGCGCGTTGTACAGCACCGGCTGCTGTGTCTTTTCAGTGCGCCGATGTAGCACGCCAAACTGATCCACACCCCATAACGAACCGAGCTCACTATCGAGTGGAAAGCTGCCACGCCAGATCGACCGTGCTGCCGTCACTGGCTTGTTTGCCACGTCACAGTGAGCCGGGCCAATCTGAAGTAGGGATCGTTCTGACATGTTTGCCACGCCACAGTGAGCCGGGCCAATCTAGCGTACGGAACGTTCTGACGCGTTTGCCACGCCACAGTGAGCCGCGCCAATATGGCGTAGGGATCGTTCTGACATGTTTGCCACGCCACAGTGGGCCGGGCCAATCTGACGTAAGGATCGTTTCTGGCTTGTTTGCCACGCCACAGTGGGCCGGGCCAATCTGGCGCCGTAGGGATCGTTCTGACGTGTTTGCCACGCTACAGTGAGCCGGGCCAATCTGGCGTAGGGATCGTTCTGACATGTTTGCCACGCCACAGTGAGCCTGGGCCAATCTGGCGTAGGGATCGTTCTGACTTGTTTGCCATGCCACATTGAGCCGGGCCAATCTGGCGTAGGGATCGTTCTGACATGTTTGCCACGCCACAGTGAGCCTGGGCCAATCTGGCGTAGGGATCGTTCTGACTTGTTTGCCATGCCACATTGAGCCGGGCCAATCTGGCGTAGGGATCGTTCTGACATGTTTGCCGCCACGCCACAGTGAGCCGGGTCGATGTGGCTTTCGCCAGATCGACCCGGTTCACTCTGTCGCGTGGCAAACATGTCGGTTAACCAACCCACAGTGAACGTCAACTCAACTTGCATACTACCCACCGTTGAGGAAGGTGACGAGTCTAGTAGGTGCTTGCTGGCGGCTCCAGTCGTCAGTGTTTGCCGTACCGAAGAAGTCTCGCCGCAGCATGCTGCCGGTCCGCTGGTCAAACACAAACACAGCCACGCCCTGCACCCACTCTTGGTTCTTCCGGTCCTGGGCCGTCTGGTACACAGCACGATGAAAATTATTTTTAAAAGCCCAACTCATCTGTTTATTTCATGGAATAGCCAGTGTCCTCCAACAATAATGGTGTCATTGATTACAATAACGTCTGCTGAACATCTATTTAAAGGTTTATGATTAACAGATTTTTCACAACAAGCACTTTTGTAACGCAACCGTATCAGGCTAAGAAAATCCACGGCTAAGAACTTTTCCTCAGAGAGAGATTTTCATCAGTTCATACCTGTAGATAAGGGCTGCTGTGAGTAAGTCTGCATCTGGCGATTTTGCTTGGAAGCTGTTAGCTCAGCGTCTGTTCCCTCCTGTGCCAATATTTACCAGTGCCAGTGCCGGATGATTCAGACTGTCTTTTTGCGAGCTTCGTTAATTCAAGACAAAAAGCCCCTAGATGTCCCAGGGCTGAACATAGATTCAAAGTGGTGTCAACAACAAGTACAGATCCTCATGAGCCGCCACAACTGCGGGGGCTCATGAGGAGCTATACCTCTTGCAGTTGGATGGTGTTCAGATATTCTCGGCACTGAACAACACGTTTCTCCAGTCCAGAGGTAGGTCTCGTCCATCAGTAAGGATAGCCGCGTCCACAGGTTTGGCGGACATTGGCGCCGCCCCCAGATCGGACACCCTCTGTATCCGCCTCTGCAGTTATGCTTTTCGCCCCTCCCCTTCCCTAACAACAAGTCGAGAGATTCAAAGTCGGTGCTTTTTTTTTTTTCTCTGCCGCTTGTACCACTTACCAGGTGTTCGTACTTCAGTCCCGAGTCGGTGTTCAGCTTATTCACTGTGCGGGTGAGTTTGGTCCACGACAGTTTGTCCTGGCCGTGCAGCTCCAGTGTCCCGCCACGCGCCACCCCGATGTACTTCTCGCCAAAGTCCTGGTGCGGCGTGGTCTCGCCACGATTGCCTGCAGCATGCACGTAACATTATACTTAAAAATCCTTTTAGCTTGACCGTGATAATTCAAGGGTAGTGCCAGATTAGATTGGCGCCTTCAGGCACCAAGCTAATCTGGCACTACCCTTGAATTATCATGGTCAAGCCGTCTCCTGCAATTGGTACATAGTCGTTAGGCAACACCTCCAAAATCTGAGAAATGGGGCTAAAAGGGTTAAAGGCCCTAAGCGCTCCCGGAGCATTCTCAACATTGCATAAAACTGTTGGTTTTCCTCCCTATGCCACACGACCAGTCTCCTTAGCGCATACCATGTGACCGTGATACAAAAACCCTTGTAGCGAAAAATGGCAGACTTCTTGTAGCCCTCTTTGTGACGCATCTTGAATGCGAGTTTTGTTCTATAAAAGATCTCCAAAGCGTTCTAAAGTAAAAAGTTACTTAGTGTTGTTTGAAACAACAAGCACACTCAGTACTTGACACGGCAACGTCATGAAATATTTTCAATTACGTCATAAGTCTATTATGTATAAATGTATATTCCTTTCACGTCAGTCATGTCTGGCGTGATCCAGGTCGGAAGATGTCTTCTTGATTTCTTTTACGAAAATAGTGGAGGAATGAAAACAAAATACGTTATTGGTAGCAAGGGCTTGCTGCACGGACCCTTGTAGGCCTTCGGGAGGTCAAAGGAACCATTGTACCCCTCAGGCCTTCGGCCTGAGGGGTACAATGGTTCCTTTGACCTCCCTCAGGCCTACAATGGTCCGTGTAGCAAACCCCTGTGACCAATAACTTATATTGACGAATGTCAACATCTGATATAGATAAAAATGTGTTATAATGCCTCCTAACGAGTGGCTACGTTTGTTATTTTGCCCATAACCGGGTGATTACATCACTTTGTGTTTGTTTTACCGCTAAAGCGTATGCGTCGCTCAGCTTCAAGTGTCAGAGCCCAGGTAAAATGCTATTTATAGCTCCAAACTCCAGGTCCTCGAGCTAAACAGAAAGTAGCTGGCGATCTGATATAACGGCCTTTGTGGGACTATCGCATGTCAGGTGTCTTAATTTATCTGTCCGTGAGTAAAACATGCAGTTATACCCGGAAATAGATGTAACAGGGTTTGTACGGTCAACGCGCAGGCATAGTTAGTTTACACGTTACAGGAAAGTGCAGGCACAGAAAAGCCACAGAACATCACAAGTAAAACGTTAAATTTGAACAGTACTTTTCGTATTCCTAAACAGCTTGAACTTGTCAGTACTAATAAAGGATTTCCGAGGGTTTCTCAAAAGCTAGTTTATAGCTCTTCTGGGGAGAAACTTGAATCTTATTAACCCCTTCACTGCCAGTGGACGCAAAATATGCTTTGGGAATCTTTGTTAACTCATTCAGCCCTGACGCACTACAGCAGGAGATCGGTCGACCATGATAATTCAAGGGCAGTGCCAGATTAGCTTGGCGCCTGTCGGCGCCAAGCTAATCTGGCACTGCCCTTGAATTATCATGGTCGATTCATCTCCTGTAACAGGTTTCTTAGTCGTTAGATGACGCCTCCCAAATTTGGGAAATACGTGCGCCGGGCTGAATGAGTTAATTCAACGATCCCCGGCCGTCCAAGGCGTATGGTTGCAAAATGGTGTCAGCAAGAGACATAGATCCTCATGAGCCTCCGCGATCTTGACCTCTTAAGTGCAATTGGGTGCTGCTTAAGTTCATTGGCAGTTAAAGCGTTAAGTTAGCACCGATACTCTCATCCCAGATAGAAGATGCATAATCAGAAGGTGGCTGAATTTGGGCACACAGCAGAAGGGTTTTCCTTGGTGGCTCATCGGTGAAATGTCTAAACGTCGACAGCAGGGATACCTTTTTGGAAACTAGTTCACAGAGTTTAGTAACTGACGTGGGCTCTGCCAGCGCATCCTGTCATCCGCGGTGATCTCAGTACGCCCTGCTCTCTGACTTAATCCACATGCTACCGTTGACTCAGCTAAACACATCCGGACACATGTGTGTTATACACACACATGATTCATTAGAGAGAGAGAGCAGAGATTTATATACATTTATTTATATATGATTTTTCAGTTTTGGCATTTCCATATATAACACACGTTCGTTATACGATACACCACCGGATTTAACTGTAAATGCTGAACACGATCCTGTGAAGCCTACATATGTCGCAAGACAGTCCATAGATCCTCGTGTCTCACATTACACGTTTTCCATTGCCCTCTTCGCTGCCGGGAAAAATGCTGAACACGATCCTGAAACGCAAGAGTCATAGATCCTCATGAGCACCCGCATTTGCGGGGGCCCATGAGGATCTATGCCTCTTGCTGGGACCAGTTTCTGCATCCGTGTTCCTCGGACGGCCAGGGCTCGTTGGCGCTGGATCCCACGAAGATTTCACAAGCACGTTCTGCGTCCACTGGCAGCGCAGCGAATGGGTTAATTCACATTAACCCCTTTAGCTGCCGGGGCAAGGCCACCCGCTTCCCAGCTGCAAGAGACGCAAACCCTCATAAGCCGCTGCAGTCGCAGGGGCTCATGAGGGCTTACGTCTCTTGTTAGCCCTGTGTTATTTAACTCATTCAACCCCACGCACGTATTTCCCAAATTTTGGAGGCGTCATGTAACGACTGTGCACCTCAGTGTTGCAGAAGATAGATCGACCATGACAATTCAAGGGCAGTGCCAGATTAGCTTGGCGCCGACAGGCGCCAAGCTAATCTGGCACTACCCTTGAATTGTCATGGTCGATCCATCTCCTGCTGTACTGCGTCAGGGCTGAATGGGTTAAGCTTGATTTACATCCGCGAATGTCGGTCAGTGTGCGGTCGTATCTGACGCAGAATTCGTGACCACAGGCAGGGATGGGGTTCAGCAGATCCGTGTCTGTCAGTCACTGTCAGAGTTTAGTGAAGACCGACCACTCAATCGTAATGTATATACACTGACCTGTGAGCGTGATGTGCGCGTGTCCCGTGTAGCGACAGTCGTGGCTGCCGATGTGCATCTGCCCGCGGATGAGGATGTAGCGCAGGGTGACGGCGAGCGGCGTGTTGGGGCTGAAGACGAGGGAGGCGCCCGGCTGGATGGTGATGCTGTTCAGTTCGGGCGGACTCTCGTCCAGCAGCACGGCCTGGCTGATCACCACATTCTGGCCGGCCACAGGTTTCTGACACAGACAGGATCCGGACCAAAAGGTGACTTCCAAGCGTGTAAAACGCAGAGAAGAGCCCAACGGAGACAGAAACACGTTTTTCTAAGCGTGTTTCTTTCTCCGTTGGGTTCTTCTCTGGCACAGACATGGCATGTACAAGGTATACGTTCTTCACGGAAGGTAGTAGGTCGAAATTGCAAGTGTTTCGACGAAAACGGTGGATTAAAAGCCCGGGCTTTTGACCCATGTCATACTTTTAATCTACCGTTTTCGTCGAAACACGTACAAATTTGACCTACTTCTTAGTTTCAAAAATCGTCTATCACCTCAAGGCACACATAGCCAGGGTGCGTACACACACACACACACACACACACACACACACACACAAACACACACACACACATGTACGCACGCACGCACGCACATACACACACACACACACACACACACACACACACACACACACACACACACACATTAATAGTAACGTAAAAACAACAAAATTATATTCTATACACTCCGAGACGAAAAAGGAAACGAAACTATTCGCCACGCGCTAGCCCGTCACCGGTTTCTGCCACAAGCAGGGCGCGCAAAATGACTGGGCTTAGAAAGCGAGAGGTAGTTATGCAGTAAAAAAAAAAAAAGAAGAAGAAATATTACAAAATATTACCCTCTTCCCCTCCCTTCCCCCTTTTGACGTCTGTGGTTTTCCCGCACTTTTTCTTTAACCCATTACATCCTGAGGCTGCTTGTTTGTTTTTTTAAAATGCTTATTGTTCCATGAAGGCTACATTACAGATTAGGAGATAGATCAACCATAATAGTTCAAGGGTGGTGCCAGAATAGCTTGGCGCCTGAGGCGCCAAGCTATTCTGGCGGCACCTCCCTTGAACTGTCAGTCAAATTTATTTCAGGCGATAGTGTATCACGACGAAAAGGGTTAAGTAGCACGGTACTTGCCAGGTGTTGTGGAAAAGAAGAAAACTTAGGCAATCGTGTGCTTTTTGTTTGCTTATGGGCGCCTGATATGAAATTCACACGTGTGAGGAGGCTAGCGTATCGCCAGTGCAGTTATTGTTTTTGTAGACTGCGGAAGCCATTCAAATACTTAGGAGCCATTGTGACAGATGAGGGACCAAAACCAGAAATACTGTCCAGGATTGCGCAGACAACAACAGCACTGACGAGATTGAAGACCATATGGAAGGACAGAAACATCACACTCTGCTCCAAGATCAGACTGATGCGCTCCTTAGTCATCTCAGTGTTCTAGTATGCCTGCGAGTCATGGACCCTCACAGCAGACCTTGAAAGGAGGATACAAGCCACTTAAATGAGATGTTTTCGTAGGCTGCTTGGCATCTCATACAGAGATCACATCACAAACGAGGAAGTGGGAAGCAGAATCAGGCACGATACGAAGAGGTGATGGGGAGACAGGGACTAGGGGAGATGAGTGAGAACGGGGAGAGGTTTGTAGACTTTTGTGCTCTGAATAGACTTGTCATTGGAGGCAGCATCTTCCCACACAGAAGAATACACAAAGCAACTTGGGTCTCACCTGACCATGCTACAGAGAACCAAATAGACCATATCTGCATTAGCAAGAAATTTAGAGAATCCCTTCAAGATGTTCGAGTGAGGAGGGGAGCAGATGTCGCCTCAGACCACCATCTGCTTACCTTAAGAATAAAGCTCAGGTTAAAGAAAAGCCGCACAGAGACAACAAGAAGACGGCGCTATAATGTAGGCCTCCTGAGAGAGACTGGAGTGAGAGAAGAGTTCAAACTGGTGCTGTCCAACCGGTTTCAAGCGCTACAGGAGCTAGTAAATGAAGAGGAGGCGGTCACCACAGAGCAGCAGTGGAAGGCAGTTAGAGAGGCGCTGAACTCAACCTGCAAAGACACTGTAGGGTTCAGGAAACATCATCACAAGGACTGGCTGTCGGCACAGACCTTGAAGAAGATAGAAGTGAGGAAGCAGAAGAAAGCAGTTGTCAACAACAGTCGCACGAGAGCAGCCAAAGCAAGGGCAGAGGAGGAATACTCGGAAGCCAACCGCGAGAGGAAGAGGAGTATCAGGGCAGACAAGAGGGCCTACACAGACAGCCTGGCAGCAGAGGCAGAAAAGGCAGCAGGCAGCGGCAACATGAAACAGCTCTACGACATTACCAGAAGATTGTCGGGCAAGTATGGCCATACAGAAAGACCAGTAAAAGACAAAGAAGGCAAGCCTATTGCAGACAGAGCAGACTAGCTCGACAGATGGGCCGAATATTTTGAAGAGTTACTGAACAGACCCAGCCCACCCGACCCTCGAGACATCCAGCCAGCAGAGACCGACCTACCCATCAGCTGTGACAGACCCAGCCGGGAAGAGATCAGAAGAGCAGTGGCATTTTTGAAGAACGACAAAGCAGCAGGGCCAGATGGCATCCCAGCAGAGTCTCTGAAAGCAGACCTAGAGACAACAGTAGAGATGCTGTACCCACTGTTTGGAAAGATCTGGGAAGAGGAGGTGATGCCGGCTGACTGGAAGGAGGGGTACCTAATCAAGCTTCCCAAGAAAGGCGACCTCAGCAAGTGTTCCAACTACAGAGGAATCACCTTGTTGTCAGTACCAGGAAAGGTCTTCAACAGGATCATCCTAGAGAGAATGAAGAGCTCCGTTGACCCCCAGCTGAGAGACCAGCAAGCAGGATTCAGGAAAAACCGATCATGTACAGACCAGATCGCCACTCTTCGCATCATCGTGGAACAGTCTCTGGAGTGGAGATCCCCGCTGTACGTCAACTTTGTGGATTACGAGAAAGCATTTGACAGCGTGGACCGAGAGACTCTGTGGAAACTTTTACGACACTAGGGTGTACCCACAAAGCTCGTCCGCCTGATCAAGAGCAGCTACGATGGCATGACATGTCGCGTGATCCACGAAGGGCAGTTCACCAGGGAGCTCCAGGTCAGAACCGGTGTCAGGCAGGGGTGTCTGCTGTCTCCGTTCCTCTTCCTACTGGCCATAGACTGGGTCATGAAGAGGACCACAGAGCACAGACGAAGTGGAATACAGTGGACACTGTGGACACAGCTTGACGACCTCGATTTTGCAGACGACTTGGCATTACTGTCCCACACTCATCAACAAATGCAGGACAAGACCACGAGGCTTGCTGACATCTCGTCCCAAGTGGGCCTCACCATCCACAAACAGAAAACAAAGACAATGAGGCTGAACACAACCAGGGAAGAACCAGTCTTGCTTGCTGGCACCCCGTTGGAGAAGGTGGAGTCCTTCACCTATCTCGGGAGCATCATAGACAAAAAAGGCGGCACTGATGCAGATGTCAGAGCACGAATCGGTAAAGCCAGAGCAGCCTTTCTCCAGTTGAAAAAAGTGTGGAGTTCCAGAGAGCTGTCACAACACACCAAAGTCCGGATTTTCAACTCCAACGTAAAAGCAGTTCTCCTATATGGAGCAGAGACTTGGAGATTGACAAAAACCACAGTCAACAGAGTACAGATCTTCATAAACAGTTGCCTTAGAAGAATTTTGAAAATCCACTGGCCAGAGAAGATCAGCAACGTCAGACTCTGGGAGAGAACAGAGCAGATAACAGCAGAGAATGAAATTGGGCGAAGAAGATGGGGATGGATTGGTCACAGTCTGAGAAAGCCAGCTTCCAGTATCACTAGGCAGGCATTGTCATGGAACCCCCAGGGAAAGAGGAAAAGAGGTAGGCCGAGAAACTCCTGGCGTCGAGACCTCCAAGCAGACATCAAGAGACTGGGAACCACTTGGAGTAAAATCGAAGGAGAAGCACAGGACAGGAGTCGCTGGAGGTCTCTCGTCGACGGTCTATACCCGGGGAAGGGTGACAGGCGTAAGTAAGTAAGAGTCTGGCGGAGAAAAGGTGAACGCGATCCAACTGTAAGAGACATAGATCCTCATGAGCCTCCGCGACCTGCGGGGGCCGGCTCATGAGGATCAATGCCTGTTGCTGAGACGAATGTGTATCCATGTTCATTGTACGCTTGTGGCGTTTGGTCGTTGACTCCATAAAGATGTCAGAAACAAAATCTGCGTCCAGCGGCAGGGAGGGGTTAACCCGTTTGGCGTCGGGAGAGGCCGCAATGCCAGTGTGTGTAAAACTAATGCTTTTTAACCCATTTAGCCGAACGCCTACATCAGGAGATGGATTTGACCATAATAATTCAAGGGTAGTGCCAGATGAGCTTGGCGCCGACCGGCGCCAAGCTGATCTGGCACCACCCTTGAATTATCATGGTCAACCCATCTCCTGTAACTAGTACATAGTTGTTATGTAACACCTCCAAAATTTGATTTGATAAATGGAACCTTGGGGTTTATCGGGTTAATCGGATAATTCGTAACAACAAACACGTACACACATTCACACACGCAGTCCGGTTATCAGCCACACAACAGGACTGAGCTACCGACCTTCTGGTTTGGCCAGGTGTCCGGTGCTGACCAGGGTTTGAGTGCAGGGTCCTGGTGAGGACACAGGGCAGCACAGCACCCCACAGTCCACACCAGCAGCACTGACGCAACCACACTCCCGCTCATCGTGATGAAGTTTTAACTGATGAAGTTTTCTGACTGTAGTAAGGGTCACTTCTCACTGTCAGGTGACTGACAGACTGACTCGGCTCTGCTGATGGCGACCTCGTCCAATATTGGCTGACCTGGTTACCGGAGTGAGAGAAATAGGCACAACATCTACTACTTATCTGCCTAACTTGAAACCGGCGTTGCCTATCTAATTCTTATCAGTATTCCGAGTCAAAAGTTGAAAAGACGAAAGCCCCGCTATTTTTGAGTGCTGGAAACACAAGGGGCTTAGGAGGAGGGGACAGATAACGAATTTTCCGCCAGACGAAACCAGTATGATTTGAATCTACGATTGCTTGTGCGACCGGTTGTGTATCGCTTAGCGAAGGACCTCGGGCCGAGAACGGCCGCAGTGGGCCCGTGGACGGCTGTGCGCGGGCCCACTGCAGCCGTCGTCCCGAAGACCTTTAGCTACTCGGGTAGGTGGGTGCAAGGTGAGATACACAGCGTCAGTCCGGAACTGACTAGTGACCCAGGGGATCGGTTTTGCTTTTCTGCTTCATCATTCTTTGATACGCTACGTAGAAAATAAACTATGTAGGCCAAGCACAAACCAACTTGTAACAACCATAATAAAAAATTTTTTTAAAAGCAGCAGCAAATCAATTTGCAGATATCACCAGTAGTTTTCAAATCGTTGTAGATTGCGTGCTCAAAGAGTAAGTTTGCTTCTTTCGTTTTGAACCCCATATCTATACATGTATTTCTCGTCGCGAACATGTTTCCCTTTTGAAGCCCATGTGTGTATTTTTGTGCGGCTGCGATGAAGGCATAATTCGGCATAGAAAATAAACATAACTTAGCTGACAGTTCTTATTGTGGCTTTTCTCCTGCAGATACATACAAGTGCCTCTGCTCAGAGATGTAATTAATATAGAACTAGCGTCAGCAATCGAAACCGTAGCCACATCCTTCATGTTCAAATACAGTTTCATTACGCCGACTTAACTCATTCTATCCCAACACCCAAATCCCCAAATTTTGCCGTTGTCCTAGTGCAGGACACAGATCGACCATGATAGTTCAAGGGTGATGCCAGAATAGCTTGGCGCCCATAGGCGCCAAGCTATTCTGGCATCACCCTTGAACTATCATGGTCGATCTTTATCTTGCTGTGGTGGGTCTGGGGTAGAATGAGTTAACACACCTGGGCGTGTGTACCAATAACTTGCTTTGTCGTCCTACAGACTCTTTACAATTTTTCTCCTTGGCCTGGCTCTATTCGACTTTTCAGTTTCCCTGGTCGCCCGTTCTCATGGCAACGGGAGTCTACTTATCACATGTTACTAATGTAACATGTGATAAGTAGACTCACTTATTAGACCTACACGTTACGATGACAACGTACTCCCTCAGCAAACCGTTCGCCCTTAAATACGTAATGGCCAATCACAGACATACCCTCATCTTCATTCAAACATTTAACCCATATCATACTGAGGCTAAAACTTCAAATTTGTACACTGCCATATGCAAGCTACATTATATTACTTACAGATAAGGATATAGAGACCAATGGCTTTAGTCAAAATTATTTTACACACTGGTGCATTTCACTGACACACTGGTGCATTTCACACACTGGTGTATTCCGAATGATAAGGGTAAAGCAAAACAAAATTATAATAAATAAATAAAATCAGGGGGTTACACAACAAAAGAACTGTATGTAGGTTTTCTGTGATACCGTTGGTACCACTTTCATACAAAAAATAACTGAATAATTGTTCAAGGCAGAAAATATCAACAACAGCGGGAAAATCCAAGCGAAGGTCTCATGTAGGCTGTACGCACTGACCGTAGTCGAAACGACGAAGAAACAAACAAAACAAAAAAAAAAAGATAAATAGAAATTGAGGGGGTTATGCAACAACAAACTAACTATATGCACGCGCTGTGTTCGGCCCATGGTACCAATTTTATACAAAAGAATCTGAAAATGTGTTAAATTAGAAAATACCTTTAGATAGAAACTTTCCGGCGAATGCAGTTCGCGCGAGGTTGTCGACTGACAGTCTGAAGTATTGAGATAATTACGTTCCCTGAATTTCTACGTCACAGGTTTCCGGGTGGGGTTCTTTTAAGGGCATACTTTGCGCTTATACTTTTCACAGTTAAAGGCAAAATCGTTTTATTAGGAGGTATTAGGCTTTGCCAGTGGTACTTGTCGCCTCTCTGGTCCGATCAAGGGGTTCATTGCCGAAGGTAAATGTAGCCGGCAAACCGACAAGCCGAGGTAAAAGTCTTGAGCAAAAGGCCTCACGAGTCGACTCCACCTACCCGCCCCCGCCCCCTCCGATGTCAGACCTTCGAGGCGACAAGTACCACTGGCAAAGCCTAACTCGTAATACAACTAATATTGTCAGCGCGCACCTAGGACATGCCGAACGTCCTTAACCCAGTGTGGGATTTTCAGTGGGGCGACCATCCCCAACCTAGCGCGTCCCCGGGTGGCGGATAGGGGAACGGCCTTCAGATACGGAGGTTAGCTGCGCAAGCAGTCGCGGACCAAATGGCGATGAGCTTACCAGGACGGGGCGGGGTAGCAGGTGGCACTGTACCTCCACTGAAATTCCCCATGTGTCCAACGACGGGTTTATCATGCGATCAAGAGCCGCATAAAGCTCTAGCCACCCTGTGTTCCCAGGGAAGGTTTCATACTAGGAGCTAAGGGTGAGGTAACCCCGACAGAAACCTCGAATGCTGAAGACGGAGGACCCAGGCCGCACGGCGCATTCTGATAAACCATGGATCCACGCAAACCCGCAATCATGACTATACGGCCAACTACCATTGACGATAATGGCGCTTGCCCACTGAGGACCCTCCAGGGTGGAGCAGCGTCGGGTCCCATGCCTCTAAGGGACCCAGCCTCAGCTACTGGAGGTCCCTCCCGCCCGTCTTGTCGCGCCAGGGGACGCGGGAGGAGAGCTACTGGCACCACCACAACCAGGAAGAATCCCAGTCAGCAGCAACCTTTTCAGGTCATGCACTTGAACGCAGAAAGCATTCTGAACAAGAAGACCGAGTTGGAGCATATCCTGCATGAGAAGAACATCAACATCTGCTGTATTCAGGAGACGCACTTGACACCCCAAAAGTCCTTCAAAGTGAGAGGCTACCAATGCTTCAGGTCCGACAGAACAGATCGAAGCAAGGGAGGAATCCTGACCCTGATCAGGAACAACATCAACGCCTGTTTGATCGACACGCACATGGAGAACTCCGAGTACCAAGTGATTCGGATCCAGACGAAGACAGCAGATTTCCAGCTGGTCAACTTCTACTGCCCCAACGACAGACCACTCACCCTTGACACGATCCCCACTAAGGCCTCCAACTTCATTGTGGTGGGCGACTTCAACAGTCACTCACAAAGTTGGGGATACGACCACTTGGATCGGAGAGGAGAAGAGGTGGAGAACTGGCAGGACGACAACGATCTCATTCTGTTAAACAGTCCCATTGACTGCCCCACGTTCTACTCCAGACGATGGCACACTACATCGACTCCTGACCTAGCCTTCTGCACAGAAGACATGCACAAGCAAGCCAGCAGAGAGGTCGGAGAACAGCTAGGTGGAAGTGACCATCGGCCAGTCTTTTTGACCTTGGGCATGGAGTCCTGCGCTGATGCAACCTTCCCACGGTGGAACTACAAAAGAGCGAACTGGTTCCTCTTTAGACACCGCTCCAGCGAACTCACCAAAGACATTCGAATCGAAGGTCGAGACATCAACATGGTGGTGAAGGACCTCAACATGAGCATCCTCAGAGCAGCGCGTGAGTCCATACCCAGAGGTGCTAGAAAAGACTATAAGCCCTACTGGAGCAATGAACTGCAGGAACTGGATGATGATCTAGCAGATGCCAGAAGGGAAGCAGAAGTTAACCCATCACAGGCAAACAACATCCGCCTCCAGGAAGCCAAAGCCAAATTTCTCAAGAAGAAGCTACAGGCAAGACGCAGGAGCTGGCAAGAGAAAACAAGCTCCTTGAACCTTGAGAAGGACGGCAGAAAGCTCTGGAAACTGACCAAGCAGTTGAACGATGAGAACACGAGCAAAGGAAACATCACCTTAGAAGAAAATGGGAAGATACTAACAGGAAAGCATGCTGCCAACCAATTTGCTGAAAGCTATGCAGCTGAGAGCAATCTCCATGTTAGCCCCAAAAAGCAGAGAGAAGCAAGAAGAGAGCAAAGAGAGAGACCTGCCAAACAAGCAACAGCGGACGCCATGAATCAACCACTTACACACAAAGAGCTTCATATAGCTCTCCAAAAGTTGAAGGCGAAGAAGTCTCCTGGTCCAGATGGCATCACCAACGAGATGCTAACCCACCTTGGTAGTGCAGCAGAAAACAAGCTACTTGAGGTCCTCAACAGGAGCTGGCAAGAAGGATCGCTACCACAACTCTGGCGAGAAGCGATCATGATCCCCATTCTAAAGAAAGGGAAGGATCCAAAGAAGGCCACCAGCTATCGCCCAATCAGCCTCACCAGCTGTGTTGTGAAGACCTTGGAGAGAATTGTGAACGAGCGCCTCAGGTGTTACCTGGAATCCAGGAACCTCCTCGCCCCTGAACAAGCTGGCTTCCGACAGTTCCGCAGCACCGAAGACCAGGTCACTTACTTGGCGCAGGAAGTTGAAGATGCCTTCCAGGAGCAGAAGCTGGTCTTTGTAACCTGGATTGATCTTCAGAAGGCTTTTGACAAGGTCTGGAAAGATGGGCTGCTTGTCAAACTGCTGAGAAAAGGCGTGTCCAGTAACATGTTCCAGTGGATACGCTCCTACCTCTTCAACCGCAGGGCAAGAGTCAGCGTCGACCAGACCAAAAGCAAGAAATTCCTCCATCGCCATGGTGTCCCGCAAGGAAGAGTCCTCTCACCTACCCTCTTCCTTCTCTTCATCGACGATCTGGTGTCTGAGATGCCCAAGGGAATCAAAGCTGCCCTATACGCAGACGACCTTGTGATCTGGTGCAAGGAGGAGCATGCAAGTACTGCCACCTACAGAATGCAGCTAGCGGCAGATAAGCTGAACGCATGGGCAGAAGACTGGTGCATCTCCGTCAACAAGGAGAAATCCTCCACCACCCTCTTCACACTGTCCCCAAAGCAGAAAGCCGGAACCATCAAGCTTGGTGGAACCCCTCTGAGAGAGGATGAAGAAGCTACCTACCTTGGTGTCACCTTCGACAGACGTCAGACCTGGAAACCACACATTGCACAGGCAGAGGGGAAGGCCCGGCGCAAGCTGGCCATACTCAGGAAACTGGCAGGCACCACCTGGGGAGCGAACGTACTGAAGACAGTATACCAGGGAACAGTCAGGCCCCACCTCGAGTACGGCTCCACAGCGTGGTCAACCTCAGCCAAGACGAACCTGCAGACCCTCGACCGAGTGCAAAACCAGGCTCTTCGACTCATCACTGGTGCAATGAAATCCACACCAATCAAGGAAATGGAGAAGCTGACCACAATCCAACCTCTCAGCCAGAGGAGAGAAGCCAAAACCATGGTACAGGCGGAGAAGCTCAGGTGCTTGCCCGACCACCCCATGAAGCACAGACTGAGCAACCTCACCAAGAACCGGCTCAAAAGAAGCAGCTTTGTCCATGAGAGCATGCGACTTTCTCGACAGTACAGGGAAGTCCTTCCACAGAGCAGGCTACCTCTGATCACTGAAGAAGTGGAAAACCCTTGGGCAGTGGACAAGCCAGACATCCAGATCTGCACCAGTGTCCCACATGCTGCCTCAGGAGACAGTCAGGATGACACCGTTCGACGGGCACTCACCCTAGCCCTGATCGACGAACAGTACCCAAAGGAGGCATGGATCCACATCTACACTGATGGATCAGCAACAAATGCCGTTTCCAATGGAGGTGCTGGCATCCTGATCCAGTTCCCAGGGGGACATACAGCCACATCCAGTGTAGCCACCGGCAAACACTGCACAAACTACAAAGCAGAAACCGAAGCACTTATGCAGGCCGCCTCCATGGTTCAGAATTCTACAGACCCATGCTATCAAGTTGTCTTCTTCTCCGATGCCCTTTCAGTCCTTCAGGCCCTCGAGAACGACAAACTCCCCCAGCTGACCAGAGCTTTGCAGAAGGTCAGACAAACCAGAAGAGTTGTTCTCCAGTGGATACCAGCCCACTGTGGGGTACCAGGAAATGAAAGGGCAGACGAGCTGGCGAAAGAAGGAGCCACAAAAGATCAACAAGAAAACAGCGTCAGCTATAGTGAGCAAAAGACAATCATCAAGGCATTGATGAGGCCGAGGTCAAACAGAGACGACTACCACACAATGACCAGAGAGCAGCAAGTCGTCCTGATCAGACTGCGTACCGGCCACAACAGACTGAACGCTCACATGAACAGAAAGCTCAAGCTGGCGCCATCACCAACCTGCGCCTGTGGTCAGGAAGACCAAACAGCGGAACATATTCTCCAGAGATGCCCGCTACTGGACGATGAAAGAAAAGAAGTGTGGCCGTCGCCAACTCCACTGCAGACCAAACTCTACGGCAGTCGAGAAGACCTGGAGAAAACGACGTCATTCATCGCCGGTGCTGGACTGACCGTATAGCCCACTGCGAACGACAAGAAGAAGAAGAAGAAGTCAGCGCGCTCGACACATATATTCGGATGTTACTAGAATTTGTATTTTTATAAAGTCTCCCTTCCTCCGCAACCCGTCATCACTAGCATGCAACTGAGAATATCGCATGTTAGTCCTGGCTTTTAACTCATTCGAGACGTGCCGTCTCCGGTACGCGGATTACGCCGCGCATCCGGACGCGGTACGTCTCGAATGAGTTAATCCAATTTTCACCGAAACACGTGCAATATCATGTTTGACCTACTTCTGATTTACGGAAATCGTCTATTGACAGCAAATCAGTTCAGTACAGGCGCACAGTGTTCTTTCAATACTAAGTATGCAGTATGTCTAAACTTTGAGAATTACAACTGTGAATTACTGAGGGTTTGAGGAAGACGCTGACAGAGATTCAATCGGTCTGAAGAAGAAGAAAAAAATTAAATAAATAAATAAATAAAATAAACGCGCTGTGAGATGGTCTTGTGTTGCATATATCGCAGCTCCCTAAGCCCCACGATACACCCAGCTGAGATGCACAGGATTACGTAGATTGAAACGTAAACTAAAATGGTTCGCTAGAAAATTTCAAGAGTGTCAAGTAGAAGGAATTTGTTGTCAAATCATTCCCGCGCTGTTGAATCGGTCTTCAGAAAACACGATCCTCGCGTAATGGCGGAGTAAGTACTTTTCCTAGAGGTCAAGTCAGGTCACATGCTCTCTTTCCAGACACAAAGAACAAGTAGCTTTGACTGTGTCATGGTGTTGTGTATCCCGTTCAGTGCCAGGTGACGCAGACTGTATTTCAGTCTGCAGTCTTCGTTGACTCCGTTCAGCACCGAAATGCCCTAGTGGTCACAGGAACATGGATTCAAAGCAGTGTCAGCAAGAGGCATAGATCCTCATGAGCCCCCGAACATGGATTCAAAGCAGTGTCAGCAAGAGGCATAGATCCCCGAGAGCCCCCGAACATGGATTCAAAGCAGTGTCAGCAAGAGGCATAGATCCCCATGAGCCCCCAAACATGGATTCAAAGCAGTGTCAGCAAGAGGCATAGATCCCCGAGAGCCCCCGAACATGGATTCAAAGCAGTGTCAGCAAGAGGCATAGATCCCCATGAGCCCCCGAACATGGATTCAAAGCAGTGTCAGCAAGAGGCATAGATCCCCGAGAGCCCCCGAACATGGATTCAAAGCAGTGTAAGCAAGAGGCATAGATCCCCATGAGCCCCCGCAACTGCGGGGGCTCATGAGGATCTATACCTCTTGCAGTTAGGTGGTGTTCAGATTTTCTCGGCACTGAACGGGTTAATTCAAGGCTGTCAGTCAATTCAGTCTGGGACTTCGCCAGATGGGGACGTACGAAGGTAGCGATAACAAAGCTTTACGATGAGCAGGTCAGTATCGCTAAATTTAGGTGAAAATTCTCCCTTAGACGCGTGACTGTCTACCCACAAATTTGCTCAAACTGGCACCCAGGCATGATCTCACTCAGCTTATACATTTGGAAACAATCGCGGTTGCTTAAATTTATTCACTACGCAGTGTACACCCCGGGCACCCGCCGTACGTCTATTTTAAACGGCACTCTTGTGAGCGCCATTTTGTGCAGTGATCGACGACTGACGGGGAGGGTCTCTTCAGAAATCGGCATCAATAGCCCGACCTGCGACAGATTATGTAAAGCATTGCTATTGTCTTTAAACCACGAGAGTCTCTGCTACCAAATTAACTGTTTTCCGTTGTTTTCTGTTGTATAATGCAATATTAGATGACTTTCTCTGCTTGAAGAATGATTGAAATAGCAAAGAAATACTTTTCTTTCCAAATATCGGTATATGTGTCATGATTTTGCTAAATGCAAACAAATTTTGGGGATCGTTAGGCTTCCTGTACATAATTTAAGTGGTAAAAGGGCAAAATGGCAACGCAGTCGAGGTATACAAAGTGCGACTGAAGTTTTAGGCTGTAGGGTCCAACTCAGACTAGTTGTACGGAGCGGTACATTCTCCCCCTTCAAACCGGTGCATACAACAGAAATTCCCCAAAAAGTGCTTTTGCGTACATCTTTTTTGCAAACTTCACCTCCCAATTTCTTTCGGCTTCCTGTACTTTGAGTTTGCCATTCTGGGGTCCAAAACTTGGCAACAATAACCACAGGGTATCAGAATTATATATGAACTCATTCACTTATTATTGACAGTCTTCTCCCAGTTATTTAGACGTTTCTTGAATAGAAAACAATCATCTCGCGCACTTTTCGGGAAAACGCCATCATTGTATACCAGATATGAATATCTCAGTCGAAAAAAAACAACCAACAACAACGGGCTACTTAAGCAAAGCAGGCATTAATGCTTCAGAAAGCCCAAAGTTACAGATTATGCCGTTTTTCAGAGAATGTGAGTTCGATTTCGGACGTGAATTGCCGTTTCTTACGTTCACGTTACCGGGTAAAATTCGGCGTGGTGTAGACGCACGCCTAAACCCAATGTAGCGAAGCCAACGCTTTTAAAGCTGGTATGCAGCACTTCAAGTTACCACTTTTTAAAACCCCGTGCAGATGTGTAGGAATGACTTTCATAAGTTATCTTGGGCCACACCCCTTCACCAGACACAATGCCTACCCCTCGCATGCTCTCGTAACATCCGTTAGTGCTGTGTAAAGATCATAGGTACACATTCGTATTGTTGTGTTTTGAACAAACAGTCTCTCTTGCCTGCACCCTTTACCTCTTGATTGCCGGGGCAAGTGGCGAATGCTACCCATCTGCAAGAGACATAGATCCTCATAAGCCGCAGTCGCGGGGGCTCATGAGGATTTCAGTATGTCTCTTGTTAGTCCCGTGTTCTTTGCGCCCATTTCATTTGCGTTCTTCACACGAATGTCGGCGATTTTTGTGCAGCGGTTTTCAGACGCGAAATCCGCGTCCACTGACAGTCACTAAGGTGTTAAAACCACGTTCTGTTCACGGACTGTTCATGAGGCACCCACTTGTGAAGCAGACAGTTGCCGGTGCGCGATGTATCCGATTCGGCGTGGTATGCTGGTGAGCATATTGACTGAGCAGTATTTTAATGCAGACGAGCAAAAGAAATACATTTTTGGAATCATCATCGGGAACACTTTAGTCGCATTTCTTTTGCTTGTCAGTATATTATACTGACGAGGGGTTATATATATATATCCATCAGTTTAAACAAAGCAGTAAACCTCTAGCATCAATGGTACTGATTCTCTTGGTCAGTCTCTAGACTGCTGATGTGAACCACAGTAGATCTATGATCACTGGTCGATTATGCACACTTCTCTCCCCTGACAGTGCTTTTACCTACTTTATTTTGTAATCTTCCTAAAATATTAGCACTGGCAGTCTCCCCTTTTTTCCCCCATTTATTACTACAGTATCGACTGCAACCCCTTCCCCCCTTTTAGTAGGTTCTCTTTTAGGGTGCATGGAAATTTGGCTCTAGGTGGAGGCATGGAATGTATGCCCCTGCAGACACCACAGTAAAATGTTGCTGTCATCGCAGGTAGGCAAAGGTTCCTGCCTTCCTCCAGTATTGCCGATGGTGTGCTGAAGAGGTCGCCAAGACCGAAACAGCTGTTCACACCGGCTAAATATCTGGACTCCCTTTGGGGGACCTAGATTTACATTTTCATGCACCTAGTGGCTGGAACAGTGGGACATGTGATACGCCCCCCTTGGGGGGGGGGGGGGCTTCCATATGCATTGCTTCCTGTCACTTTCTTAGCACATCCCCTCTTTCCTATCTCTTTTTTTGTGCTTTGACTACAGTAGATCTATGATCACTTGTCGATCATGCACACTTCTCTCCCCTGACAGTGCTTTATACCTACTTTACTTTGTAATCTTCCTAAGGAAGTAAATTTGATTTGTGACAATTTTTACTATAGGACGGGTCGCGGTGGGGCGAATTTAATAGCATGTCCATGATGTCAAAGGCGGGCAGTCTAAACTTCTAACAAAATAAAAATTACTTCATGTGTAGTTGCGCTAACCTCGTTGCTGAACGTACATTTGGCCCGAAGCGACGTATGTGCGTATGTCCAGAGGGCGCATGAGGATCTATGCCTCTTGGAGATGTTTGGTGCGCGCGCGCACACATCGACGCGCTCTCAGAAGAGCATGCAAGTGACCCGTGTACTTAGTATATCATGTAGCTAGGTAAAGTCAACCTCTTTCACACAAATTATAGCAAGACTGAAATTGTACCGTAAAGTTCTAGTTTTGTCACCATTTTCTCGAGCCTATGAAGCGAAAGTGAAACTCATATAACGTAAAATGTAAAATTACGTAAAAACCAAAACTTACATCATGACAAATGACGTTTGACAAATCAATTACGTGTATATCCTGCGCTCCTTTTAGAACTCACTGATGCATTGGCAGATCTGCGAGACTTTTTCAATAGTAGATAATTCAACATCAGAATCAGGTCAAAGTCAAAAGGTAGAGACCCTTGACAGCGAGGACAGCGCTCATGTAGAAGGGACTTTTGGGGTTATGGTTCATCCCATCTTGTTTACTGTTTTAATTCTTTTCTGAAAAGAATTAATTTTTACTAAAGAAGTTGAAAGGATACAAAGCTAGCTAACGAACTCATCAAATATCTTTATCCAAACTAGCTATATCCAAAATTTCAAGTAAATATGACAAAAATTACGACTCTGATCTGGGTCAACCGACTTCCTATAAGCGGTTGTTCATGTATTAAATGAGACATTCAATTACAATATGCTCGGAGGCTCTCTTAGCCACCCCTTTAAGAAAGTATTTCGCCAAATTTCAAGCTTGTGTGTACAGAAATACCACCACAAGGACTGGCTGTCGGCACAGACCTTGAAGAAGATAGAAGCGAGGAAGCAGAAGAAAGCAGCGGTCAAGAACAGTCGCACGAGAGCAGCCAAAGTAAGGGCACAGGGGGAATACTCGGAAGCCAACCGCGAGGTGAAGAGGAGTATCAGGGCAGACAAGAGGGCCTACACAGACAGCCTGGCAGCAGAGGCAGAAAAGGCAGCAGGCAGCGGCAACATGAAACAGCTCTACGACATTACCAGAAGATTGTCGGGTAAGTATGGCCATACAGAAAGACCAGTAAAAGACAAAGAAGGCAAGCCTATTGCAGACAGAGCAGACCAACTCGACAGATGGGCCGAGTATTTTGAAGAGTTACTGAACAGACCTAGCCCACCCGACCCCCCCGACATCCAGCCGGCAGAGACCGACCTACCCATCAGCTGTGACAGACCCAGCCGGGAAGAGATCAGAAAAGCAGTGGCATTTTTGAAGAATGGCAAAGCAGCAGGGCCAGATGGCATCCCAGCGGAGTCTCTGAAAGCAGACCTAGAGACAACAGTTGAGATGCTGTACCCACTGTTTGGAAAGATCTGGGAAGAGGAGGTGATGCCAGGTGACTGGAAGGAGGGGTACCTAATCAAGCTTCCCAAGAAAGGCGACCTCAGCAAGTGTTCCAACTACAGAGGAATCACCTTGCTGTCAGTACCAGGAAAGGTCTTCAACAGGATCATCCTAGAGAGAATGAAGAGCTCCGTTGACCCCCAGCTCAGAGACCAGCAAGCAGGATTCAGGAAGAACCGATCATGTACAGACCAGATCGCCACTCTCCGCATCATCGTGGAACAGTCTCTGGAGTGGAGCTCCCCGCTGTACGTCAACTTTGTGGATTATGAGAAAGCATTTGACAGCGTGGACCGAGAGACTCTGTGGAAACTCCTACGACACTACGGTGTACCCGCAAAGCTCGTCCGCCTGATCAAGAGCAGCTATGATGGCATGACATGTCGCGTGATCCACGAAGGGCAGTTCACCAGAGAGCTCCAGGTCAGAACTGGTGTCAGGCAGGGGTGTCTGCTGTCTCCGTTCCTCTTCCTACTGGCCATAGACTGGGTCATGAAGATGACCACAGAGCACAGACGAAGTGGAATACAGTGGACACTGTGGACACAGCTTGACGACCTCGATTTTGCAGACGACTTGGCATTACTGTCCCACACTCATCAACAAATGCAGGACAAGACCACGAGGCTTGCTGACATCTCGTCCCAAGTGGGCCTCACCATTCACAAACAGAAAACAAAGACAATGAGGCTGAACGCAACCAGGGAAGAACCAGTCTTGCTTGCTGGCACCCCGTTGGAGGAGGTGGAGTCCTTCACCTATCTCGGGAGCATCATAGACAAAAAAGGCGGCACTGATGCAGATGTCAGAGCACGAATCGGTAAAGCCAGAGCAGCCTTTCTCCAGTTGAAAAAAGTGTGGAGTTCCAGAGAGCTGTCACAACACACCAAAGTCCGGATTTTCAACTCCAATGTAAAAGCAGTTCTCCTATATGGAGCAGAGACATGGAGATTGACAAAAACCACAGTCAACAGAGTACAGACCTTCATGAACAGTTGCCTTAGAAGAATTTTGAAAATCCACTGGCCAGAGAAGATCAGCAACGTCAGACTCTGGGAGAGAACAGAGCAGATAACAGCAGAGAATGAAATTGGGCGAAGAAGATGGGGATGGATCGGTCACAGTCTGAGAAAGCCAGCTTCCAGTATCACTAGGCAGGCATTGTCATGGAACCCCCAGGGAAAGAGGAAAAGAGGTAGGCCGAGAAACTCCTGGCGTCGAGACCTCCAAGCAGACATCAAGAGACTGGGAACCACCTGGAGTAGAATCGAAGGAGAAGCACAGGACAGGAGTTGCTGGAGGTCTCTCGTCGACGGCCTATACCCGGGTAGGGGTGACAGGCGTAAGTAAGTAAGTAGTGTACAGAAATATCGGAGACTCTCTTGTTTACATACATACGCACACACACACATACATACGCACATATGTACGTTCAGCAGCGAGGTTAGCGTAACTAGACATGACGTAATTTTTATCTTGTTACTTCAGTTGTGAGAGAGTTAGGCCTGCCCGCCTTTGACATCATGGACATGCTATTTAATAAGTTCGCCCCACCGCGACCCGTCCCAAAAGGTCCCTTCTATAAACAGAAGAGACTTAAAAATAAACAAACACAAACTGGTGTATAATTAAAATTTGGAACCTGTTGAATAACACATCGACCTTCCTTTTAATGAAGACACTCAATGATAGTCTAGATAAGCAGTTCAATAGACGTTCTCAAGCACCATTCAACTCACGAAAAGTATGGGAAAAGGTCCTAATATACCCGACTATACGGAACCATGGACATTGACTTTATCCTGGTTCCTGGTTCTAGACTATCTTCGAGTGTCTTCACACACGGAAGATTACATTTCTATAAGTACCGTACACTAAAGCCGCTCGTGTGTTCTCAGTAGCGACGTCAAGATGTGACCAAAAGCTATAATTTTGTCGCGGATTAGTGGTTTCAGGTTCAACACTGAGCCTACGGTTCTCTACCGTACCAGAGTCATAGTCATGTCTCGGGCTAGACAGACTGATGCGAGAGGTGCGAGGTTTCCATCCCCGGTTCTGGCGCCGGACTACTCAAGCTTTTGTCCTCTCATAGTTAAAGAGTCACCGTTAATTCGGGCGGACCGTCTTACGGATTCTTACTCCGGGTACTCCGGCTCTTTCTCCTTCTTTGCATTGGTAGCTGTTTCAGGCCACTTTATGTACTTCAATACAAGCAATCAAAGTTTACACAACTTGAATAGCAAAGCTTATCTTCGCTCCAGTTGAGTCAGTGTCCCGTGTTTGTCAATTTAGTGTATGAGTGTGTTTCACGTGAGTGTGCGTCTTTGGTTCAGTTTGCTTTGCTTTCAGTCGATTCATAGAAAGCGCCCATATAATGGTCGGTAGTAATAGTAGCAGTAGCAGTAGTAAAAGTTTCACTTCATTTATGTTGAAACGGCGCATTTCTTTAACTTAGTCAGACCTGACGCTGTACACTATAGACAGGTCGACCATGATAGTTCAAGGGTGTGCCACAATGGCTTGGCGCCTAGCCATTGTGGCACCACCCTTGAACTATAATGGTCGACGTATAAGTCTAAACAGTTATGTAATCTTCATAGGAGGTTTCTGTAGTTGGAAATTGATATTGTAGCGCTCGGATTATTAAACCGACGTTTCTGGCGATACATCGTGAAACTGAGCTAAATGTTTTATTTTTGTATATTGTGATTCGTAACATATCTGTCCGTTAGCTGTGGCATCCCCCAACCCATTTGCGCCCTCCCAAACCCCAACCCCCACCCCTTGTTTCCAACTCGTATTTCCTTTGCATGACACAGTTGACAACTTTAGTGTCCTTTCCATGCCGACATTGCCAAGAAACCAGAGTGGTGCAATTCAAAACAAACAAACGTGCGAGGTTATACATCAGTGTAAAAATCTACTCTAGAAAAGAGTTTGGCATTGGATAGGCATTTGATTACGAAAATGAATAAATCAACCCCTCTACCTTAATCCTTGATGATGCAGTCGTATTTATTATCATGTGCCTCTGCCGCCACAGGTGCTCTGGATTTTAGACACCTAACAGGCATTTGATGCTATGAAATGAATGAGCATTGCTTCTGCTCTACTCTTTCGTTTGCAAATGGCATAGATTCTAATGAACACCTGCAGGAGCAGAGGCTCATGAGAATCTGTTCCTTTTGCTGGTAGAAATCAGTACATATGTGTCCCCAGCCTGGAGGAGTTAGTCAGGCTTTGAGTCGATGACGGCGGAAGGCTGTGGTGAGGTATGACCCCTCAAAGTCTGTTCGCTCTGGAGTGCCTATGCGCACAGTCGCATGGCTCTGACAAGAAGTAAAATTAGCAAGTGAGCAAGGTCAACCGAACAGGTCAGTCGCGTAGGAACCTGAAGCGAGTGTGGGGTAGGGTATGAGGAGCGTGCACTTATGGCTTTGTCATACGTGGTATGAGTTTTCTATATTAAAAAAAATCCACTTATTGACCAGAGTTTTCTGACCATATCTTCTTTTGACTCGGGCCATACCTCCTCATGGCCCTACACATATTTTTAAAATCACAATTTAGCCATAGTTTTTTGTCGACTTGAGCCATACCACTTCATAGTTCCACTTCTACATGCATTAAAATATATAATTGGGCCATACGTGTTGCGGGCCCACAAGTCAAGTGGATCAGTAGAGCTCTTGTAATATACATGCACCGATTTCACTGAAGTGTTTGTTTGTATTGTTAACTCCTTCCCTGCGAAGAAAACCGTACACGATCCAACTGCAAGAGACATAGATCCTCATGAGCCCCCGCAACTGCGGGGGCTCAGGAGGATCTATGCCTCTTGCTGGAACCGTTTTGTAGCCATGCATCTTGAACGGCTTCACAGCTTTTTGGCGTTGAATGAACGATGATTTTAGAAACAACGACTGGTAGGGATGGGGTTAATATCTTGTTTGATCTCCCAACACCTTTTACCAGTCGGACATACTTCAGGCCAAAGTTGACTGCCTTGCGATTACTAAAACTGCAAGAAAATAATACCTGGAAAGAAATACTTCGGAAGAACAGTTACTCAGAGGAGTTTCCTTAAACAGCCATAAAACATGAAACACGCGGCGGGGAAAAAATAAAACAAAACGTTTGATGTAACCCCTCCACCGCCGATAGTTACAGAATACCCGCAACCTGCAAGAGGTATTAATCCTCATGAGCCCCCGCAGTCGCGGGGGCTCATGAGGATTTATACCTCTTGCTGAAACCACTTTTACATCCATGTTCGTTTGACGGCTGGGGAGAGTTCAGTTGAATTTACAACGATTCTATGTTAAATTCACGTTGAACTTACAACGATTTTACTTTGAATTTACGTTCAACTTACAACGATTCTAAGTTTAATTTACGTTGAACTTACAACGATATTACTTTGAATTTACGATGAATTAACAAAGATTCTCCGTTGAATTTACTTTGAGCTTACGATTTTACTTTGAATTTACGATGAATTAACAACGATTCTACGTTGAATTTACGTTGAACTTACAACGATTTTACTTTGAATTTACGTTGAACTTACAACGATTCTATGTTGAATTTACGTTGAACTTCCAACGATTTTACTTTTGAATTTACGATGAATTAACAACGATTCTCCGTTGAATTTACGTTGAACTTCAACGATTTTACTTTGAATTTTCACGATGAATTAACAACGATTACAATCTGCGTTCACTGGCGGTGAAGGGGTTAAGTAAACCGGGTTAAGTAAACCGAAGCGTGTTTCTTTCATTGAAGGTAAAATATTTCCTTATCGTCTGACGGTCTTAGAGCCTGGGTCAAATCTCCCTTCGAAAACAATCCTACGCCACTGCGGCACATGTCGTCTGCTGTTCACCTCTGACTTGGTCACGTATAGGCAAGTTTTAGTCTCTCTCTATGCTGGGGAGCAAAATAAATGCGACATTTCTGGAAACATCGGAAACACTGAAGTGTTTCCGATGATTCCAAAAAGGTCGCATTTCTTTTGCTCGTCAGTATACATACAGAGTTGTTATAAGAGGAGGCCAATTCGTGGCGGTTTGAAAGTTATCGCCGGCACTGACACACTCCCTTTAATCAGGATTCGTCCAGTCGCTATGCACAGTTGGTAAGTGTTTCGAAAAATATCTAGCGAGAGCTCATCTTGGTACTGTTTAGACTGAATCTACCAAGCGCTAATCCATAAAGCGGTGAAAATCTAGTCAGCGTGAATCCACTCAGCGGGAATCCACCCATCGGGAATCCACCCAGGCGTGAGTCCACCCAGTGTAGACATGTGCTACCGCTGCGATTCCATGTTCTATATTCAGACGTAATTCTCCTCAGTGTAAATCTACCAATCGAACATCTAGCAGCGTGAATCCACCCAGAGCAGATTTGTGCTATCACGATTCCACCAATTTTTCAGACTTATGTCTGTCCAGCGCGGAATCAACCCAGCTTGAAGGAACCCAGATGTGAACCCAACCATCTAAGAATTTTTTTTGAATAAAGGTTGCACACTTTCAGTTTGTGCTGGGTGATTTTTTTTTAATGCCTGGGTGGATTCACGCTGGGTCGACTCACGCCTGAATTGATTCACGCTATGCAGATTTACGCCTAAGTGTAGCGCAGTTGCCCCACCTGAGCAAAACTATCGTACTTTGAACACTTGTCGAACAAGACAAAACCATGCAAGATATCGCTGTGTGCAATACACTGCCAACGTGCTTGGACGAAATGGCTAATATGTTCGAAACATCCTCCATGCATTATACAGAAATACCCTTGAGCGGTCATGATCAATCAGTCTAAAGCGAGGGACTTCTATAGAAGTCCCTCGCTTTAGGCTGACTGATCATGACAGCTCAGTCAAGGGTAAGCCTAGTGCCGGGATTTGGCGCGTTGAAAGTGACTGACTATTGTGCATTTTCAGGGCGTTTCTTGTATCCGTAGTAGTGGCGCTATGGAGTCCCGCGCTGTCCTTCTACAGCTACCAGAGCCAACTGCCCAACGGTCAGAACGTGCCCCACCCGTGTAAACCCAACTTTGTCTGGCACGGCGTGGGGCACCTCAACCCGCTGGGTGGGGGAGACAGGAACCAGTTTGGACAGGACTTCACCAGACTTGGACACAGGGTATTCCATCTTTTCTTTTTCAATAACAGGCATTAGCATACCAATTTTTACTTCGTCACTGCCCGAGAAAAAAAAAATAAACGTGATCCAACCGCAAGAAACATAGATTCTTATGGATGCAAAATGGTTCAGCAAGAGGCATGGATCTTCATAAGCCCCCGCGACTGCGGGGGCTCATGAGGATCTATGTCTCTTGCAGTTGGATCGTGCTCACCGCTTCTCGGCAGCGAGGAGGCTGAATCTGATACCGGTTGTAATCTGTGCAGTGGAGCCGTGAGCTGTGCGACCTGGACTCTGACCACGACGGGCTCACCAACGGCCAGGAGTTGGGGGACCCGCACTGCGTGTGGTCACAGGGTCAGATCCCCGCTGCCACACACAACATCACGCATCCAGGTAAGGGCGGTATCACCAATACAACGTCGTCGGCCTCATCGCTGGCGTTATCGTTCACAAACAATAACTCCAGCTACCTTGAAGTTGCCTTCTCCATGGCGGGCTTCGACTGCTAAATCTCGGACTCTCAATGTTGTCTTGTCTCAAATAAGACTTGCTGCGGAAGTGTCGTATAGCGTTGCCGGAGGCACAGCTATACCACACTTCCGCAGCTATTGATGCGGGGCTCCTTGAATGAGTCAGCCTTTTTTTGACATCCTGGAGTTGTTATAGTGCTAAGGCGACTTGATCCAGAATATAAATTGCTAGGTATAGATATTATCCAGGTTTAACACCGAACTAGGCGACTAAGGCCACCTTACGGCGGACCAGGACATAAACGGTTAATATATATATATATATATATATATATATATATATATATATATATATATATATATATATATATATATATATATGTCAAAAAATGTCATATCTCGTTATAAGCGGAGTTTACTGTGCTAATCGATGTTTTATATTAACTCACTGGAGACGTGCCGTAAACGGATACGCGGCGATTCGCCGCGTATCCGTTTACGGCACGTCTCCAGTGAGTTAACCTGTTCTCCTCCATCGTGTAGGTGTGTGTGATCCATGGAACTCCCCTCAGTGCCGCTCCGCCAACACATGGGTCACCTGCGACATTGGCGAGTTTCAGTGTGACGCAATCAAGGACCCAGGTAAGTGGCGTTATCGCGTGCTTGCTTGCGGTGTTGGTCCTTACGGCTTTCAGCCGAAGGGTTCAAAATAACATATCAGCAAACAGTTACTGATGATGACTTTCTTCCCCAGTAGCAAAACGTCTTCGGACCCACGACAGCCGCACTAAGTGGGCCCACGCACAGCCCCAAAAGGCGGGTAATCCGCGATACTATAGGGCCTAACACTGTCACGTCGTTCAAAGCCAGGATGTCTATAAGGGCGGTATCACCAATATAACGCCAGGATGCCTATAAATCATTTGAGTGGGCCCACGCACAGCCCCAAAAGGCGGGTAAGCTGCGATACTATAGGGCCTAACACTGTCACGTCGTTCAAAGCCAGGATGTCTATAAGGGCGGTATCACCAATATAACGCCAGGATGTCTATAAATCATTTGAGAAAAGCGAGAATTTCATTGTTATAAATGGGCTTGCGGGCTTTTGCCACATAACGGCAAAGCACTTAAGGAAAGGCGCTCGTAAGGACCAGGTGAGGGAACTGTGACGTCATACTGGACCACAGACCATATATAAATGAAGTTGGTCTAGCACACGAAATATTATAGGAGAGGTCAAAGGGTAAAGGGGTGAGGGGGGGGGGGGGGGGAGGGGGGGGACTCGAAATACAACGATTTTGTCTTCGACGATAAAAGTAAAAATGCACGAAGGGTCCTTTTGAAATAACCCTTGCAATGTACTTTCAGTACTAATGGGACGCATCTCTCAGTGTCAGTGAATTACATTTATTTACCGGTGAAACGTGGCTTTCGCTTTGAGGTGGCATTTCGGTCAAAGGTATTGTTCAACAAGTTATCACATTTAGAGTTATTTTTTGTATGAAATATGAACTCTAAGTAGCACATAACGTGTGCATGTAACCGTTTTGTTGCGTAACCTCCTCACATTTTATTTATCTGACTTTTTGTTTCTCCGCCGTTTCGACTGAGGTCAGTAGGTACACGGTATACGTAGTGCCTTCGCTTGAAATTTTCTGTCGTTGACATTATCTAACCGTTATCCATTTTTTAATGTTTTGTTTTGTATGAAATGGTATCACATAAAAATGACATCTGCTTACGTTTCATTTTGTAGTATAACCCCCCAAACAACAATTGTTAATTTATCAACATGTCATTTGTGGTTAGAGGTTTGACTGAATGAAGATGTTTGTGCTGAGAAACTGTGATTGGCCAGTCACGTGTTTGGGGAAAAACGTTTTGCTCAGCGTGTACGCAGTTGTCATTGTAACATGTGATAAATTGATAACTGACTTGTGATAAGTTGAGTCTTTACTTATCACATGCACCTTGGTATGGAGACACCCGTTGCCTTGAGAATGGGCGATTAGGGGGCAAGGCGTATAGGGACAGGCCAATGAGAAAAAGTGTAAAGAGTCTGAAAGAAGACAAATAATTGTATCGCCGGCGAATATCGCGGTCTAACTTCATGGCTCCCGGGTACCGCGACATACTGAGGCTGATCTGCGTTCATTTTTAGCTCAGTGCTGTACAGCGGCTAACAATTTACTCATTCAGCCCCCGACACACCACAGTAAGACATGGATCGAGCATGATAGTTCAAGGGTGGTGCCAGAATAGCTTGGCGCCCATAGGCGCCAAGCCTATTCTGGCACCATCCTTGAACTATCATGCTCGATCTGTCTCTAGAATTGTAATACTGTCCTTCAGAGGGCAACTTTAAAATTTGGGGATTTCGGGCCTGGGGCAGAATGTGTTAATACTGTTAATACTGTACTGGGATGCAAGGGCATTTGGAGTTTTACTGAATTGTCTTTGTTACCCGGCTTGCCTTGAGAGTTGCATTTTGGACCCGCCTCCCGGCCCACACGACGGGACCCCCTTCCCATACTCCTCCCATCCCCCAATCCGCACTCCACTCCATGGAACCTTGTTTTGTATAAATGTCACATCTTCTCTATCTGTTGCAGATGTCCGCAACATCACACTGCGATTCCCAAGGACGAAAGTACCGGCCAAGGAGACCACCTACGAGTGTTTCATGTTTGACATCCCCGCCGACGAACCCTATCACCTCATCGCCTATACGCCCTATATTGACAACCCCAACGTCATGCATCACATCGTCATCTTCGCCTGCAACGGCTCGGGTAAGACGCAAGGTGGTTGTACATGTATTTTGTCCTCGACAGTAACTGTCAGGACCGAAACGAAACGAAGCTGATTGGTATTTCTCAGTCTCTCTAATATGTCAGCAAGCCGTGAGATCCGAAATCTCATACCAGCAAACACACCGATTTCATTTGTAATCACCATAACCTGCTTCGCTGATATTCCAGGGACGCTGCCTGACGCTCCATCCGAGTGCAACATGGCGGGTATGGGATGCAGCGTGGCCATCGGGGTGTGGACGCTAGGCATGACAGGAGACTGTATCCACCCGGACGCCGGCTTCAGGATCGGGAAGGGGGCTGCGAGCAGGTTGGCCTTGCAGGTAATAGATGATTTCCGGAAACCAGTGAGCAGGGGTCAGTTGCTTGCGTAGTGACTGGCGCAGGACTAAGCTCGCTCAAGCAACTGACCCTAGGTCTAAACTGCACCTGCTAAGACGAAAACAGTGGATTAAAAGCTTAAACGTCTACTGACATCACGAAGGTGATTACAAAGTGTCTTAGTAACAAATTTTATTAATTAATTATCTGTCAGTCTGTCTGTTCGTCCATTTGTTTGCTCGTTCGTTCGTTTGATAGTTCCACTGGACCAACAAAGGCCTGGTGGACCACTGGTACGACTCGTCAGGCGTCACGCTCTACTACACACCGCGGCTCAGGACGTACGACGCAGGCATCCTGATCACCGGTCAGATGGCTCTGAGTGTCCCGCCTGGTCAGCCAAGCGTAACTGCTGTTAGTACTTGCACGTCTTCGTGCACGCAGCGGTTCTTCAACGGTTCATTGAACATCATCGCCGGGCTCAACCACATGCATTACCTGGGTGAGACGTCGGCACCATTGTATGCATGAACGTGGACTGGAACGGTCGGCCCGGTCTGAGCCGCAAGTCTTAGCTTGCTATTGTGACATTGGGCTAAGACCGTCTGGTTTCGACCAGGCTGATCGTTTCAGACCATGATCATGCGTACCACGCCACATCTTATTCCGGCTGTGACGCTCCAGGGTCTAGAATTCACAAGCTACGCAAAATCCGTATTCGCCCTACAAGCGCCCGTTAACTGAACTGAAGAGTGGACCTGCCTCCTCTTAACCCGGCATTTACCCCGCCACTCACACCCACCCTCAACGCCCTGCAGCAAGAGATGGATTGACCACGATAATTCAAGGGTAGTGCCAGATGAGCTTGGCGCCTTCAGGCATCCTGATCACCACAAACCAAGGGGTGGTTTGTTGTACAATTCTGCCAGCGCTAGCCTCACCTATCTGGTTTGTGAGTATCCTGATCACCGCCTTGGCGCCTTCAGGCGCCAAGCTCTTCTGGCACTACCCTTGAATTATCATGGTCAGTCCTTATCCTGCAACTGGTAAGTAGTCATTCGGTAACACCTTCAAAATTTGGGAAATTCGGTTGTGGGGTTAAATGGGTTAATTGTCTCTGTCTCTGTAAGTATAAGCCCTTTGATTGCGCGATTTACTAAGAAAATTGCGCAAACATAGGTCTTACTTACAGAGATAAAGCAACCCAAAAACAAAACAAAACCCAAAAAAATTTTTAGACTCTGGCGGTAATTAAACCCAACGCACATGAGGTCATCCGGCCACTGCTTACTAGGATAGCTGAGAGGAAGGGGCAGGGGGTAACCCAGTGCGCAAAGGTCATCGGGTCCACGACGGCCGCAGTGGGCCCGCGCAGGACTGTGCGCAGGCCCACAGCGGCCGTCGTAGGGCCGAAGACATTTTGCTACTGGGGTATGCCTTTAAATCGTGATTCGGGATTAGCGTTTTTTAGGTTTTCGTGATTGCAGGGGTTTTTTTCATCCTCGTGATCCGTGAAAGAAGTGGTCGGCGTGAAACGTGAAAGCACAAATTCGATGTCCGTGATCCGTAAAAACGCAATGGTTATTTTGGGAAACGTGAAAGTCCGTTGAGTTGTCGTAGTCTCATAAATCTTGCGCCCCTCTCCTACCCTCGTAATTTGAATTTCTGGCGAGTTGAGGTATGCTGTTGAGAAAGCAGTGCACCAGCATCACAACCCCCCCCCCTCCCGTCCCGCCCCCCCCCCCCCACCTTCCCTCCCCCCTCCTACACTCCTACACACACGCGCGCGCACACACACACACACACACACACACACACACCATCACACACACACACACACACACACACACACACACACACACACACACACACACACACACACACACACACACACACACACACACACACGGACTTTTCGGGTAGTGAAAGAAGTTATGAAAACAGTACATTATCGCTTCATCGTCCCTTTCCATCGTAAAGCGTCAATGCTTATTTCGTTTTGTTTTTTTGTTGTTAAAAATGACCAAAATAAAAACCATAAAAAAACGTGAATTCGTGATAGTAAAAAAACGTGAATTCGTGATTCCCCCCCCCCCTCCCCCCGCCCCGCAGCCTCCCCCACCCATGATACCTGTGAACTCATTCAAGGCGCCCAGCATCAACAGCTGCGGAAATGTCTTATAGGCGTTCCCGCCGGCCACGCTATCGGACACCTTCGCAGCTGTTGATGGGTGCCACTTTTAATGAGTAAAATACACTTGCCATTTTGCCTTCTTGGTGTTTTAGGTATCCGTGGTAAAGTTGAACAGATCCGGAACGGTGACGTGATCAGGAATGTGACCAATGACGAACCGTACAGCTACGATAATCCCCAAATGTGGCGGTGAGTCCCTGACGACAAAATAAAAATACAACCTTTGAGTACTCTGTCTTATTTGGCCTCATCTCACCTGCGTATTTTTCGCTTGGCACAGATTTCGTACAAACATATTATTGACTGATTGATTGATTGATTGATTGATTGATTGATTGATTGATTGATTGATTGATTGATTGACTGACTGACTGACTGACTGACTGATCGGTCAATCGATCGATCGATCGATTGATTGATTCATTGATTCATTCATTCATTCATTCATTCATTCTTTCGTTGTTTGTTTGAATGATTGATCGATCAATCGGTCGGTCGGTCGCCGGCAACGCTATACGACACTTCCGTAGCTATTCCTTGAATGAGTGCCAGTGCTGCAGCACTACCGGTGGTTACACGCACGAGGGTGTTAAATATTTGGTGCGTTCAATTGCCAGATACCCTGACCCTGTGGTGGTGAAACCAGGCGACGAACTGAAGACGACTTGCGAATTCTCATCCCTATCCAAAAACAGAACCACGTTTTACGGGCCAGGGTCTTTTGACGAGATGTGCTTTGGAATCCTCACTTTCTTTCCAGCCGACAACAATCTGATGAAGGTTTGAAAAGGGGAGGAGGACATGAGTTTAGTTCTTTACTGCTCACAGGAAACTAAATAATTTAATCCTTTGACCCCTTTATCGCCGAGGAAATTTTAAGAGTGCAAGAAACATAGATCCTCATGAGCCCTGCAGTTGCGGGGGCTCATGAAGATATATGCCTCTTGCTGACACCAATTTGAATCCATGTTCCTGGGAAACCTAGAACATTTTGGTGTTGAATTAACAAAGAATGAGGAAACGCAGTCTGCGTCAACTGGCACTGAACGGGTTAACGTGTGGGTTTCTGTTGGCATTTTCCTAATCTCCCACGCAGACCCGAATGGGTCTGCTATGACTAAGTTGCATAATAACTCCCACTCTCTATGCTGGAGGTTTCCTCGTGCTATTTTTAAAACAAATCGCCAAAATACGTCACTTCCCGTGGGGTGTGCGGGGAAAAAAAGATTAGCTTTGATTAATAGGTCATAGTAAATATTATAACTTATTGGTAGCAGGGGTTTGCTACACGGACCCTTGTAGGCCTTCGGGAGGTCAAAGGAACCGTTGTACCCCTCAGGCCTTCGGCCTTCGTGGTACAATGGTTCCTTGACCTCCCTCATGCCTACAAGGGTCCGTGCGGCAAGCCCCTGCTAACAATAACGTATTTGTTTTCATTCCTCCACTATTTTCGTAAAAGAAATCAAGACCAAATCTTCCGACCTGGATCACGCCAAACATGACTGATGTCAAAGGAACTTATGTACATTTATACATAATAGACTTATGACGTAATTTCAAATCGTTCATGACATTTCCGTCTCCAATAGTGTGCCTGATGTTTCGAACAACACTAAGTAACTTTGTACTTTATAATATTTTGGTGATCTTTTATAGAACAAAACTGGCATTCAAGACGCATCAGAAAGAGGGCTACAAAATGTGAACCATTTGTCGCTACAAGGGTTTTTGTAGCTCGGTCACGTGGTACGGTTTGCGCTAGAGGGATTGGTCGTGATGTAGTAGGGATGAAAGCAAATTATATTAAATTGTTTCCTCCCTACGTCACACGACCAGTCACTTTAGCGCAAACAGTACCATGTGACCGGGATATAAAAACCGCTGTAGCGAAAAATGGCGGACGTTTTGTAGCCCTCTCGATGACGCATCTTGGATGCCAGTTTTGCTCTATAAAAGATCGCCAAACGTTCTAAAGTACAAAGTTACTTAGTGTTGTTCGAAACAACAAGCACACTCAGTACTGGAGACGGCAACGTCATGACATATTTTAAATTACGTCATATGTCTATTATGTATAAATGTATATTCCTTTGACGTCAGTCATGTCTGGCGTGATCCAGATCGCAAAATGTCTTCATGATTTCTTTTACGAAAATAGTGGAGGAATGAAAACAAATACGTTATTGGTCGGAGGGGTTCGCTGCACGGACCCTTGTAGGCCTTCGCGAGGTCAAAGGAATCATTGTACCCCTCAGGCCTTCGGGTACAATGATTCCTTTGACCTCCCTCAGGCCTACAAAGGTCCGTGTAGCGAACCCCTCCGACCAATAACTTATAATATTGAGCAACATTTTACTTGATATAGTGCCGATAACAGGCAGATGTGATTACGAGACCCGAATCAAAATGTCCGAGTCGTAAGACGAAGACATTTTGATCGGGTCAAGTAATCACATCTGTCTATTTATCGGCACTATATCAAGCAAAATGTTGCTCAATATAATGTATGTACCCAGTCCAATACAAAACATTACCAGAGTCCTTCCGATTACCCCCATTGGTGCTGAAATGGACAATTTCACTATTTTTGGACATAAAACTTCCGCCCAGCTTGACACTACTAACCGAAATGTACTTAGCGCAAATCCACCCAGGCGTACATCTACCCAATGCAAATGTGTTCCTCTGATTTTCCATTTATGTTTAGAACTAAATAAACTCAGCGTGAATTTTCACAGCATGATTCCATCTAGCATAAATCGACAAAGGCTTGAATTTACTCAAATAAAAGTATCTCAATGGAATAGCGACAGCACACATTTACACTGGGTAGATTTACGCCCAAGGTCATTCAGGCTGTGTAGACTTTCGATGGATATTTTCACGTTTTTTTTATTTGCGCTAAATCAAAACGAATTTTACCACTTCAGCGCCACTGATATTGGCACTGTGTGTACTACACTACTAGAAAAATCACGTCACCACAAAACTCTTTAACGTCACAATCTATGGCCCGCATAGTCTGGAGTTCACGTCAGACTTTTCTGAAATGTTGCAAAGGAGGTGACATGACGTAAAGTTTACACGCACATAGGCTGAAGGGAACTTTACCGTCCAACGCCAAATGTATTCTTCAAACATACAGAATCCAGCAAATCTGACACTGCTGTACATGTTTCATCGCGCAAATTCCCTCTCGCCGCACGCCGCCTCCGATTTTGAAGAAAACAAGCGGATAAGCTGCCTTAGGTGAGACCACAGACATTTGATTAATAACTATGTCTATTTATGAACCTGGGTGTGATGCTTCTGATGTGTATTTGTCTCTGTCCAAATGGTGACCTGTTGTGTGCCACGTATTGGACTGTCGATTAACTCAGCGCGGAGATTTCGTTTGACTGTGTAGACACTGATCAGTGCTTTCTATAATCGTGCGTGTTGTTGAGCTAAGTCTACTTGTAATTATAACACGGATAATGACGGAAAATGCCAGCAGGTTTGTTTATTTAGTCCTTTTCTAAGGTTACTCACAAACCAGATAGGTGAGGCTAGCGCTGGCAGAATTGTCAGTACTCAAACCAAGGGGAATCACAGCGCTGGACAGACAACAGTTAGATCCCCTGCCCCCGCCTATCAGGCACCCAATCGCCAGCCCACAGAGAAATACGCAGGTATAGAATAAGACAATCATTTCCATTCCTAAAAGAATGGATCAGGTCTCTTATATAACCCATGTCTTTCTCCGGAACTTAGGAAGTAGGCAGGAGACACATACATACACAAACATGAAGGTGCGCTACTAAGGTTTTCTAAGGTTGTCACTATCACTAGCGGACATCAATGTCGTCAATCTCAATAGCTTGGCGATTCGATTCGTGTGTTCGCTGCTGTCTATTCTCTGTTTATGTGTGTGTATGGGCCGGAAGAAATTTCGAGCGTACGTACACACTAAGAAGTATTTCATTACTAGTGAGCATAAGGAGCTTGCTAATGTGACAGTATGCGCATGTTTAGCGTTTTTGCATTGCGGACTGCAGCAAGCATCAAGATTGAGTCTTTCTGGTCTGCAAGGGATTATGGGAAGGAAAGTATATCAAGCAAATTCATGAATATTAATTTGCTTGTTATGCAGTATATCAGTACATGTGTCAAAGAAGGGGGAATTTGATGGAGTGGGTACATACATGGATATTTTACTTCTTGCATGACCGGGATTTTCCATAGCCTGTGTCCAGCTCTGAAGTGCCTATGGCAGGGACCAATTTGTGTCCATGTTTCTTGGACGGTGTTGGCTTTTGGTCGTTGAATAAACCAAGATTTCAGACACAAAAATGTAGGTACATCGTACGTACAGTGACAGGGAAGGGGTTACAAGACACTCGCAAAACAGTTAAAGTACACTATATTTTGTGATTATCCTTTGAAATCGTGTATCTTTATTCGTTAGTGGTTTCTTTGCATTTATGCGCTGGGGAATGAGTTGGGTTTATTTTTTGTGCCGGACAATTGTACAGTGTAAAAAAGAGATAGTGTTTTCATCCCTACGTCACACGACCAATCACTTTAGCGCAAATCGTACCATGTGACCTCGCTACAAAAACCCATGTAGCGACTAATGGCGGACTTTTTGTAGCCCTCTTTCTGACGCGTCTTGGATACCGGTTTTCACCACTGAACACGTAGTTCAAAAGTACAAAGTTGTTCGAAACAACAGTAACACTACTGGCGACGGCGACGTCATGAAAGATTTCGAATTACGCCATAAGTCGATTCATTGATGTCTACTTTCCTTTGACGTCAGTCTTGTCTGGCGTCAGTGATCCAGGTCGGAAGATTTCTTCTTGATTTATTTTACGAAAATAGTGGAGGGATGAAAACAAATACGTTACTGGTCAGGTAGCAAGGGCTTGCTGCACGGACCCTTGTAGCCGGCCTTTTGGGAAGTCAAAGGAACCATTGAACCCCGAAGGCCTTCGTCCTTCGGAGTACAATGGTTCCTTTGACTTAACGATGGCCTACAAGGGTCCGTGTAGCAAACCCCTGCTACCAATAGGCCCTAACTGTCTCATACCAAGGACCATTTCTTTGGAATAAACTCCCACAGTCTCTCAGATATGTTGAATCAGCCAATAGTTTCCGGTAGTCTTTAAAGACACATTTATTCCTTTAAACGTGCATTCACCGTTATAATTATTTTATTTCTGTTTTTGTTGTTGCTGCCAGTGAGAGCTGCCTAATGTATCCATTATTAGTTGTATGGTACACGTATATATTTGGTGTGTGTGAGCATTTCTTGTTGGTGTGTTTACTCTGCTAAGTTTATTTTTCCTGTATATCTCGTTGCGTGAGTGTGTATGTTAGGGCATATATATGTGCTGTAGGATGCAAGGTGTGTGTATTAGTCCATAAGCTAGCAAGGTCTACCGTGCACCCCTCCCCCCCCCCCCAGTACTCAATAAGATGGGTTTCAAAGTGTTCCTTAGTATGTCCTGAGATGTTTAAGCCATGTTCCCCGAAATCCTTAGAAACACACCAGAGATATAGCCGATGGCGCAAGGGTACCCCCATTCACGCTCTTCGCAGGTGCTAAAATGAGGTTGAGAAACATTTTCCTCTAAATAAATCAGAATTCATTCCAGAAGCCCAAATCAGGCAATACTATGTTTAGGCACACCTTCTGCATCCTCTGCAAAAAACAGAATGAAAAAATATTGAATCTCTGGCTCACAGTAAAGGTAATTGTGCACCCAGTAAACGGCCATTTCCGCGAAATCGCAAAAAAGACAAAAATAATGTGTCAGATGCCTTCAGACATTTTCTATAGCACTGACAGTCCTTTTTCAGGTTTACATCATTAACACAGGATATCACAATTTTTATAAACTTGACTAGGTGATGCTGTAATCACTGTGAGTGCCACAGTGGTTGATTTTGTATCCCTACCCCCAAGTTGTAAAAATACACAAAATTAATTAGAAAAAAATTACTTAAGTTATTCCGTTTCATTTTGACCTCTCTTTACATATTAAGTTTCAATAATGTGAGCATAAAGTGCAAGAAAATAAGGAAAGTCGGCATCCTTTACGGTACATTCGTGGTGAATGATAGCTTTTTCCCATTTAAAATTGCTGAATTGGAAACAAACGTTGTTTCTGATGCCCTCAGAAATTTTGTATACAACTGATAGGTCTTTGTTAGATTTTATTGGTTAGGATAGAGTACCACAGTTACTCCCAACCTGATTTTATGATGCTGTGATGCATTTAGGGGCCACAGTGGCTGAATCTGCTGCCCTACCCCCATTTTACCAGTACGCAAAGGAACGAAAAATGATCATAACAATTGCTTATGTCATGCTCCTCTGTTTAAATATTTTTGTTGTCAGTTTTCTTAACAAAATATGCATACTGAGCATAAACATTTGTGACCATTTCATTAATTTCAATGTGACCCATCAATTTAATTGTAATTCTTTTTATTTAAGGCATGCTTAACAGGGGCTGCCGCTGAAGCTTCTACCGTCTGCACATTCAGCAGTTTTGTCAAACTCGGGGAAGGTGTACCTCAGAGAGATGTTGTGTCTGATGCTGTTTTTGGTCTACATTAATGACATCAGTACAACAGTACCAAGGTTTGTCTCGAACATCCTCCATGCGGATGACTTTGCAGTGTGGAGCGCAGCAGAACATAAAGAAAGAAATAGCATCCTGCAGAATCCAGGATGCTGCCAACAGAGTCAGCAGCTGGACTGAAAGAGGCCACTCAAACTGAGCTAGACCATCTCTTTCAATCAGACGGAAGAGGTCACCTCAAAACTGGAGACTTTCCAATACCAAAGACAGACAGGCCAACTTTACTGGCAACAAATAAATTACTGGATTCACGTGGAGGCCTCACATCGAAGCCATGGAAGCTAGAGCTGCAAAAAAAAAGTCTCTGATGAAGAAACTGGTGGGGCCACATTGGCGCAAATTACAGCATCCGGGCACAAGCAAACACCTGCTCGGTCAGACCAGTAGTGCGGTACCAAGATACATCGACAACATGAAACGCTGCCTGCAAAAAACCCAAAAAGCCAGGCTTGACAAGATGCAGAACATGGGTCATTCTCATGATGCAGTGACATTCTTAGAGCCATCTGGAGAATCCCAATTTAGGAAATGGAGGACATTGGAGCCACTGGAAAGCAGAACAGCATACACGATGAAGAGACTTACTAAACACCGACAGCATGGGAGACTACAGGAGCAGACCAAGAACCGTCAGAAACGCCCACATCTGAACCGTCAACTGAAGGTCCTGCAAAGGGCTAACACTGACGTCCTGGAACCAAGCCCAAAGATGTGTGAACAGTTCCCTTCAGATACCTGGACATCTCGAAAGAGCCTTCAAGACAACATAAACAATGTTCCAGGACTCTTTGCCAAAGGTCGCGGCACAGTACAAAGCCATTTTGATGGAGGTTATGCACAAGCGCTACCCTCACAGCAGCTGTGATACCACACAAGATGCCGTGCGGAATAAAGGAAGTGGCGTGTACATCTGTTGTGCAGACCGCACTACTACCTCCCTCTCCTTACCAGCTGGCGGCAGCAGCTCCAACTATCGTACAGATCTGCAGGTGCTCAACACAGCAGCAGAGCACTAGCTATGGAAAGGCAGCAGCTTGATCTGCTGATCTCACCAGGCAGCTTCAAGATAGACTGGATGCCCTGTCCACAAAATAGTGCTGCAGTGGATTCCAGTGCATTCTGGACTAGCTGGGAACTAATGGAGAGGCTGACAGCCTGGCCAAAGCAGGCGCCAGACTACCTCAAGATCACAACCTCTTGTAAATAAAACAAGACACTACAGCAACAAAGTAATTGGCACCAGCAGAATGGCGGCTGCAGCCCATGGGCAGAAGACATCAACAAGCTGAACAGGGAGAGCCAGGCCACCATCTTTCATCTACGCACTGATTACTCTGGACTGGGTCCGTACAGAAAAGCAGGGACGAAGTTCACAAACTTTTCATGAACGTTTCACAAACCCAAATTGAAGCCTGAAGGTTTACACACTTTAATTAGATCACTCTGTATCAGCAATTATTTGAAGCTTTCGTGCCTAATGCATGAAGAGATACCAAAATAAAAGAACGCTTAGCGAATGGCGGAGCTCGGTAGAAGCGTAAACAACCAATCAAAATGTTCGGCAGAAAGGCCATGCAGTCACTTTATGATCAGAGCTAAATATAGATCACTTTCAACAAGCGTCAGCATGATCGTTCGCAATGGAATAGTCACAAATTGGGGGAGAAAAAAAAAAAAAAAGAAGTAGACAAAAGTTTGCCAGCGCGTTGTCATTTTTTACAAACTTTCACAGACTTTAAGGAAAAGGACTAAAATTGACAGACTTTCCAGGGCCCTGAAAAAGTCTTGTCATTTTTTAACAACTTTCACAAATGTTCACAGACTGTAAGGATCCTGCTGGACTCACCTCGTGAGACTGGGTCATGCGGAAACAGCCCTATGCGAATTTGGCGTAGAAAATCAGTCTCCTTAGCACATTCTCCAAACATGTCCATGCAGACAAGCAGTCTGCTGGCAGTTCTGACCAGAAGACACGCCCCTGTACACCAAACTCTGAAAACATGCTGCCTAGCTCTTGACAGCTCACTTGTTGGCAGCCAGAACAATATAAGATTTAAAGACGGCCATAAAAAATTGAACGTTGCAGAAGGTGGACGTGGAGATCTCGTGGTGGACATGTGGAAACTAAGTATTTTGATAACATTGTTTTGGCTATTAGGAACCATGAAACTTTATTACGCATATTCATATTTACACATTTCTAGACGAAAATAAATGAAAGGAAAAGGGGAGACCTTACTAGACCTGCCTTACGCTAGGTAAAATATCACCTAAAAGACCAGCCAGTTAAAAATAGTTACAATTAAATTGATGGGTCACATTGAAAATAATGAAATGATTCACAAATTGTTATGATCAATATGCATACTTAAAAAAAAACTGGCAACAAAAAATATTTAAACAGAGGAGCAATTTTTATGATTATTTTGCGTTACTTTGTGTACTGGTAAAATGGGGGTAGGACAGCAGATTCAGCCACTGTGGCCCCTAACTGCATCACAGCATCACAAAATCAGGTTGGAAGTAACTGTGGTACTCTATCCTAACCAATAAAACCTAACAAAGACCTATCAGTTGTATACAGAATTTCTGAGGGCATCAGAAACAACGTACGTTTCCCAATTCAGCAATTTTAAATGGGAAAAAGCTATCATTCTCCACGAATGTACCGTAAAGGATGCTGACTTTCCTTATTTTCTTGCACTTTATGCTCACATTAATGAAACTTAATAGGTAAAGAGAGGTCAAAATGAAATGGAATAACTTAAGTAATTTTTTTCTAATTAATTTTGTGTATTTTTACAACTTGGGGGTAGGGATACAAAATCAACCACTGTGGCACTCACAGTGATCACAGCATCACCTAATCAAGTTTATAATAATTGTGACATCCTGTTTTAATGATGTAAGCCTGGAAATGGACTGCCAGCGCTATAGAAAATGTCTGAAGGCATCTGACACATTATTTTTGTCTTTTTTTGCGATTTCGCGGAAATGGCCGTTTGCTGAGTGCACAAATACCTTCACTGTGATCCAGAGATTTAATATTGTTTCATTCTGTCTTTTGCAGAGGATGAAGAAGGTGTGCGGCCTGAACATAGTATTGCCTGATTTGGGCTTCTGGAATGAATTCTGATTTATTTAGAGGAAGTGATGAAGTCAGCTTCCCGAGCCCTATTGCCGTATAATGGCAATAGGGCTCGGGAAGCTGACTTCATCACGCCAGTCGTGGCGGCCATCTTGTGAGGATACGGGACTAAGCGCTCATAGTCGCTGTTTTTGTAATGTCAGGAAAGTTCTGACGTACTATAAGCAATAGCAGTCTTGACATCACTGTAGAAAACCGCTCACCAGAATCTGTTTTTGTTTGTTTCCAAAGAGGAAGAAATTGAATGAAGAAAAACGTGTTGAAACACAATTTCGCTACTATCTCATGAATATGGTATCCTCATAAGATGGCGGCTGATGCGCCGACGCTGCTAGACAACGCGGGAAACTTGCCAGAATGTCTATTTGTGTGAAAAGCGAGATTTTCATTGTATACCAATGACAATCTCGTTTTTATCAGAAATGGGCATACCAGGTTTTGCCATACGAGTCATAACGGCAGAAAACGCGTTCTCTCTGCCTGCAACAATTTGCTGTTACAACGGGTTTGCAATGTTGTCTTTCCACAACTAAGACTTCTCCACCTTTCTTGTTCACAGTCCATGTAAGTGCACACTTCTCTCCCTTGACAGTGCCTTTTCCTACTCACTTGGTAGTTTTTTCTAAATTACAGGCACTGGCAGTCAACCCTTTCGGTCTGCTTTTTTAACACATTTTCGACTGCAAATCCTTCCCCCTTTTTAGTAGGTTCTCTCTTAGGGTGCATGGAGATTTGGCTCTAGGTGGAGGCATGGAATGTATGCCCCTGCAGAAACCACAGTAAAATGTGGTCTTCTTTGCAGGTAAGCAGAAGTTCCTTCTTCCTCCAGTATTGCCGATGGTGTGCTGAAGAGGTCGCCAAGACTGAAACAGCTGTCCACACCGGTTAAATATCTGGACCCCCTTGGGGGGACCTAGATTTAAATTTCCATGCACTGAGTGGCTGGAACAGTGGATATGTGATACGCCCCCCTTCGGGGGGGCTTCCATATGCATTGCTTTCAGTCACTTTCTTAGCGCCCCTCTCTTTCCTATCTCTTTTTTTTTTTTTGTGTGTGTGCTTTGGCCACAGTAGATCTATGATCACTGGTCGATCATGCACACTTCTCTCCCTTGACAGTGCCTTTTCCTACTCACTTGGTAGTTTTTTCATGTCAGTGGCCACACGTAATTTAAAGGGTTTCTACTGCTCAGTGTGTGCACCGGAAGAACTCTTTTACGTACAAAGGAGAAAAGAACAGAAAAGTCGTTTATTTTATGACGTCAAACTTCATCATTAAAAAAGAGTTAGGTTAATCTTTTTTTGCGCAGTATTATTGTAAAACGTGCCAACAACATATATACAGGACATAGTTTGAATTGTTGACCCTTTATTGCCTGGAGGAAGTAGAAATAAAGAAGAGACTGATACTGTGAAAACCCGTTTAACCCTTTTAGCCCCGGAACCCTGCAGCAGGAGATGGATTGATCATGATAATTCAAGGGTAGTGCCAGATGAGCTTGGCGCCTTCAGGCGCCAAGCTCATCTGGCACTACCCTTGAATTATCATGATCAATCCATCTCCTACACCTAGTACATAGTCGTTAGGCAAGACCTCCAAAATGTGAGAAATGGGACCTTGGGGCTAAAAGGGTTAAGGACCTCAGTCCGTGGCTGCAGCCAGACTGGTGTGCTTCTGCTGGGGAAAAAAATGGCTTCTGTCTTTTTTTCAGAGCTCGTGCACGCAGTGGAGAGATCTAGACATCTGCGAGTTTGATTACCATGACGACGATCACTGTGAGATTGGAGAGTTCTTGAACGCAACTAGTCCCACCATGCAGCTTCTGCTCAGCAAGGTTAGTCGGCCTAAAAATATTTACAAAGGTTAAGCACAACACAGTTTATTGCACTATGATTTTTTTGTTGTTGAAAATTGACTCGCGTACAGACACAAGTGGACTACACTGATGCACGTGTGCCTTGTTCGATGTGGCAAGGTATCTGTTTGTCAATTTAAAAAGTGTAACCCTCTGCGTGTCGGTAGCGGTTTTTTTCCTACAGGAATCATCGCGATAAAAACCGCTACCGACACGTATGAATCATCGCGACAAAAAAAAAAACACGCTACCGACACGCAAAGGGTTAATAAATTTGGTTGTACTTGTTTGTTTGTTTTTTCTAAGCGCGTTCCTCTCTTTGTTGGGGACATCTTTGCATCACTGAATCGAAAGGTTTCAAACTAGTCAGTGTAGCGTACATGAACCTCCTCAAAAAGTATTTAAACTTGAAAGTGAATCACGCGGCTCCTGCCAATCGAGTGACATGAGAACAACACTGATTTGTTAGGTGATGGGATCCTGTCGGTACGGAGCCTGCCAAATCGAGTGTCCTGCCGCCATTGCTGAGGCGAGACAGTTATCTCCCTGCCTGCGGGGGCAGGTAAGTCCTATTTCAGTTTGATAATGGTTGTCCGGGTTGGATGTCAGAAAGGTGGTTTGGGGGGGAGGGGTGGGTTGGGGGTGAGGATGGGGGTGGGGGGGGGGGGTCTATATTAGACATGAAACACTCAGACAAGTAACTGGACTACATGAAACATATAACACCCTGACATGAGATGTAGTACTGTCTATACTTACCACTGCAAACTTCAAAAACATCCAACAATAGTGGGGGTGGGGGGGGGGGGGCTGCTGAAGGAGGATGAAGGGAGGAAAACAAGGTATGAGGAGACGGGGAAGAATTAGGGACTGGAAGGTGAGGGGTACCTAGAGAGCCGAAGAAAACACAGCCGGCAGCTTCTGTAAACTGCCTTCTAAACTGAGTAGCATTACAAACAATAAATGAAGCCATCCGGCCGACGTCGGCCGCTGTTGGCCCGCGCACAAGAGCGGACCAACAGCGGCCGACCGTTCGGCTCGAAAGTTGAAGCTTGCACTCACTGGGCATTTTTTTAAAACTCACTGCGCCCCAGATACGAAATATCCTAGTTCAGTTTTATCCTCAGTAGTGCTGTCCGAGCCCTTTCAGTGTCATAAGCGTGCGATGATGTGCTCTGTGGGCCGATCATAGAGTTTCATTGCTGAGGCCGACTGATGTTTGCGTGAATCAGTGACTGAGTGAGAGTGCGTATGTGCATGGAATCATGTGGCCGGCCTACAGAGAACTTTGCCCAACCCTTGTGCTATATCCTTTTGGCTGTTGGTGGTGCTTGGTCGAGCTGACTCCATGAGTCTCCTCCCCCGGCAGGGCGCCGGCGCCCCCAACGGTTGAGAGAATAGTGTATATCAGTATTAGCCTAATCTTATGATATATATTAACCAGTTTTACACTCAACTGTGATCACTAAATTAGTGACAGTTACTCTAAGATATTATGTTTTTCATTTTAAACGATATACCTTTAATTAATTTAGATTTCCTAGATTAATAGGCGTGTGGTGTGTGTGTGTGTGGGAGATGAGCGTGGGTGTGTACGGTACGCATTGGTTTGTGATATTAGTTGTTTAGTTTTAAAGTTTTTACAGTGTGTGTAGAGCATTGGATTTGTGTGATAGAGTATTAATTATTTTTTATTGTTGACTGTGATGTTTGTAATTGTAACGACACCAACACACATTCCTACTATGCTTTATGTTCTTAAGGCAAATGGCAATAAACAGTATCTATCTATCTATGTATACCCACAGTTTGGAGTTGTCCGCTGAGGACTGCATTACCACTATGATGCAGAATGAGGCAGATCGACCATGATAGTTCAAGGGTGGTGCCAGAATAGCTTGGCGCCTGTAGGCGCCAAGCTATTCTGGCACCACCCTTGAACTATCATGGCCGAACCATATCTTGCTGTGGTGTGTCGGTGGCTGAGTGAGTTAACTTTTGAATAAAGGAACCGTTGACAACAATAAAAGCGCAACGTGGCTGTGCTTTGTTTTTCGCTATAGCAATAATGATCTGGAACTGTAATTTCGTTCCAGACGTGGGAATACCTCAAAGATAGGACTGTCAATCAGGCCAGACACGTTGATCCCCAAATTCTCCAATTAATCGCTGCCATGGACTCATGTGACCGCCAGACCGACCAATCAGCGACGCCCGCGCCCGTGACAGCCTCTGCTGCACAGGGCAGTCCTTGTCAGCACATGAACCACGCATCTACTGGAGGCATGTTGTTCTTGCTGCTGTTGTTGTTAATGTCCATACAGCAGGAGATGGATTGACCATGACACTTCAAGGGTAGTGTCAGATTAGCTTGGCGCCTGCAGGGCGACAAGCTAATCTGGTACTACCCTTGAATTATCATGGGGTCAATCCACCTCCTGCAACTGGTACATAGTCTTTAAGTAACACTTCCAAAATTTGGGGAAATGAACCTGTGGGGCTAAAAGGGTTAAAAGTAAGTCTGCATGTCCCAACTTTCAGAGGTGTCAGTCACTCGACCGAAAACTACACTACCGGTCCAAGAGATGGATCGACCATGACTTTGCCAAGATTCTTCAAGGGTGGTGCCAGAAGACCTATCACCTTCCCCAGTAAGCAAAGGTTTTTGGGCCGACGTCGTCCGCAGTGGGCCTGCGTAACGACTGAGGGCGGGCCTACCGTGGTCATCACTCGTCGGTTCGACTGAAGAAGTTTCTGGGTTGTATCGGCCAATAAGTTCTCGACTGTGATAATTCAAGGGTGGTACCAGAATAGGTTGGTGCCTGCGAGGCTGCTGATGTCCGTGTTGCCGATCAGTATAGCTTATCATTGTATGTTACAAGGGGCGCTCGATATGCTTCTGCCGGATGAGCTTTCTCGAAGGAGTCTGTCTTTAAATGTCGTGTCTCAAGTTAGTAATCATCAGGATTACATCACTTACCGTCCAAAGCACCAAATGCTCACGTCATGCTGGTGTTTAGATAGCGCCTTCCAAAGTATATGGGTCATTCTCCAGAACTGGGTACCACAGGGCTCGTCATTTTTGGGCCAATTTTGTTGTTGTTGCACAAATCCTACTTAGTATTGATGTTAGAGATAGTAAACATAACATGGAATAAAGTTTAGCTTTATCAACAATCTGTTGCAGTGCATGCCCCGAGTTCCCTTCAGACCCTGGACGCGGCTGGAACCTTCCTGCAGCTGGCTAGAGAACTAGGCAGTAAACCTCTACTGCAGAACATCATCTTTAACGTGAACAATTAGACTGTAAACCCCTATTGCGGAATAACATTTTTAACGTGAACAATTACACTGTAAACCTCTACCAATGCGCAAAAGGCCACCGTTGGCCCGCGCACAATCGTGCGCGGGCTAATGTCAGCTGACGTCGACCCGATGGCTTTTGCGCACTGGGCTACTGCAGAACATCACCTTTAACGTGAACAATTACAGTGTAAACCTGTGCAGCAGAGCATCATCCTTAACGTGAACAGTTAGTAAACCTCTACTGCAAAACGTCGTCTTTAACGTGAATAATTAGACTGTAAACTTCTTTTGCTGAATATCACCTTTTAAAGCAAACAATTACACTGTAAACCTGTACTGCAGTGCATCATCTTTAACGTGAACAACTTAGCAAACCTCTACTGCAGAACGCCGTCTATAGTGTGAACAGTTAGACTGTAAACCTTTAACGTGACAAGATATTAGACTGTACACTTCTACTGCAGGACATCTTTAACGTGAACAATTAGATGGTAAAACCTCTACTGCAGATTGTCATATGTATGTAAACAATTACACTGCAAACCTATCTGCGTACGTTTAGACAATAGACATAAAGATTATGGTGTGAGGCAGAAGATATCGAGCTCCAATGTTTTATTACTTGTTCCGACGTATCACATTCATAAAATGTTATCTCATTGCTCATTTCCACTGGGTCTGGGGCTGGGGGAGGGGGGGGGGGGGGTAGTGAATAGGAACAAGTAGTATATTTTATTCCTCCCGCTTTCCGGAGAAATGTATCTTTAACAGCAAATCTAATAAAATTAATTGCAGTCATGATGATAAAAGTCAACATGAAGTTAAAAATGAACAGAAATATATAATATATTGAACACACATGCACGTACGTGCCCCCACCCCAGTGGCGGACCCGGGGGGGGGGAGCCCAGGGGGGCCTGGCCCCCCCGTCAGCCCTGACAACAAAAAAATAATTTGATGATTATTTTTGGAAGTTGTGTTTTACTATTCGATGGTTCTTCTTTTCTTGTACGGTGTATTTCACAATTATCTCCCCCCCCCCCCCCCCCGAGACACCCCTGGATCCGCACCTGCACCCGCACACACTACGCAAGTTCGGGATGGAACTCCCATCATGTTTCTTTTTCATTTTCTACAGCCGTCTGTTGATGTATTCAGTGTTCTGGGTTTTGAGTCAAGACGTTTACCCGTTCGGTGCCAAGAAATCTGAACACCACCCAACTGCAAAAACTGCAAGAGATACAGATCCTCATGAGCCCCCGCAATTGATCTATGCCTCTTGCTGACACCACTTTGAATCCATGTTCCTGGGGCATCTAGGTCTTTTTGGGGGGGTCGTAAATCAGCTGTCAAGACGTGAGAATCCGCCGTATACCGTGTAATAGGCAATGATAGCGTTTCCCTGTATTCAGTGGGTTTGAAGTACGAAGAAAGAAAGAAACAAGAATGGCAAAGCCCGTAAGACTCACATGCATGGCCAATCCACATAATTAATCCGACCTTTGTGGCCTTGACCTTCGGACAGGCCAGTGAAATAGGAAAGCCTTCAAACAAGTAAAGGGTTGGCTTTTATACCTGTGAAGTCAAGGTCTTCTCAGAACTTTTGCATTTTTCACACTTTTGTCAACCTCCCGTGATCCCTGACTTTTGAGAGTAGTGAACTAAATTAGTATGCATAGAAAGATCTCATCATCAGGTACCTTTTTGCAAAATGATGATAAAAACAAACATTCTACAATATAAGACATTTTTCACATCATTTCCCAAGCCCTTGTTACCCGTGACCTTTCTGAGTGGTCATCCAAATTAATATGCATAGGAAGGTCTTACCATCAGGTATCTCTGAATAAAGTTTGGGTTTGAAGTTGTAAATAGTATTCGAGAGAAAAAAAAACAAACAATTTTTGGCAAAATAAGGCTATTTGTGACTTATTTCCTGATCTCTTGTGATCCTTGACCTTTTCAAGGGGTCATCCAAATTGGTATGCATAGGAAGGTCTCACCACCAGGTATCTTTGTGCCAAATTTGGGTTTGAAGTCGTGAACAGTATTTGAAGAGAGCAAATTTTGTCAAAATATGGCTATGTTGACCTTGACCTTTGAGGTAGATCACTAAAATTGGTATGTTTAGAAAGGTCTTGCCACAAATATCCTTGGGCCAAGTTTGAAAAATGTGTCTTAAATAGTCTCCGACAAAATGTCAGTGTTTTAAGTTTAATATGGACGATGATGAACGAAGGGCGGATGACCATTGGCCCATTACAAGCACTCGCTTTTGCTATCGCACCAAAAACAAACTGAAAAACAAAAAGGGCAGACAATGATGTGTATTGGTGATTTTATTCCTGGGTTTTACAATGCGGTAATGCAGAGACTGACACGTACAGCAACTGATGGAAACAGACTCGGGTGTACAACAGTGTTTCTAGTACAACAATATGCGTATACGAATTATTACATCCAAGTAAATGTACACTCCCAGGTAACCACTTAGACAGCAACTGCTATCCACCTACAAAAGAGGCACATAGACGCTAGACCATCTGTCTGCAAGACGCATGGATCCTCATGAGCCCCCGCAACTGTGGGGACTCATGAGGATCTATGCCTCTTAAAGATCAAATTTACATCCGTGTCACCTCTTTCAAACCACATTCACATATTTGGATAAATGAGGTCATGGTACATTAACTGTAGCCCAGTATGCTAAGGTCCTTGGGCCCATGACAGCTGCAGTGGGGCTGCGCACGGCTGTGCGTGGGCCCACTGCGGCCATCATGGGCCCAAAGACTTTTTGCTACTGGGGATGCTGTAGGTTCCCTTAAGACGAGCACTGAACAACTACTGGTACTATGGCTACGCTACACAGATCTAACAGAGTGAAGACTTCAATGACTAATTTAAACAAGGTCTTCCATAAATGTATTGACCCTGATAATAGGAATGGAGGCGAGCGAGGTGTTGCATACTTTTGTTCCGAAAAACTGTTTGCAAGTATGCTGCAATGTGAAACAGAAAATCCTGTGTGTGTGCATGAATGCATACATGCACACATATGCGTTTTGGTATGTACTTGTGTGGACTTGAATGCTCACTGCTTGTTTGCACACGGTGTGTGAATGCTTGCATGCGTGCAAGTCTGCATGAGCAATGTTTGTGTGAGTGTACCTGTGAACACGTGTGTGTGTGTGTGTGTGTGTGTGTGTGCGCGCGCGCGCACGAGCTGCAAGAGAGTGTGCACGTCCAACTGATACACCATATAAATAACTGCAGCTTACCCGTTTTCATTTGTCTTGACAAACTTAGAGAGTTTTTTTTCAGTTTGCGTAATATCAAGCCAGCAGCAAATGCTCATGCTAACCAACTGCACACTTTCCCAACTCTCCTCATAGTTATATTTCAGCCAAAAATCACCCACTACACCCCCTGTTAACTTTGGCCACTGAAGAAAAAAATGAAAAACAAATGCAACAATTTCATCTCTCATCCATTTGCATGAATCAAAAACCAAATGGGAGCCAAGTGCTGTATACATTACATACCAAGGAAAGTCACTGTGCGCTGGACAAAGAGTTATATCCCCTACAGGGGATCTAACTCTTCGTCCAGCACACAGTGACTTCCCTTGGTATCTGATCCACCTGCAAGATGTCTTGGTTCTCAAAGAGCCCCTGCCTCTTGCTAATTAGTCAGTTGTGTCAGCTGTTGCACCTCAACCATTTCCACACCTTCAGCATAGGTAAAATATAGCTCCAGTCTCTAAAAATTGATAATTATTTGGTTGTACAATGTTAACCGTTTTTTTTTAATGTGTTCAAAATTTGGCTCGCCTGTTGTGTTCATTTTGACAAGGAGGAATACTAGCCCAAAACCCCCAATCAAACAGTCCACAACAGCGGCCATTTGCGAGCAGATACGAGACTCTGAGTACTTTACAAAGTTTGGTGTGTGGAAATGGTTGGCGTGTTAAATCAACCAGCAATGTTAGTGCAGTGAAAACACATCAAGCGCCAAGTGTACGGATTGGCCTCCTAGGGCACATATACACGCATGGAGTGGCTAGCGGGAGCAACATACAAATGGTAAACAGGTAGTCACAAGATATGCTCATTATTAATTTGGCTGCACTGAAACTTTGTTCAAACCAAAGTTATGCCCACCATTAAATAGCAGACAACACATCATATGCGCCTGCACACAATGAACAGGACAGTGGTTTGGCCTGTCCAGCACTATGGAAAACCATCAGCCCATCAAATTAATACAGGTGACAGACTTATGGCAAAACCTTTACCCACTGTCGTAATGAAGGACTACAAGAAGAAACAATGTGTCATGGAATTCTAAACGCAACTAGCTTACCACAAATTCACCCCTTCACAGCCAAGACTCGATGAGCACTGCACAACTGCAAGAGGCACAGATCCTCATGGACTCCTGCAAGTGCAGGGTTCCATGAGGATCTGTGCCTCTTGCTGGCTCCATTCATACCCATGTTCCTCACTCTGCGACGATTCAAAAATATCGTGCATGTCCGCTGGTAGTGAAGAGGTAAAACGGTGGATGGACGACGAGCGCAAAACATCGATACCCTAAATGATCATGGTTTACAACAAGGTGAGTTCACTACTTTAACTCTATGAACATACTTAGTCCCTCAACACTCAATAGAGCTGTTCTAAATGCAAGACAGATTCTCATGAACTCGTGCAACCACAGGAGGTCATGAGAATTTGTGCCTCTCGCTGAGTGACGCCGGCTCCAGGTGCCTGTGTTAAGTCGGGGAAAAGCATAACATACTGTAAATATGACAACAACAATATCTCTCCAGCTACAGTCTGATGAAGAAAGATACATCAACCAGATGCCTATGCATTCATGAAAACACTGCGCATTTTGCAAAAGAACGACAAGACTTGTACATTGAAAGAACTACAGGAATATTGCAAACGTTCTGTATGAAAACTTCTTTGTTCTTCTTCACCAAAAGTCCTACGACACTAACTCCCGTAAATTGTAGTACAGGAAAAATGTAAAAAAAAAAAACCAGCAGATTTTGTCCCGAGTCAAAGTGAGTTCACACCTCGTATTATCTAGCAGACAGTATGAAAAGTTATCAACTACAGAGAATGGGTGTTCTGGCCCGTAATTCCGAACCTTATGGCTGGCAGTCATAAGGTTTGGCACCACAGACCAGCACACAGTGACACGCATACAACAAGTACAGTGCATCTTTGAAAAGGTGAAACAGTCATACTGCCAACACAATATTGGGTCCTAATCGTGTGTGTGCTGGAGCCAGGTGCGTGAGTGAGCTTAGTCCCACGCAAGCCACTAAGCAAGGTGCTCCGCTGTAGCGGAGTTAGTGTTGTGGCGCTGTAGCGGAGCACCTTGCTTAGTGGCTTGCATGAGTGAGCTTAGTCCCACACAAGCCACTAAGCAAGGTGCTCCGCTGTAGCGGAGTTAGTGTTGTGGCGCTGTAGCGGAGCACCTTGCTTAGTGGCTTGCGTGGGACCAAGCTCACTCATGCAACTGGTGCCTGGTCTGAGATTCTGGACTTTCACGGTTGCAATCAGGAAGTCCAAACCTCTCAAAGTTACAGATTGCTATCCACACAAGGGAAAAACATGTCAGATGCTATACCTGTATGAAATGACAATACAGCGTTTCGACTTTTCATTAAAGACCATCATCTAGGTGCCCGTAGCCACCTAAATGATGGTCTATAGCTCTTTCACCACCATTTTTAACTTTAGTTGAATCCTTTACAATCTGTTAAAAGCATTTCTTTTAATGAAAACCGAACCCAAAAAATAAATCATAAAAGAGATGCAAAAACTTACAGATGTACATCAGTATTGTACGATGCATTATCCAAGTACGTAAACAGTTCATCCTTGAACAGTACCACAAGCCTATCAAAGGTGAAGACGATAGACTTATGATGGTATCTTTTTAAGCATAAGCTGAAATCTGCCACTGGAAATGATGGTATTTTTTTAAAGCGCAAGCTGTAATCTGCCACTGGAAATGCAAAGTCCAGTACTACAAACAGAGATTTCAGTCAAGGCTTCACATAATGCCGTCTCCAGACACGAACTAACACTAACCTAACCTGTGACCAACACAAACAAGTCGCACAACAGTCCTTTGGCTGCCTGCAACGGGCACAGATCCTCATGGGCCCTGGTAGCTGCAGGGGCTCATGGGAATCTGCACCTCTTGCTGGTAGCGATCAGCTCTCTTTGCATCATGAATTTGAGGAAGTCATTTTGAGTTAAGCCTCCATACCCATCCACCTGCAAGAGGCCTAGATTCTCATGAGCGCCTGCGGCCGCAGGGGCTCATGAGAATCTAGGCCTCTTGCTAGTATGGGCAGGGCATAATTAGCCCTTCAGACTGAATTGTGGACTGCGAGGATGAACTGATGAGCATGTTCTATAATGCGTTGGAGAATGACGCTAGTCGTGACTCAGTTGCTGTAACCATTGCCTGTCACCCCTTACAATCAGAGTATTATGTACATGACATGCCAGTAAAATCAAACCCGATATACACACGCAAACTTAAATACAACCAGGTTTTGTGAACCGTCGTTTGTGAACAAACCACTACTATGTACATAAAAAATGAAAACTCACAACATGTGTGGTGAAAGAACATGTATTACATATGCTGACTCGCTTTCTCTCTCTCTCTCTCTCACAAACTGACACAAACATGCGTAACGCACACATACACACATACCAGATACACCTGTGTACTCATTTTATATCAAGAATTAGCTGCTTATGCAAGTTATGATGAATAAAGACAATGGCCACAAATCAAACATACTGGTAATTAGTCACGAGACAGAATCAAAAGTGCATCTAAAACAAACATGATGACATACACAAATGAGCAGACTCCAAACTCACAAGATGTAAGTAAAAGTAACCAAAGCTTACCGTTAGCACAAACAGCAAACATTTTCAAAGCCTAGTTCTACCGTTGACATAAATGCCACACAACCACATCTACAAGCTGCAAAGATTCTCATGAGCCCTTATGGACGTAGAGGTTCATGAGAATCTGTGATTCTTGCTCCCTTGTTCACGCCAGTGTGGACATATTCATGCGATGGGGCATCAAGCATTCAGTCTTCAACAGATTCTTAGGGGAAAAAAAATGCAAAGTTCCTGACTTCAGTATTGTGCAAGGTCGCAAGCGGTGCAAAGTTTTTCTCAGCGAGTAAAAAGCAGGAGGGGAAAAGCGTAAGGCATACTAAACTACACTTCATCCATCAAGCTGATTTTTTATGCCATCAAAATAATTTATATATATATATATGTTTGTTTTTTTTTTTTAATCCAAATGACAACTTTGGAAAAAATGCTTTAGTCATGAGAAAGTTATTGCGAACACCCTCACAGGAACCCCAAAAGGACAATAATTAAATCTTTTGAGACGTGCCATATCTGGATTCGCGGCTTTACGCCGCGAATCCGGATGTGGCATGTCTCGAAAGAGTTAACCCCTTCACTGCCCATGCACATAGACTGCCTTCCTCAAATCAGTTATAATTCAACAGATACCAAGCGATGTCAGCAAGAAGCACAGATCCTCATGCACCCCCGCAACTGCAGGGGCTCATGAGGATCTATGTCTCTTGCAGTTGTGTGGTTTTCCATTTTTCTCGGCAGTGAAGGGGTTACCATGGCTACACGCATTTTCCCTAACACTGGCAGCTCATCATCATTTCCATGTTTTCAACCCTTTGGCTGTCGGTAGCCCTTCTTGTCGCTATGACTCCTACTGGAATCATGGTGACAAAAAGCAGCTTCAGACCACCACAACTCTAGGACATGTAACGTTTCTTGTATCTCTAGGACATGTAACGTTTCTTGTAATTCTACTGGTAGCAACATGAAAACTACCACTTAACTCATAACAAAGACACAATTCCATACTTTAATAATTAGTCGCTATTTCTGACATTCCGTCACTCGGACACACTTCTGTCACAGTGATCCCAAAACAAACGCAAAATACAAGTTATTTACTTTAAATGCTACAAAAAGGTTTTGGAGCTCTGCAGCTATACTGACGAGCAAAAGAAGTGCGTCAGTATATAAGGTACGGAATCACAGACCTGCACACATGCTGCAGCACAAATGGTACAACAGTGTAGAAAGGTGTGAGAGGCCCATCTTAGCTAGAACGACTTTTCCCTCGCCAAAGTTTTGAACTACGCAGCCGAGCCGTACATCAACAGTGGAATGAGCAAAACTACCCGAGAGGTAAAACCTGGCTGCGCAACTCAGAACTGTCGAGGAAAATGAGTATATGAGATCAGGCTCTCCCAAACGCCAGCTTGGCTTGTCTTACTGGCAAGGCGCACTCACAATCTTTGCGCTACAGAACAACGATAACAAAATAACACAGTGACCGACCCTCACTGGGCCATCCCGATCAATGTCCCGATGAAAAGCACGGCTGCAAAAGTATGTAAAACGCGAAAAGAACCATCCCAAAAAAAGAAGCACACTTCCGAATAACCAGTACTATTGAATAACGGCTTTTGCTGGCATGAGAAACTGGCAGTGGTTTTGTCGTGATGATTCTGCAGGAATCACCGCGACAAAAACTGCAACCAACACCAAAGGGTAGGGTTAAATTCCCCCCCAAAAAGCCTGAACCGATAATGCATACAACTCAACTTCTCAACTGGCCTCAACCTGCCGCAAGCAGAGACTCTTGCCAGGGCTCAAGAAAATCTGCGCCTATCATTTGTATAAACGATTCTCATCAACTTGTATTCGCATTGCTCAGACAGTGCAATAAGCCTCAGGACCTTATGAAAGCGGGATTTTCATCAACCACCTGTCAAATCCCAAGCCTGCACGTACATCCTCTTGGTTATTCTGAAGTGTGTGTCTTTCTTTGCTGGTTCTTTAACCCCTAAGCTCCTGGGGAAAATGCCAACACCAACTTTCCGCAAGAGGCAAAGAACCACATGAGCCCCCGCAGTTGCGGGGGCTCATGTGGTTCTTTGCCTCTTGTTGGCCCTGCTGGGGTTAATTAGTGCTGAATTTGCCGTGGTTTCAAAGATGAATTAGCGTCAATTGGCAGAGAAGGGATTAACCCCCCCTCATGCATGCAGTACACCAGTGCTTCAAACAGTGCAGGACAACTGCATGCACAACAGGGTTAATGTCTGGATCAGTGTTCTGAAGTTTCCTACACACACCTACACAAAGACGGTGTTCTACCAATGACCAGAATGTCTTTTGTAAAGTCATGGATACCACCTGACCGCAGGCAACTGACTGCTTGTAACGATGTCTCACTTGGGTCATCAGATGCATAAAGGGGAAGTGATTCTGCCCCGCAGACCTGCCGTCAGGGGGGGGGGGGGGGGGGGGGATAATTACTGGGGACGTGAGGGAACCAGAGGGCGGTCCGGTATCCGGGGTGCTCCGCGGCTGTTGCTGCTGCCTGGGCGGCTGTTGATAGAAAATAATATTTTAAAAAATGCTTTTACACGCAGTCAATTGTCTAAAATGAATTCAAATTGCACAAACTGAATTGTAATGTGAAAAAAGTATATAACAATAAACACAGCACTGAGCAGACATTTTATTCCAACTGCCAATCAGCTCAAAGCGCATCATCGCAAAACATGAATTAATAACCATTAGTATGCCAGCAAACAACACACAGAAAGTAACCAATTTCTTTTATGAAATGTGATCAAAAGTGCAGTACTGACAGGGACCATGACCACTTTACTTTGCAAACTCCACTCTTGCCATTTCATCCCAGAGAGCACAAAGGCCATGGAGCTGACATCGGTGTGGGTCGACTGGGCCATTGTTGGCCCGATGATCTTTAGTGTGCGGGGCGCAATGTAACATCCTGTACGCTGTTCTGCAACTGTGGACCTAACAGCTGCAAGTCATATGGTCCAGACTCACATCCCAGCACACTAATGAGTCAAACGAGCCTCTTCTGGTTGCTAAATAGTCCCGTCGGTCCAAGAAACATGGATGTGACTAGGCTCGGCAAGAGAAAAGAACCTCGTGAGCCCCCGCAAATGCGGGGGCTCACGAGGTTCTTTTTCTCTAGCAGCTGGGTGGTGTTTGCATTTCTCCCCTGCAGGGTGGAGAACAAGCTGAAGTAAAAATCTCTGAAAAGTGGCCGGGGTCCAGGGGCCAAGTAGGCCCCAGTGGGGTCCGGAAAACAATCGATATTTTTCATTTTTAGAGGTAAATATTCTGGCTTCTTGTGAGAGATAGCTCACAGAAAAGGCTCAAATTTCACTACATGCAAACTCAAGATTACAGAGTAAAATACGTCATCAAAGGGTCTCCCCGGTTAATCACTCGTGAAAAGCTCACATGGTAGGTTATTGATCAGTATCACAATAGACTAACAATGGTGGACACAGAGGACTGAACTTCCGGTGAACCGCAAACGTTCAACATCGCCATCACCCACTGTAATCAAGTGATGAGTATTTATTAACAGGGCTTCTGTTTTCACAACAGGTTAAATGGTCTATAGACCCCCAGGTATAAATTTTAGAGGGTACACAGACCCCCATCTGAGCATAATAGAGGGTCCGCAAATTTATTTAAGAAAAACTGCATCATCTGTATGTTCTTTAAAATAAATTAACTCATTTCGCTCTCTCCTCTTTAAATTGGTTGTGACAGTGTCTGTGTGTCCTTTCCATGATACCGATTCTTTAACTGGTGAGCTGTTGTGCAAAAGCCTGTATTTATTTGTATGATCATTTGATAATGTATTGTAACTGAGAATATAGCCTTTTCTGCTGAATGCAGATTGACAACCAAAGTCTGACTTGTCTAAACTCTCTCTTTGTTTCTGTGTGTGTTTGTGTGTGTGTGTGTGTGTGTGTGTGTGTGTGTGTGTGTGTGTGTGTGTGTGTGTGTGTGTGTGTGTGTGTGTGTGTGTGTGTGTGTGTGTGTGTGTGCGTGTGTGTGTGAGAGCTGATGTACTTAAAAATTGGTTTCAACCCATTTAATCCAAACGACGTATTTCTCCAATGATGGAGCTTTTGCCTAATAACTGTGGATGGATAAGATGGATCGACCATGATTAAAAAAAAACTGACAAACTTATTTCTGTTCAAATTTCTGGACTTGCTTTTTGAGTTTGCCTCCATGCATATTGCGCATGTCATCCGTGTGCCGTCGTGCTTTAGCCATGGAAATACACGCAGCCATGAACTCTGAAACTGCGTCGCAGCGGCGGTGCCACACACAGCCCAGGGGTATCATTTCTGGTACTGTCGCTTGTCGATGGAGATGGTGGTGTCAAAGTGGAACTTTCTTCTAAGCGATTATCAAGATCAGACGGTGCCGGATTGAAGAATCCGAAGCATTCCAGCTTCTTTTGCTTTTGCTCCACCATTTACAACTTTGTTCATGATCGAAAGTGAAACGCACAATGCCGCATCCCATTATAGTATGAATGGTGACGTCACAGCAAGTAACGCGTTCAACATGTAGCGCGCACTTTGTAATAACATGCTGACACCACACGTAAACTTGCCCGTCCAGTGTGACACTCGCATGGCCCCCCCGAGTCGGGGCGATTCTGAATGCAGCCGCGAACAAGCGAGCGGCTAAACAAACCAACTCATCACAAAAAGTAGAACGAACGACTGTCACCAACCTCTGTTAGAGTGCGCATGGTGGCGCAAGGATGATGTGTCTCAGACGCAGATGCACTGAATGTGAGTGTGTCTGACTACCCCTTAGTTACATTTTCAGTATGTGATTTTAAGTTTTAGTGCACCAGAGACGCACAGACACACTAAAACGGAAGCCCTGTGAGTAAGCCTTATATTTATATTGGGCAGTGCATACAATGTTACACTCGCGGGCGCCACGTTCAGTGACGAGAAAGTAAAAGCTGGACACGGACCTGAACTCGTCCTATTTTTTAAACTCGGATCGAAGCTTGGAGAAAATGTGTTTTGCAATTTTTTCTCAGAACTCTATTTCATTTTCACAGAAGTGACGATACCTTTCCTCGGAAAATCGCCCCTGATAGTGAAGGGGTTAGAATATCACTATGTGCAACTACGTACAAGCAAGTAAATAATGAAGTATTCTGAATCTTGCACTCACGCAGGAATGGAGGGTGCAGGGCGGCCGGGTGCATCTGGTGCGGGTCGGTTTGGCACGCCGGGTGCAGCCCGTGTCGGCTGAAGTGGGGCGGGCATCGCCTGGTCACCTGGCCGGTTGGGCAAAGGAGGGGGGTTCCTCGGCCTTGCTGGTGATGGTGGCCGCCTTTTAAAGATAAGATCATAATTTTATTCAACCAGCACACAACAGACTCACAAGAGAGAGAATCCTAACCATTGAAACGTACGTCGGTTCCAGCCAGGCTGGAGCTTTGGGGATGAGTTTAATCATACAACCAGCGCAGAACATAAACAGGCAAGAGAAACTTACCCATCAACCCTTTGGCTGTTGGTAGTGACTTTTGTTGCGAAGATTCCTGCAGGAATCGCCCTGACAAAAGTTGCTGCCAAAAGAACTCTACAGTGGCTGCATGCCACACCCTTTTCATTTCTGATACACAACTGCTTGAAATTAATTTGACTATGATAGTTCAAGGGTGGTGTCAGAATAGCCTCTGGTGCCAAGCTATTCTGGCACCACTCTTGAACTAAAATGGTTGATCTATCTCCTAATCTGTAATGCATAGGACAATAAGCAATTTTGTTTTTTAACCCTTATCATTCAGAATACATCAGTGTGTGAAATATGTTTGACTAAAACAGTTCAAGGGTAGTGCCAGAATAGCTTGGCGCCTTTAGGCACCAAGCTATTTTGGCACCACCCTTGAACTAAAGCCATTGGTCTATATCTTTATCTGCAAGTACTATATTGTATTTTGCATATGGCAGTGTACAAATTTGAAGCTTTTAGCCTCAGTATGATATGGATTAAATCAGCCTCAGGATGTAATGGATGAACGGCACAAAGACACACCAGACTACCCACCCATTAAACGGCATAGAGCCGCCGCCGCCAGATGCAGGCTCCAGCCAGTCGTCATTGACGGGCGGGGGTGTGGGGGTGGAGACGGTGGTGGTGGAGATGTCCTGGATGATGCTGAGGGCCTCTTTCATGGCGTGGTACATGCGGATCATCTCGTCGCGGCGTTGAGCTTCCTCCTGGGACTCTTCCATCATGGACGACTGACAGAAACGTGCACAGAGTCGGCGGTAAGATTATTTTTTCTAGGCCAATTTATGTGTGCTGGTCTGTGGTATTGAGCCTTACAGCCGAAGGCTGTAAGGCTCAATACCGCAGACCAGCACACATTTGTAAATACATGGGGCACAAGAGATGATTTGAGAAGACGGGCTGTTTGATGAATAACCCCAAAACATTATCCCAGTTTCACCCGTGTCAGCTGCACACACCCCCCACCCCACAAAGATAAATTTCATGTCATAAATGTCAAGATTTACATACAATATAAATTTGGAATAAGAGACATGCGCATAAACCACCCGCTCCAATCCCTTATCCCCTAACATCCCCCATTCCCAACAAAAAAAAAAGAAGAAAAAAAACAAAACAAAAAAAGGTGGCCATCTCAGTGGGTTTATCTTAAAACTTAATGTTAGTAGTAATTGTTCCGAACTCAGACACATGCATCACGGACAAGGCCAAGTGCACAGCTAGATCTACATGTACATGCTTTGCCTGTTCCAACCAGGAAACATTTCGTCCCTTTCCCATGACTAGCAACACACAATGTTTCATCGCATCCTGCGTGATAAATCAATAAGTTCTAGTTTGTGATTTTAGACTGTACAACCTTAGGCTGTAAGATTTAAAGTCGCTGACCATCACACTTTCAGTGTCCTACGGACCAGCCAATTAACCCTTTGGCTGTCGGTAGCACTTTTTGTCGTGATGATTCCTGCAGGAATCGTCGCGACAAAAAGCACTACCAACAGCCAAAAGGATAAGAATACAAACTGAATTTAACTAAACTATAAAAACAAACTGGGCAAAGTGCAACATATGATGCACAAATACTGCTTCAAAATATTACTAAGCCCTTTGGCTGTGGGTAGCACTTTTTGTCGCCATGATTTCTGCAAGAATCATCATGACAAAACATGCTTTTGACAGACGAAGGGTTAATGTTAATGAGGGGTGAGGAGGCCACTGGGTGGAGGGAATAGGAAGCTGATGGCCACAAACTAAACGCTGCAATAAAATTACTGCAACAGAGGGTTGACAAAATAAAAGGTTCTAGTAATTACTGCTTGAGGTTCAAAATAGGAATAACCTTTATGTGCTCAACATGTCATACTCATTAAACCTTTGGCTGTCAGGGGCACTTTTTGTCACGACGATTAAACGCTACTGACAGCCAAAGGGTTAACCGACCATATCCACGCATGCATTTCACCCAATGCTACTCTCATCCGCCTCTTGCGCTCTAAGCATGACTCCACCCTTAACCCCTACACTGATGAGATGACGTGAGCACGATCCAACTGCAAGAGACATAGGTCCTCATGAGCCCCCAGCTGCGGGGGCTCATGAGGATCTATGCCTCTTGCCGACACCTACTGTGTTTACATTCATTGGACGCCTGAAGCTTTTTGGAGTTGAATTGACAAAGATTTCAGAAACATGTGTGTCGACTGGCAGTGAAAGGGTTAACAAAATGGTGATACAGAAAATACCACACAAGTAACAGCGACCAGTGGTATTTTCTCCATCGTCACCTTGTGTGGATAATTTGAAGGTTTCACTATTTGAAGGTTTCACTATTTTTCTTGAGGCAGTCCATACAATTAAAAAACAGTTGAAGTGTGCCAGACAATTCAGCAGCACAACATTAGACTCATGCCAGCGAGTGCTAGTGGTGTGAAGAGTGGCATGCATAAACATGGTCACTGGTGGAGATAAAATCACCCTACTGCCAAACGCAAAACAGGGATTAAGCCTTTTTTTGCCGGAACACAGTGCATGGCACCCACAAGCAAGAGGCACAGATCCTCATAAGCCCCCGCAACTGCGGGAGCTCTTGAGGATCTCTGCCTCTTGAACCTATTTTATATCCATGTTCCTTAGACGGATCTGGTTCTTTGGCCTTGTACCGGGGCATTAGCAAACGAATGGTCTGAAAAATAATCTGCCATCAGCGGCAGGGAGGGGTCGAATTCAGGCAGCATGCTTCCTCTAAAGTCTAAACTACGCCACAAATTTCATCACTAAACATTCTTCACATTCTACAAGCAAGTTCAAAAACTAAAACAGCATGCACCAGGCTCCACCCAAAAAGTTCAAACAAAAATGTCATTGAAGCATTGATAGAACATCAGGAAAAAACAGGACTTTGCTTTGTATACGAAACTTGGCATTTTCCCGACATGCTGCCTGTAAAGAGGTCCTGGTGTGACAACATCAAGGACTGGACAGTTCCTCTCTGGACAGCCTAAGACAGACCTCGACGAAAAAGCTGACTATGGGAGCATCCCTCATGTCCCTCCAATGACCTTCTAAATTAACCCATTTCATCCTGAGGCTAATTTTTTTTTAAAAAACTGCTTATTGTCCTACGTAAGCTACATTACAGATTACAAGATAGATCAACCGTTTTAGTTCAAGGGTGGTGCCAGAACAGCTTGGCACCTGAGGCGCCAAGCTATTCTGGCACCACCCTTGAACTATCATAGTCAAATCTATTTCAAGCAGTAGTGTATCAGGATGAACAGGGTTAAGGGACTGAGTGAGTCCGTAATTTGTCCTTCTTGTGGAAAACGTAATACCTACAGATAGGATGCATTTTTATTCAAAGAAAAGAAAACAGCCACTTGAGGGCTCAAGAAAACAATTCATGCGGAAAAATTCCAGTAGAAATATCATCCTGAAATCAGTGTGGTTCCAAGGCTGCGATACGACATGACGACAACATGCGGGCCCAGGGATTTAGTCTAGCCCCTAGATATGAGCAGTTCAAATGGCTAGGTGGGTGCCGCACTTTTGACCTTTCCCTTAGAAAGGTAGGTACCGGACGGATGGCAGCCATGATCTGGTTTGGCAGTAGAGTGATGACAAAGTAAAACCAAGGTTAAGGTTAAGGACGAGACAAAAGCTTCTGTGTTTTGCAAAGTTAGACATAAAACGTGCATCTTGGACACTAAATATTCATCTGGACATGCACTCTCTCTTCTGTTTTTTGTTTCTGCGTGACTACACCTCATTTCCACTGAATGGCATCATCACTCAGTAGCAGTCAAAGTAGCTAAATGAATGGAATGCGCAAATGCATCTGATGAAATCTGATACAAAACTGTGAATTCATTGGAGCCTGACATACATATTTTTTTTTAATCTGAAGATTACAAACCTGTTTAAGTATAGAGGCCAACGATGATAGTTGAAAGGGGGTGCCAGAATAGCTTGGAGCTTCCTGGCACAAGCTGTTCTGGCAGCACCACTGAACAACTGTTCTCAATCCAAATCCTGTGATAGTGTCACATTTACATCAGTTAACCCATTTAGCCCCGACGCCCTGCAGCAGGAGATGGACTGACCATGATAATTCAAGGGCAGTGCCAGATGAGCTTGGCGCCAACATGCGCCAAGCTCATCTGGCACTACCCTTGAATTATCATGGTCAATTCATCCTCTGCAAATGGTACATGGTCGTTATGTGATACCTCCAAAATGTGGGGTCAAATGGGTTAAATATGGCGGACAGAGTGGGGGCAACTGTCTGGTGTGCAGGCTTAAAAGAAGTTTTTGTTTCCATTTTCGCACAACTCCTGGAGGACTTAATTAGGCAAACCACAAAGGCTTTTGTCACCTGGCCTACAAACGAAATAAAAAAAATAAAACAAGCCAACCTGGTTCCCTGCAGAGTACAGGTGTGCCAAAATTTCTGCCTTAATGAACTCTTTCACCTGCAAACCAAACACGTGATCTACCAGTGACAACAACAAGAAAAGGCAACATAAGTAACAGGCAAACAACAACCATGCATGGCGTTAGCAGGCAGTTTGGTGTCTGGTTGCCATGCCAACCCAGTTACCTGGTCGTTGGAATACAGGTGAGCTAACAGGTCACTGCCGATGAACGATTTGACCTGAAAAGCATGGTGCATTTTTACTCAAAATCTATTCCTCGATAAATCATAACAGTTAACTCGAACAGCTGCCTCTAGACATCTACCAGTTAACACATTTGAAGCGTGCTCCACTCAGATACGCAGCTTTATGGGTACGCAGAATTATGCCGGGCATCCTGATGTGGCATGCCTCAAATGAGTTAACATCTCCCTAAGTGTTTTGTCATTTTGCATGATTCATTTTGACTTTGGCAGGGACAGTAATATTGCTTCTTCAGTAGAACCTGTTTTCTTCTTTTTTTAACCCCCTGGCTGTCAATAGCGGTTTTGATCGTGATGATTCCTGCAGAAATCATGACTAAAACTGCTACCGACACCTGAAGGGTTACAGAAAAATGTCTTAACTCATTCTACCCCAACACCGAAATCCCCAAAATTTTGCCGTTGTCCTCTGAAGACTGCACTCTAGTGCAGGACACAGATCGACCATGATAGTTCAAGGGTGATGCCAGAATAGCTTGGCGCCCATAGGCGCCAAGCTATTCTGGCATCACCCTTGAACTATCATGGTCGATCCTTATCTTGCTGTGGTGTGTCTGGGGTAGAATGAGTTAAAACACAGGTGTTCTCTCAAGAGAAGTCTTGAAGTGCAAAAAGTGGTACCTGTCAATAACCCTTTGGCCATCATTAGCGGTTCTTGTCGCCACAAAAACCACTACCGAGAGCCAAAGGGTTCAAGGCCATCATGTAGGTGACTGACTGACAGCCATTCTCTGTATCCATGTTACAATTCGTTAGTATACATGCACGTGTGGAAGTGCGTTCTGAGATAGTTTCTGTCGGTGAATATGTAATGTTTCTAAGCTGTTTGTTCATTCAGTGGATTGTACGATGTTTACTCAGCGTAGCGCTCACTCGCTGAACCTTTTTGTAAGGGATAATGCGCTTTATAAGAATGATTTATTATGATATACTCATTAATACAGCCACCTAAATGATGGTCTTTCATGAAAGGGGACCTGTCATAATTTTGGTCACTCTAAACATATTTTACTGTGCTGGTAAACAACCCTCCGTGTAAACTGATAAGAGCTACACTTGAATGCTAAATTGTCAACGAAATAGTCTGTCAATCTGAACATGTAAGACCATTCACAAACAGCAAAACAAGCACACAAGAAACACAATATTGTATCAACTCATTCAGCCCGACAGCCGTATTTCGCAAATTTGGGAGGCGTCATCTAATGACTATGCACCAGTTGCAGGAGATGGATCGACCATGATAATTCAAGGGCAGTGCCAGATTAGCTTGGCGCCTGATGGCGCCAAGCTAATCTGGCACTGCCCTTGAATTATCATGGTCGACCCATCTCCTGCTGTAGTGCATCAGGGCTGAATGGGTTAATCTTATTTCATAAGTGTTAACCCTTTGGCTGTCGGTAGCGATTTCTGTCGCAATGATTCCTTCAGGAATCATTGCGACAAAAACCACTACCGACTGCCCAAGGGTTCAAATCAAAATAGCGTAACAAGGACACTAATAACATAAGATGAGCAGGCCTACAGTGTGTAATAAAAAAACAACAACACTTACTTAACTCATTCTACCCCAACACCGAAATCCAAAAATTTTGCTGTTGTCCTCTGAAGACTGCATTGAAGTGCAAGACACAGATCGACCATGATAGTTCAAGGGTGATGCCAGAATAGCTTGGCGCCCATAGGCGCCAAGCTATTCTGGCATCACCCTTGAACTATCATGGTCGATCCTTATCTTGCTGTTGTGTGTCTGGGGTAGAATGAGTTAAATAAGACATCAAAAACCTAGTTACACTTACTGATACCTACAGCATAATGGAATTCATCCACAGTAGACCTGCCTACCTTAACCCTTTGCTGTTGGTAGCGGTTTTCCTACAGGAATCATCGCCACAAAAACCACTACCAACAGCCATTGGTTGTTGGTAGCGGTTTTTGTCGCGATGATTATAAAAAAATAAATCCCCCCGAAACGACAGCCAAAGGGTTAACTCTGCTCAATGAAGACAAAAAGACAGTAAGTCCATTTTTGTGAAATGCACGATTTGTATCGTCTTACTGTCTTCTGAGGGCAGAATTTAAAAAGACAATGAAAACATCACACGGTTTATGAAGGCTACTAATAATTATCTTGTCGGACTGTTGGGTCATACTGTTGGGAGTTGAAAAAAGTCAAGCCAAAAGAAAACTTGATTCGATTGGGTCTTACATTCTTCACGATGATGTGCATGATGGTTTTGGGAATGAGGTCGCGCTGCGTCTTGTTGATAATCTTCATGTACGAATCAACCAGGTTTCTAATTGTCTCCACTTGCCGCTCCAACTGGGGATCCATGGAGGAGTAGTCGTCCTTGGTCTGTAACCGATGAAAATCTCAGTGAATGTGGCAGCACAGACACCTGACTGCTTTACAGAAAATCGTAATTTTCATTTAGTATTCTTAAAGGATTATTAAAGATTTTTTCACAAACAGCCATGACAGTTCAAGAGTAGTGCAAGATTAGCTTGGTGCCTGGAAGGCACCAAGCTGATCTGGCACTACCCTTGAAATGTCATGCAGACCTGTTTACCCCCAATTTGTTTGTCCAGTAGACATGGTCAACAAAACCAGAAGATTTGGGTAACAGACCAGAAGATCACTACGTCAAACTGACCGGTTTACTGCTTCACAAAGAATATTTTAGCAAACCTTTTTTATGTTTTAAAATACATGTATACTGAAGTTAAAATACTGTATCTAAAGTGTCAAAAGTCACAGAAGTACACAAAGAGTTTAACTTATTTAGTTATTTTTTCAGACTGCGACAATAGGCACTCTTCAGCTTGATGAGAGACTCTTCAGATAAATTCATGACTGAATCCACCACATCACAAGGACTGGTCTTGAGGACCAGAAGTGACTTAAGTGTTGAGTCTGCAAGACTTGATCTCTGGCTTGTACGGTTCTTTCTGACTGTTGAGAAAACTCTCTCGCAATGTGCACTGCTGTGGGGTATTGTTAGAATGCCCCTCATCACCAGAGACAATTCCTTGAACAGACCACCATCTAATCCCCCGAAAAATGAATTGAAATGTACCTGCTGCTATTTTGCTGTCTGGGAACATGTACTGCAACGACTTCGTCAGCTTGTCAGCCGTGGCCAAAGGCAAGTTGCAGTCCACAATTACACGACACATTGTAGCCTCTGCTCTCATAATATCCAAATCCAATCTGCATTTTTCTTCTTTTTCAACGGGTCGTAATTCTCGAAAGAAATTTGTGATACGTCCACTACCACGCGACGAAGCGTTTCCTTCATGCCCTTGTGACTTTACATGCCGCTTTATGTCATTCTGTCCGCCGTGGCCAATTTTGAAATGAAAGTTGCACATTGTGCAGAAAGCCGTGTCCTCTCCTTTTGAAGAAGAAATAATCGCAGGAAAATCCTTGGAATAACGCTTCTTAAATTTCTGTACGTACTTCTTCTTCTTGGCTATAGGTTTGGCAGAGTCATTTTTGTCAGAATCTGAATCGGAGTCTGTTGTTTCATGCATTCTGATTCTGCTATCATCGCTGGTGCTGCCATTTTCCAATGAGAAGCGCCATCACAGGAAATTAACTCCCTTGCGTTTTTCAATTGGTAGGCGCCCGCAGATGTATATATGGGCAAAGTCGGGCTATGACAGTAGCAGGCGCCGCCTAATATTTACGAGACCCTATCAAAGCGTTCAGCTTACGTATGAGTGATTGCAGTGAAGACATTCTTCTGAGGAAAATTTCGGAAGAATGAAAACGGCAGAAGCGGGAAATCGAAGCTTTGAGCGGAAGAACGGGAAATGGCTAATGAAATCGCGAGAATCTCCTGCTCAAATCGGAAGGTAAACAGGTCTGGTCATGGTTCATCCATCTCCACAGACTGGTATAGTGTATACAGACACAAGAGTTGCGATTAATGTTGTTTTGTTGTTTTTTTTGTTTGCTTGTTTGTTTGTTTGGGGTTTTTTTTTTTGGGGGGGAGAGGTTGGGGGCATGGATAATTTGTGTTCACGCACACAGTTTAAGATGAACCCCTAACTGCGTCTGGTGCAAGTAAAACATCAGTTTCCGTAGGAAATTGTGACAAGGTGCACTGCCGACAGCCAAAGGGCTATGGCCCACAGCTTTTCTGGTACTTAAATTATCAAAATTTCAGTATCTCATTGGAGCTTGCCTGATGGTGAATGCACTATGTTCACGTTTAAAGAGTGAGTGAACAAACACGTGTCACGCGACCGTGCTTGTTGGGTTCAGCTTGTGGTGGCACTTTGAGCAGATTCGTAACTGCGATAAAGCACCTATATAATGCACTGTATTATCATTATTATTACGTTTGATCTAAATCTTCTTGTAATGTGTTGCTGTTAAGGCTGAAGTGGTCAAGAGTTGCCACACGGTTTAAAGCATTGTCCACTTACAGTGGATCCCTCCTCTTGGCTGCGTTCTGGATACACCCCCGCACGCAGAAATGAGGCCTTCCAGCTGTCGACGTCATCTTGCGAGTCAGCCGACAACTCCAGCTGCTTGTAGTCCTTGTACACATTTCTGCCAAAGAAAAAACAGTAATTAGATTTCAAGGAAAGTAAATGCATTCACATAGTATTTTATTTGTATAACTGTAATATCTATGGAGTGTAGATTAACCCTTATCATTCGGAATACACCAGTGTGTGAAACAAGTTTGACTAAAATAGTTCAAGGGTAGTGCCAGAATAGCTTGGTGCCTCTAGGTGCCAAGCTATTCTGGCACCACCCTTGAACTAAAGCATTGGTTTATATCCGTATCTGTAAGTACTATAATATAGCTTGCATGTGGCAGTGTACAAATTTGAAGCTTATAGCCTCAGTATGATAGGGGTTAACCTAGTCAAGGGACCACGCAACAACAGCTGTGAAAGTGTCAAATAACGTTGCCTGCAGCAATGCTATACGACGCTTCCGCAGCTGTTGATGCAGGCCCTCTTGAATGAGTTAATTCCCTTGTGCATGCAGCCACCAGTGCTGCTTGCAACTTGGAATAAATTGCTGTATATATGCATCATCTAAATACTGTTGTACTCATTCAAAGTGTACTGGACACAGACACACAGCTGTTCGTAATGGATCTGCATGCAGCACATCATGAATGTGTTAATGTTATTATTCAATTCACACATAAGAGTGCTAAAGAAATTCCTAGCAAAGAACAGAACATGCTTAGAAAAATCAATTACAACAAAATGTATTCATATTTTGGGTTATCCTGGGTTAAGCGTGTTTCTGTCTTTCTTGGGATTTCTGTGCATTTTATATGCCCTGGATTAACTCATTCAGCCCAGCGCACGTATTTCCCAAATTTTTGGGGCGTCATCCAACGACTATGCACCTGTTGCAGGAGATGGATTGACCAAAATAATTCAAGGGTAGTGCCAGATTAGCTTGGCGCCGACAGGCGCCAAGCTAATCTGGCACTACTCTTGAATTATCATGGTCGACACATCTCCTGCTGTAGTGCGTCAGGGCTGAATGGGTTAATACATCTGAAAACTAGACAATGCTTTCAATTAAAATTAACCCATTTAGCCCCTACAGCAGGAGATAGATTGTGGATTGACCATGATAATTCAAGGCTAGTGGCAGATTAGCTTGGCACCTTTAAGGCACCAAGCTAATCTTGCATTACCCTTGAATTATCATGGTCAATCCATCTCCTGCAACTGGTACATAGTCGTTTAGGAAACGCGGCCGTGGGGTTAAATGGGTTAACCAACTGTTGTGTATATTATTTCTTGATCTAGACATATATATATATGGCGGTAAATACAATCAGACATGTATGTCTGACACAACGTTATATCAGTCAGAGCCACATAACGTGAGGCAGAAAATGTATCGTACGTTAGTATATGTATTAAATGGGCTTGCAATCCAAATTCATCGTTAGTTTTCAATGATGCTGACTGGCACAAGCACCTGACAACAATCCTAAAACAGCAGAACCTGTGTAAACGCCACCTATTTTGCAAGAAAAACGTGACTTAACCCATATCATACTCAGGCTAAAAGCTTCACATTTGTACACTGCCATATGCAAGCTACATTATAGTACTTACCGATAAGGATATAGATATGGCTTTAGTTCAAGGGTAGTGCCAGAATAGCTTGGCGCCTATATTCTGGCACTACCCTTGAACTATTTTGGTCAAACTTACTTCACACACTGGTGTATTCTGAATGATAAGGGTTAAAAGACAGATGCCCTCTTGTTGGAAGTCTTCTAGGGCATTAAAGACCATCATTTACGTAGCTAGTGCCTCCTACCGCCCTTTAAACCCTTGGTTCGTCTGCCATGGCCTAGCAAGCTGGGACGGTGGCATCGAGGTCCTCGGGTCGTAGGTTTTATATCAGACTGACCTTGTCCTTATCGACTATGTCCTAGTGCGTCAGAGGGACCGCAGTGATGTCCTCCTCACCAGAGTGATGCCCAGCGCAGAGTGCCACACTGACCACCGCCTTGTCCGCTGCAAACTCAGGCTCCATGTCAAGCCAAAACCCAAGAAATGGGGGCCCCCCAAGAAAAAGCTTGATGTTGCCAGCCTTCAGCGTGACGACGTGAAAGCTGCCTTTCAGACAGATTTACAGTGCAGGCTCAAAGACACAGAGGACCCAGCAGACTCCTCCCCTGAAACACTCTGGGAACAACTGAAAACTGCTATTGCAAAATCCTCTGCAGAAGTCTTGGGTTTCGCTAGAAAGAAGAACAAAGACTGGTTTGACGAAAACGATGTTGAGATCCAGGAACACCTAGCAAAAAAAAGAGCCGCCCATCAGGCCCACCTAGCCCAGCCTTCCTGCCCTGTGAAGAAGTCTGCCTTCCGCCTCGTCTGCAGCAGTCTCCAGTGCAAGCTCAGAGATCTCCAGAATGAGTGGTGGACCAGACTTGCACAGAGGACCCAGCTTTGCGCTGACAATGGTGACTACAGGGGCTTCTACGAAGCACTGAAAGCAGTGTATGGCCCCAGGCACCTGGTACAAAGTCCCCTGCGAAGCGCGAATGGCCAGGCACTCCTCACAGATAATACCTCCATCTTGAACCGCTGGTCGGAGTACTTTCAGAGCCTCTTCAGCGCTGAGCGCACTGTTCAAGAAGCAGTCGTCCTACAAATCCCACAACTCCCAGTAAAGGTTGAATTGGATGAACCGCCCACCGCTGAAGAGACCCTCACAGCCATCCACCAGCTCAAGAGTGGCAAAGCAGCAGGCATTGATGGAATACCGCCAGAGATCTGGAAACATGGAGGCACAGCACTGCACAACAAGCTCCATGACCTCTTTCTCTGCTGCTGGGAGGAAGGAACACTACCAAAGGATCTCCGTGATGCTGTCGTTATCACCCTGTACAAGAACAAAGGCGAGAAGTCTGACTGTTCCAACTATCGGGGAATTACCCTGCTGTCCATTGCTGGGAAAATTCTTGCAAGGCTGCTCCTGAATCGGCTGGTACCTGCCATCGCTGAAGACCACCTCCCAGAGGGCCAGTGTGGCTTCAGAGCAAACAGGAGCACCACCGATATGGTCTTTGTGCTGAGACAGCTTCAGGAGAAGTGCCGCGAGCAGAACAAAGGTCTGTACGTAACATTTGTCGAACTAACAAAAGCGTTCGACACTGTGAGCAGGCAAGGCATGTGGCAGATCCTGGAGCGACTTGGCTGTCCCCCCAAAGTTCCTCAGCATGATTGTCCAGCTACACGAGGACCAGCAAGGCCAGGTCAGACTCAACAATGACCTCTCAGAACCATTCCCTATTCTAAACGGCGTAAGGCAGGGCTGCGTGCTGGCACCGACCCTCTTCACCATCTTTTTTAGCATGATGTTGAAGCAGGCCACAGTGGACCTCGATGATGACGATGCAGTGTACATCAGGTATCGTCTCGATGGCAGCCTGTTCAACCTCAGACGACTGCAGGCCCACACGAAAACCCTAGACCAACTGATTCGTGAGCTGCTTTTTGCTGATGACGCTGCCCTCGTTGCACACACAGAGAGAGCCCTGCAGCGCATCACGTCCTGCTTCGCAGACACTGCCCAGCTCTTTGGACTCGAGGTCAGTCTGAAAAAGACAGAGGTCCTCCATCAGCCGGCACCCAAGACAGTGTATCGCCCTCCTCACATCACCATTGGCGAGTCTGAACTAAAGTCAGTGCACCAGTTTACTTACCTTGGCTGCATTATCACGTCGGACGCCAAGCTGGACAAGGAGCTTGACAGCAGGCTGGCAAAAGCGAACAGCTCTTTCGGGCGACTTTTCAAGCGGGTGTGGCACAATCAACAGCTGAAAACAGGCACCAAGATCAGCGTGTACAGAGCTGTGGTCCTCACCACCCTGCTGTATGGTTCCGAGTCCTGGGCCCTCTACTGCAGCCAACTACGACTCCTCGAACGCTTCCACCAGCGCTGCCTGCGCACCATCCTGGGCATTCACTGGAGTGACCATGTCACCAACATCGAGGTCCTTGAACAGGCTGAAACTGGGAGCATCGAGGCTTTGCTGCTGCGGACACAGCTTCGCTGGGCGGGGCATGTCTCCAGGATGGAGGATCATCGCCTACCAAAGATCACCCTGTTCGGCGAGCTTGCTACTGGACACCGTGACAGAGGGGCACCAAAGAAGAGATACAAAGACTGTCTCAAGAAGTCACTTAGTGCCTGCCAAATCGACCACCACCAGTGGTCTTTGCTTGCTGTGGACCGTGACACCTGGCGCTCCACCATTTACAAGGCAGCTGTCTCCTTTGAGGACTCTCGCAGAGCTAGCCTTAAGGACAAGCGGCTCAGGAGAAAAAACAGAGATGCCGCAACTCAGAACCCTGGCCATACCTCCCCCTGCAGCCACTGCGGTTGAACCTGCCTGTCCCGGATTGGCCTCCGCAGCCACGAACAAGCCTGCAGACGTCGTGGGCAACTCCTATGAAATCTTCGTTCGCGAAGTAAAGCCAAGAGAGAGAGCCTCCTACCGGTAACTAATAGTCTTTAACCCTTATCATTCGGAAAACACCAGTGTGTGAAATAAGTTTGACTAAAATAGTTCAAGGGTAGTGCCAGAATAGCTTGGCGCCTCTAGGCGCCAAGCTATTCTGGCACCACCCTTGAACTAAAGCCATTGGTCTATATCCTTATCTGTAAGTACTATAATGTAGCTTGCATATGGCAGCGTACAAATTTGAAGCTTTTAGCCTCAGTATTGGGTTAGAGCCAGAGGGTCTCTCATAAGGTTTTGTAGTTCAAAACAGGTTCTGCTGCATAGCAAATGATCTTGAGCATGCACTTCTCTCATCTGCAACACAGCTGAAACTTTTTCGCAGTTTTCAATTCTTTATACAGAAATACAGTAGAAATAAACAGTTACAAATGTGACATTTTTTAAGAGAGAGAGAGGTAAAATCATTATCAGATGTAATCTTTCAATTTAATATTCAGAAACATTTTTGAGCATACAGAGCAGTGCGCACATGATAAGATTCGAGTCATAATCATATTTTAAAAAAAACATGCTGTGAAGAAAATCTGCGGCTATGGCGACTTGTACCTTCAAATTAGCACTAGCAAAACAATTGTATCCACTAGGAAATTTAATGTTTGCAATTTTCTTTCATCATTTGCGTTGCTGACTTCAACAGATGCCAAGCTCTGAAAAAACGAACAGTGTTAAACAAAAATTAGCAAACTATGGAAAAGAAAACAATAAGAAAAAATGCAACCATTTCCTGTACCCTTTGCCAGTGTACTCCCTGAACAGACACACTCAGGGAGTACACCTCAAGTACACTTCTATTTAAATGAGATGCTTCTCGTTTGAATAGAAGTGTATTTGTGGTGTACTCCCTGCATCTTGTTTGATTAGAGGAATATTTCCTGGGGAGTATGCTTGCGGACAGTACAGGCAGACATAACTAAAGACAAACGATGAAACGGACAGGCCAGAGGCTTGAAGTCATGGTACATGCAGCTAACTACAGGAGCGTGCAAGCATCAGCGAAACACTAAAGTAAAGTGACGACTACACAGTTTACACACGTATACAAACAACATATTGGAACATTTCGTCAGGGCCAGTATAAAAAAAAAGTCACTACACGTCAAAATACTGAGAGATACATGGATGAAAATGGCAGGTAGAGAGCTTCTCTAAACTAAATATCCAATATCTTCATTAAACATAAAAAACAGCTGCAAAAGGGGGCAATAAGAGGTATGGATCCTCATGAGCCCAGCATCTAAGAAGGCTCATGAGGATCTATGACTTTGCTACAGCGATACATGAGTAGGTTGAAATGGGTTAAACCCCCTTGACTGCTACTGACGAAGCTGTTTGGCAAAAACGATGAATAGCTACACATCTTTTTCCGCCGAGCGGTATCGTCAACAACAGTTCAGGGGTTAAACTGATTAACCCTTTGGCTGCCGCTAGCACTTTTTGTCATGGCGACTCCTACAGGAATCACTGCGACAAAAAGCACTACCAACAGCCAAAGGGTTAAAACACAAATAATGGGAGAAGAAGACAATAACTTGTCGATGAAACACAGCACAGCGCCATTTGTTTACAGAAATGCCTCCCACCAGCCCATAGCCAAGCAGATACGTTAAAAAGGTGCTCTAAGCAGCAGTACACAAAATGTGTACAATCAAGTGTGGATTACACAGATTAGACAGTGATTTTACTGGTTGTTTCACGTTACACATGAACTTGTACTGTTAACATTTTCTAGTTTTAAACTTGGACATAGAATCAAATATTATAAAATATGTGCCAGAAATAGCGCAAAGAAAAAAAGAAATCTTCAATGGAAACAATCAATTTCTATGATGATGTTGGCGAGGGGGGGGGGGGGGGGGGATGTTTCAAGGGTGTGGAGGTGGGTGTGTGGGGGCTGGGACTGATTAATTACTGTTGGGCAGGTGTTGGGGTACAATTTTCCGCAGGTAACAAGTTTACATTTACATATGCACATACACATATGTATTCACATAGTTATGCACACAACACATGCACGCGCACACACACACAACACACACCTTCGTAAAACAACCAGTAAAATCATCGGCTACATCCGTACGTATCAAATGTATGAGTAGAAAGACTACCTCTTTCAAACTCGTTAGCCCACACTCACTTCACAGCAGTTACGAGTGATGGATTGTGATCTGACCTTTGCACCTCGTACCTACCTGGTATCGGGGTTGTAGAGAGCAAAAACATGTTTGGAAAAAATCTTATTGTCCAGATCTCTTACTCGTAATCCCTCTAACGGTAACATGTAGCGCTTTTCCCTCTCCTGCCAAACACAAACAACAACATGCACAACATCAACAAACACACCAACAAGCACAGATGTGGGCTGACCAGCACACCCATGTTGTTCTTGGCGTCCGTCCTGAATGTGCTCAATGAAAAGTACCCAGCAAGAACCTTTAACCCTTTGGCTGTCGGTAGCGCTTTTTCTCGAGATGATTCCTTCAGGAATCACCTCGAGAAAAGCGCTACCGACAGCCAAAGGGTTAACCCACCAAGCCCTGACACTGAATGTGGAAGCGGTCCTCCGAGAGACTACCTCTGCTATCACATGGCAAAAGCCAAAATGTCCACTTTTAAGACTAGTGAGATTTTCTTCATATAACAATGAAAATCTCGCTTTTCTAAAAAAAATGGACATAATGGCCTGTGCCAAATAATGGCAGACCTACAGCATCTGGAGGAAGATCAACTAAGACAGTTCAAAGGCGGTGCCAGAACAGCCTGGTGTCTCAACGTGCTAGGCAACATCCTTGAGCTGTCATGGTCACTCTGCCTCTTGCTGTAGTGTGTCAGGGCTGAATGGGTCGTGGTTACTTTTCACTGAACATCAACCAACACTAGGCGAAGGGTTGGTGATTAAAAGCGGTATCACATAGGATGGACGGGCAAACTGACTGTGTGGGCCGGACTCGTTTGGGATTCAGACACATGGGTAAACTCATTTGAGAGGCGCCCCGCATCTGGATTCTTGACGCAAAGCCGAAAATCTGAAGGCTGCGCGTCTCGAATGTGTTAATGAATTTGAAGAGGAAATATGAAGACGGGAACAGAGGGTATGGGACAGCCAGCTGTACTTTTCAAGCAAAGAGGAAGCTGCGTATACAAGTCAACCACAGTACAGCGCGGTACCTGCAAGCCATGAAGTCAGACCACATGGGCCGACATAAGCCTTACCCCTTTGGGTGTCGGTAGCGGTTTTAGTCGCGATGATTCCTGCAGGAATCATCGCGACTAAAACTGCTACCCACACGCAAAGGGTTAACCATGCTAAATTAACACAGACTTGTGAAGCAAAACCAAAAGGTCTTCAGGTCAACGTCAGCCTTAGCTGGCCCGCGCACGGCGCAGCTGACCCCTCAGCTCAAAATGTTATGAGTCAGTTTGAAAAATGATGCACCAAGGGTGCAGGACGCGTTTTTTAAAAAAATGGTCCCTGCATAGGGTCAAGTCAGAATACATCAGAAAACATTAGACTGCAGGCTCCACGAGACAGATATTCCTGCTGACAGTATTGGGTGTGTTGCTGTTGATTTTACTGTCATTGTTTTGCTGCTGCTGCTAAAGCTTTTTAAATGTGTGCAAAAGGGAGATCGGGAGATAAAAACAGGGCACCGGAAGGTCAAATTTCTTGTGTTCTTCAATGGAGGACCAAGAAGGGAGAGTAAAGGGGGAGGTAGCCAGCAAGGAAACAAATTTCTCTGCACCAGGGCTTAAAATGGTCCTTGATTAACTCATTCAAGGCAGCCCACATCAATAGCTGTGGAAGTGTCGTACAGCGATGCATGAGCTAAAAAATTAACAAATAACAAATAATTCAAAATGTGGCAATTTTATTTCTTGAACAGCCAAAGTCCATGTCGGCTGTGCTGAGGTGCTTTTCTAAGGTCTGGGGCATGCTCCTTTTCAGAATTTATTAACCCCTTCCATGCCAAGAAAAACTGAACACGATCCAACTGCAAGAGACATAGAACCTCATGAGCCCTTGCAGATACAGGCACCCATGAGAATCTATGCCTCTTAATGACATCACTTTATATCCATGTTCTGTAGACACCTGGGGCTCTTTGGCATTGAATTAACCCTTATCATTCGGAATACACCAGTGTGTGAAATAAGTTTGACTAAAATAGGCGCCAAGCTATTCTAGCACCACCCTTGAACTAAAGCCGTTGGTCTATATCCTTATCTGTAAGTACTTTATGTAGCTTGCATATGGCAGTGTGCCAATTTGAAGCTTTTAGCCGCAGTATGATATGGATTAACAGAAATTTCAGAAACACAATCTGCATCCACTGGCAGAAGGGGTTAAAATTCAAATTTAAAGACAAATCTGTGTAATTTGGTGCACTTTGATGATACTTCTCAGTGACTGAGAGGAGGAAACCATGCATTTTTGCTTTTTTTCTAGGGGAGTTGGGCGGAGGAGGGGGGGGGGGGGGGATATGTTATAAAATCCACCTCAAAAAGAGGAAATTCTAAAAAATAAGGAAGATTTTAAGCCCTGCACACCTAATGCATGTTGAGTTGTCAGACATTCCTCACAAAACACAACATGGGTGCCGTGCAAAACAGAACAGAAAACACAAGAGTATTTTTTTTTCCATGTGAACAGAACTGACATGCACACAGCAAAAACAGGTGGGAGAAAGTGTTGGGTAGGGGGTTTAACTCAGGATGGATCAGTCTGTGTGGGGATGTGGTGTACCTGGCCTCGGAACTGAAAATGGCAAACGCTGCCTTTTTGCTCATAAAGCCCGTCTCAATGTCTCGCAGCTTCAGATTGTCCAGGGGCATCATATACTTCTTGTCTTTCTCCTGTCACGGCATCAACAGAAAACACACCCGTACACGTCAACAACATAACACACACTGGTTGTCTCCCTCGAATCACTACCTTGGTAGAGAATCGAGGGAGACAACCAGTGTGTGCAGAACTGAAAGGATCCCAGTCACCCTTTCTGTGGACGAGTATATTTGACTGCCCATATCAACGTGTGTGGACCCATGAAAACCCAAGTCTGGATGTTGTCCTTTGAAGACTGCATAAAAGCTCAGGACAAAAGGATTGTTTCCAGTGGTGCCAGAATAGCTCCATGCCTATAGGCCCCAAGCTATTCTGGTACCAACCTCGAACTATCAGCGCCCATCCACATCTTGCAGTCCTTCAGGGCCGACTGGTGGCTGAAGAGTGTGTGTGAGTAGGTCTCACACTGGCTACCTCCTTTGATGCGTTACCGCTGTAACGAACCAACAGACAACCAGTGGGGGAAGCAGGCTTTCCGTTAACAGAAAATTCTCCGTATTTGACAGATAACGTTTAACAGAGATGGAAAAAAAATGGAAGGCCATCCGTCCCGGGGGAATACGAAACTTAAGGAAAAAATCCCCGCTGTGTTTCAAGTACGCGACTGACTGTAGAGCGCCTGGGACGGATGTTTTGTCATGCTGTCCATCCCCAGGACGGACAATTTTAAATCCTAGTGGAAAGCCTGGGGTATGCCTACGACAGTAGAGGGAGGGAGCAAAAGACGTCACACTTGAAGTTCAGCACTCTTCATGAATATCTACATCCGCACACCATGGTGCACACAGCTTGGACACAAGAGGAACTGCAGGGGCCAGTTGCACGAGTGAGCTTAGTCCTGCGCCAGCCACTAAGCAAGGTGCTCCGCTATAGCGGAGCACCTTGCTTAGTGGCTGGCGCAGGACTAAGCTCACTCGTGCATTTTCATGGCAGTGCAGGTGAAGGTTTCAATCAACACTAGTTCACAATGGGAGCAACTCCTACACCAAATCAGGTCGAAGGCAGTAGGTTGGGCCTGTTTACAGTAAGCAAAGACAGCAGGTTGCACCCCTTTCTAATAAGGACCAAAAGGGTCCATTTCACTGGATCGCCCTGATGACTGCAGCATGCGTCCTCTTAACTGCTAATACCAGTTAATTATCTCAATCTGCAGACGTCTATGAGGCAACTCCTTGCAAACAAGAGGCGTGTATGCTCATGAGGCCCTGCAGCTGTACGGGCTCATGAGAAGATACACCTCTTTCAGATGGAACAGGCTGGATGAATCCACAGAATGTTTGAGGTCCATACAAAGTTTGACCTACTTTGTGATTCAGGGAAAACCTCTATGGGCAGGTCACTGCTGAAGGAGCAGGCATAACTGAACATGAGGCCCTAAAGGAAAGAACAGCCAACAGTCCCTAATTTATGATTAACCCTTTGGGTGTTAGTAGTGGTTTTTGTCACGATGATTCCGGAAGGAATCATCATGACAAAAACTGCTACCGACACCCAAAGGGTTAAGATTCACGCTCTTAATAATGTAACTCAAGGCAGCTCATTGACAAAATGCTAGGTGCATCTAACGGTCATATGCCTAACACTGGCCTTTAAACAGGGGGTTAGTGCAGAAATACAAGAGTGCAGCAATACAAGTGGATGTACAGACATGTAACGGACTGTAAAGCATTTCAACAAGATCTGAACGCATACATCCTGTACATCAATGACCGTGTCTGAGAGTTAGCTTTACACCAAAATCCCGTCCACATGCCAATAACTGTGATATTAATAAATGGAATCGTACATCCCATGCTGGCCGTTAAATGAGCATACCAGTATGCAAAGCTAAGCACCACTGCCGTGACACTTACCCATAAAGCTAGGACTGGCAGCACACAATATCTCCACAGAGACAAACACACAAGCCACAACCATGCCAGCCAAAGGAAGCACCAGGAATAAGAAATAGTAATGACCCCAATGCACATGCAACCAACTGGAGTATGCATTAGAAAAAAAGAAGGGAATAAAATGGTTCTGGTATTAACCTTCCTGCCCATGCAGCCACCAAAACTGTTCACAGTTTTGGTGGCTGCACGCACAGGAGGGCTAACGACGGGCACCCCGGCACCCCAAACGTGTACCTATTCTCAGTATGGAAAAGAGCAAAAGTAGGGTGTCGTGAGAAAATTCCCGATTCGACATCACGCAATTTGAGGCTGTCCAGAGGAAGCATGTATTTCTTGTCTTTCTCCTGGAGAGGGAAAGCAAGGGAGGCCACTTTACACAGTGTGAAATACAAGCTGAAATACAATGTTAACCCTTTTCATCTCGATATAAATTTGACTATGATAGTTCAAGGGTGGTGCCAGGATAGTTTGGTGCCGGAGGCGCCAAGCTATCCTGGCACCACCCTTAAACTAAAACAGTTGATCCATCTCCTAATCTGCAATGCAGCCTTCACAGGACAATGAGCAACTTTTTAAAAAGTCGGCCTCAGGATGTAATGGGTTAACCGGCCGGTTGTCGTTAGCGGTTTTGTCGTGATGATTCCTGCTGGAATCATGGTGGCAAAAACTGCTAACAACAGCATAAGGGTTAACTGCAGTGGACAAGCAGTTTATCCTGAAATTCAGCTGCCTGGAAAGAATCACATTATAAGGCCTGGAAAGAATCACGTTATAAAGTGTAATAGCTGTAAGCTCAACTTTTGGATGTAATAGCTGTAAGCTCTCAACTTTTGGATTTCACTCAGCCTAAGAACACAGCATAAAAATAGTTAACCCTTTTGCGTCTTGGTAGTGGTTTCTGTCACGATGATTCCTGTAGGAATCATCGTGAAAAAACCGCTACCGGCAATCAAAGGGTGAAATTCCTGCACAGATTGTGAGACAATAAAGAAATTTTAAAAATGCAAATTATCCCTAATATTAATAATAATATATGCATATAATAAAGTCACATCAAATGCCTGCATGTGCAAATGTTTGCAAAAATGCCACATGAACGTAAGAGAATAATTATTTATGATACCAGATACAAAAATAAATGTATTTTGCTCATAAAAATAATATCGGTATGAATGTTTTTCACAGCTGACAACAAAGAGTAACAAACAGCAGTTTTTGGCAAATGAAAGAAAGGTAAAGTTTGATAAGACAAGTAGCAGGGGCATATTGGAATATCCTTTTGGACCAGCTAAATCTAATCCACTGCTGCCACGTCAATACAAAACAAGATGGGATGAACCATAACCCACAAAGTCTCTTCTATATGAGAGCTGTCTTCGCTGTCAATGGTCTCTACCTGTTGTCTTTGACTTGTGATGTTGAAATATCTCCTTTTGAAAAGCCTCGCAGATGTGCCAATGTGTCAGAGTGAAATCTGTAAGGGGCGCGCGCAGTGCATATGCGTCATTGGTTTGTTAAGACGTCATTTGTCACGACGTATTTTTTATTTTTATGTAATTTTATATTTAACGTGATCTCAGTTTCGCTTTCGTTTCAAGACTTGGGAAAATGGTGACAAAACTAGAATTTCATGGTACAAGTTCAGTCTTGCTTGTGTGAAATCAGGTTGACTTTACCTAGCTACATGCTATACTAAGTACACATGCATGCTCTTTTGAAAGCGCGTTGATGTGTGTGTATGCGTGTGCATGTGCAAGCGTGCATGCGCGCACTCCAAACATATTCAAGAGGCATAGATGTTCATGCGCCCTCTGGGCACATAAGGATCTATGCCTCTTGGAATTTTTTTCAGAAAAGAATTAATTTTTACTGAAGAAGTTGAAAGGGTACACAGCTGGCTAATGAACTCATCCAATGTCTTTCTCCAAACTAGCTATATCAGGTCACCTGAATGCTCTTCTGAAAGCGTGACGCTGTGTGTGTGTGTGTGTGTGTGTGTGTGTGTGTGTGTGTGTGTGTGTGTGTGTGTGTGCGTGCGTGCGTGCGTGCGTGCGTGCACGCACGCTCCAAACATCTCCAAGAGACACAGAGCCTCATGCACTCTACAGGCGCATGAGGATCTATGCCTCTTAGAGATGCGCGCATGTCTGTGAGAACGAGGCGTGCACTAGAGAGAATTATGTCATATTTAGATTGCCTCTTTTACGTCACCACCGTTTTCTGACTTTCTCTAGAAGTCAATGTTTTTTACTGTGTCAATTCTTTTCTCAAAAGAATTAATTTTTACTAAAGAAGTTGAAAGGATACAAAGCTGGTTAACGAACTCATCCAATGTCTTTATCCAAACTAACTACATCCAAAATTTCAAGTTAATATGACAAAAATTACGGACTCTAATCTGGGTCAACTGACTTCCTATAAACGGTTATTTATGTCTTCAATGAGACATTTAATTACAATATGCTAGGAGGCTCTCTTAGCCACCCCTTTAAGAAAGTATTTTGCCAAGTTTCAAGCTTGTGTCTACAGAAATATCGGAGATTCTCTTGTTTACATACATACGCGCACACACACACATACATACATACATATGCACACATGGCACTTTGCGCCAAATGTACATTTAGCAGCGAGGTTAGCGCAACTAGACATAATGTAATTTTTATCTTGTTACTTCCATTGCGAGAGGTTTAGGCCTGCCCGCCTTTGACATCATGGACATGCTATTAAATTTGCCCCACTGCGACCTGTCCTAAAAAGTCCCTTCTATAAATAGAAGGGACTTCAAGACAGCCCATTTTTGTGAAAGCAAGACTGTCACTGCAATACAATGAAAATCTCGCTTTTCACAAAAATGGACGTGCTGTTAGCTGTCTTTTGCATTCAAATGGCAGCATTCGTCTGAATAGTTTCCTCCCCCCCCCCCACCCCCCTTGTTGACCAGGTCTACTAAATGTGTCATCTTTGACACACTCTGCGGATTCAGTGAAGCAGAAATTGATCAGCAATCAAATTCTGCCTCGCTGAGTCCGCTGAGGGTGTCAAATTTGTGCCTTTTCTGAACAAACTCTGATTCACTAGTAACCTCAGTTCTAATCTTGCAAAAGAGAATACACAGGTGGTGAGTGTGTGTACGTACCTCCTCATCCTTGAACCATGAGAGACTTTCTGCAGAGAGGACAAACCAAAAGTCCTTGGAGCCCCCCTTGATGAAACTGATGTTGTGTAGGGAAAGCCAGCCCTTACGGATCACCTGTTGACACACCGTGGAACAGTTTCTCAAATGATTGTATATGTACATGCTTAGTTTCATGAAAGTACAGTAGAACCTGTTTTTGTGAGGAAAAAAGTGGTCTTGAAAGACAGGTGCTTTCTCAAGAGAAGTCTTGAACGGCAAAAAGTGTCACCTGTCATTAAAGACCATCATTTAAGCGGCAACAGCCGCCTAAATGATGGTCTTTAATGACAGGTGATCTCTCTTAATGGGTGGTCCCTCAAAACAGGTTCTGCTGTAACTGGCAACCTCCCACAATAACCAGGGCTTCAAGAACAGACGTAGTTCAGACATCAGAAGTTTATGTATGTCCAAACTGCATGCATTTCAATGAAAACAGTGGATTAAAAGCCCAGACAAACATGCGATCACATTTGTCCATTGTTTTAATCCACCATTTTCATCAGAACACATGCAATTCGGACCTATTTCTATTCACCAATTATGGATGACCAGGCACTACCCTTGAATTATCACCGATGATCCATCTCTGGCTGCACAGACAAGTTATAATGCATGATCATACCCTTCTCTCTGTCCACCCCCACCCCCCCCCCCCCCCCATCCCACCACTGATTGTTTCCCTCAATTCACTACTGTTATCAGCAGTAGCGAGTCCAGGAGGCTAACCACTGTATCCCCATCCCTGCAAGTAAACTTAATGGCATGAGATTTAGTGTTTTTTTTAACCCGTCAGTGCCAGCTGAAGTAGACTGCGTTTCTGCAAGCTTCATTGATTCAAGACCAAAAACCCTAGATGTCCAAGGAACATGGATTCAAAGTGGTGTCAGCCAGAGGCATAGATCCTCATGAGCACCCGCAACTGCAGGGGCCCATAAAGATCTATACCTCTTGCAGTTGGGTGGTATGCACATTTTCTCGACGCTGAATGGGTAAATGGATGACAACTATCAACCCATAACTCCTGCCCCCCCCCCCCCCTCCCCCCCAATTCACTACTGTTGCTATCAGCGGTAGCGAATCGAGGGAGGCAGACAGGATGTCCTGACGCCCACAAGCAAACTTAGTGGCATGAGATTCAGTTTCAATTTTAACAGATGACAACCATCAACTCTGTGTCAGTAAAAATTCTGGCCATCATCGAAAATAAGGATATCGGTAATACAAAATCTGAGTGTAATAAAAAAAAAATTAAAACTTGCGGTAAATCTTAGTTATTCCTGTCAGTATAACAAGAAAATAACCACATGCAATCGTAATCACAAGGTCAAATTGGCTTATAGCCTTCTGAATAGCAAGCAGGCATAAGATTCTGAACTTTGAAAAGCCGGAACTTTTAACCTCATCACCGCCATGGACGCAGATATTATTTTTTGGAAATGATGGTAAATTCAACGTCAAGGATCTCCAGCTATCAAAGGAACATGGACACAGAGTGACTTCCGCAAGAGGCATAGATCCTCCTTTGTTCTCAGCAGTGAAGGAGTTAAACTGGATACCACTCTACATCTTACGCAGCTTCCATCTGTAAGCGGATTAGCAGGAGCTCAGGACAATTCACACGTATTGCTTGTGTTTGTACGATCATCATCAAATTGAATCTGTGGTGTTTGGACAGTCGGACGACCCCAAGGACCTTCAAAAAGTCAGATTTTCCACCATTTGTCCGAGATATCTCATGCCTGATACAACCTTGTTATTCACAAGTGTGCTTCCTTCATTGTTGGTTATAGTAGGTACATGTATTTGCCTGCGTTTTACACGCTCAGCAGTCACTCTTTTCATCTGTACTTTGTCGACGTACATCTCAGTATGAGAACACTGTAACCACTACAAACGCACTAAGTCTTTATCCCAAGTTCCCGCCAGCCACCGCCACTTCTGTTAGTATGTAGCTGCATGATTATGACTAAATGTGCTGTGACTTTGGATCTTACAGCTCTAGGCTATACGGTCAAAAATCACAAACTGGCGCACAAATGTGTGCTAGTTTGTGATTTTGTATTTGACAGCTCTAGGCGGTGCGGTAGAAAAATGACACACCAGCATACAATGTACGAGGTATAGATGATTAGTTGTACATTGTTCTTCTGGCTGTCAGCAGCATGTTTGGAATGCTGGAATCACCTCGAACAAACACGCTGCCGACAGCCAAAGGGATACAATAAGCTGCAAAGCAACCCCACAAAGCAACATTAGTAGCCTCAGCCAAATCATTGTTCTATCAAGACCCGTATTCGAACTCGGTTTCTTCACTCATGTGACAAAATAACAACGCTGAACACAGAAAGTAAACCACTGTTTGTCCTTCTGAAACAAGTTTCTTTCCTTTTTTTTTCTTAATTTTGAATTTTTGTCCATAGCATTTTATTTTGCAAATTGGCAGAACACATGTGCCAAATAAAGCTTATTGGTTCATCATTTGAAGAAGCCTCAAAAGTTATTTTTATGTATTTAATATGCATCATTTTGCGTTTTAACCTATGTTTTTGGCATTTATGCACATGAACTTGATACACACTGCACTAAGAAAACAGCATGACACTGCAGATTGATACAGTGCTTCTACTGTTGAATATGGCTTAAAACTTTGCATTCAGAGTTTCACAACATAATATATATTGTGAACTGAGGGCTTCCACAGAGTTTTGGATAATACTTCACTGAAGCTGTCTCTTCACAATATATCTGCTCTGCAGTCTCTCTTTTGGTCTTGAGTTCCAGATGCCTATCCTCTGCACCATACAAGGAGACGATACCCGGTAATCAGAAATAGGCTAAAAACTGCACCTCGTTTTCGGCAAACAGTGGATTAAAAACCTGGACAAAAATGTGATATCACATGTTTGTCCAGGCTTTTAATCCACCGTTTTTGTCGAAACACATAACCTACTTCTGACTGCCGGGTATCGTCTACTGGGTTTCCTGAAATCGTCTATACTGCATGTGTTACAGGCTCAGAACTCCACATACTCGGACACCATGAACAGGGAGGCTGCAGTCATAAAATGGAATCAACACCCATGCTGTACAGTCACAAAATGGAATCAACACCCAAGCTGTATATGACTGTAACGAAACCGCATATAACCCATTGTGAAAAATAGGCCAAACTGCATACTGACTTTTTTTATGTCAGTGAGAAGTTGTCAATTATCTATGTTGGTATTGAAAACTCCCCTATGTTTTGTATTGCACACACTCTATTTGGAATGAACATAGATACAAGGGTGCATACATGCACAAAAACATGCAAAAATGACAGAAAATTTTTCTGAGCCCTCCCTTGAACGGGAATCCCAGACTCTGTCGTTTTATTGGAGTCTTGGGACTTTGCCATTTTTCTGGCGGCTCTCCTTTATAACGGGCGCTCCGGACTCTGCCGTTTTTTTGGAGTCTTCGGACTCTGCCATTTTTTTGTAGTCTTCCTTTGTAACGGGCGCTTCGGACTTTGCCATTTTTCCGAGGTTTCCCTTTACAAAGGGCGCTTCGGACTTAGCCATTTTTTTGGAGTCTTCGGACTCGGCCATTTTTTTTGTAGTTTTCCTTGATAACGGGCGTCTCGGACTTTGTCGTTTTTCCGAGGCTTCCCAATATCAAAGGACGTTTTAGACTCTGCCATTTTTTTGGAGGCTTCGGACTTTGTCATTTTTTTGTAGTCTTCCTTTATAACGGGCGCCTCGGACTCTGCCATTTTTCTGAGGCTTCCCTTTATCAAAGGACCTTTTGGACGCTAACATTTTTCTAGATAGTTAGTTTTCCTTTACCAGGGGCGCTTTGGACTAAACCATTTTTTTTGGAGTCTTCGGACTCTGTCATTTTTCTTAGATAGCTATCCTTTTGAAGGGCGTCTCGGACTTTGTCGTTTTTCTGAGGCTTCCCTTTACAAAGGGCGTTTTGGACTCTGTTATTTTTTTTAGTTCTTCTTTTGTAATGGGCGGCTCGGACTCTGTCGTTTTTCCGAGGCTTCCCTTTTACAAAGGGCGTTTTCGACTCTGTTATTTTCGGGGCTCTTCTTTTGTAACAGGCGCCTCGGACTTTGTCGTTTTCCGAGGCTTCCCTTTTACAAAAGGGCGCTTTGGACTTAGTCATTTTTTGTACAGGTCTTCCTTTACCAAAGGCCTCTCTGACTTAGCTACTTTTATAGACTTTCTTTTATAAAGGGCACTTTGGACTTTGTCATTTTTGCCGAGGCTTCCTTTTATCTAATAGCTTCTCCGACTTAGTTATTTTACTAGAGTCTCCTTTGTTCAGACTTTGTTATTCTGTTTAGACATACGACTTAGATATTAGTACTTGCTGCGCTACTGTAGTAACGTCTGATGACATTGTGACCAGCAGAGAATATATTTTTCTCAAACGGCCTCATGCCGGGGCATTTGTTGTCGCTTTATCATTATTAGCAGTATGCAATATAGTCTATATGAAATGCGATCTTCGTTTCACGTCTTATTGTAGTTAGTATCGAGTGCGAGTGACTGTGCTTGTGTGTGTGAACTTGGCATTCTGACACGAGCAAACATTTACATACACATTCACCGGTTACACAAACATTGCACACGGTCAGCGACGCTACAGATTTTGGTGTCGAAGGCTGGGGTGAGGCGACACTACATAATTTTGGTGTCAGAAGGGCGACATTACATAATTTGGTGTCAGAAGGGTGACATTACATAATTTTGGTGTCAGAAGGGCGACATTACACACACACAAATGGTAGTTGTAGCAGCAAAGCAACAAGTCAATCACAAGGTCATCAACAGCATCAAAACCAAAATCGATGAGTGAAAAGTACAGCTTACAGGCAGAGTGAAGATAGAAGATAGTGGCTGTCAAAACATGCGCACGGCGAAAACTGTTCCCAGCGGTGCATGCTCAGTGGCATTTGGAACTGGATTTCCCCAAGTTAAAAATAGCACCTGACGCAAGTCGCGGACTAACTATATCTAGTCTCGGACTTGATAGTCTGACTCAAGTCTCAGTTCATGCATCGGAAATGTATGCCTGAGTTAGTCCCTACGTAGGACTAGGGTTAATTCTGGGACTTGTCTAGTCTCTGTCCATACATCAGACCCCAGAAGCCCAGTCTGCGTCAATTGGCACTGAACGGGTTAAATGCAGGGAGAAGTAGGGCCGCACATGCAGAACAATATTTACAATAATTACACTTTATGAGGAAGATTCATTTCATGCAAGACAGAGCTTGTGTTCGCATCCACCGGCAGAGTAAAGTACCGGGGGTGGCACGCACAAGAGGGTAAACTGCTAAGGCATTTGAAGGCAGAGTAAGCTGCATGTACCATGACCATACACACATTCTGGCAGAGAAAGCAGACTCCACTGTATTTTCATACGCTGAAAATGTCAGTGTGAAAACGACAAAATAACAAATGGATGTCATTTACCGTGTTCCTCTGATTCTGCAAGGAAAAGAAGGCTACACTACAGTAATGCTGGGTAATCTTAACACTGTAAATCTGTATGCCAGTCATCATGCTCAGCCCCAATACAATGTGCTAAATGTTCAGAAATATCCCTGGAAGCAGAAGGTCCTCGGGCCGACGTCTGTCGGCCCGAGGGCCTTCTTCTTCCTGGGATACATCTAAAATATCGAAAAGCCTGACAGAATGATGTGACTGGGCCAAAAGGTCGACTGGAGAGAAAGGGATTACCTGATTCCCAAGTTTCCTCTTGGAGGAGGATGACTCTGCTTTCTGTTGTGCACTGAAACAAGAAGTTAACTTTTTTAGTCACGCTTATTTCACACACTGCGAAATGATAACGGTTAAAGCACCCACCCCTTGTTCTTTCCCTGTAACCCTTTCCCTGCCACTGGACACTTATTTTGCTTCTAATATCTTTGTTCATTCAATGACCCAAAGTCACAAATGTCCAAGCAAACAAATTGGTCTCAGCAAGAGGCATTGATCCTCATGAGCCCCCGCAACTGTGGGGGCCCATGAGGATCTATGTCTCTTACAGTTGGATTGAGTCTACGGGGGGTTAAGTGGAGAGAAGTAACGCCCAAAATATCACGTATAATATTTATAAACAAATGCAGACAACTGTAGAAAAAGCTAGGGAAATGAAGCTGAAAATACTCTAGGTGAGTTTGTCAGACTTGTTCACATGTTGTCACTGCATCAGTGAACAGAAAAAGAGCTTCTTCTAGCATGACGGTGGGTGGATATTGGGAATGGAAAATTCTGGACGACGCGGAGTGAAACAGGCGGCACTAGGTTAACATGTATTTTCTTTAAAACAATTTTTTTCGAAAAATACTTACCGATGGTATTACTAATAGGAAGACATACTTAGCCTGTCAATTTCAGCCTCCAAAATTGTTGTGTGTTGTTACACAACCAGGGACGTAACTCTAGCAAGCAGTTACCTAATCCCCTGAGTGGCCTCCCTATCCTTTGGTTAGCCTCCCTTCCCAATCTCGCGAGAGTCCGTTATTGCCAGTTCTATCTTAGCAGACAGGCGGCAAGCGGGGAAGGTGGGAGGGAAGTTGGAGTAATACCATTGGTAAGTATTTTTCAAAAAAAAAATTATTTTAAAGAAAAATACATTTATTTCTTCAAAAACGTTACGGATGGTATTACTAATAGGAAGAATTGTGAAGAGGAGGAGGGGCCGCCCCAATTCAACCCCTGTGTAACTGCTTAGCTAGGTCCCTGGCCGGTGCACATTCCCGACAATTTCTGTTAAATGTGACCTATGGCGCATCCAGCGCCGGGAGGGAGTGTTGTGCCGCAGCAATGTCCCCCACTAGTGCCAGGTTTTGTCTTTGGCCGGACAGGTCACGAAAATAGAAACAGGCGAAAGTAGATTCGGCCCACCAGCCCACAGCCACCACAATGTCCCTCAGAGCGCAATTGCGGTCGAATGCGACGCTCATGGAGACAGCCTGGACTTCATGCGCCCTAATCCGCAACTTCTTCGCTCCCTCCGTCGAGTGGTCTTCGTAAGCGGATCTGATGATTCCGCGCAGCCAAGCGGAAATCGTCTGGGCAGATATATCATTCCTGCCTGGAGCTAAGGGCAGGAATAGGCGTAAACGTCCTAGCTGTAGGGGCTTCAACCAGCGGAGGTACATTTTTAATGCCCTGACCGGGTCCTGTTGGCGTACATCCGGGGACGTATGGGGGCCCCGCAATGGACGATCTGTTGAGGGGCGGTTGATGGCCTGTTCTTGGCCCCAAAAGAAGGACTAGTGAGGAGTTGGACAGAGTCATCGGCCCGGAGTTGCAGGCAGGACGGGTTTACTGAGAGAGCGTGGAGTTCACTCACGCGAGAGGCAGTGGCCAGAGCCAGCAAGAAGCACGTTTTTCTTGTTAAGTCAGAGAACTGCGCCAAGTGCAGAGGTTCAAAACGAGCAGTGTTAAGCCACGTTAACACCCACGCTAGGTCTCATCGAGGGAGGAGGGAGTGTGTCACTGGTCGCTGTAGGTCAAAGTGAGCCATGAGGTCGGCGAGATCCTTGCAAGACCCAGGATCTGATCGTCCCAAATGGCGGTAAGTATCAGCCACCATAGAATGATATCCCCAAATGGTGATGGGGGCAAGATTCTGATCCTCGAAGAGCCACAGGAAGAATTCGGTGAGTTGAGGCATAGCTAAAGCGGTGGGGGAAAGGTGTCGAGTGCCGCACCAAGACTGCAAAACCCGCCATTTTCCTTTCCTGGTGGAAGTACGTCGTGCTGAAGCGATAGCCGCCACCACCGCATCCGAGAAACCTCGAGCGGTGAGGGCACGCCGCACAACCTCCAGGCGTGTAAGAGAAGGCTCTCTGGGCAAGGGTGAAAAAGATCCCGTCGGGGCTACTTTATCATCGTGCGCGGCGTTGGAAGCCGTAGAGGGGGATCCGTGGCAAGATTCAGGAGATCTGTGGTCCAGCTCTTGGTCCAAGAGAAGGGGGCCACCAGGAACAGCAATGTGTTGCAGCCTCTGAGCTTGATGAGAATCTTGGGTATCAGCACCGAAGGAGACCCTCACAAGGAATGGAGAGAGCGTCTACCGCCCACGTGAGTGGGTCTGGAATGGGAGAGACGAAGAGATGTGTATTCCACCGCGTCACGAACAGGTCGATCATGAGTGTCTCCCAGTGCACACAAATCTGTCGAAAAATGTCGGGGCACAGAGTCCACTCAGTGTGGAGAAGCTGGTCCTGACGGGACAGAGAATCCACTAGCACATTGAGCCGGCCCGGAATGTGACGCGCCCGCAGAAAGATGTCCCAATCCCGGCACCACACTAGTAGCTGGAATAGAAGGATGCACAGAGAAGGAGAATGCGTCCGCCCTGCTTCTGAATATACGCCACAACTGTCAAGTTGTCGGAGAGGACCAAGACCTCGTGCATCTCCCAGGCGATGAGAGCAAGCCAAACTACCTTTAACTCCAACCAGCTGATGTGCTTGCCCACTAGATCCGGTGGCCAAAGGCCCACTGTCTCGTGGAAGTCCGGGAGTAGGAGCGCCCCCCAACCAGAGACTGTCATCCGTGCAGATCAACAGGTAGGGTAGCGGGGATGCTAGTGGAACTCCAGACGCCAACCAAGAGGGGTCTGTCCACCGGAGGATATGCAGACGGACCAGGGGAGACACAGGTACGCGGGCTTCCAAATCCCCCAAAGACGGCTGCCAGAGAAGAAGATTTAGTTGAATCAGCCTCGAGTAGAGATGACCGAGAGGAAGCAAGTCCGCGGCAGCGCTCATGAGGCCCAACAACTGTAACCATGTCCACGCCGGAGCGTTCTGGGCATGATACATCTGCAGAGCCAAAGTCGCCAACTTCTCGATCCGAGCCTGAGGGAGTCGAACCAGGTTCAAGTCGGTCCGAAATTCCATACCCAGATGAATTGATTGATTGATTGTACATTGCTTAACGTCCCGACAGCAACAAGGCTTTCTCAGGACGTGCCTGCACTGCTTGTGAAAAAATAAAAAATAAACAGAACATTGAATGTATGTCGCCAGCCGGTCAAATACGTTAAATAAACCTAACACATGGGGCCTAAATAAAGCTAAGACCATTTAGCAACACACATCCAATATCAAGAGCTACAGGCAGTGCAGACAGTAGGGAGAGTTTTAAAAAGGCAAATACAGGTGAATGGACAAAGGGTAGACAGAAACACATGCCCCAGAATAGAGAGGAAAACCCACCCTGTGGGGCTGACCAGGGTGACCCTGGGAACTAAAAAATACCTAACCCCACCCAAATCCCCCAGGGCAGACCCGGGTGGGGTCATACCCAGATGAAGAAATCTGCAGGACGGTGAGAGGTCTGACATGCCGAAGTTGACCAGGAAACCAAGACGGTGAAGAAGGGATAGCAGAGCATCCCGGTCGGTGGACAAAAGGGCCTCGTCCTGATTCCGAAGAAGCAGATCGTCGAGGTAGTGTGAGGTCGGACTGAGAGACGACCGCCGAGCGTGAGCGACCACCACGTCCATGATCCTGGTGAAGACCCAGGGGCTGATGTTGAGATCGAAGGGCATGGCCTGAACTGATAAACTACCCCACGGAAGGCAAAGCGCAGGCAATGGCGAACCGAAGGGTGCATGGGCACATGAAGGTATGCATCGGCCAGATCTAGACTGACAGCGAAATCCATGGGCTGGACCGCGGCGCAGAGAGCTCTTGTTGTTTCCATATCGAAAGATGGAGAACCAAGAAACTTGTTCAGAGCCAAGACGCCAAGTGCCATCCGACTTCGGTACAACGAAGATACGGCTGTAGAAGGCCAGGGAGTCGTGTTGTATGACCACCTCCATTGCAGATTTCTGAAGCAAAGCAGCCACCTCTCCCTACAACGCCGCTGCTTTGGCCCGATTGGTCGGCACCCGAGTCTAAAGCGGGGAGTGCCGCAGAGGCGGAGGGCGTTGAAAAGTGTGTTGGAGACCCGCCGAAACGGTAGAGAGGATCCAAGGGTCGTCTGGGAACAGTGACCGCCATGCATCGCTGTGCAGGGAGAGCCGCCCACCGACCAGGGATCCAAGAGAAGTCAGCAGGGGCAGGGACGGAAGGGAGTCATCGGGCCATCCCATGCCCGGGCCGCCAGCCCCGACCAGGCCAGGAGGGCGCCGGGGCTGGTAAGGCACGGGAGCAGCCAAACTGGGGGGGGGGGGGGGGGACGGGCAGAGCCAAAAGGCACACCTGAAGCGGGACGTGAGGCGGGTATGAACGACCGCGGGCGCGACCCACGGCCTTGCGGGCCGAACGAAAGCGCGAGAAAGAGCGAGACGTCGGCCAGATATCCTTGTGGGACTCCTTAACGGCCTGCCAGGAGGAGCCAAAAAGCAAAGGACCGCCGATGGGAGCCTGTCGGAGTTGGGACTTCACAGACGAAGGTAACCCCACACAAGCCTCGAGTACAGCATCCCGCCGGAATAAATCGCAATTTATGGCAGCAGCCATCGCATTGATGGAGGTGTGGTAAGATGCCCGGTTCGTCACAATGGCCAAAGAATGCACCTCTCGAAGCGGAGTGGTAGACTGAGGGTCCCAATTGTACTCCAGAGCACGAACAATCGCCTGCGTCGCGAGGTCCAGGAAACCCGAACATGCAAGTGAATTGCGAATCAGGATAGCAGTCTTATCAACACCCCGAGGAACCCGAGGAAAGGTGGCGTGGCGACCACCCGCCGGAAAATCTGCGAGGGTAAAGGGCACGAAAACGCCTGGCTCCGGCGAAACCGGATATCAATGCCCTCCGGCCATCTGGCATTGGAAAAGAAGACAGCGTCTTTCAGAGTGGCGAAAGGCAACTGCGCCGAAAAGGCGTCTGCGAGACCCTAAGGTGGAAGGGTAGCATCCACCGAAGCCGAAGCCTAACTCTTAATAGGAGGAGCGGGTGGACAGACTTCCCGAGGAAGAAAACGGAGGATGAGGCCCGTGGCCGCCTCGATCGACCGCCACGTCTCAATGCCGCGGGCAGGAAAAGCTGGGATGCGAAAGGGTGCCCAAAACTCTGAATGTAGAGGCAGAATCGGCAGGATGAAGACTGAGGACGTCGTCGTCCATAGCCGTCGACACTCGTTGAGGTAGAATATGCGGAATATCGGAGATTGAGTGACTTTTGCGAGCCGCATGACTGTCCATGTGACGTGGAAAGGCCAGAGGAAACGGCTGTGAACAGGAGTAAGGAGAACTCCGCCGAAGTGTGGGCGAGGAGTGCCCGCGCAAACGTCCCTGAGTGTGTGGAATGTCCACGGAAGAAGCAGAAGATGAAAAAGGAGAAGACTGACGCCTCACAGGGGAGGGACTGTGTCGTCTGTTCTCATGAAGTGGTCGGCGGTGCGCACCGTGGCGGAAAGAAACCCGGAAATGGGACCGCTCCCGGCCCGGGACACAAAGATCACGACTGTGGCACAGAGGGGAAGGCGGAACGGTAGGACGCAAATCAACCTGTCCGATATGGCAGCGCCATGGCCAACACAAGACCGAAGAAGCGCGAGAAACAGGGTGGCCATGTTCCGTCCAATTCCGAGGGCGACCACGCAATTGAATGTTCTGGGGGGAAGGAGACCAGGATGAAGCCATCAGACGAGAGTGGAGAGATCATCGCCGAAAGGGCTGATCATCTGAACGATGGATGTGCGGTGACTGGCTACGAGCCGGGGTGCAAGGAGACACAGGAAGCCCCGCAGCGCCGTGTAAAGAGTCGTGATGTGACGACCTATGGCGACGCTGAGGCACAAAGGTGCAGGTGGGCAAGGCTAGGGCCAGTCGGAGGCCGGTGTCTCATCCCCCATGGGAGAGGGGAAAGTCGCCGCAAGGGACCCATCTCCGTACAGCGGGTGCGCAGGACAGAAATGAAACTGCGCTCCACAGAGCAGGAGCGCACTGAATCGTAAAGGAACTTACCTCCCACAGCAGAAGGGACAGCGTCCTTCGCCTTGGCCAGGGGGGAAAATGGCCGCAAGTGTCCCGTCACCGGTGATCGGGAGTGCGGTGTGAGGGAACGACCGGAGTCCGGGGACCGAGAGTGCCGAGACAAACCGTCGACTGCGTTCGAGTTGGGAGGGGCCGGTGGAACTGGCGCCACAGGGAAGGGACGGGGCACTTGCGGCGATAGAAACTCCAAAGTTGGGACCAACGGTCCTCTTCCCAAAGGGGGCAAGTAGCACAGGTATTATCCGATGCGCAGCCCAAGCAAGGAAGGCAGCGGAGATGTAAATTGCTGGGCCACTGGGAGTCGCCGCAGGCGGGGCAAGTTTTAAGCTGGTGACTGCAACAAGGAATGGAAACATAAGAAGACCGCGCGCGACCCGGGGCACAGTACCAAGTACACGACCGTTGTAACCGACCGTCAGAGACGAAGTCAAAAAGAATGGCCAAAACGCCGCAAGAGTCCTGCTGACGTCTGAAAGAAGTATCCACCGTCCAAGCGTTGTCTTCCGAGTAATCTCTGCGTGGAAAAGGAGACCGCTTCTCCGCTTGCCCGTCATACCTGCGAGACTGATCCCACGATCTACTGCTCCCAGCCGCAGTCTCACTAGCCCAACGTCGCGACGAAGATCGCTGCCTTGACACGCTAGGACTTGTCCGCCAATCGGGCGAAGAGGAAAGGGAAGATGAAACGTGCACTGTGTCTTCCACGCTCCACTTCCTTGCTTGATCATTCCTTGAACGCCTCCCATATTCATCATAAACAAGACTGGGGTATACATACTCAGGCTCCTGCCTTCTGAAGGACCGCCCATCATGTCGGCCAAAAGCACTGCTTCTCCTCCTACCGCGCTCTCCTTTGCTCCACCCTCAAAGTGGAGACCCCGTAGGATACTCTCCTGGCCTGTCTTGCTGGCGACTCACTCTCCGATTCCCCTCCGAGCGTTGCCTCTCAGTAGCGGGCCTGTTGCGTCATTCTGTCCTAAGGCCAGAAGGCTCAACTGCCTCAGAGGGGTGGTCCCCAGCGTCTGCCGCCTGAGTTGTCTGTCTACCAGGGGGGCAAGAACGAGACCCAAAATACTCAATGCTGGGAGACCGAGCTCTTCCTGCTTGTTTAACAATAAATGGAGGACCACGAACAGGCGAAATTCTTGCGGATCTATGGCTCCGAGCTCTCGGTGCTATGCGAGATGGCGAGTCTCGTCTGCTGCCTGTAGTTTCCACTGCCCGCTGGGGATGTGGCAGCTCAATAATAGGCACCGGAGGGGGCAGCAGTACCCTCTTTTGCGCCAACAAGCACACGATGTCCGAGTTAGAATTCCTCTGCTTCATATCAGTGGATGTGGTCGATATAAGCTTGCGTGCAGGTCTCTCCCTGCGGTAGAATGCCCAAAGCTGCGACCACTGGTCTTCCTTCCACGCCGCGCAACAAGTGCACGGTCGACTGGAAGAACAGCCCAAGCAGGGAAGGCAGACATCGTGAACATCACTTGGCCACTGGAAGTCGCCACACTTGGTGCAGGTCTTCACCTGAACACTTGCCATGTCCTAAGTCTGTAACACCAAACAATTCCTGCACCAAGCACACACACAGAAGAACCTTCCTAAAAATCCTTGTAAGCTTTCCTTCTTTCCTTTTTTCTTTCTCTTTTTTTTTTTTTCACAGTAAGTCCACGTAAGAAGAGTTCACCAAATACTGACGGAGCACAAGTGCACACGACCGGTCTGACTCAGCTAAGCGAAGATACTGGCGGGAAAGGGGGAGTGCGCCACCGGATACGGTAGTACAGGAGGCCACTCGGGAGTGTCCTGGTAATGGCACACCAGTGATTGCCTCCCTTGAGTGAGTATCACAGTTAAGTTTTTTGGGCTAAAATTGACATGCTAAGCGAAGCTTCCGGGCAGGAGTAATGTCATCGGTAATGATTTTGAGAAAATAAAGAAATAGATAAGCAAGCTACACTGACTTGGAGAATCCAATGAAGTCCTCATGGTTGGTGTTCATGTAGGCCAGCTGTACATCTATCAGCAGCATGATCTGGTCCTTTGCTCTCTGCTCTTGTTCCCGAATACGCGTGTTCACAATTCGCTCCGTCTCCTCCCGAAGATGGGGGTAGCGGGCCATCTGTAGTGATAAAGATTACATTCATCATCATTGTAGTGTGGTAAACCCAAGGTTCAGAAATATTCCACGATGGGGTGGGGGGGGGTGGGGGGGGGGGGGGAGGGCCCACTTAATAAGCAAATAAATGCCCTAGCAGTCATAGAAACATGGATTCAAAGTGGTGTCAGCAAGAGGAACAGATCCTCATAAGTCCCCAAAACTGCGGGGCTCATGAGGATCTATTCCTCTTGCAGTCCACAGGCTGCCTACACCCCGATAGTCAGGGACAATGAGCACTTCATGACACTTGCATGGTATGCACGTCAGAATACACACAAGTTCTCTCTCTTCAGCTGCGAGCTTAGCAAGGGACCAGTAGTTCAATCTGCAGATGTATTCCTGACTGCTCCATGCCCACAACAGCTTGACGACCTCGATTTTGCAGATGACTTGGCATTACTGTCCCACACTCATCAACAAATGCAGGACAAGACCACGAGGCTTGCTGACATCTCGTCCCAAGTGGGCCTCACCATCCACAAACAGAAAACAAAGACAATGAGGCTGAACGCAACCAGGGAAGAACCAGTCTTGCTTGCTGGCACCCCGTTGGAGGAGGTGGAGTCCTTCGCCTATCTCGGGAGCATCATAGACAAAAAAGGCGGCACTGATGCAGATGTCAGAGCACGAATCGGTAAAGCCAGAGCAGCCTTTCTCCAGTTGAAAAAAGTGTGGAGTTCCAGAGAGCTGTCACAACACACCAAAGTCCGGATTTTCAACTCAAACGTAAAAGCAGTACTTGGAGGTTGACAAAAACCACTGTCAACAGAGTACAGATCTTCATAAACAGTTGCCTTAGAAGAATTTTGAAAATCCACTGGCCAGAGAAGATCAGCAACATCAGACTCTGGGAGAGAACAGAGCAGATAACAGCAGAGAATGAAATTGGGCGAAGAAGATGGGGATGGATTGGTCACAGTCTGAGAAAGCCAGCTTCCAGTATCACTAGGCAGGCATTGTCATGGAATCCCCAGGGAAAGAGGAAAAGAGGTAGGCCGAGAAACTCCTGGCATCGAGACCTCCAAGCAGACATCAAGAGAATGGGAACCACCTGGAGTAAAATCGAGTCGCCTCAAGCACCAGACGGCGCAGAGAGGACTGAATGAAAATGGAGTAAAATCGAAGGAGAAGCACAGGGTAGGAGTCGCTGGAGGTCTCTCGTCAACGGCCTATACCCGGGTAGGGGTGACAGGCGTAAGTAAGTCCATGCCCACAAGAAACACACATTCTTTTGAGCCCCTGTGGATTTAAAGACACATGAGAATGTGTCCTTCCAGGAACAGAATGACTGAAGGGCTGTTCTGTCTGAACCAAAAAAGCTGAAAATTACCTAACCAGGATTAAAAAAACAAAAGAAACAAACTTGCCTAAGTCTCCATGACTGAAGCTAAGGACATCAACGTCTGTTAGTGACTGGACTCTCACCTTCTCAGCACATTTGCGTACAACCCCTGAGAGTTCGTTGACGACAAGGTCGACACAGTGGAGCGAAGGTTCCTTGAGGCGCTGGATCTGCTTGACCACAATGCTTTCGAACGCCATATCAGGGGTGAACAGACCAGTTCTGAACACACACACACACACACACACACAAACAAACAGTTTTTACTGAAAGTGTTCAGCTCCAAGGTCCAACATCACCAACAGCACAAAGGTGAACAATTGAAATTTGTTGAATATACAGTGGAACCTGTTCTCAGCAAACACTTTTTGGCAAGAAGAAAGTGATCTTAAAAGAAGTCTTGAGGGGTGAGAAGTGGCATCTGTCATTAAAGACCATCATTTAGGTAGCTGAAGCCACAGTCACAGCTACACCCACCTAATTGATGGTCTTTAATGACAGGTGGTCACTCAAAAACAGGTTCTGATGTGTATGGCTGAAAATTGGTCATTGTGAAATGACACAGGTTACAGTCCTGGGGCCACCCAGGCACAACGAATGCTAAAAATCATTTTTCATTTTCTGACAAAAAGTATCTTTTTTTTAATCTTCTGGCACTGTTGAGGCATCTCCGGCAATTTAGACAGTTGTATTTGATGCTGTGAAAGAACATAAGGTGTGATTATGAAATAACAAAATTTCTTTTCACACGATTTTGAATTTACAGATTTCTGTCTTCAGTCTGCCCACTTTCACCCCTGCACAAATCACATGTCAGCATTTTCCCCCAAACTCACACCACCCCTACCCCCTGCTCCATCCCCTTCGCTGCGCACCATGCACTGGAAGACCATCCTTTTTAACCCTCTGGCTGTCAGTAGCACTTTTTGTCATGATGATTACTGTCAGAATCATTGTGACAAAAAGAGCTACCGACATCCAGAGGGTTAAATCATCCGATTCAGAGGGAGAAGCGTAACATATTTCACGCACTGACCTAATACCGTGGATGTTCCTGATGGTGATGCCGATCTCCCGCCGCAATTCTCGCTCATCAAACTCCATCTGTAGACAACATACAAACAGGTGAAAGTAGTACAACATAACCTATTCGCAGCATGCACATTCTTTGCACAGAATGGCAAAGCCTTTACACTATATTACAGCTCACATGAATGACGGATCCACATAATTAGTCTGACCTTTGCGACCTTGACCTTTGAGAAAGGTAACTGAATTTGATATGTTCAAAAAGATCTTGCCACAAAGTATTCTTGGGCCAAGTTTGAAGTCTGTGGCTTGAATTGAAGATTAATGCTATGCACCAATTTATTTCCCTTTCTTTTGCATAGGTGGCAGTTACAAATTCTCCAACGCCATTTTTCCTCTAAACTGTATTTTTTTGAAAAATACTTACCGACGACATGACTTTGTGGAAGTGTCTACTACTTACTCAATTTTAGCCTAAGAACCCGTTGTGTTCCAACACAACCCGGGAGGCACTCGGGAAACCCCCAAGTGGGGCTGAGAGTAGCCTCCCGTTCCTGCCCATCCGGTTCCGAGTCACGTGGTGACCAACCGTCGGAATACTTAGCTCACCAGCGGCAAGCGGGGCAGGTGGGAGGGTCCACAGAGTCATGTCATCGGTAAGTATTTTTCGAAAAAATACATTTTAGAGGAAAAATTCATTTGTTTCCTCAAAATACATTACTGATGACATGACTTTGTGGAAGAATTGTGAGAAGGAGGAGGGTGCAGCGCCCAAAACACCGCCGCAGACGGGTTATAGTCAGAGCCATCCTCCCTGTCGCAAACTCCCGACAATTTTAGCTAAGTGCATACCTACGGCGCCTGTGGCGCCGGGAGGGAGTGTTGCGCTGCGGTGATGTCCCCCACCAGAAGGATTGATTGATTGATTGTACATTGCTTAATGTCCCGACAGCAACAAGGCTTTCTCAGGACGTGCCTGCACTGCTTGTGAAAAAAAACTAAACAGAAAATTGAATGTATGTCACCAGCTGGTCAAATACGTTAAATAAACCTACAACATGGGGCCTAAATAAAGCTAAGACCATTTAGCAACACACATCCAATATCAAGAGCTACAGGCAGTGCAGACAGTAGGGAGAGTTTTAAAAAGGCAAAGACAGGTGAATGGACAAAGGGTAGACAGAAACACATGCCCCAGAATAGAGAGAAAAACCCACCCTGTGGGGCTGACCAGGGTGACCCTGGGAACTAAAAAATACCTAACCCCACCCAAGTCCCCCAGGGCAGACCCGGGTGGGGTCCCACCAGAAGGAGGTAGTCTCGCTGGCCTGCCAGATCCCGGAGGTAGAAGCGGGCGAAGGTCCCACAGCTGCCACGATGTCTTGGACAGGGCAGTTCCGGTCGAACGCAACACTCATCACAGCTGTTCAAGGCCTCCCATTTAGTTTTGAGGCGCGCGCGCGTGCGGCGCCGTAAGGAGCTGCGCAGTGTGTCATCTCTGTCAATACCGCCGGCTGGCAGCACAGAGCTGAGCGCAATCTGTTACGGCTGTGCAAATATAGTCGCACTATTCTTGTCACTGTTTTACTCGAGCACGCGATGTGTGTACATGCTCAGCGCTGACCGTGTACCGCACGGGATACATTTTAATGGAACCGGACATTTACAGCATGTTGTTTAAGCTGTACTGAACGTATGTTGTATTTAAGACATACACTTAAAAGCTAAGAAAATTAGCTTTCTGTAGACACTAGACATGCTTAGGAAAATGAAGATGAACAATGCATGCAACGGACTAGAAGACAGGCAACCGGCGCACAGTTTACCATGAAGACAACGCAAATCTGTTGCAAATGACACGTCTTTCAACTGTTCTAACTCATGCAAAGTACTTTTGCGAAAATTATGGTTCAGGCCAGTGATCATCGTATACAGCCACTACGATAAGCACTACTCAAAATGTCAGATAGATTTACCTTGTGATCTCAGTGGGTCCTGAAATGGGACGATGCGTCATTGGTAATCCAGTGTTAGACAGACGGAAAGTTCTTGGGTGAACGTAATCTCCACACGTAGTTGATTTCGGAGGCAGTGAAAATGTTCCAAATAATTCACAGTTCATATGAAGGGTTAGCGGCAGTGTCAGATGCACACTTTGTATAGGTGAAGTTGTCTTTAGCATTCCACTAAATCTTATAAAATCGGAAGAGCAATCCACTTTACTAACAAATCGGATGGGACAACCACAGTGAAAGTAATAAACACTCTTAATGGTGATCAAATGGCTATTTTGACTAGGCGTAAATTAGATAAACAAGGAACAGTGCAGGCTAAACTGTATCAGTCTCAAGACAGTTTATTTCACAGAGAGACTTTTTTTCCCCTGCGTGTACTTGGTACCAGCGGCCCTCTACACATTCCTTTCAGATGTTTGTCTTTTTCATCTTTACGTACATCAATGCCATGAAAAGCAGAAAGATCGTCTACATGATCAACGCACAGTTTAAAGTGTTAAAGTCTGTCTTTCCTTTGCCTTTTGCTCGCTCTGCACAAATCCTGCACAAACTACTCAATCGTTCCATGTGGTTTGAATAGGAATATTGTGTGTCAGACTCCATTCTAAATGTCGGCGAACTACACCGATGCTGGTCTATAAAACTTTCTATAAAAAATCACAGGTAAATCTATCCAGTAAAAGAAAAGCACTTACTTGTAGCACTATGTTACACTAACACATATCACTCATTGAAAATCCAAACAAAAGTATTTTGAAAGCACAGTAAAGCTTTTAAGCCAGCACAAATTTGGCACTTGGCCCTCATAAAATAGTAAGCGTAATGAAGGCCTACTACCAGGCAGTACCAGATGACCATCGGAATGCACTGTAACTAGGTCACCTCACCACCTGATAAGCTAGCGCGGCACTCCCTAACTAAATGGGTGGGTTTGTAGAAGAACAGCTGTGTCGTGGCCATGGCTCGTACCTCGTGTGCGCGTATCTTCAGCCTCTTTGCTCACTCCGGGGAGAGGTCCCGGAAGGCGAACCGTATGACCCAGCATAGCCAGGAAGATATCGTCTGGGCTGTTGAGTCAGTTCTGCCTGGATTCAACGACAGAAAGAGGCGTGAGTGTCCTCTCCGGACAGCTTAGGATCTGCGTAGGCAAATGTGTAGGGCGCGCACTGGATCTTGGCCTGGTCTCCTGGGGAAGTTCACATCTCTCAGCGGCCGTAAGGTAAACACCTGTGGCGCGGTCAAAGGAGACCTAGTCTTGGCAAAGAAGGCCGGGTCCGTGAGAAGCTGCACGGGACCATCCGTCCGGAACTGCAGGCATGCAGGGCGCACTGACAGCGCGCGTAGCTCGCTTACTCGGGCCGCCGTGGCAAGGGCCAGCAGGAAGCACGTCTTATGCGTCACATCCGCAAAGCGGGACAAGGACAGCGGTTTGAACCTGTCGGAGTTAAGCCACGTTAGTACCCACAGGAGGTCCCAGCGAGGAATGAACGAGCGGGGGACTGGACGCTGAAGGCCAAAGAGAGTCATAAGATCGGCGAGGTCCTTGCAGTCACCGGGGTCCGGGCGGCCGAGGTGACGGTAGGTGTCAGCAACATGGACAGGTATCCCCTGATCGTGAAGGGGGACAACCCCTGGTCCCCGAAGAGCCAGAGGAAGAAGTCAGCGGGCTGGGGGTTTGTCAGTTCAGTGGGGGAGAGTTGCTGGTCAGTGCACCAAGACCACAGTACTCGCAATTTCCCCTCGTAGACGCGCCTGTTCGAGGGTCTGCGGGCTGTAGCGATCGCTTCAACTGCTGCACTTGAGAAGCCTCTGGCAGTGAGGGCTTGCCGCACAATCTCCAGGCGTGAAGGAGGAGACGCTCCGGGCACGGGTGGAACAGCGGCTGGCGGGGTTGCCTGAGCATCATGCTCAGCGAGGGCAGCAGCAGGAGGGGCGGGGGGGCTCGTGGCGAGGTTGAGAAGGTCGGTGGTTAAAGACCGGTTCCAGGAGAACGGGGCTACCAGCACGACGACCGCAGTACATCCTCGAAGCTTAGGAGGACTTGGAAACGAGTTCCGTCAAGGGGTACGCATATGCGTCCCACGGGTTGGAGAGCGCATCGACTGCCCAGACAAGGGGGGCTGGAATCAGGGAGACGAAGAGGGGAAGCTGGTGATTCCACCTCGTGGAGAATAGGTTGACCATAGGCGTCTCCCAGTGAGCGCAGAACATATGAAAGATGTCCTTGAGAAAGCGTCCACTCTGTGTGTAGCAGCTGGCCGCGCCAGGAGAGAGTCGGCCAAGAAGTTCCGGTGGCCGGGAATGTGACGAGCTCGGAGGGAAATGCTGTGGTCCTTGCACCAGCGCATCAGACGGTAGAGGAGCATGCACAGGTCGGGTGAGCGCGTACTGCCCTGCTTCTAAATGTAGGAACCACCATCGCATTGTCCGAGAGGACGAGCAGCTCCTGGTGACGGAGGAGTGCTTCCCATGCGATGAGGGCTTGCCAGACCGCTTGCAGCTCCAACCAGTTGATGTGTCTGTCCGCCAGCTCCGGAGGCCAGGGGCCGGATGTCGTGAGAAACCACGGTAGCAAGTGGGCACCCCACCCAGAGAGCCTTGCATCGACACACAGGGAGAGCTGAGGCGGCGGGGAGGCCAGGGGGACTCCCGAAGCGAGCCACAACGTGTCCGTCCAACGCCACAGATGGGGACGAAGCATCTGAATCGCGGGCACCTGGGCAAGTACGTTGCCGGAGGACGGACGTCAAAGGAGCAGGAGGTGCAGCTGTAGCGGTCGGGAGTAAGGACAAGGGGGAGGAGATCTGCCGCCGCATTCATCACGCCCAGGAGCTGAAGCCGACTCTGGCGGGGCGGTGTCCTGCTGGGCTAACTGGCCAGCTAGGGCAGCTAACTTCTGAATCCGAGGCTCTGGCAAACGCACCCTGTTGAGGTCGGTAGCAGATACTATGCCGAGGTGGACGAAGCGGCGTGAGGGAGTTAGGTCCGACTTGCCTGCATTGACCAGGAAGCCCCAATCGCGAGAACAGCCGTATCAGCGCATCCCTGTCCGTCGTCAGGTCGACCTCTGATTGGTTCGCAGGAGGAGGTCGCCCAGGTAGTTCCACGTCGGACTGGAAGAACACTACCGGGCCTTGGCAACTACAGCATCCATGATGCGGGTGAAAACCCAAGGGCTGAGGTTGAGACCGAACAGGAGGGTCCAAAACTAGTAGATCACGCCGACGAAAGCGAAGCGGAGATACCTCCTGGAGGCGGAGTGCAAGGGGGTGTGGAGCAATGCGTCGGAAGAACCAGACTGACAGCGAAGTCCACGGGCTGTACGGCGGCCCAGAGGGCCCTGGCGGTCTCCATCCAAAAACCCGTGCAGGGCAGAGAAATCGAAGACCAGCTTGGGTACTACGAAGAGGCGGCTGTAGAAGGCTGGGGAGTTGGGGCGCAATCCGACCTCTGAGGCGACCTACTGTAGAAGGGCGGTGACCTCTCCACGTAGGGCATCGGCTTGAGCTCATCGGGCGAAATCTCAGACCACAGCAGGAGCGACGCAGCGGCGGCGGGCGCAAGGTGATCTGGAGGACCTCTGCAACGGTAGCGAGGATCCAGGGGTCGCCGGGATCCCCGGACGGGGGGGCAGACCGCGGCGAGCAAGAAGCATGGCATCCCGACGCATCAGGACACAAGGCGGCGGCAGTCAAGGCACTGACCGACAAAGAAACGCCGCCCGGTTGGCCACTTCCACGAGGGCAAGAAGAACTCCGAGTAGGGCGACCACAATGGGCGCTAGACGTCCTCGATGCGGTGGACGAAAGCTAGGGTCAGCAGCTCCAGGAACCCAAGCAAGCCAAGGAGTTCCGGACGAGCGACGCAGTCTTGAGCAAGCCCCGGGGAGGGCACGATCACTAGAGCGGCGCCGCCATCTAGCACTAGCGCTGGAGGATCCAAGGCAGAAGGGAGCAGGCGAAGACTGGGGAGGCCCGCCCACCAGTCCTGTCGAAAGGAAAAGTCGAGTCCAGCCGGCCAGCGACGGTCGGAGATGTAGTTGTAGTCCCGATAGCCGGCCTGTAGGCGCAGGGCGGAAGGCGTCCCGAAGGTCCCGAACCGAGAGGGCTGTGGAAGCGACAGAACCTCTGCACCTGCCGACCGGCGGCAATGAGAAGGAACCTACCTCTTGAGCGGGGGAGGGGGGGGGGGGGTAGGGGGGCCGGGCTCAATGAGGCGGGCGCTCTGCCGGCTATATGACCCCTCATAAGAGTCAGCGGGCTTGTCGAGGAGAGACATACCAGGACTGCCAGTGTACAACGTAAGGCGCGAAGCACATCTCTGCAGGCCGGGCTCAGTGAGGCGGGGTGCTCTGCCGGCTATACGACCCCTCGTAAGAGTCAGCGGGCTTGACAGTGGGTGCAGTCCTGTGGTACGTGCTGAGCGTAAGTGTCCGACGTGTTGTCTGTTTCACAAGGTCGGGGCGGGCGCGTGCAATCACATCTCAGGGAACGGAGCAGGGCGGCAATAGAGCCGATCGGTCGCTAGACGGTGACGGCGCTCGAGCCGGTACGGTTCACAGGCGAGGACACCGTAACTTGGGCCAGGTCGAGCAGACATCTCAGGCGTGGTCAGAAGAGCAACCAGTCCCGCGGAGACCGACCTTGTGGTTATCACCCGGCCATCGTAAGTCGCCGTACTGCAAGCAGGTGAGCCCCTGGCAACTGCAACACATAACAGACATGATAGGCGACCGAGCGTGGGCACCAAGAGGCCCCGCAAACGAAGTCGAGAGTTCGCTGCGAAAGCATAATACGAGCGCAAGAAGTGCCTCTGGTCGACGCAGCTGCCACACATGTCCAACACAACATGCTAACGGTGAGGGCACGAGGGGCCCCACCAAGCTAAGACGAGTGTCGGGCGCAAAATGGTACAACGAAGTACAAGGAAACAAAGTGCCATAGGACGAAGCTGGTGCCCGGCCCGGAGGCCAGCCGAGGGCTGTTACCGCTACCTTACCTCTCAGTCGAAGTGGGGACGGCGGGAGGGAGTCCCAACAGAGTCAGCGCCACGAAGACTGGGCCACTCCAGGAAGGTGCAGAAGAGACAAGCTGGTAGCACAGGCAACGAAGCCCTCCCAGAAGACAGAACAGGCAGCGACGCAGGTGAAGCACCAAAGTTTTAAGCCAGAACAAGTCAAGATGACCGGGCGAAAACCGGTCGCACCATACACAGTCAGGGTCCGAAGGCTAACGCTGAAAACACGTCTGCACAGCGTGAGCTAAGTAGAACGACTGGTTGGTCACCACGTGACTCGGAACCGTTTGGGCAGGAATGGGAGGCTACTCTCGGCCCCACTTGGGGGTTCCCTGAGTGCCTCCCGGGTTGTGTTGGAACACAACGGGTTCTTAGGCTAAAATTGAGTAAGTAGTAGACACTTCCACAAAGTCATGTCACCGGTAAGGTATTTTGAGGAAACAAATACATCTGAACATGCATGGTTGCACACAAAAAGTCTGCTGATGTCCAAATCATAATTATGCAAAAGAAAATGCTTTTCTTGTGACTCATGAAAAAGAGAATGTAAATAGTAATTTGTACAATACATATCGACTTCCATATCTTGCAAGCTGCAATCCGCACCTTTACAAGTTCGAAGGGGAAACGTTCATGAAAGATACGGTTGATCTTTGCGCCCCCAGACAGATCCTCAGTGCTGACCTGACTGCCGAAACCCTCAATGTCACGGTCAAAATCCACGCCGAATGTTTGGATCATCCTAACGGAAGAGAAAATCACAATATCAACGCTTTTCACTGTGAACAAACATTTCCTTACAGACGTTGAGACTATACTGACAGACCATCTTCACATATGGGTCAGCCTCAGTAGACTGCAGTACCTTGGCCCCATCAAGCCAGACCACATTAATCACAACTGTAGTGTTGAACTCACACAGACTTGTGAAGAAAAACCACTTGGTAAGCAATAGCCCTGGTAACAAAATGCCTTTGGGCCCACGACGGCCACAGCGGACCCACACACAGCCATGCACAGGCCCACTGCAGCCGCCATGGGCCCGAGGACCTTTGCTTACTGGCAGTCATGGGGGCTCATGAGGATGTATGTCTCTTGCAGTTGGATCGTGTTCACTTTTTCTTGGCAGTCAATGGGTTAACATTCACAGCCAGCCACATCCGGATGCAGCTGGCTGCGAATGAGTAACCATAATGCATCTAGCCATCAGTACTGTATACATCCGCTGGTACTGCATGCACAGAAGGATTACAACAACAAAAAACTCACTGCATCATAGCTTTCGTTTTGCGTGCTGGGTCGTCGGGCCGAAAGTTTTTGTATTCCTCCACGTCCTTCTCCATAGACAGCAGCTGTGACTGCAGCTTGTTGCGCAGTGCAGGCAGCGTGTCACGTATGTGGTTTGTCAGCTGTGCGTTCAGCACCTTTTGCAGATGTGGTGTTCCCATCCGGTCAGCCATGTGTCTGGGGCAGAGAAGTAGGCATTGAAAGATACAATGCACTTCAGACATAAAAAAAATACTACCAGCCACACATTTTTTTTGTTTACTCAAAACTCTTACCGATGGCATTACTGATAGGAAGAAGGTATACTTAGCTTATCAATTTCAGCCCAAGCTTCCGTTGTGTACACTACACAACCCGGAAGGCCACTATAGTGTCGTTACCAAGGACCCCCGAGTGGTCTCCCCTGTCTCCTCATCTGGTCATGCGCATAGCTTTCCCGCCAGTCTTTATACTTAGCTAGTTTGTAACAGACGTGTTTCAGCCTCGCTACACTTCGACTGTGGATAAGTGTTTTCTTCTGTGGTTTTTAGTGTTGGTGTTTTCTAGGAAACTTCGAATTACATTCTGGCCGTGTTGGTGATGGCAAGGTAAGGCCTCGGTTAATGCCTATCAGCCTCTGACTTGGCAGGCTACGGCATCAACTGGTGACGCGACCGGCCCCCAGTTGGGCGCACATGGTGCACTTTGCGTGTTTTTTTATGCACGAAAACTTCCTTTTGTAGCAGTTTTTGGTAAAGATAATGCCTCGGTTGATGCCTCTCGGTGACTTCACTGGATGGTGGCATCGACCGAGTAGTCGAAAGGCCACCGGTCGTGAACACGTGGTCTCTTCCACAGGCCTCGCGCACTCACAGTGACAGTTGTGCTTGCGGTCTGTTACAGTATTTGTCTGTTGTGAACACGTGACCGTTTCCACAGGCCTCGCGCACGCATGGCGGCAGTTATTGTTTGCTTTCTGTTACAGTGCACACATCATGACCTGCACCAACTGTGGACAATTCCAGTGGCCTACAGATACCCACACAGTGTGCCTTCCGTGTGCTGGTTGCTCATCAGGACGCACATGTGTTATCTGCGCTACTTGGATTGAGGAACAGTGGTTGCAGCTTTGGGCCTTTTACAACAGAGAAAGGCCAGGCCAGGTCAAGGAGCCATGTCTCCTTACCGCCGCCTCCACCGTCCTCGGACCACAGAGGTGAGCTACCTCAGATCTTATGAGTCAACCACCAAACCGGATACCACTCCCGGCACCTTCAACAGTGGGGAAAGAACTGCGCGACCACCACAGACACAGATGGGACTTAACCCCCCGTCGCGACCAGGCACCCTGTCGCGACCAGGCACAAAGAGTACACCCCCACCTTTCGGTGAGTCAATTTCCTGGCAGCAGCCGAAGGAACGTGCTCCCTAGTCGCATTCGGGCCTCTAGAGCCTTGACCCCCCTTGCACAGAGGGAAGAGCCTGTCGGCCTCCGACCGGACGAGCATCGAGTCCAGGCTTGCAGTTCCTGAGATCACCACTTGGAGACCGGAAGGCCTGTCGGCCACCGACCGGACGAGCATCGTGTCCAGGCTCCCGGAACACGACTCCCGCACAAGGAAAGGCCTGTCAGCTGCCGACCGGACGAGCGTCGAGTCCAGGCCCCTCGATCTCAGGACCACTACACAGATATTATAAGACCTGTCTGCCTCCGACTGGATGAGCGTCGCGTCCAGGCCTCAGCATCGTCAAGACAACACGTCAGCCTCCGACAGCACGATGTCACCACCTGCTCCGTCCATCGCACCCAGACCTCTCGGAGCCACCAAGCACACAATAAACGACCTTTCAGCCTCCAACCCGACAGGCAGCTTACACAGACCACTGGATCCCAAGACCACTCCGCCAACCGGGACCCCCCTGCGGAGAGACGAAAGCCTCACAGTCTTAACCCAGAACGGTTAACAGAGAAGGGACAGGACACAGTTTGGGTTCGCCTATCCAGCTCACGGATTCCGCGGGACCGGGTTTTACCTCGCAGAGACAGAATCAGACAACGGTCACGCAGGGAGCTCTCCTCTCCCCGTTCTGGCTCTTCTGCTGACCAACCCTGGTGTGTCACATGACATTCACAGAGCCTTTCTCCTCCTAGGGACCGGCATTCCGCGTTGACGTTCCCACGCAGTCGATCTTCGCGACGGATCTCCAGACGCCGTTCGGATTCATGGACTCGTCGTTTTCATCCACAGCGTCGGGATACCTTCAGGAATAGCTCAGCGGTTTCCTCCGAGACTTCCCCTCAGTCCCCTCTCCCTCGCACACACCCCCCCCCCCCCACCCCCAGTCCTCTAGCCGCAGAAATCTCCCCTCTCCACTCTCCTCACGTCGCTCCTCTCGTGCTGCTCGATCTTCACCCCCTTTCTCTTCGTGGAACAACGACGAGGCTCTAAGCCTCCACCCAGATGACTCTTCGTCGGCCATTGGAATGGACTATCATTGCTCAGCTTCCCCCAGCGGGAGGTCGTCCTTGTCGCTTTCTTCGGTCTTCATGGCTCCGATGGCTCAGACACTCCACTCCCTCAAGGAGGCAGCTCAACTCATCGCATCCTTCCTTCCCCCAGAGGCCTGCCCCCCCCCCCCCCCCCCCCCCCCCGCCTCCACCCCTAAAGAGGAAGGCTGCAACGATGGTCGACGCACCGCGGCAAACCAAGCGCCTCAAAACCCTCCCTCAGCCTATGGGTTTTTGGGACCTTGCGGAGTCTTTCTCGGCACATGTCTTACAGGACACTTTCGGAGACCAGGGCTTCTTTTCGGACTCAAGGTGGCCAGCCAGGATGGACATCCATTTTCGCCAACAATGGTACGCAGGGCACTCCCAGGCGTTCTCCTGTCTGCTGCCGGTGATAGAGTGGCGTTGTTACAGGTAGGAGCCCAGGCGGGCCAACGGGCCCGAGGCCCCAATGGACTGGAAAAGACAGCGACTCTGGTTCATAATTCCTTGGCCTGCGCAGGATTTCTCGAGTTGGCAACACAATCACTGATTAGATGTCTCGAAGACACTGGAGACCTTTTGGTCTCGGCTCTTCTACGCAACATACATACGGTTCTCGTAGCGGCGAATCGGGCAGTGTTTCATTCTTCGGCCAACTCCATGGCGGCAGCTGCCAATTGCGATTTGATGCGTCGGGATGCCATCCTGTCTCTCTGCACCTCCCTACCGCCCTCTGTGAAGACACAGCTACACCAGGCTCCCTTCAGGGGACACCTGCTGTTTGGACCAACCTGGCAGACCGTTAAGAAGTCTTCTAAGGATCTTTGGCCCAGCTCTGCCGTCCTTTCTTCCTCTCGCTTTCTTTCTGCCCGCAGGGCTGTGGGTCGCGCCCTGCGGTCCTTTAGACCCCCCCCCCTCCCCTACCCGTCATCCTAGAGGCCATGGCTCTGCTCGTCTCTCTCCCTCGCGGCTGTGCTCCTTCGCTGCCCCCCCCCTCCCCCACCAGCCTGGTCCAGAGGTGCCCGAAAGCCCGGGCGCGGCCGGGCTCGCTGACTTGCCCCTCTTGCCCCCACCGACCCCTACAGGGTCTCCAGTCGGCATGCGGCTAGCGCTTCACAGCGACGCTTGGTAATGGCCGTTTCAGGACGACCCTTGGACTCAACAGTAACGGAGGGCTTGCGAATCTCCTTTCAAGCTCCCCCGCCTTTACGACACTCCCCCCTTTAGACACGAGTCCCAGAAGACCAGCGCAAGGCACAAGCTCTCTACAGCGAAATCATCTCGCTACTCCAGAAGGAGGCCACAGAGGTGGTGGCACGACATGACTCCCCAGCCTTTTACAGCCGCCTCTTCGTCGTACCCAAGCCCGATGGCAATTGGCGCCCTATCATAGACCTTTCGGCACTAAACCAGTACATTTTTGCACCTCACTTCCAGATGGAAACAACCAGAGTCCTGAGAGCGGCTGTACAACCCCGAGACTTTGCCATAAGCCTCAACTGGGAGACGCATATCTACATGTGCCTGTCCATCCGGCCTCATGCCATTACCTGCGCTTCGCCTTCCGCGGAGTGGTATACCAATTCCGGACGCTCCCCTTCAGCCTCAACCTCAGCCCATGGGTTTTCACCAGGATCATCGAAAGGGTGATCGCCAGGTTTAGACAGACAGCCTCAAGCCCGACCTCCAACTACTTGGACGACTTACTCCTCTGCAACCAGGTTGCGGCAACCCTAGTGGAGGACAGGGACTCCCTGCTTACCCTTCTCCACCAGCTAGGTTTTCTAGTCAACAACGGCAAGTCGGACCTCATACCGTCTCGCAGATTCACACACCTGGGCATGCAATTCCTAACCGACCTTAACCGGGTGTGGCTTCCAGAGGATCGAATTCAGAAGATAGCAGACCTGGCGCTCCACATGGTCCGCTCAGACACACTACCCGCCCGGGTATGGCTGCAACTTCTGGGACTAATGAGTGCAGCAGCGGACCTCCTGCCCCTTGGCAGACTATACTGTTGACCGATCCAACTACAGTCGTAGAGGGTGGAGCCCACACGGACATGGAACGACCGGTTAGTCAAAAAATTGTGAATAAAAACGGGGCAGGTGCCCTTTAAAACCCATGTCCAACAAGTCAGACATTATGCCATACTTCCAGGTAGTGTCATATGCCTTCTCAAGATCGAAGAAAATTGCATAGACATGCTGCTTATTGACAAATGCATCTCGAATAAATGATTCAAAGCGGACTAAATGGTCAGTTGTACTACGGAAGCGCTGGAAACCGCACTGGAGGTCTGTGAGGAGACCCTGTGACTCAAGATGCCACACCAGGCGGGCGTTGACCAGGCGCTCCATAGTTTTACATAAACATGATGTCAAAGCGATAGGCCAGTAGTTGCCCGGGTCGGAAGGATCCTTACCCGGCTTGGGGATCGGTACAACCACAGCCTGGTGCCAAGACGGCGGAAAATGGCCAGTTCTCCAGATATGGTTAAAGGCCTTGAGAAGTACAAGGAGTGACCTCTCAGGCAGATGCGTTAGGAATTGATAGTGGATGGTATCTAGGCCAGCAGCAGAGTCATTACATTTCTGCAAGGCTTGCTGCAATTCTGATAATGTAAAAGGGGCATTAAGGAGTTATCGGACTTAAAATCACAAATACGAGACTCTCGTTTCTCCTTCTCTCTCTGGAAGAAGGGTGAATAATACTCTGATGAAGAATTATGGGCAATGGTGGAGGCAAGCAAATTGGCCACAGCTTTTTTATCTGTGATCAAGCTGGCACCATCTCTAAGATGGCCGTCAGAAGCCGAGCCACCCCTGCCCCTAATTCCTCAAACAGCCTTCCAGACTTTCTGGGACGGAGTCCGAGAAGTAAAAGATGAGACGAAGCGTCTCCAGGAAGCACGGCGTTCATGTTTAAAAATGTAACGGGCTTTCGCCCTCTGTCTTTTAAAGGTTAAAATATTGACTTGAGACGGATTATGGAAAGCACGTCGCTGAGCAGATTTGCACGCTTTTGGGGCCTTGCGGCACTCTTCATTGAACCATGATGCGGAAGTTTTAGGGATGGTTTCACCCACTACGTCCAACAAAATAGTAGTAAAAGAAGAAACAGGTTCGTCAGCTGACATGACCACCTCCTCTGTAATACGAGACTGACAGAGGGAGGCGAACAGAGGCCAGTTAGCTTTCTTGAGATTCCAGCGCCCCACCGGTGGATACTCCCCACAGCTGACTGACGACAGGACTAATGGGAAGTGGTCACTACCACACAGGTCGTCGTGAACCTTCCAGTCAAAGTCCAGCATGAGAGAAGGATCGCACACAGTGAGGTCTAGAACAGAACTAGATCCTGAACCTGGGATAGAGTAGGTAGGTGAGCCATCATTAAAAACACATAGGTTAAGTTGAGAAAAAACACCTTCCTAACATCTGACCTCTGCCATCATAGTGGTCACTACCCCGCATGTGAGCGTGACCGTTAAAATCTCCCATGAAAATAAAGGGAGGGGGCATCTGATCTCTCTCTCTCTTGGCTTGACTTCGCGAACGAAGATTTTATAGGAGTTGCCCACGACGTCTGCAGGCTTGTTCGTGGCTGCGGAGGCCAATCCGAGACAGGCAGGTTCGACCGCAGTGGCTGCAGGGGAAGGTATGGCCGGGGTTCTGAGCTGCGGCATCTCTGTTTTTTCTCCTGAGCCGCTTGTCCTTAAGGCTAGCTCTGTGAGAGTCCTCAAAGGAGACAGCTGCCTTGTGAATGGTGGAGCGCCAGGTGTCACGGTCCGCAGCAAGCGAAGACCACTGGTGGTGGTCGATTTGGCAGGCACTAAGTGACTTCTTGAGACAGTCTTTGTATCTCTTCTTTGGTGCCCCTCTGTCACGGTGTCCAGTAGCAAGCTCGCCGAACAGGGTGATCTTTGGTAGGCGATGATCCTCCATCCTGGAGACATGCCCCGCCCAGCGGAGCTGTGTCCGCAGCAGCAAAGCCTCGATGCTCACAGTTTCAGCCTGTTCAAGGACCTCGACGTTGGTGACATAGTCACTCCAGTGAATGCCCAGGATGGTACGCAGGCAGCGCTGGTGGAAGCGTTCGAGGAGTCGTAGTTGGCTGCGGTAGAGGGCCCAGGACTCGGAACCATACAGCAGGGTGGTGAGGACCACAGCTCTGTACACGCTGATCTTGGTGCCTGTTTTCAGCTGTTCATTGTGCCACACCTGCTTGAAAAGTCGCCCGAAAGCGCTGTTCGCTTTTGCCAGCCTGCTGTCAAGCTCCTTGTCCAGCTTGGCGTCCGACGTGATAATGCAGCCAAGGTAAGTAAACTGGTGCACTGACTTTAGTTCAGACTCGCCAATGGTGATGTGAGGAGGGCGATACACTGTCTTGGGTGCCGGCTGATGGAGGACCTCTGTCTTTTTCAGACTGACCTCGAGTCCAAAGAGCTGGGCAGCATCTGCGAAGCAAGACGTGATGCGCTGCAGGGCTCTCTCTGTGTGTGCAACGAGGGCAGCATCATCAGCAAAAAAGCAGCTCACGAATCAGTTGGTCTAGGGTTTTCATGTGGGCCTGCAGTCGTCTGAGGTTGAACAGGCTGCCATCGAGACGATACCTGATGTACACTGCATCGTCATCATCAAGGTCCATTGTGGCCTGCTTCAACATCATGCTAAAAAAGATGGTGAAGAGGGTCGGTGCCAGCACGCAGCCCTGCTTTACGCCGTTGAGAATAGGGAATGGTTCTGAGAGGTCATTGTTGAGTCTGACCTGGCCTTGCTGGTCCTCGTGTAGCTGGACAATCATGTTGAGGAACTTTGGGGGACAGCCAAGTCGCTCCAGGATCTGCCACATGCCTTGCCTGCTCACAGTGTCGAACGCTTTTGTTAGGTCGACAAATGTTACGTACAGCCCTTTGTTCTGCTCGCGGCACTTCTCCTGTAGCTGTCTCAGCACAAAGACCATATTGGTGGTGCTCCTGTTTGCTCTGAAGCCACACTGGCCCTCTGGGAGTTGGTCTTCAGCGATGGCAGGTACCAGCCGATTCAGGAGCAGCCTTGCAAGGATTTTCCCAGCAATGGACAGCAGGGTAATTCCCCGATAGTTGGAACAGTCAGACTTCTCGCCTTTGTTCTTGTACAGGGTGATAACGACTGCATCACGGAGATCTTTTGGTAGTGTTCCTTCCTCCCAGCAGCAGAGAAAGAGGTCATGGAGCTTGTTGTGCAGTGCTGTGCCTCCATTTGTTTCCTCAAAAACATTACCGATGACATTACTGTCTGGAAGTGTCTACTACTTACTCAATTTTAGCCTAAGAACTTGTTGTGTTCCTTCACCACCCGGGAGGCACTCGGGGAACCCTCATTAGGGCTGAGAGTAGCCTCCCGTCCCAGTCCAATCAGGCGTCCACTACGTGGCCCAATCACAAATCAGTCGTTTCTACTTAGCTCTGAAGTTTAGATGTGTTAGCCTATCGCTCCACCGACCGTTGCTAACGGTTTTTCCCTGCTCTTCTTTTTGTGGATTACTGTGTTCCTTCAGATTTGTGTGCTTGGATTTATGTGCCTGTGTGTGTTTTTTCAAGGATTGTGCTTCGAGTGAACTGTGTTTTTCTTCGTTCTGGTGATAACGAAAAAAAAAAAAAAAAAAAAAAAAAAAAAAAAAAAAAAAAACAAACAAACAAACAAACAAACAAAGGAAGGTACTCCCTGTGGTGTTTACTGCTCCAGATATGGAGATTCCTCCACCCGTCGCCACGTCGCAGGAGAGGTAAGGTCTTGGCCCCTCCCTCACAAGGCCCTGGCCCGGGTGCCTGTTTCCGTTGGTTTCGTCGGATCGCGCATCGCTTTCGTTCTCGTTTTCGCGCATTCCGAGTGCTTGCGCCCAGTCGCCTGCTTTTTCTGTTTGTATGTTGCAGTAACCCCGTGCGTACCTGCGACAAGTGTGGATCTTTCCGGTGGCCGTGTGACGATCATGATTTTTGCCTTCCTTGTACGGGATGCAATTCGGACCATACTTGCACCGTCTGCGCCGCCTGGCCCGAGCAGCAATGGTCGCAGCTTTGGAGTTTTTACAGGCGCGAGCGTCCGCATTCGCCTAGTGACAGGGCTTCTTTCCTAGAGCCCACATCAGTGCTTGGCGCTGTTTCCAAACGCGTGGGCGCGGACCGTGAGGATCCACGGAGCCGTCGGCCGCTTGAGCTTCGCTCATCTTCCCTCCCTTCTCATCGGACAACGCCTGCTGACTCTTACGGGGAGTCCGCCTTAGGGCGCAGCGTTTGCCTTACGGGGGCACGCATACCGCGACTACCCTCGCGTAGTACGTTGTCCAAAATTAATCGAATTTCTGGAGACCGTGAGGATCAGCTGAATCGTTCTCCGCTTGCGATTTCCTCATCCTCCAAACTCTCTAACCGGACACAGCCTGCTGACTCTTACGGGGAGTCTGCCTTAGGGCTTAGCGTTTGCCTTACGGGGGCGCGCATACCGCGACATAATTCGCGTCGTACGTTGTCCGCAACTAGTCGCGTTCTAATGGACCGTGACGATCACCTGCGCTATCGGCCGCTGCACATTGGCTCATCCACAAAGATTTCTAAACGGACAACGCCTGCTGGCTCTTACGGGGAGTCCGCCTTAGGGCGTAGCGTTTGCCTTCCGGGGGCACGCATTACACGACATGCTTCGCACAGTCCATTGTCCGCAAATCGTTGTATGCGATCTCACTTACACAAGTCTGCGTGCTCTTACGGAGAGCCGCCTATGCGACAACGTACCCGCCGTACAGAGACTGGCGAGAGATCCCGGTCCCGGCGTCATCGGTTTGATAACCGTGTTTCTCTTTCTCACGTGACCTCCAATACTCCACACACTCACGCGTCGGGTGACTACCGTCAGGAGCATCGTTCTACTGTCCGTTCCGATCGCCGCCGTCCTCGGCATTCATCATCTTCCCTTTCATCTCCTTCTCCCGCTTCGGTTCCCCGTTCGGCTTCCAGCTTGTCTCGGTCTGCCCCTCCCCTCCCGTCCCGTCACCCGTCCCCTTCCCCTCCTCGGCCCCGTAGTCGGACCTCCACTGGTAAAGTTCACCGTGACCACCACTCCCGTCATCGCAGCCGCTCCCGTCATCGCAGTCGTTCTCCCCGTTCACGTTACACGGTTCCCTCTAGGTCCCCCCCTCCCGTTTATACCTTTCCCCTGCACCCGCTTCGCCATCTTCCCGGGGTACGACGTTCACCGGTGGCTACAATTTCTCATCCGGACGGGCTCCGCGCCGTTTCTCCCTCACAGACCCTCCATCGGATCTCCCTCCCTACACGCGAGGAGGACACCCTTAGTCTACTTCCTGAGGATTCGGTCTCTAATCTCCTCGACTTTGGCGGCCGCTCCCTTTCGCCGCGCTCTGATGTATCGGATGCGCCTGTGTCGACTACACTCCCTTCGTCGTCGCGCACGGAAACGCTTCTTTGCATTAATGAAGCGGTTCGTATTGTCGTGGCCGCCCTACCGACAGACGAGTGTCCTCCGTCCCCCCCGCTCAAACGGAAGGTGTCCGCCTTTGTTGATTCGGACCGGCAACAGAAGAGATTCAAGTCGCTGCCTCAACCGCCTGGATTTCAAGATATGCGGGATTCATTCTCCGCTCATCTACACACGGATTCACAAGACTCCTCCTTTTTTGCGGATCGCAAGTGGCCGACTGACCTTGACATCGCGTTCCGCCAATCTTGGTACGCGGGCCATTCACAGTCTTTTCAGTGCACACTTCCCACGTTGGACCCTCCAGTTGTGGCGCAACTTGGCGGCAACTCTAAGCTACGTTACACTTTCCCGCGTGGTTTGGATAAGACGGCGTCCCTAGTGCGGAACACCTTGGCCTGTGGGGGTTTTCTGGAGCTTATCACGCAAGCTTTTATTCGTCGCATTGAAGACTCACGAGAATCTTCACCCCTTCTTGGTGATCTCCTCACTTTAGCGGTCGCGGCTAACCGGGCAGCTTATCACTCTTCCGTCAACGCGATGGCGGCTGCTGCTAACTGTGATCTCATGCGTCGGGATGCCGTTCTACAAGCCTGTCGGGGATTGCCCCCTGATTTGAAGTCTCAACTGCGTCGGGCTCCTCTTGGTGGACGTCTCCTCTTTGGGGAGACTTGGCAGAAAGTAAAGGACGGAAATTTAGACCGCTGGCCCAAAGGCTTTTCCACTTCTCGCTTTCACGCCGCCCGCAAGGCCGTGAGTCGCGCCCTGTGGAACTCCAGACCCTCTTCGACCTTCATTCCCCGTCATTCCAACGCGTCCCGGAGGGCTCCCACTTTCGGCCGCGGTAAACCCGTTCAGACCTCTATCCCCTCCTGGCCCAAGCCTGCCCGCCGCCCTGGTCGAGGCCGCGGCAGGTTTCAATGACTACCTTCCGTTCCAGTTCCCGCCGACCCCTCGGGAGTCTCAGGTCGGCGGGAGACTGGCCCTTTGCAGCGACGTATGGCGGGCGCTGCTACCGGACGACCCTTGGGTCCTTACTACCATCTCCGAGGGTCTCTCGATTTCGTTCCGTTCCCCTCCGCCGTTGAGACGATCTCCGGTATGGACAGACGTTCCATCCGACGAGTTAAGAGCTATCGCCTTGCGCGGAGAGGTAGCCTCCCTTCTACAGAAGGCTGCCACGGAGGTAGTGTCTCGTCTCCACTCCCCGGCCTTTTACAGCCACATATTCGTAGTTCTGAAGCCAGACGGAAAGTGGCGTCCTGTCATCGATCTCTCGGCGCTGAACAAGTTTATACTGGCTCCGACTTTTCGCATGGAGACCACCCGGACGCTCCGGGTCGCTGTGCAACCTATGGATTTTGCAGTCAGCCTCGATCTTTCAGATGCGTATCTCCATGTTCCCATACATCCGGCATCCAGACGGTATCTCCGCTTCACTTTCGAAGGCGTGATCTACCAGTTTCGCGCCCTTCCCTTCGGTCTCAACCTCAGCCCGTGGGTTTTCACTCGCATCATGGATGCAGTCGTCGCCAAGGCTCGACAGTCCTCCTCCAGTCCGATCTCCAACTACTTCGACGACCTTCTCTTGAGGAATGCGTCGGAGTCGGTGCTGCGGATGGACAGGGACGCTCTACTCCTGCTCTTGTCCCGCTTGGGATTTCTCCTCCATGCCCGCAAGTCGGACCTCTCTCCATCTCGCCGGTTTATTCATCTTGGGATGGAATTTGCGACCGACCTCAACCGTGTGTGTTTACCGGAACCTCGGATCACGAAGTTACCCTCCCTCACTTCTCGGGTTGCCCGGTCGGAATCCGTTCCCGCCAGAGTCTGGCTGCAACTCCTCGGCTTGATGAATGCAGCGGCGGATCTCCTCCCCCTGGTTCGTCTTCACTCCCGCCCACTTCCGTTCCACCTCCTGCTTCATTGGAGGCCATCCTCCGGCGACCTCGATGCCCTGGTGCCGGTGTCTCCAATCCTTCACTCTCACCTACGGCGTTGGATGGACACTTTTTGGCTCGCTTCGGGAGTCCCTCTTGCCTCACCGCCCCCTCAGCTCTCGCTCTGTGTGGATGCGAGTCTCGCTGGGTGGGGTGCACACCTGCTTCCGAGTTTCCTTTCGACGTCCGGCCTCTGGACACCGGACCTGACAGACAGACACATCAACTGGCTCGAGCTACAAGCAGTGTGGCAGGCGCTTATGGTGTGGGAAGTCCACCTTTGCAACCAGAAGCTTCTTGTCCTGTCGGACAACACTACGGTCGTCTCATACATTCAGAAGCAGGGAGGTACACACTCTCCGGATCTTTGCATTCTCCTCTACCGCCTGATGTGCTGGTGCGAGGACCGCGGCATCTCTCTCCGAGCTCGACATATCCCCGGACGCTTGAACGTCTTGGCCGACTCCCTCTCTCGACGCGGCCAACTTCTCCACACGGAATGGACTCTTCACCCGGACATCTTTCAGATGATCTGCGCTCACTGGGAGACTCCCATGATCGACTTATTTGCCACAAGGTGGAATCATCAACTTCCCCTCTTCGTCTCCCCCATTCCAGACCCTCTCGCCTGGGCGGTCGATGCGCTATCCATTCCGTGGGATGGACTGATTGCGTATGCCTTTCCACCGACGGTTCTCGTCCCCAAAGTCCTACCCTGGCGCATGTAAAGATCTCGCAGACCTGATGGCACATTTTGGACTGCAGCGTCCGGTTCCCCGCTCTCTGATTCCTCGCTGGGACCTACCCTGGGTCTTGACGTGGCTTAATTCGGACAGATTTGAACCCCTTTCCCTGGCTAGCTTCGCGGATGTGACACAGACGACATGCTTCCTTTTGGCCTTAGCCTCGGCGGCCAGGGTAAGCGAACTACACGCTCTGTCAGCGAGTTCTACCTGCCTCCAATTCCGAGCGAATGGTTCTGTACAATTACTCACAGACCAGCCCTTCCTCGCCAAGACCCGGTCTCCTTTGACTGCCCCCCAGGTCATAAATATTCGACCTTTGAAACACGCGACCTTTTCTAAGGAGACGCGCCAACAGGATCCCGTGCGCGCCTTACGCATTTCCATACGCAGATCCAAGCCCGTCCGCTGAGGACGATCACGCCTCTTCTACCTTTGAACCCCAAAAGAAATGACATAACAGCTCAGACAATATCTTCCTGGCTACGTTGGGTCATTCGGTCCGCCTATCAGGATCTTTCCCCTGACGGGGCGAGGCGGCTCAGGCTCCGCGCACACGAGGTTCGGGCCATGGCCACGAGTGCCACCTTCGATCGCAATTGTGCAGTTCGATTTCTAAACGGACACCGCCTGCTGACTCTTACGGGGAGTCCACCTTAGGGCGTAGCGTTTGCCTTACGGAGGCACGCATACCGCGACATACTTCGCGCAGTAAATTGTCCGAACATCATCATAAGAGATCTCATTTGCAAAAGCCTGCGTACTCTTACGGCGAGACGCTTATGCGGCAACGTGCCCGCCCTACGGAGGCAGGCGAGAGATCCAGGTCTTGTGGCAGCAGTGGGCTGGCGGGCAGAGTCAACATTCGCCCGCTTCTACCTCAGGGATCTGTCGGGCCAGCGAGAGACTAATCTCGCACTGGTGGGGGGACATCGCCACAGCGCAACACTCCCTCCCGGCGCCGGAAGCGCCGTATGTATGCACTTAGCTAAAATTGTCGGGAGTTTGGCGAATGGGTGTGGGGCTCTGTCGTCTGCCCTTTCGGATGGTATTTGGGCGCGGCACCCTCCACCTTTTCGCCATTCTTCCAGACAGTAATGTCATCGGTAATGTTTTTGAGGAAACAAATTAATTTTTCTCTAAAATATATTTTTTCGAAAAATACTTACCGATGACATTACTCGAAGGACCCTCCCACCTGCCCCGCTTGCCGCTGGTAAGCTAAGTATCACGACTGATTTGTGATTGGGCCACGTAGTGGACGCCTGATTGGACTGGGACGGGAGGCTACTCTCAGCCCTAATGAGGGTTCCCCGAGTGCCTCCCGGGTGGTGAAGGAACACAACAAGTTCTTAGGCTAAAATTGAGTAAGTAGTAGACACTTCCAGACAGTAATGTCATCGGTAAGTATTTTTCGAAAAAATATATTTTAGAGAAAAATTTATGTTTCCAGATCTCTGGCGGTATTCCATCATCTGGCGATATTCCAGCATCTGATCTACTAAGTTAAAAATATCATTACTACAGACCCGCAGGGATGGTGGCAGGTAAATACTGCATATGGTTATGGTCTTCTTTAAGGTAACCCGAGCTGCGACAGCCTGAAGACAGGTATCAACACTAACGGGGCTACATAAAAACTGGTTGCTAATGAGAAGAGCCACTCCACCCGAGCGTCTCTCCGAATCAGAGCCTTTATGGATAGTATTAAAACCATTAAAGGAGACAGGGTCAGAAGTCTTCAGGTAAGTCTCCTAAAGAGATATTACTGAGGGGTTATAGGACTTGACTAGAAGGCGTAATTCTTCAAAGTTGGTGTGAAAACCACGACAATTCCACTGAAGCAGAGAGTACATGATAGGTTTTATGTGCAGGAGAAGAGTTCCTTCCCCCCTTTTTCCTGTGCTTTGGAAAGAGTCGAAGAAACAGAGGGGGGGGGGGGGGGGGGGGGGGGGCGGGGGGAGGTCGACTCTCGGGCCTCCTCTGGTTCCTCGGAGATGAGGGGGGAGGAGCTGCTGCAGCACCAGCTACGACAATCTCCACTCTCTCCATCTGCTCCTCCAATGCAGCATATTTATTTTGAAGGGGGACCTCAGTGTCCCCCTTCTGGGCCCATATGCACAGTGGTCCCGTAACTTTCTTAGACTTCTGGGCTGGGGTTTGACAAGAGAAGTCTTTGGTGGGGCGCTTGCCTGCCACCGCAGCACTGAAAGTATACACAGAGGTGTTATTTGAGTTTGGCGCAGCCTCAGCTGCACCAGGGCCATCAACCAGTTTTTTGCGTTCTCCACACGCACCTGCTGAATCTTGCACTCGGATATACAACGAGGGCACTTCTTGTCCGAAGCCATATGCGCCCCCTGGCAATTCACACACAGGGGGATGGCTGTGCAGGACACAGCAGAGTGTCCGGGCTTAGTGCAGCGGGCGCATAGAGCCTCTGCCTGGCGGCATGTCTTCTGCCCATGGCCATACTTTTGGCACTTAAAGCACTGGAGGGGGAGAGGGACATACTTTTTCACTTTTAGGGAGTAGTAACCTCCCCAGATGGTAGTAGGAGTGGTGGGGGTGCCAAACGTCAGGATGATGGTAGGGAGACGGATCTCCCTACCACCTCGTTTGGAAACGAAGCGCCTGACATAGGTCACCCCTGTGACTTAAGGTTCCGTACAAGTTCATCTTCAGACAGTTCGGCAAATGCTTGATCTTTAATCACTCATCTAGAAGAATTCATCATTTTGTGGGGAGTGACCTCCACTGGAGTGTCTCTGACAGAGGAGAGCCTCAGTAGCCCATTGGAGTGTGCCCGGGTACGGCACTCTACCAGCAAGTCACCAGACCTGAGGCGCTGGGCCTCAGGCCTGCCAACACGGCTCCTGAGGGTATCCCCTACCAGGAAAGAGTGCTGCTTGGAAACAGGCTTCTCTTTAACGTTGCTGTGGATAATGAGAAAGTGAGGCCAGACGGCCGACGCCTGAAGCGTCGCTTCCTCACAATCGGAGTCGCTATCATTCTCAAGGTCAATGTCAGTGGCTATGTGCCGCTTTGGTGCCAGTTTTGTTTTTTTTGTATTTTCCATATTATAGTACGATAGATATTCATCCCCCGGGGGTCCCCACCTGCCACTGAGCCCAACAAGGAAATGTGCATTCGTCGGCTGGATACCCGCCGACGCATGATGGAGACTGCCCGAAAGATATACTCATGGGGTTATGCCCGATTGAACCGTCTGAGCCACCGCCTTCTATCACAAGGTTGAATGCAGGGGAATACTGGCATAGAGCACCTAATCAGCAGCAAAGGCTATAGCATGGTGCTCCGTACATCAGCCTTCATGTCAACAATGGGATAGGGCTCAACGTGACAAGAGCCGATTGACTAGGCCGGTACGACTAGCCTCCCGTTTAGGCAGAAGTCAAGGCCAAAGTGGAGTGTTTCAGCCACCAGGATCCTCTTCTCCCCGGGCACGGGTCTCCAAGCACGGCAAACACTTGGGATCCAAAGGACCAAAAGCTCACGAGTATTTTTAAGGACCAATAAAACATGGTAGGACCTGGGTTAGCACAGCTCCTTAAAAACCGGACCAGTGAAAAAGACTGACCAACATATCTGCTGACATCAAGTCCTAATCCTGGACAAAGATGGCATCCCTCTGCTAGCCCACTCAGTCAGGGACTGAGGGGACTACCCACCCACGCCACGTGGAGGCCGGTGCCCAGTGGGCGAGGAGACAGGGGAGACCACTCGGGGGTCCTTGGTAACGACTCTCTATAGTAGCGTACACAACGGAAGCTTGGGCTGAAATTGATAAGCTAAGTATACCTTCCTATCAGTAATGCCATTGGTAAGTATTTTTCGAAAAAATACATTTTAGAAAAAATACATTTGTTTCATCAAAAAACATTACCGATGGCATTACTGTATGGAAGTAGCACCTAGCCTCACAATTTCAGCCCGGGATCGTTGTGTACAGCAACGCCACCGGGGAACCCCCCAAGTCAGCTGTACCAACGTCCCTGAATAGCTTCCCCTTACTGAGTAGTCTCCCTTACCTTATACGGCACATGCGCAGCCGTTTCCAGTTCTCGCGCTTAGCTTCCGGTTATCGGTTGTCAGCCCTAACGGCTCCCTTCTTTGGCTTTCTTTTCGGCCTTTTTCTTAGTGTGTAGTAGTTCGGTCTTGGATACTATTTTCACCCGGAGTCCCCGCGTTCCGGCCTGGCTACGGCATTGATCTGTGGATCTTTCTTTGCCTCGTATCAACGAAAATTCTCGGCGCGTTTCGTGTTCCGACATCGTGACCGTTGCCGGTGTTCCTTTTACGCCGTACTTTCTTCTGTTCCAGGATGCAAGTTCAGACGTGTCGGCGTTGTAATGATTTTCAGTGGCCCACTGATAATCATTACATCTGCCTTCCGTGTTCTGGATGCTCCTCTTCTCATCCATGCGACGTGTGTGCCTCATGGAGGGAACTTCAATGGTCGCAGTTATGGGGGTTTTACCGCAGGGAACGATCCGCTAAACCCCAGGACCCTCACTTGCAGCCTGGTTGTCTGTCCGTCAGGAACACCGTTACTGCTGCTCCGCCTTATGCCATCACCGGCCCACGGCGTGCGTTATCGGATGTTGTGGTGTCCTTGAGCCGCTCGGAACAGCCGATTACTCTGCGCCCGATCTTCTCGCCAGTGACGGGACATCTTGACCGCGGTGAGAGGCGCCCTTCTGCTCAGCGGCCACGCGACCCCTTACCCTTAGCGGGCACACACGTGAGTACAAAACCTTTATTATCTCTTATTCGACCTTCCGCAACGGTTACGCGTGCCGCGCCTCGGCGTCTTCGGTCTCCATCTCCTTCAGACAATCGCCATTTTCGTTCTTCGGCATTGGCCCGTGGGGACGGGCCGGCTTTACGATCTCCTTCTTTGCACCGTCCTGTGGCTTCTTCGGTTCGGCGTTCTTCCTCTCGGGACCGTTCCTCCCGCCCGCGCCACCGTCTTTCCACGTCTTATCGTTCTAGAAAGGCTTCTTCTCCCCGCTTTGTCCCGTCTTCCCGTATATCTTCGGGGGACCATCATCGTTCTCGCTCACGTCTTGCGCGTTCTGCGGGGGACTCTTCTCCCTCTCCTATTGTTCATTTGCCTAGAGGGACCTCGCGTCCTTCCAGACCCGATCCCTCTCACCGTCGCCAACTTCCGTCGGGTTTTTCTCCTTCCCGTCCCTCCTCCTTGCTTGCCTACCGCTCTCCTTCCCCACCCTCGAGCGTTCATCCCAATGTGCCCTCCCCTGAGGACGTTCTTAGCTTACACCCAGAAGACTCCGCTTCGGCCATGTGGTCTCTTGACGATCACTCTTCCGCTTCTGACCATGACCTAGCGGCCCTTTCACCTTCCGCCCATGGCGCTTTGGGGTCCGATGTGTGTGCAGCCTTAGACTCGGCCTCTAGACTGATTACAGGCTTCCTTCCTCGGGACATATGCCCTTCGTCCCCTCCCATCAAGCGGAAGTCTTCGGCTCTAGTGGATGCCCACCTTCAGCCGAAACGTTTTAAGTCGCTGCCTCAGCCACCTGGTTTTCGCGACCTTACGGAGGCCTTTAATACGCATCTCGGACAGGGTCGTCTTGGCGACAAGCATTTTTTCTCTGATTTTCGCTGGTTGGAGAATTTTGATCTTACTTTTCGGCAGCGCTGGTATCATGGACACTCGCCCTATTTCCTCTGTCCCCTTCCGTCAGTGGATTCGGATGCGGAGGCCTTTGTGGGTGGCAGGGCTGCAGTTCGGCGTATTTTGCCTCCCGGCCTGGATACTACGGCGGTTCGCATTCGAAATACGCTCGCATGTACCGGTTTTCTGGAACTGGCGACACAGGCTATTGTTTCTTGCACTGCGACATCTGGGCGCTCCAGCGTTTCCCAATTGGAGGATATTCGCACCATTGCTACCGTAGCGAACCGGGCAGCTTACCACGCCTCTTCCAACGCGTTAACGGGCGCAGTTAATTGTGATTTAATGCGTCGCGACAGCCTCCTTCGTTCTTGCCCCGGCTTGCCCCAATCTATTAAAACGCAGCTCCGCCAGGCCCCCATTGGTGGATCGACCCTCTTCGGCCCGACTTGGCAGCGGGTGCGGGAATCCTCCAAGGACCTGTGGCCCAACGCTCCTAGAAGTGACCGCCGTCGTTTTCCTCCAACCCGCAGGTAAGGGGGTCACGCCCTGCGGTTTCCCAGACCCACCTTCCGTCCACCCTCCGGATCCTCGGCTCGTTTTAGTCGACAGCCACAGTTCGGTCGACCCCTTGCGGCCCTGTCCTCCTCCGCCTCCGCCTGGCCCCGACGTTCTCGACGGTCCGGGCGGGGTCGGATCCAATGACGCTCCCCCGTCTCCACTCCTGCTGACACCTTTTGGGTCGCCAGTTGGCGGGAGGTTAGCTCTGCACAGCACCGAGTGGCGGTCGCTGCTGCCCGACGACCCTTGGATACAGTCTGTCGTTTCAGACGGTCTGCGCCTGACCTTTCAACACCCACCCCCGCTCCGACGCTCGCCCTTGTGGACTCAATCACCGGCAGACCCGCTCAAAGCGGCCGCTCTTCGGCTGGAGATTGCAGATCTCCTCCGGAAAGCTGTGACGGAACTGGTGACGCGTCACGACTCACCTGCTTTCTACAGTCGCCTCTTCGTCGTGCCCAAACCAGGCGGCCGTTGGCGTCCCATCATAGACTTGTCGGCGCTCAACAAGTTTATTCGGCTCCCCCCTTTCGCATGGAGACGGCACGGGCGCTTCGGGCCGCCGTCCAACCTCTCGACTTTGCGATCAGTCTCGATCTCACGGATGCTTACTTCCATGTCCCGATCCACTCGTCGTCTCGGCGCTTTCTCCGCTTCGCCTTCGAAGGACAGATTTTTCAGTTTCGCGCACTACCCTTCGGTCTCAACCTCAGCCCATGGGTGTTCACGAGGATTATGGATGCCGTATTGGCCAGGGCCCGTCGGTCGGCCTCCAGCTCCTCGTCCAACTACCTGGACGATCTCCTGCTTCGGAATCAGGACTCCATCGCCCTCGCGACGGACAGAGACTCGCTGCGGGATCTACTTCGCCGCCTAGGCTTCCAGGTCAATGAGGGAAAGTCGGACCTCTTGCCGTCTCGTCGGTTTATACACCTGGGCATGGAATTTCTGACCGACCTCAACACCGTGTGTTTGCCCGAACCTCGTGTCCAGAGGTTGATCGATCTTTCTCGGACAGTGTACAGTGCCGACGCAGTGTCAGCCCAGACATGGCTGCAGCTGCTCGGTCTCCTAAGTGCGGCGGCGGATCTCTTGCCCCTAGGCAGACTGTTTACGCGTCCACTCCAGCTTCATCTGCTTTTACATTGGCGCCCCTCCTCGGGCGACCTCAACGCCTTGGTGCCCGTCCCCCCCTTGATCAGGTCCCACCTCCTCCGTTGGATGGATCCAGTGTGGCTTCGGACGGGTGTTCTTCTGTCCTCCCCCCTTCCTCGGCTTTCCCTTTGCACCGACGCCAGCCGATCGGGTTGGGGCGCACATCTCCTGCCGAGCTTTGCTTCAATTTCGGGACAGTGGCCGCCGAACCTTTCGGACAAACACATCAATTGGCTGGAACTACAGGCTGTCTGGTTGGCACTCCGTCATTGGGAACTTCGTCTCCAGGGACAGGATGTGTTCGTGCTGTCCGACAACTCGACAGTGGTCTCTTACATCCAGAAGTTGGGAGGGACACGATCTCCTCCTCTCTGCATGCTCCTGTACCAGATGATGCTTTGGTGTCGGGATCGCGGAATCTCTCTCCGGGCTCGCCACATTCCTGGACATCTAAATGTGTTAGCGGACTCATTGTCCCATCGGGGCCAACCTCTCCACACCGAATGGTCCCTCAGTCCGGAGATTTTCAAGATGATATGTGCCCGCTGGGAGACTCCCTCCATCGATCTCTTCGCGACGAGGTGGAACAAACAGCTACCAATCTTTGTGTCTCCCATTCCGGATCCCCTAGCGTGGGGAGTGGATGCCCTGTCTCTTCCTTGGGACGGCCTCGTGGCCTACGCCTATCCTCCCACGGTTCTGATTCCCAAAATCCTTCAGAAACTCAGAGGGTGCAACACGGTCCTCCTCCTGGTCGCCCCATTCCACTGGACCAAGAGCTGGACGACCGACCTGTTGCGCCTCGCCACGGAGCCCCCCGTGAGGCTCCCGACGCCTCGCACGATGTTGAAACAGCCCCGACAAGCCCTTTTCCACCCGTGCCCGGAGAGGCTAGCCTTACACGCCTGGCAGTTGTGCGGGCGGCCCTCACAGCACGAGGTTATTCGCATGCAGCGGTGGAAGCTATCGCTACAGCCCGCCGACCATCTACCCGCAGGGTGTACGAAGGGAAGTGGCGCGTCTACCAGTCCTGGTGCGCGGCTCGACGCCTTTCCCCCACGACACTGACTATGCCCCTCCTCGCCGATTTTTTCTTATGGCTTTTTGACGACCAACACTTGGCGCCCATTACCATACGGGGTTACTTGGCTATGATTGCAGACACTTACCGCCATTTGGGGCGTGAGGACCCCGGCGCGTGTAAAGATCTTTCGGACCTGATGGCTAATTTTGACCTCCGTCGTCCGGTTCCACGCTCCCTGGTGCCCCGCTGGGACCTTTCCTGGGTACTTACGTGGCTAAATTCTGCACGATTTGAGCCCCTACGTCTGGCCTCTTTGGCCAACCTTACGAGAAAAACTTGTTTTCTCCTTGCTCTCGCCACTGCTGCGAGGGTTAGCGAACTCCATGCCCTTTCCACAGAGCCTGCTTGCCTTCAGTTCCGGGCGGATGGCACAGTGCAACTCCTCACTAATCCGGCTTTTCTCGCCAAAAACAGGCTCCCCTCTGCCCGGCCACAAATAATCACCATCCGGCCGCTGCAGGTTGCTTCCCAGTCCCTGGACTCCTGCCAACAGGACCCTGTTCAGGCCTTGAAGATATACCTCCGACGAACAAAACCTTTCCGAAAGAATCGATCACGCCTTTTTCTGCCCTTATATCGTGGCAAGTCGGACATTACTGCGCAGACTATCTCTTCATGGTTGCGGTGGATCATACGCTCCGCTTACGAGGACCTCTCCCCCTCAGGGGCCAAGCGGATGCGAATTCGGGCGCACGAAATCAGAGCTGTATCGACCAGCCTCGCCTTTGACCGCAACTGCGCAGTCCAGGACATTGTTGCCGCAGTCGGCTGGAGAGCTGAATCAACCTTTGCACGCTTCTATCTACGCGACCTCTCTGGCCAGCGTGATAACCTGGCCCTGGTAGGTGACGTCTCAGCGGCTCAACACTCCCTGCCGGCACACCATGAGCATTAGGTACGCTTAGCTGAAATTGTGAGGTGTTGATCCCAGTCTTTTTCACTAATGCGTCCACAATCACGGGGTAGTTGGCGGCGCCCTCCTCCTATTCGCCATTCTTCCATACAGTAATGCCATCGGTAATGTTTTTTGATGAAACAAATTTATTTTTCTCTAAAATATATTTTTTCGAGAAAATACTTACCGATGGCATTACTCGGAGGGCCCTCCCACCTGCCCCGCTCGCCGCCAGTAAGCTAAGTGCGAAAACTGGAAACGGCTGCGCATGTGCCGTATAAGGTAAGGGAGACTACTCAGTAAGGGGAAGCTATTCAGGGACGTTGGTACAGCTGACTTGGGGGGTTCCCCGGTGGCGTTGCTGTACACAACGATCCCGGGCTGAAATTGTGAGGCTAGGTGCTACTTCCATACAGTAATGCCATCGGTAAGTATTTTCTCGAAAAAATATATTTTAGAGAAAAATAAATTTTTTGTGTGTTTGGTTACGTCAAAAGTCTGTCCAGATCAGTTTTAGTTTCATTTAATACATATCATACTGAGGCTAAAAGCTTCAAATTTTTACACTGCCATATGCAAGCTACATTATAGTACTTACAGATAAGGATATAGACCAATGGTTTTAGTTCAAGGGTGGTGCCAGAATAGCTTGGCACCTACAGGCGCCAAGCTATTCTGTCATTACCCTTGAACTATTTTAGTCAAACTTATTTCACACATTGGTGTATTCCGAATGATATGGGTTAAAGGTATGGTTGGAAACTCCTGAAAAAGCCCAGATTTTGGAGTTTCATGCAGAGAAGACCCCAACGCAGAAAGAAACATGCTTAGAAATGACAGTTACAACACAACTGTGTTGTAACTGTCATTTCTAAGCATGTTTCTTTCTCCTCTGGGTTATCCTCGGTGTTGTAACTGTCATTTCTCAGCATGTTTCCTTCTCTGTTGGGTTATTCTATGCTATTTCCGCGCTTGGCAGTCACCTTTTGGGTCTCGATATCATTTTGTTGTTGTTGTTGTTGAGTTTTTTTGCCTAAAGGCAAGTAAGGTCCACAATTACAGACCAGTACACAATCATACTGATACCTTCCCAAAGTATGGTTTATGGCTGAAACACAGCACCCTTGGCATGACATGAATGCTTGGACAGACTCTGACAGAACAAAACCTACCTGTATGAAGGGTGCGAGAGGAAAAACTTCCTTTCCGAGGCCAGAGCAGCACGGATGTCTTTCCGTCCATCAATGTCTTTCTGGCTGCGATTTACAACGCCAATGTAACCTGACCAATATCATCAACAACGAAAATTACGGTAACATGCTGAACCCTGAAGTCTACATTCCTATATCTGGAAGTTTTCAAAAGAACACAAACTTACTGTTTCGGAGATGGATTGACAGCGACAGTTCAAGGGTGGTGCCAAAATAGCTTGGAGCCTCAAGGCACCAAGCTATTCTGGCACCACCCTTGAACTATCATGGTCAATCCATCTCCTGTTGTAATGTGTCACAAATGAATGGGTTCAATACTTTGCACACACAAAAAAAGTATAAATGTGCTTGTTACAAAATTTAATAAGGAGCATGGAAATTAGTGATCAGCTGGCACTGGCCAAGGGTGATGAAAAGACTTGAGAACATTTCAGGCGACTTGAAACTGCAGCCCAGCTGGCGACCTCAAATTTGGAGATCAGAAAAACGTTTTCATCTGATGGGTGAATGAATTTTGTCTTGGGCTACTGACTTCTGAATCTCAGTAGCCTTTCATCAATCCTGAGCGTGAGAATAACAATAATTGAGAAGATACAATTCTGTGTAAGACAAATGCAAGGGAACAAGCCATGGGTGGTGGCCCAGCAAACAGCGTAACAGATGAAAAGACCGGTGCATTTCAAGAGTCAGTTCACCCGCACTTGTTGCACATACATTGTGAAACTCTTTATTTAAATGTTATGGGTGGAGGTGCACCCATACCGTGTAGGAATGAGCTTGGGTGCCATTACACCTACAGTTTTATAAAGTTATGCATCTATGTCCCTTTAACAAGGTATGCGTATATGTCCCTTTAACAAGGTATGCGTGTGTGTGTGATAGAACACAACGGTTTACTAGTTACATTTTACAAATTGAATATTGTTTGCCCAGAAACTGAACTGCCCCATTATCTGTACCTACAGAAGGTGATGAACCAACCATGATAACTGAAGGGTAGTGCCAGATTAGCTTGGCGCCATCAGGCGCCAAGCTAATCTGGCACTACCCTTCAATTATCATGGTCGATCCATCTCCTGCAACTGGTACACAGTCGTTTGGTGACACCTCCACAATGTGGGAAGAGGCTGTGGGGTTAAATGGGTTAAATTTTGATTATCATGTACTGCGCCCCTCACACTGGTCATCTCCATCAACTTGCTACCGCTGATCAGCAGGCAGCAAATCGAGGAAGACAACCAGTCAGATCAGTAATAACAGTTAGGCGACTTCAGGCCATCTCACTGCGGTGGAGACAACCAGTGTATGCTGGTATGAGAGGGAAGAAAGGGGAGAGGGAGGAAGTAGGGTTGAGGAGGGGGGGAGGTAGGGGTGGTGGGTGTGTGTGTGATAAAGCTGACCTCTGCGTAGCGGCAGCAGCCTGTTTTCCAGGATTTCGCGAGCATCTGTGCCTTCATCCATCAAGTCCAGCTTGGTAATGACACCAATGGTTCTCAGTCCTGCACACAACCAACACAGGTCACTGGTACAATAAACAAAGACACTGCCAATAAGCACTGACGTCAGCCACTGTTGGCCTGTGCACGGCTGAGCGCAGGCCAACAGTGGCCGACATCAGCCTGATGATCTTTTACGCACAGGGTTACACTTACAGAGCACATTCCTCCCGCAGCTTATGTCAACCTAATCTATCAAACAGCAGGTATTATTAGCTTATTCCAATACCTAGAATATGAAGTTAAGGTTCTGACCATGCTGTACAGTAGAACCTGTTTTGAGTACTCATCTATTTTGGCAAGAAAATGTTTGTCTGAAGGAACAGGTGCTACCTCAAGAGATGTCTTGCAGGGTAATGAGTGTCACCTGTCATTAGAGTCAATCGCTTGGGTAGCTTTAGCCACCTAAATGTTTACGGACACCTAAATGATGCTTCTTAATGACAGGTGATCTCTCATAAGGGTGGAAACTCAAAACAGGTTCTACTGCATATTAAAGTACCATAACACATACATCTGAAGACAAATTTCAACACCATTTCTGCTTATTATGCCTTGTCGACACACCTACTGAACTTCTATGGCAGTTTGGACACGCAGCAAAAGCACACTTACGTAATTACACTTGTTTATTCTGCCACAGCATGCACAGAAATCAGCTATTCGCAGGGTTTTACAGACACCTCAACCTCCTCCTATGTCCACAGAACATGGACAAACAACTCCATCCTACCTTGAGGATCCACCTCTTTGGCAATTTTGAGTGCATCGGAATTGGCGAGGTCGGTATTTGCTGGGGAGACGGCGAGGATCAGACAGTTGTCCTTGGTGATGAACTCCATGAGCATGCCGCGGATTTGGGCCTCGATGTCCTGGGGCTGGTCCCCCACCGGTACCTTTGTCATGCCCGGCAAATCAATCAGGGTCAGGTTCAGCACTGCAAACAGCACCCCCCACCCCAAAAAAAAAGTTTAAAAAAATGGGTGTTAGCACGTCAGCTTGCACCTTTGGGAGAAATCCTGCAGATCTAGCTCTATCCAGCGGCAGCTACATGTGTAAGTGTTTGCGTGACTTTATTCTAATTTTGACTGTTACTAACCCTTTAACTCATTCGCCACCAGCCGCCTCCGGATGCGTGGCATAAGCCGTGCATCCGGATGCAGCTGGCCACGAATGAGTTAACCCTTTGACCCCCAAGGTCCCATGTCTCAAATTTTGGAGGTGTTGCCTAATGACTATGTACCAGTTGAAGGAGATGGATTGACCATGATAATTCAATGGTAGTGCCTGATTAGCTTGGCCCTGCTGTAGGGACTCGGGGAAAAATATGTTAACTGCCATTTGGTGCTGGTGCGGATTGTGCTTTTGAAATCAGTGTAAATTGAACTTCAAAGATCCCCAGCTATCAAAGGAACATGGACACAAAGTGGTTTCTGCAAGAGCCCCCGCAAGTGCAAAAGTGTGTGTGTGTGTGTTTGGAGGGGAGAGAGGGAAGAGGGTGGGGTGGGGGTGGGGGTGAGGGTGGAACGATGTTAATCAAAAGCAAAACTCAGCTCTGTGAACCAAGCCAGCAAGACTCTCAACCCACTGGATGCAGATTGTGTTTCTGGAATCTTTGTCTCAATGCCCCAAAATCTTCACCCATCACAGGAACCTTAGTTATTAGTTATTTGGGTTTAATGCCGAGGAGGCAACTAAGGCCATCTCACGGCAGGAAGGGTAAAAATCTGGTCAGCCAGACTAAAAGAAAGGTCTTAAGACATGATGTAAATATACCTTAAAAATATGTCAGGCTGAAATGTCACACAGGTCTTTAAAGAAAACGTCAACAGACTCTCAAAAAGGTCAAAATAATAGAAACATCATAGTCTATAAACGCAAAAATCTTATTAAAAATATGGCACTATCTCAGAAAACTGAAGATCTTGTCCGGGGGCACATCCTGGAACAAAACCTTCAAGGAGTCTGTTGTGAAATGTTTATACCTTGTGTTGATTAAATCAGCACAAGACAGCAAAAAGTGTTGAACAGAGTACTGCTCGTCGCAGGCATAACAGCATGGACGCTCTTCCTGTTTTAGTAAATAAGAGTGCGTAACATACGTGTGCCCGATGTGGAGCCGAGTAAGGACAGTCTCTTCACGGCGGCTGCCGCAGCGATAAGGTAAACCGTCGGACAACTTAGGAAGGGCTTCATGCTGCTTGTTAGCTTCCTCTTTGTCCAACTCGGACTGCCACGCACGGGCTATGTACGCACTAACCACATGTCTAAAATCAATATAAACAGTCTGTGTGTCAGGGACAGGGTCGTTGCTGGCATCGTTGGCAGCAGCATCTGCGATCCTGTTGCCTTCGATGCCCACATGCTCTGGGACCCAAATAAAAATGATGTCATAATATTCCTTCATCAAGTCTGCGTAGAGCTCTCTGATCTGCACCAGCAATGGGTGGTCATTCCCCATGCCCTGAAGGGCCTGCAGGGCAGAAAGAGAGTCAGACAGACTCAGGAAGTTCCTTTCTCTAGATCGATAAGCATGCCTAAGTGCCAGCAGAACCGCCTGCAGTTCTGCACTAAATACAGATGAGTGGTCTGGGAGGCGGTGCTTAAATGGGCGTCTAGGATGGCGAGAGGACACTGCGGCCGCAGCCACTCTCCCATCCTCAGACTTTGACCCATCTGTATAGATAAGACAATAGCCAGGAAAAATTGAAAGCAGTTCATTGAGGCTCTGTTGGTATATGGCTGGTGGAGTAGTCTTTCTAGTGGGCAGTCAAGTCCAGCAAGATGTCAGGAACTGGTAAGAGCCAGGGTGGAGTGATGTGTTGCAGGGATTCCGAAACTCTGTCCAGGTGCAATCCAGCAGCCTGCAGATGAGGTCGGACACGGAAAGAAAGTGGACGGACAGCTCCCGGATGGGTATCGTAAATCTCTGCAAACGATGGTTTAAAAACACAATCATAGGCAGGATTGTCTGGATGGGCCTTCAGTTTCAGAACGTAGCTGAGCATGAGGCGGATGCGGCGGAGCTTGATAGAAGGCTCCCCTGCCTCGGCATACAGACTAGGAACTGGAGATGTCCTGAAGGCCCCAAGACATATCCGCAGACCCTGACGGTGAATTGTGTTCAGACGCTGTAGCACAGACTTGGAAGCTGAGCCATATACCACAGAGCCATAATCCAGTTTGGAACGAACAAGAGCCCGGAACAGTCGAAGTAAGACAGTACGGTCCGCACCCCAGTCAGACCGACCAACGACACGAAGAACGTCAAGAGCCTTCTGACAAGAGATTCTGAGGTAATTAATATGGTTGCGGAAGGTAAGTCTTTTGTCAAAGATGACCCCCAGAAACTTTGCCTCCTCGGCCACCTTAATTGGCACTCCAGCAATGCTCAGGCTAGGTTCTGTAAAAAATTTCGTCTGGTTAGTAAAATGCACACAGACTGTCTTGGAGGGCGAGAACTTGAATCCATTGAGAGACACCCACCGCTGGATGCGATCAACGCACAGCTGCAGGCGCCTCTCAAGGGACGCAAGGCCTCGACCATGTGCACACAAAGCAAAGTCGTCAACAAACAAAGAGCATTCAGAATCATCCTTGATGGCCTTTACAATGTTATTAATTTTAATACTAAATAAAAAAGGAGATAGAATGCTGCCCTGCGGGACACCCATCTCTGGTTCAAATGAGTCAGAGAGGGTGGAGCCCACACGGACATGGAACAACCGGTTATTAAAAAAATTGTGAATAAAAACGGGCAGTTTAAAACCCATGTGCAACAAGTCAGACATTATGCCATACTTCCAGGTAGTGTCATATGCCTTCTCAAGATCGAAGAAAATTGCATAGACATGCTGCTTGTTGACAAAAGCATCTCGAATAAATGATTCAAAGCGGACTAAATGGTCAGTTGTACTACGGAAGCGCCGGAAACCGCACTGGAGGTCTGTGAGGAGACCCTGTGACTCAAGATGCCACACCAGGCGGGCATTGACCAGGCGCTCCATAGTTTTACATAAACATGATGTCAAAGCGATAGGCCGGTAGTTGCCCGGGTCGGAAGGATCCTTACCCGGCTTGGGGATCGGTACAACCACAGCCTGGTGCCAAGACGGCGGAAAATGGCCAGTTCTCCAGATATGGTTAAAGGCCTTGAGAAGTACAAGGAGTGACCTCTCAGGCAGATGCGTTAGGAATAGATAGTGCATGGTGTCTAGGCCAGAAGCAGAGTCATTACATTTCTGCAAGGCTTGCTGCAATTCTGATAATGTAAAAGGGGCATTATAGTCTTCTGAGTTATCAGACTTAAAATCACAAATACGAGACTCTCGCTTTTCCTTCTCTCTCTGGAAGAAGGGTGAATAATGCTCTGTTGAAGAATTATGGGCAATGGTGGAGGCAAGGAAATTGGCCACAGCCTTTTTATCTGTGACCAAACTGGCACAATCTCTAAGATGGCCGACAAAAGCCAAGCCATCCCATGCCCCTAATTCTTCGAACAGCCTTCCAGACTTTCTGGGACGGAGTCCGAGAAGTTAAAGATGAGACGAAGCGTCTCCAGGAAGCACGGCGTTCATGTTTAAAAATGTAACGGGCTTTCGCCCTCTGTCTTTTAAAGGTTAAAATATTCACTTGCAACGGATTACGGAAAGCACGTCGCTGAGCAGATTTGCGCGCTTTTTGGGCCTTGCAGCACTCTTCATTAAACCATGGTACTCTCGGCTTCCGAGGGACTGATGCGGACATTTTAGGGATGGTTTCACCCACTACGTCCAACAAAATAGTAGTACAAGAAGAAACAGGTTCTTCAGCTGACATGACCACCTCCTCTGTAATACAAGACTGACAGAGGGAGGTGAACATAGGCCAGTTAGTTTTCTTGAGATTTCAGCGCCCCACCGGTGGATCCTCCCCACAGCTGACCGATGACAGGACACTGGGAAGTGGTCACTACCACACAGGTCGTCGTGAACCTTCCAGTCAAAGTCCAGCATGAGAGAAGGATCACACACAGTGAAGTCTAGAACAGAACTAGATCCTGAACCTGAGTTAGAGTATGTAGGCGAGCCATCGTTAAAGAACACATAGGTTAAGTTGAGAAAAAACGTCTTCTAACATCTGACCTCTGCCATCAAAGTGGTCACTACCCCAAAGGTGAGCGTGACCGTTAAATTCCCATGAGAATAAAGGGAGGGGGCAGTTGATCTACTAAATCAAAAATATCATTACTACAGACCCGCAGGGATGGTGGCAGGTAAATACTGCATATGGTTATGGTCTTTTTTTTTTTTTGCTGCTTCCAAGTTTCCTGTCGACCTCAGAGGTCTTCCTCCCATGCTGCTCACCCCCATCAACCCCAGTGTGCTCACCCAGACCCGCCAGTTGTTCCAGCCAGACTCCCGGCCCCGCTGCTGTATATATGTCAGGTATTGGGGGACTCCCTCCGGAGGAAACTCCGCACTACTGCCGAATCACTTCGGTGGTCTTCCTACTTACATTTTTTTTTGCTAGTTACTGAGTCGACGAGTGACAGCTCCCCCCAGAGGTGGCGAGTCAACCACTATGTCCTTCCACGCACAGAAGCAGGGTCTGGCCGAAGACAACCGCGCACCTAGGGCGCCTAGAGGCCGGACTGGGCTGAGGTCACCATGAAACGGAGACTTGAGGGGTCAGAGGCACCTGGAATAGCGGTTTTTCATTTTTGCATGATGATGAGGATGATATGATGATGCCATGGTAGTCCATGTGGTTAGGGACTGCATGACAGGGCCGCATTCCACGCTTCCTGTCATAAATATCCTGGTGTTAACCAGGCCCGGGACTTGCGGACACCTGCGGTGCCAGCCGTGTAATCATCCACACCTTGCGATACGTCATAACCCGGGTAACACCCCCAAAGTCGCACCCTTGAAGTGGGTGAGTCTCGGCTGCGTGGCATCAGCCTTTCTATTGGGTCCATAGCACATCCGCTCTGGGTAGGAGCCCACCCAGGTAGGAAAAGTCCCGCTTGACTCGGCTGGGATTTGAACCCGGATCTCGTGGCCGCCAGTCCGATGCGCTAACCACTGCGCTACGGAGGCCGGTTGGTTATGGTCTTCTTCAAGGTAACCCGAGCTGCGACAGCCTGAAGACAGGTGTCGATGCTAACGGGGCTACATAAAATTTGGCTACTAATGAGAAGAGCCACTCCACCCGAGCGCCTCTCCGAATCAGAGCCTTTATGTGTAACGTTAAAACCATTAAGGACACAGGGTCAGAAGTCTTCAGGTAAGTCTTCTGAAGAGATTAATGAGGGGTTATAGCACTTGACCAGACAGCCGATGCCTGAGGCGTCGCTTCCTCACAATCGAAGTCGCTATCATTTTCAAGGTCAATGTCAGTGGCTATGTGCCGCTTTGGTGCCAGTTTTTTTTTTTTTTTTTTTTTTTCCATATTATTATAGTAGAGATATTCATCCCCCGGGGCGTCCCCGCTCGCCACCGAGCCCAAAAAGGGAAAGTGCAACTGTCGGCGGGTCTCCAGCCGATGCACAATGGAGACTGCCCGAAAGATATACTCAAGGGGGTAAGCCCGATTGAACCGTTTAAGCCACCGCCTTCTATCACACTGTGGAATAATACTGGCAAAGAGCACCTAATCAGCAGCAGAGGCTCCGTGCTCCGTATATCAGCCTGCATGTCAACAATGGGATAGGGCTCAACGTGACAAGAGCCGATTGACTAGGCCAGTACGACTAGCCTCCCGTTTAGGCAGAAGTCAAAGTCAAAGTGGAGTGTTTCAGCCACCAGGATCCTCTTCCCCCCCCCCCCCCCCCCCCCCCCCCCCCTCGGCACGGGTCTCCAAGCATGGCAAACACTTGGGATCCAAAGGACCAAAAGCTCACGAGTATTTTTAAGGACCAATCCAACATGGTACGACCTGGGTTAGTACAGCTCCTTAAAAACCGGACCAGTGAAAAAGACTGAACAACATATCTGCTGACATCAAGTCCTAATCCTGGACAAAGACGGCACCCCTCTGCTAGCCCACTCTGGGACTGAGGGAACTACCCACCCACGCCACGTGGAGGCCGGTGCCCAGTGGGCCAGAAGAGAAGTGGCATTTTTGAAGAACGGCAAAGCAGCAGGGCCTGATGGCATCCCAGGGGAGGCTCTGAAAGCAGACCTAGAGACAACAGTAGAGCTGCTGTACCCACTGTTTGGAAAGATCTGGGAAGAGGAGGTGATGCCGGCTGACTGGAAGGAGGGGTACCTAATCAAGCTTCCCAAGAAAGGCGACCTCAGCAAGTGTTCCAACTACAGAGGAATCACCTTGCTGTCAGTACCAGTCAAGATCTTCAACAGGATCATCCTGGAGAGAATGAAGAGCTTCGTCGACCCCCAGCTGAGAGACCATCAAGCAGGATTCAGGAAAAACCGATCATGTACAGACCAGATCGCAACTCTCCGCATCATCGCGAAACAGTCTCTGGAGTGGAGCTCCCCGCTGTACATCAACTTTGTGGATTACGAGAAAGCATTTGACAGGGTGGACTGAGAGACTTTGTGGAAACTACTACGACACTACGGTGTACCCACAAAGCTCGTTTGCCTGATGAAGAGCAGGCACGATGGCATGACATGTCGCGTGATCCACAAAGGGCAGTTCACCAGGGAGCTCCAGGTCAGAACAGGTGTCAGGCAGGGGTGTTTGCTGTCTCCGTTCCTCTTCCTACTGGCCATAGACTGGGTCATGAAGAGGACCACAGAGCAGAGAAGAAGCGGAATACAGTGGACACTGTGGACACAGCTTGACGACCTCGATTTTGCAGACGACTTGGCTTTACTGTCCCACACTCATCAACAAATGCAGGACAAGACCACGAGGCTTGCTGACATCTCGTCCCAAGTGGACCTCACCATCCACAAACAGAAAACAAAGACAATGAGGTTGAACGCAACCAGGGAAGAACCAGTCTTGCTTGCTGGCACCCCATTAGAGGAGGTGGAGTCCTTCACCTATCTCGGGAGCATCATCAACAAAAAGGCGACACTGATGCGAATGTCAGAGCACGAATCAGTAAAGCAAGAGCAGCCTTTCTCCAGATGAAAATAGTGTGGAGTTCCAGAGAGTTGTCACAATACACCAAAGTCCGGATTTTCAACTCAAACATAAAAGCAGTTCTCCTATATCGAGCAGAGACTTGGAGGTTGATAAAAACCACAGTCAACAGAGTACAGATCTTCATAAACAGTTGCCTTAGAAGAATCTTGAAAATCCACTGGCCAGAGAAGATCAGCAAGGTCAGACTCTGGGAGAGAACAGAGCAGATAACAGCGGAGAATGAAATTGGGCAAAGAAGATGGGGATGGATTGGTCACAGTCTGAGAAAGCCAGTTTTCAGTATCACTAGGCAGGCATTGTGATGGAACCCCCAGGGAAAGAGGAAAAGAGGCAGGCTGAGACCTCGAGACCTCCAAGCAGACATCAAGAGACTGGGAACCACCTGGAGTAAAATCGAAGGAGAAGCACAGGACAGGAGTCGCTGGAGGTCTCTCGTCGACAGCTTATACCCTGGGAGGGTTGATAGGTGTAAGTAAGTAAGTAAGTGCACAAAGGGGTTAACCCTGTGGGTGTCGGAAGCGGTTTTAGTCGCAATGATTCCTGTAAGAATCATTGCGACTAAAACTGCTACAACACCCAAAGGGTTAAAACATTCCGTGCTATGGCTGCTATAGGTGAAAATGGCTGATGTACATCTGTGCCATACCGTGAGGGGAGTACACTCTGAGGTTGATAGGGATGTTGGAGATTCCCTTGTTGCCGCCGGTCACCCGGTCTGTCTCATCCTCGATCTCCTTGCGCACCAGATTAAAGTCCGTGAACTTCTTCCCCTTTGTGTGCACAAACTCCGCATATTCTGAAATGGCAACATTGAGAAAAAAGTCAATGGATGATGTTGCATGCCAAAACCTAAATACCACCATTTTAGTTTTAAGAAAAACTGTGTTTGTTTAACTCTGTGGTTGTCGTTTGCTGTTTTAGTCACGATGAATCCTGAGGAATCATTGTGACTAAACACTGCTACCAACAGCCAAAGGGTTAAAGAAAAAACATAGAACAGATAATCATGTTCAGGTTTAACCATCTGGCTGTTGGTAGTGCTTTTTGTCGCTGTGACTCCTGCAGGAATCATCACGACAAAAAGTGCAGAAAGGTTAAGTTTCATGCAATCTGTCATTTCCAAATAATACAAAAATCGAGACATGAGCAAACAACAAAAAAAACACAACAAAAAAACAACAACGCATGAAGGTAAAAAGAAACAAAACAAAAATCATACATGCACCTAAATATAGAACCCTCTGTGTTCCCTCATTCAACCCTGACACAACAGATAACCCTTTGAGTGTTGGTAGCGGCTTTAGTCGCTATGATCCCTGCAGGAATCATCGCAACCATAACCACTACTGACACCCAAAGTGGTAATGGGTCAACCATGAGAGTTCAGGGATGGTGATAGAACTGTTCCCGGTGCCAAAAATACAGATGATTTCCAGAAATGAGGAGTAGGTCCAAATTGCATATGGTAGGATGAAAACAGTGGATTAAAAGCCTGAACAAACATGCAATCTCACACGTTTGTCCAGGCTTTTAATCCACTGTTTTCGTTGAACCATGTGCAATTTTGACCTACTTCTCATTTCCGAACATGTATTCTAGCACCATCCTTGAACTGTTGTGGCAAATCTCTCTCCTGAACTGGTTGTGTAGTCTTCAAAGGATAACTCCCAAATGTGGAATCTCTACCAGTCAAATAGCTCTAGATCTAGGTATAGCCTAGTACCTGGGCGTCCATATGTATGCTTAGCAAACAGAATTATTCTTGTTGAAGCTGACCTATGCATGGTGACCCAGAGGTCAAAGTGAAGCTTTCTTTTTTTTTCAAACGTTACTTTGGGTTTAGATTTGTTTTAAAAGAATGTTGTCTAAAAAGCAGCAAAACATTCTCTGAATGTGGCACTCTTTTTCCTGTACTTCTATAGCCTAGTGACCTGTGGTGTATACTTTGTTTACAGCTTAACTCACTCGAGATGTGCTGCCTCCGGATACGCGGCTTAAAGAGGCAGCACGTCTCGAATGAGTTAAAACAGCAAAGGGAACCCTGTAGTATTCTGGCCAGTCATTGAGCAAGAGGTACGATGCAACTGGTCACATGATTTTTAAGTTTTGCAGACCTGATTCTGGGTCTGCTTAGGAGATTAGATATAAAGTTAGATATAGAGAGCACTGTGCGTTTCATGTTCCTCTTCTCTGCAAACTGTATTTGCAGACATAAAAGTAAAAGTAATTTTTAAGTGCTGTGCCTTCAGATATGATTGAGCCTCCTCACACTTTACAGATCTTTTTTGATTAGGTTACAAAGTAAAGTAGGTTATAGCACTGTCAGGGGACAGAAATGTGCATGATCGACCAGTGATCATAGATCTACTGTGGCCAAAGCACAAAAAAAAAGAGATAGGAAAGAGTGGGCGCTAAGAAAGTGACTGAAAGTAATGCATATCGAACCCCCCCCCCCTCCCCGAAGGGGGGCGTATCACATATCCACTGTTCCAGCCACTCAGTGCATGGAAATTCAAATCTAGGTCCCCCCAAGGGGGGTCCAGATATTTAGCCGGTGTGGACAGCTGTTTCGGTCTTGGCGACCTCTTCAGCACACCATCAGCAATACTGGCGGAGGCAGGAAATTCTGCCTACCTGCAATGACAACCACATTTTACTGTGGTGTCTGCAGGGGCATACATTCCATGCCACCACCTAGAGTTAAATTTCCATGCACCCTAAAAGAGAACCTACCAAAAGGGGGGAAGGGGTTGCAGTCGATATTGTAGTAATAAATGAAAAGAAAAGGGGAGACTGCCAGTGCTAATATTTTAGGAAGGTTACAAAGTAAAGTAGGTTATAGCACTGTCAGGGGAGAGAAATGTGCATGATCGACCAGTGATCATAGATCTAATGTGGCCGAAGCACAAAAAAAAAGAGATAGGAAAGAGAGGGCGCTAAGAAAGTGACTGAAAGCAATGCATATGGAAGCCCCCCCCCGAAGGGGGGGCGTATCACATATCCACTGTTCCAGCCACTCAGTGCATGGAAATTCAAATCTAGGTCCCCCCCAAGGGGGGTCCAGATATTTAGCCGGTGTGGACAGCTGTTTCGGTCTTGGCGACCTCTTCAGCACACCATCGGCAATACTGGCAGAGGCAGGAAATTCTGCCTACCTGCCCCCCTTGGGGGGACCTAGATTTGAATTTCCATGCACTGAGTGGCTGGAACAGTGGATATGTGATACGCCCCCCTTCGGGGGGGCTTCCATATGCATTGCTTTCAGTCACTTTCTTAGCGCCCTCTGTTTCCTATCTCTTTTTTTGTGCTTCGGCCACAGTAGATCTATGATCACTGGTCAATCATGCACATTTCTCTCCCCTGACAGTGCTATAACCTACTTTACTTTGTAACCTTCCTAAAATATTAGCACTGGCAGTCTCCCCTTTTCTTTTCTTTTTTTGATTAGTTCTGAGTTTGTTCAAAACAGTTGACTTAACCCTTTGGCTGTTGGTAGCATGTTTGGTCGAGGTGATTTCTATAAGAATCACCTCGACCAAACACGCTACTGACAGCCAAAGGGTTGAAGTCTGTATATAAAGCTCTTTTTTTTCATTTACGTTTACTGTCTTATTCATTCTGATACACCAATCAAGTTCACATGTACCAGTATGTAAAATGTAAAACAAACATAAAAGTGTGTCTGGAATTTAAAGAAAAAATTTAAAGAAAACATGTAAAGAAAATATTTGTAAGAAAAAATTTACAGGGTGCCCACCAGCGACACAACGTATTTCACATTGACACAATTATGCAGTATTATTTTCCTTTCTTGTGGAAAAACGCAAAATCACGAAAGCCCTGTAACAAATAAACAAAAGGAGAAACAAACAAATGCAAAAATGAAAGTCTGAAAAAAATAATAATAAACATAAAACAACTTTGCTGATGATGGTGCAATACTGTTTTGTTACCACAGATGTGAGATCCTGGCCTTCTCTGACAAACACCATCTCCACAATCTGTCAAGCATCACAAAGCTATGTGCACTACATGTTTGGTGAGTACATCACTACATGTGTACCTAAACCAGTCAGGGGTGCAGTGTACATGTGTGATGCTATGCGAGGAATGTACCTTTCCAATATAATTATGTAACAGACATTCTGAAATCATAATTAGGCCAAATTGTAATTGTATGCATTTTGATGACAACAGTAGATTAACCTATTACATCCTGAGGTCGATTTTGTTAAATTTGCGTACTGTCCTATGAAGGCCTTATTACAGATTAGGAAATAGATCAACCATTTTAGTTCAATGGTGGTGACAGAATAGCTTGGTGCCTCAGGCGCCAAGCTATTCTGGCACCACCCTTGAACAATCATAATAAAACTATTTCAAACAGTAGTGTATCAGGATGAAAAGGGTTAAAAGCCCGAACAAACATGCAAGTTGCAACACTGTATGTTTATCTGGGCTTTTAATCCACTGTTTTCATCAAAGCACATGCAATTTCACATACTTCTATAATGCTCATCTATTCTTTTTGTCTTATGACGAGTTTATTTTATGTGCAGATGGTTGCAGATACGTACATTTTGCTCATTTTTCATACAGGCCTGAACTGAAACTTTATCTCTTACATCCTGAGGCTGTTTTTTTGTTTTATTTGCTTTTTGTCCTATGATGGCTACATGACAGATTAGGAGATAGATCAACCATTTTAGTTCAAGGGTGGTGCCAGAATAGCTATCATAGTCAAATTTATATCAAGCAATTGCGTATCAGGATGAAAAGGGTTAAAGAAATCTCCTCCAATTTGCCAATACCATGATGCATGTTTTCAATGCTGTCTTGCCTCAACCAAGACTTTTCTACCCATGTAAATAGGCGCGCGTAACAAAACTTTTCTGCAGCCCCTTGTGCGCAATGGGGGAACTCTCATACATACAAACCAGAAGAAAAGTCTTTCATTTTTAAGACATTTTAACCCTTTTCATTCTGATTCACTATAGCTTGAAGTTCAACTATGATAATTCAAGGGTGGTACCAGAATAGCTTGGCGCCTAATCCACCAAGCTATTCTGGCACCACCTTTAAACTGAAATAGTTGATCCATCTCCTAATCTGCGGTCCGTGGCGCAGTGGTTAATGCGCCTGCCACCAATGCTAAAGGTGCGAGGTTCAAGACCGGGTTCCAGCGTCGGACTTTTCTCCTATAGTAAGTGTCACCGTTAATTCGGGCGAACCGTCGGGGGTTCTTTCTCTGGGTACTCCGGCTCTTCCTCCCCAACCACTCTGGTACCGGTTTCAGACCATTTTATAAATTTCAAATACAAGTGATCAAATTTTCCGAAACCTCAGTAGCTGAACTGACCCTTCGCACCACGTGAATGTCCTGTGTTTGTCTTGTACTGTCTTTGTCTTCAGAGTGTATGGTGTGTGTCACGTGAGCATGCGTGTTGGGTTTAGTTCGCGGCACTTTGAGCCGATTCGCAGAATTGGGAAAAAGTGCCTATATAATAACCGGTATTATTATTATTATTATTAATCTTTTATGCAGCCTTCATTAGACAATAAGCAAATCGAAAAATAAATTCAGCCTCAGGATGTAAAGGGTTAAACTTCATAAGCTGCCAGCATTATTATAAGACATAATAAGAACATTTATAAAGAAGATACTGTGAACTGTTAACCCTTTATTTCCTGGAGCAGGTCCCTGTACAAACGTGTACACGCCTTTTATCTGTTTTTAACCCAATTAACCCCAATGGCCTACAGCAGCAGAAGGATCGACCATGATAATTCAAGGGTAGTGCCAGATTGCACCAATATAATCTGGCACTACCCTTAATGATCATGGTTAGACATCTCCTGCAACTGGTATTCAGTCATCAGATGACACCTGCAAAATTGATGGGGTTAAATGGGGTAAGATGATACCTAAACCAGAAAAGCTGACTTTTCCTTCTTCTTCTTGTATTTTGGGGTTTTGTTTTTTTAGGGGGGGGGGGGGGATGCACAAGCAAATAAATGAATAAGCGTGTGTGTGAGAGAGATGACAGAGTTATAACTTTCAGGGGGTCACGGACTGAGAGTCATAACATAATAACCAGCTGGCTTTCGACAGCGCTTTTATGCTAAAATGATTCCTGCAGGAATCATCATGACAAAAACCACCACCGACAGTTAACATTTAAAATTGTCCCTCAGGACGGACAGGATGACAAAAATTCTGTCCCAGGCGTTCTACAGTCTGGAGTGTACTTCAAACACAGCCTGGACATGTAACTGAACGTTCTTTTTTCGCCTTCCATTTTTTCTGTCCCTCTAAAAAATTTGTCCGTCAAATATGCAGAATTTTCCATTAACGAAAAGCCTTGCGATCAGGTCTACAAATCCTACCATTTTTCACGCCGAAATGTACCAATATCAGGAAAACAAAAACTAGAGGTTAAAAACCCTTGAGTTTAAGTATGAAACATGTTTCATACTTAAAGGGTTTTCAACCTCTATTTTCTGTTTTCCTTTCACATGAAACCCTTGAGTCAACAGTTGTACTTATTTTGATTGTACCAATATCACTTCCTCTTAAAAGAGTGGTTGTTACATGGTGAAGAGATTACAATGTTTCAGGGCTTGAAATTAGTGTAGAAGGAGGAAATTGTTCACTTTGCTTAGTATTCACGCACCAGTCAATCCCATCTGCATGCTATCCGCATGCATTCTCATTAGTTCCCTGGCCGGAGGGGCTCATGAGAATCTGTGCCTCTTGCTGCCGCTAAGTAGATCAATGTCCATCCCAGACTGAGAAGTCACGCAGGTTACACAACTACAGTTTATTCACTACATGAGTGGTCTGATGAGAGAATTTCTTCCTGTTTACTGCAATACAGGCCGACATGCTGGAGGTCACGGGGGCGTACCTGGTGACACAGGCTTTTCCTAGTCGCATGAACTCACTACACCAATACAACTTACGCTTGCACTATCAAGTACGCTATTAACCCCTTCACTGCAAAGAACAAGTGAACAGGATACAACTGCAAGAGGCATAGATCCTCATGAGTCCCTGCTGTCACGGGGGCTCATGAGGATTGACGCCTCTTGCTGACACCACTTTGAATGATCTATGTTGTTGGACCCCTTGGGCTCTTTGAGGTCGAATTAATGAAGATTTCGGAAACAAATTTTGCAACCACTGGCAATGAAGGAGTTAAACTTTGCTGACGCTTGCCATGTTCTGATTGAACTTCAAAACTCTGTGTTTTGTTTACTATCCAAGTCAAAGTGAAAAGGTATCAAGGAAAACTTATTTTCTCTGAATGTCACGACCTCATGCAGTTATTCAACTGATTTAGAACCTGATTTTTTTTTTTTTTTTAAGACACAAGGCTCACATGTTTCTAGTCTTTCTAAACAATGAACACACACACACACACACACACACACACACACACACACACACACACACACACACACACACACTAATGCACAGAGTTGTGGCTGAGCCAAGCTAGCTTGTGAAAAAAATGCAAGCTAGACAACTTTTTGAGTATTCGCTCAATTAAAAGTCGACATTGAATGCGCCCATTTTTTCAGTAAGTTCTAGGTAAAGTATTTGACCAGCCAGTACAACTCCTGGTGCATATTCAGCCCGGAAACTTGACAGTATCATGTACCGGTAACCCTTTGGTTATAGGTAGTGATTTTTCTACAGAAATTATCATGACAAAACTGCTGACAGACAGCCAAGGGTTAACTCCCCTTGTTTAAAAATACAAATAATAACTTATCTCTTATATTGCGCAATCTATCTATCTATCTATCTATCCCATAGTCTTGCCGACTGTTGGGGCACCACTGATGACTTGGCAACCAGCTCCCTCCATTCCACTCTGTTCTCTGCCATTCTTAGTGTGTCGCTCAGCTTCAGTCTCAGGCTCAGCTTCCAATCTGCTATTACCATTTCCCGATTTAAATATACTTTTTTCACTTAGCGATTTTTAAAAATATTATAGTTGTACCATTTTCTTAGACTTTAAAGTTGTTTGTTTTTCTTTCTTTTTATTTTTAAGTCGTCAAATTAGTTTTGTGTATTATGAACTTTGTCGCAGGTGAACGTGCATAGTTCCTTGACAAGTCATTTTTTATTTGTTCTCTTTTATAGTTGCTGACTTTGCTATTTTTTGTTGACATAACCAAGCAAGAAAACCGTAAACATTCTGCTGAACTTAGACTAAGCGCGTGATAAACATTGTGTTTCTTTGCCGTGTATTTTTTTTATTGAGCTTATTTAAAGTATTCTATAGATATTGATATTAGTTGATTTTTATTTTTTATTTTGTGGGATTATTTTTTGTGACCATATTAATTTTGTATTATATTTTTCGTTACATTTGTGTTTTTACCGACATGCAAAATCGTAATCTAAATACTGTTCCGAAACGAACAGACGAACTGAGAATTGGCCATCTTAACATATACCATCTAGTTAACAAGGTGCCCGATTTATCCGTGTTCCTAAACACGCCCTTACATTTTCATATTTTTGGTGTGTCCGAGTCGAGGCTTAAAAGTTCAATAAGGGATAACTCCATTTCTGTCCCAAATTTCTCAGTACTCCGCAGAGATGCCTCAAGCCCACAACACACTGGACTAGCTGTATATATACATAATTCAATACTTGGTAACGTCAAACGGCGACAAGACTTAGAGTCAGCTCAAGTGGAAAGCTTGTGGGTAGAAGTGAAGACATCTAAATCACCCCCCGTCCTCATTGGCTTTATTTATAGAAATCCCGCAGCCAGCTGGGACTGGTATGATGACTTCGTAGCAATGATGGATAGCGTAAATCAAAATAAAGCTGACGTTGTTCTTTTGGGCGATTTTAATATTGATCTTTCTAAATCTAAAGGGTCCAATGCTGCATGGGCGTCAACAACAGCACTATTCGGTTTAGAACAGTTAATTAAAACCCCCACTAGAACCACATGTACATCTTCAACCCTGATTGATCATATTTATGTGACAAATGATGATAAAATATCAAATGTACATGTTCCCTCCTTAGCTGTCAGTGACCATAACCCAGTATGTTGCACAGTCTCCATGAAACTAGACAAAGAGAACAAAAAGAGACATAAAACAATTAAATATCGTTCTTTCAAAACATTTAATAACGGCGACTTTCTGCGGGATCTGCGCAATACTCCTTTCAGGGACGTGTATAACCACACTTCTCCTGACAGTGCCCTGTCGTACTGGATGGATCTATTCCTTGGAGTCCTAAATAAGCATGCGCCCATACGAGAAAAACGAGTTAAGCACTCTACCCTGCCACCCTGGTTAACAGTAGATGTCAAACAGGCCATGTCATTTAGAGACAAACTTAAGAAAGAAAAACAGTTTGATGAATATAAGAAACAACAAAATCGTGTTAAATACTTAGTGAGAGCGTCAAAAAAAACTGTTCTTCCAGGAAATGATTAGGGACCAAAAAGATACAGCATCGGTGTGGAAAGCCCTGAACGTTATAACAAAGGGTAAATCAGAGCCTGAAATACCATCCCATTTGTCAGCTGATATATTAAATAAGCACTTCCTATCGACAGCTGAAACACTTGCTCAGTCAGCTGCAAGTAGTAACACAGAGTACCAAGTTCCTAGTGTACTGGAAAAATACTGTGAGGCCAAAAATATGCTGCAGACATTCATCATTCCTGATATTACCGTCGCTGAAGTCGGCAAATTCATCTCTAGCATGCCGAACAAAAAGTCCACCGGGATGGATGGTATAGACAACAAAATTCTGAAAATGTCACTACCATATACGGTAGAGGCACTCACTTATATCTTTAACCTCTGTATAAAACACAGCACGTTTCCAACTATTTTCAAAGAGGCCAAGGTAATTCCAATCCCTAAATCAAAAGATCTTGAAGATGTCAATAACTACCGTCCTATCTCACTTTTGTCGGCCCTGTCAAAGCCCCTTGAAAAACACATACAAAAACACCTCCTCGATTTTCTAGAAAAGGGCAATTTCATAAATATTCATCAGTCCGGCTTTAGACCGAAACACTCATGTCAGTCAGCACTGGCACACATTGTAGACAGCTGGCTGGAATCAATAAATAAAAACCTGATGTCTGGAGCTGTTTTCTTAGACCTACAAAAAGCATTTGATCTTGTCGACCATGACATTCTCTTAAAGAAGCTAGCAGCATACCATATAAGTGAAACTGCCATAGCATTTTTTAGATCATACCTAAAAGACAGAAAACAAAAGGTATATACTCATGGAAAATACTCTAAACAAGGACAAGTTAACTACGGTGTCCCCCAGGGGTCGATCTTGGGACCTCTTCTATTTATAATATTCATTAATGATTTGCCTTTGCATATTACTAACACTGATGTTAATTGCAACCTGTTTGCGGACGATACGAGCCTCCATGTTTCAGGTAAAAAAACAGCTGACATTACCATTAGCTTACAAAGTAGTCTCAGCGAGGTTTCCGACTGGTGTAGAGAGAATCATATGGTTCTTCATCCAGGAAAAACAAAGAGTATTTTAATCACTACACGACAAAAACACCAACGCCGACCACAGCCGTTACATTTACAACTGAACGCTAAACCGATAGAACAAGTCACAGAGCGTAAATTCTTGGGAATACACGTTGACGAACAATTATGTTGGGAGACGCATATAAATACAGTCTGTAAAACCATTGCTAAAAACACTTTCCTGTTGTCCCAGCTTAGACAAGTAACGGATACACATACTCGTAAACTGTTTTTTCATGCCCATATCAAGTCTCACGTTGATTATGTCTCCACAGTGTGGGACGGTTGTAGTGATGTTCACATGAACAGGTTAAACTCTATATATAAAAGAGCTGTCAAAATGATAGATACGCGGCCCATTCCTACCACAGACAAATTTAGACATCTAAACATTCTCGGCCTGCGTCAACAACTTAGTTTCAACAAATGCATCCTCATGCACAAGATATTAAATAACATGACACCGCAGTATCTAACCACCAAATTTGTGCCACAGCAAGAACGCGAACGGTCCTCAAGGAACAATACTTTACCCCTACCTCTGCCTAGAATTGACCTCTTTAAAACTAGTTTATCCTTTTCTGGACCGTTTGTATGGAACACTATTCCTGCACATTTGAAGACTATAGCCTCACTTGGAATCTTTAAAACGAAACTTTTCGATTACCTGATGAGCCAAACATAACAACACTGGGCATTTAAACAAACCCTGATGGTTAATGCTTTTATGTAATATAATTATGCATTTATCTATATTGTTGGTGTGTGTGTGTGTGTGTGTGTGTGTGTGTGTGTGTGTGTGTGTGTGTGTGTGTGTGTGTGTGTGTGTGTATGGTATAAGATGAATGTTAAGTGTTATTATTATTTTGTGTCATTTTTTAAAATTTTTTATTGTTGCATGAAATAATATGTGTAAATATAATTCTTTATTATTATTATTATCTTTTAATCTATTTTATCTTGTAGATGTTAGCAACGGCAAGTTTGTAAAATGACGATTTGTTTCTGTCAAAACTTTTTACCGTTGATAAATAAAGTTTCATCATCATCATCAGTCCTGTCCACTCTGAGATATTGTCCTCCCATCTTTTTCTCTGTCTTCCTCTCCTTCGCCCTCCTTGCACAGTGCCTTACAGGATTGTCTTGGCAAGCCCTGCTGATCGCGTGACATGCCCATACCACTTCTCTTTGCGTTTTTTTCACAATGGCTAATAGGTCTTCATAGGGCCCGATGGCTGGCCCGATAGCTTGCCTGATTCTGCTTACCACTTCCTCGTTCGTTATATGATCTCTGTACGAAATGCCAAGCAGCCTTCGAAGACATCTCATTTCAGTGGCTTGTAGCCTCCTTTCGAGGTCTGCTGTGAGGGTCCATGACTCACAGGCATATATAAGAACACTGAGATGACTAAGAAGCGCATCAGTCTAATCTTGGAGCAGAGTGTGATGTTTCTGTCCTTCCAAATGGTCTTCAGTCTTGTCAGCGCTGTTGTTGTCTGCGCAATCCTGGACAATATTTCTGGTTTTGATCCCTCATCTGTCATAATGGCTCCTAAGTATTTGAATTTCTTAACTGTTTACAGTTTTTGGCCTCCAACCGTGATTTCAGTGCTGATGCCACAGGCATTATTGGTCATCAGTTTGGTCTTCTTTGTGCTGATTTCCATCCCAAACGCAATGGCTGTACTTACTTACTTACTTACGCCTGTCACCCCTACCCGGGTATAGGCCGTCGACGAGAGACCTCCAGCAACTCCTGTCCTGTGCTTCTCCTTCGATTCTACTCCAGGTGGTTCCCAGTCTCTTGATGTCTGCTTGGAGGTCTCGACGCCAGGAGTTTCTCGGCCTACCTCTTTTCCTCTTTCCCTGGGGGTTCCATGACAATGCCTGCCTAGTGATACTGGAAGCTGGCTTTCTCAGACTGTGACCAATCCATCCCCATCTTCTTCGCCCAATTTCATTCTCTGCTGTTATCTGCTCTGTTCTCTCCCAGAGTCTGACGTTGCTGATCTTCTCTGGCCAGTGGATTTTCAAAATTCTTCTAAGGCAACTGTTCATGAAGGTCTGTACTCTGTTGACTGTGGTTTTTGTCAATCTCCATGTCTCTGCTCCATATAGGAGAACTGCTTTTACATTGGAGCAATGGCTGTACTGTCCAGATTTACCACCAGCTGAGCTAGCTCCTCCTGTTCCTGCAAGGCCATCATTGTCGTCCGTGAAGCGCAAGTTCTTGATTGTTATGCCTCCAATACTGACAGTTCCTTCATGATCTTTCAGAGCGTCCGTCATGATTCATTCCAGGAAAATGTTGAAAAGAGCAGGTGAGAGCAAGCAGCCTTGTCTGACTCCGACTGTTGTGCTAAACCAATTTCCTATTTTGCCGTTGAAGCAGACTGCGCTAGTGGCCTTGCTGTAAAGGTTTTCTATTACTTTGATCAGGTTGGCATTGATGTTGTACAGCTTCATGGTGGACCAAAGGGCTGCATGCCACATCCTGTCAAACACCTTCTTAAAATCCACAAAGACATGACAGAGGTCTTGCTGGTGCTCGAGGTACCTCTCACATAGAACTCTCAGGTTGAAGATCTGCTCAGTTGTCCTTGATCTGCGCAATATACCCACTAAAAGGTTCAGAGCGCTTTAAATCTAGATAATCTAACTAATTAGGCAGTAAGGCATGTGGGGGGCTGGGGGAAGTGGGGATTAAGAAAAGGTGTGTAAATGAACGTTACGAAAAAGAATAAAAAACAAAGCATATAAGAGAACCTCACCATTTCTGGAGTTAAACAGCTGGAGGACGAGCGGTCGCCTGGTGACAATACCAGAACCTCGGGGCAGAAAGTCTCTGCACACCAACAGGAACAAACCATGACCAGTCATTTGTAATACATCATGCCAACAAAATGACACCGTTACATGACAACAATTTCATCACCTACACCAAGACTCTGTGGAGTGTGTGTGTGTGTGTATGCGCATGTGCGGTGCATGCATATTCGCAGGCACAAGTGAAAATAAGAACAAGCACTGGACCCTGGGTTCAAAATATGGTGATCACCCAAATAAGTGTAGTCCTAAAACAGAATTAGGTCAAAGACAATAGGTTGCATCCCCTTATTGTAAGGACTAACATGACTGTTTCTCTGGATTGCCCTGATCACCATGTTGGTTGGCTGGTTGGTTGTTTGGTCAATTTGCAGTTTTAACATCCAAGACACCAGAGTGATACTTGTTTAGGGTCGCACCAGTGTGGTTTTTGTAAGTGGGAGCCCACCCGTAATGGTTATAGCTGTGACGATTCCAAAGGGTTAGTGAAAATGGGATAACAGAGCATCTCTCCAAAATAAGTGTCTGAAAATGGAGAAAGTGGTTTGACCCTGACCTCAGTGACACGGCTTAAATCTACAATCCTCTCTCTTCCGTCTCTTCTTTGTCTTTTACAATGCAAAAGCATTACGGAGTGCATGCAAATGAACCTGGTCTGCCCTGGAGAAATGGATACATCCAGCCAGAAATGGGCGTAATGAAGAGCATACAAGAGGCACAGATCCACATGAGCCCCGCGTAAGCGTGGGCTCATGATGATCTATGCCTCTTGCAGAAAACCAGCAACTGCCGAGGATGCCTGTCACTATCATCTACACCACACTAAAGGATCAATAGGTCCTGCGGCGAAAGAAGATTGATTGATTGATTGTACATTGCTTAACGTCCCGACAGCAACAAGACTTTCTCAGGACGTGCCTGCACTGCTTGTGAAAAAAAAAAATAAACAGAATATTGAATGTATGTCGCCAGCCAGTCCAATACGTTAAATAAACCTACGACAGGGCCTAAAAAAAGCTATGACCATTTAGCAACACACATCCAGCATCAAGAGCTACAGGCAGCGCAGACAGTAGGGAGAGTTTAAAAAAGGAAAATACAGGTGAATGGACCAAGGGTAGACAGAAACACATGCCCCAGAATAGAGGGGAAACCCCACCCTGTGGGGCTGACCAGGGTGACCCTGGGAACTAAAAATTAGTTAACCCCACCCAAGTCCCCCAGGGCACACCCGGGTGGGGTGCGAAAGAAAAGAAACAATAGCCCTCTCTCCCTATCTCTCCCATGCGGTCTTTTCCCTACATGAGAAAGGCTAGAGGGCCAACAGCTCTTTAACATCTTGCAACACCCCCAGCTTCACTGGCGCTGCATGTACCTGATTTATTGATCTGGCTGGAGGATCAGTCCAAGCATCCTCTGCTTACTCATTACCGATATTTTTTTAATTTTTATTTGTTTGGCACAAGGCTAAAACTCCACATCAAAATATTCCCCTTGTCTCACAGGCACAAAATTTTAATTTATTTAGATAATCGTATGTACCAAAAATATTCCCCTTGTCTCACAGGCACAAAATTTTAATTTATTTAGATGATAATCGTATGTACCATCATCAGGAAGATATTTTCATTCTCCTTAACCTGTGTGCCATCAATAACTAGTTCGCCACATCCCATAGGCTACAACCCTGCTACCATGTTAGTGAGAGTCTAAATAAACCTTTAGCTGTCAGTGTAGCGTTTAGTCCGAAAGTTTCCTGCAGGCATCATGGCCACAAAACACACTGCCAACAGCCAAAGAGGGAGATACAAATAACCTGAGCGCATGTTGAGTGTTAGGGAGAGTCCAATACTACAGGTGAAGGTAAGGACAGAAATGAGCCATTATTTCGTAGGATAGACCTACATACATAAATTATATATTCTGGTGAGCCCACACAGAGCCCACAATGGGAGCTGGCCTTAGACAGTTCAGCAACTTCACACTGTCTCCCTCCATCCCAAATTTCCCCCCTAGAACTCTACATGCATGTACACTTAACCCATTTAGCCCCAAGGCCACATTTCCTAAATTTTGATTATGTACCAGTTGCAGGCACCAAGCTAATCTGGTGCTACCCTTGAATTATCATGGTCCATGCATCTCCTGCTGTAGGGCGTTGGGGCTAGATGGGTTAAGCAGCGGATGCCACAGTCCATGGTTGTTTTGCCTGAAAGCAGTCAGGCCTGTAGAGGAGAGAAAGATCCATAACCTGCGAGCAGGGGGTCAGAATCAATCCTGTGTGTGAGCTGCCAGATCAATGGCAATGCTGGGAAGGGGCAATCAACCAGACGTGTAGTCATTCAGCTGGAGCCTTCCGCCTGCAAGAGACATAGATTCTCATGAGCCCCTGCAACTGCAGGGGCTCATGAGAATCTATTCCTCTTGCTGCCATGTATCGCTCCCATTGCATTCTCAGAGAGGGGGGGGGGGGGGGGGGCATGTTGGCCCCGACCTAAGTCTGCAACTGCAGAATGGCAGAATGCAAGCCATAAGAGTGAGCAAAAAAATGGTTGGAACTGATGCACATACAGTGGAGTAAACCCACGGACTCATTTACCATCCCCTGGACTCATGCTGTAGGCTTGGTTCAGTTTGACTCCTTGTTCTCCTCCTGTGATTACAGGGCCACACCCTGTCCCCTGGGGCTCAATCTTGCCTTGTCGGCAGAACTTAACTTTACCAATAACTGGCAGCTTCGTCTTGAGACACTAGCAGCTAACAACAACATGCCATCCTGTGTATGCACAACCCAAGTACTGGCGCAAATGGTTCCTAAATCTTACAAGGTCTCAAGTCCCGTCATTAGTACGCTCTGTGGGCTCGAGTAGCGACAGGAATCCATCTCCTTCTATGCTAACCCACCCTCTGATCCACACACACTGGCACACAGAAATAAAGACGGACACACTGCGATTCCCGCCATTCGTAAGCGCTATCGTCTGGCGTAGCATAGCTATTCTGAAGAAGAAGAATATCACGAGCAGTGAAATTACATCACTTGAAGCTTCACGTCATGGCATCATTAGTCCAGCCAGGACGCCCTGTTCATAGTGACGACTCCATGTTATACAGCACTCATCACAGTACTAACATTTGACATATCAGAGAATCAACTTTGCAATTTTCTTGCTGATTATTTTAACCCCTAGGGCTTACAGGTCACAATTTGACCTAATCCTACCCCAGAGCCGAGACAAACAGCAGGCTTATGCAAACACTGTTTATGAAAAAATCATGCAGGTATTAATGAGAAGATAGTTTTTTTCGTTAAAGAACAAATAAAGTTATGTTAGTTGTTTTACAAATGACTCCGAAAACGTGGTGCAGAAAATTGTCTGATTTGCACACTTAGGGCATACAGGTCACAATGGACCTAACTAATCGTACCTGACAGATGACAAACTGTAGGCTTATGTAAATACTGTATATGAAAAATCATGCGATTATTAATGAGAAGATTGTTTTTTTTCCGTAAAAAAAGATTCAATTGTTTTAAAATTAACCCAAATAATTTGTGAAATTAATCCAAAAAAACGTGAAAATATATTTTTTCAAAAAATATTTCATTATCACTCAAAAAGTTCTACAGATACAATGCTGGTAACGAACTCATTTAATATGTCCCTTTAATCTAGCTATATGCAAAATATCTAGTAAAAATAAGAAAAATTACGGACTCCAGTTTGGATCAACCAGTTTTTGTGAAACGGACATTTTCTCGCCAATGAGCATCTTAATCAAAACATTAAAAAAAAGGTATCGAGATAATTCCATGGGTGGGACCAAAAAAAAAAGTTGAATCCTGAAGCGAGGGTTTTGGGGGTAACTTTTTAAGTGGGGGGGGGGGGGGGGAGGGGAATTTTTTTTTTTTTAAATCCGAAAATCCGGCTGTAGCCGGAAAAGTCCCACCCATGTAATTCTTTTAGGGACAATAACCTAAAATTTCAAGCTTGTCTGTCCTCAAACACGTGCTCTAGTCGCTGTCACATACACACACACAAAAAAAGACGTTCTCTAGCAAGGTTTGCATAGCTAGACATGACATCATTTTTATCTTGTTACTTCTTTGCCAGAATTTCTGCCCCGCACATCAAAAACGTCTTGTGCATGCTCCGGAATGCCTTCTGACCAGCCCCATTTCAAAGTCTACCGTATTTTCAATACGGTAGACAAAAAGGCTTGAAGCCCTGTACTATATAGCCTCAATACTAATACTATTTCTGTAGATGGAAAGCTATTTTGGCAAAATCCTTGAACTTTGAAGGTTGATCTCTCCTTAAGTGTGATGTAGTCTCCAAAATTAGAGGACAACTACAACATTTGGGATTTTCGACAGGCCTCAGTGAGTTAACCCATCAGCTAAGGTTGATTTTTTTCCTTCCGATTTGTGACTTGTCCTAAAAAGGATGCAGAACAGTTTAGGAGTAAGGCTGACCATGATAGTTCAAAGATGGTGCCAGGACAGCTTGGCGCCTCTGGTCACCAAGCTGTTCTGGCAGCACCCTTGAACTATCATGGTCAAAGTTATCTCATGTTAGAGTGTATCAGGACTTAAAGGGTAAAGACAGCCCTAAGGAAACTACCGGCAGACTGTGAGCACAGGCAAAACGGCCGTAGGTACAGTAGATCAATACACTACCCAAACAACCTACACTAGCTGCAACTCCAACAGGGCAGTTCTGACAAACTGCTTAACCCATTTAGCCCCAGGACCCTGCAGCACGAGATGGATTGATCATGATAATTCAAGGGTAATGCCAGACGAGTTTGGCGCTTAAAGGCACCAAGCTCGTCTGGCACTACCCTTGAATTATCATGATCAATCCACCTCCTGCAACTGGTACACAGTCGTTCAGTAACACTTCCAAAATTTGGGAAAAGCACCCGTGGGGCTAAAAGGGTTAAGCAGCTATATCACACTCAAAGGCCAGCAAGCAGGACATAATTATTCTCATTAGCCCCTGCAGTGACATGACAATCTTTGTCCCTTGCAGATGAAAGACACCAGCTTTGGAGGGCAGGGAGAGAGCTTGCCTTGCGTGGGACGGCCCCTGCAGGCGGAAGCTGTGATGTATGTAGCCTCCCAGTGCGCAAAAGGTCTTTGAAGGCTGACGTCGACCCAAGGGCCAATTGCTCACTGGGCTCCAGCTGCTGTGCGAGTGTATCTTTCACACTTGAAACACTAGCATTGATTTTATGACCCATGTGGTTTTCTCTCTCTGCCAAAGGCCGTAACACCAGGTGGGAGAAAAAAAAACACCTCCATTTAGTGGACAGATGGCCTCGATCTAGCCCGGCAAGAGAAATAGATTCCCATTAATTCTGCGGCTCATGAGAATCTATGTCTCTTGCACATGTAAAGGGGTGGCTGAGGGACCGCACTGCTTATTATAAATCTTAGAGATTGTGATTTTCCTTTCATTTCCGTTGATCTCAATTATGCATTTAGGGATAACTGAGAGAAGGAGAGCTTTTGCTAGTGCATAAAGAATAAGATCCTACCAAGCATCTGTCAGAGCCCTGGGTTCCAAGAAATTGTTTCCAGGATGCAGTCTGAAGTCAACAGAGCTTGCAAGAATAGGTAACCTATGTTATTAAGCCCCCCATGTGCATGCAGCGGTCAGTACTTTCAACAGTATTGGTGGGCACATCTAACAGGAGGTTAACCCATTTAGCCCTGACGCCCTACAGTAGAAAATGAATTGACCATGATAATTCAAGGGTAGTGCCAGATTAGCTTGGCACCTGGCCTGATGGCACCAACCTAATCTGGCTTAAAAGTAAGCCAGTGGGGCTACAATACTAAAAAAAAATTACTTACTTACTCCTGTCACCCCTCCCAGGGTATAGGCCGCCGACAAGAGACCTCCAGGGACTCCTGTCCTGTGCTTCTCCTTCGATTTTACTCCAGGTGGTTCCCAGTCTCTTGATGTCTGCTTGGAGGTCTCGACGCCAGGGGGTTCTATGATAATGCCTGCTTAGTGATACTGGAAGCTGGCTTTCTCAGACTGTGACCAATCCATCCAAATCTTCTTCGCCCAATTTCATTCTCTGCTGTTATCTGTTCTGTTCTCTCCCAGAGTCTGACGTTGCTGATCTTCTCTGGCCAGTGGATTTTCAAGATTCTTCTAAGGCAACTGTTTATGAAGATCTGTACTCTGTTGACTGTGATTTTTGTCAACCTCCAAGTTTCTGCTCCATATAGGAGAACTGCTTTTACGTTGGAGTTGAAAATCCGGACTTTGGTGTGTTGTGACAGCTCTCTGGAACTCCACACTTTTTTCAACTGGAGAAAGGCTGCTCTGGCTTTACCGATTCGTGCTCTGACATCTGCATTAGTGCTGCCTTTTTTGTCTATGATGCTCCCGATATAGGTGAAGGACTCCACCTCCTCCAACGAGGTGCCAGCAAGCAAGACTGGTTCTTCCCTGGTTGCGTTCAGCCTTATTGTCTTTGTTTTCTGTTTGTGGATGGTGAGGCCCACTTGGGACGAGATGTCAGCAAGCCTCGTGGTCTTGTCCTGCATTTGTTGATGAGTGTGGGACAGTAAAGCCAAGTCGTCTGCAAAATCGAGGTCGTCAAGCTGTGTCCACAGTGTCCACTGTATTCCGCTTCTTCTCTGCTCTGTGGTCCTCTTCATGACCCAGTCTATGGCCAGTAGGAAGAGGAACGGAGACAGCAAACACCCCTGCCTGACACCGGTTCTGACCTGGAGTTCCCTGGTGAACTGCCCTTCATGGATCACGCGACATGTCATGCCATCGTAGCCGATCTTGATCAGGCAGACGAGCTTTGTGGGTACATAGTAGTGTCGTAGGAGTATCCACAAAGTCTCTCGGTCCACGCTGTCAAATGCTTTCTCGTAATCCACAAAGTTGACTACAGCGGGGAGCTCCACTCCAGAGACTGTTCCACGATGATGCGGAGAGTGGCGATCTGGTCTGTACATGATCGGTTTTTCCTGAATCCTGCTTGCTGGTCTCTCAGCTGGGGGTCGACGGAGCTCTTCATTCTCTCCAGGATGATCCTGTTGAAGACCTTTCCTGGTACTGACAGCAAGGTGATTCTTCTGTAGTTGGAACACTTGCTGAGGTCGCCTTTCTTGGGAAGCTTCATTAGGTACCCCTCCTTCCAATCTGCCAGCATCACCTCCTCTTCCCAGATCTTTCCAAACAGTGGGTACAGCAGCTCTACTGTTATCTCTAGGTCTGCTTTCAGAGACTCCGCTGGGATGCCATCTGGCCCTGCTGCTTTGCCGTTCAAAAATGCCACTACTCTTCTGATCTCTTCCCGGCTGGGTCTGTCACAGCTGATGGGTAGGTCGGTCTCTGCTGGCTGGATATCTGGGGGGGTCGGGTGGGCTGGGTCTGTTCAGTAACTCTTCAAAATACTCAGCCCATCTGTCGAGTTGCTCTGCCCTGTCTGCAATAGGCTTGCCTTCTTTGTCTTTTACTGGTCTTTCTGTATGGCCATACTTGCCCGACAATCTTCTGGTAATGTCATAGAGCTGTTTCATGTTGCCGCTGCCTGCTGCCTTTTCTGCCTCTGCTGCCAGGCCGTCTGTGTAGGCCCTCGTCTGCCCTGATACTCCTTTTCACCTCGCGGTTGGCTTCCGAGTATTCCTCCTCTGTCCTTGCTTTGGCTGCTCTCGTGCGACTGTTGTTGACAACTGCTTTCTTCTGCTTCCTCACTTCTATCTTCTTCAAGGTCTGTGCCGACAGCCAGTCCTTGTGATGGTGTTTCCTGAACCCTACAGTGTCTTTGCAGGTTGAGTTTAGCGCCTCTCTAACTGCCTTCCACTGCTGCTCTGTGGTGACCGCGTCCTCTTCATTTAGTAGCTCCTGTAGTGCTTGAAACTGGTCAGACAGCACCAGTTTGAACTCTTCTCTCACTCCAGTCTCTCTCAGGAGGCCTACATTATAGCGCTGTCTTCTTGTTGTCTCTGTGCGGCTTTTCTTTAACTTGAGCTTTATTCTTAAGGTAAGCAGATGGTGGTCTGAGGTGACATATGCTCGCCTCCTCACTCGAACATCTTGAAGGGATCTTCTAAATTTCTTGCTAATGCAGATATGGTCTATTTGGTTCTCTGTAGTATGGTCAGGTGAGACCCAAGTTGCTTTGTGTATTCTTCTGTGTGGGAAGATGCTGCTTCCAATGACAAGTCTGTTTAGAGCACAAAAGTCTACAAACCTCTCCAGATTCTCACTCATCTCCCCTAGTCCCTGTCTCCCCATCACCTCTTCGTATCCGGTGTTGTCCTCCCCTATTTTGGCATTAAAATCGCCCGTGACGATGGTGATGTCTCGCTCCGCACATTTGTCCAATGCACTCTGGAGTCGGTCGTAGAACTCTTGTTTCTCTTCCTTGTCACTATCATTAGTGGGCGCATAACACTGGATGACGTTGAACTTGATCTTTTTCCTGGTTCTAAAGGCTGCTGTGATAATTCTTGGCCCAAGAGGTTCCTAGCCAATCAGCGCTCTGTGCCACTGGTGACAGCATGAATGCTACACCTTCTGTATGGGGGGCATTTTCCTCTTCATGACCTGAATACAGAATCATCTCCCCACTTAACAGCCTTTTCTGGCCAGACTGCGTCCATCTGGCTTCACTGATACCTAGCAGGGAAAGGTTGTACTTTCGCATTTCTGCTGCTATCTGGGCGGCCTTGCCGCTCTGGTACATGGTCTTAACATTCCATGTGCCCATGATTGTGTCCCTGGATAGAGAGAGGCGGCTCAGTCCTGTGGCTTCCGAAGACTTCCGGCTTTCACCACTCGACGTCATAAATCTTCTGGTAGAAGAACCTTCCTCCTCCAGGAAAAAAAATTTCTGTTTGTCTTTTTGTCGGCGTTTTCGTAGCCATTTCCTTATTTGCAGGGTGGGGAAGTTACCCCCACACCCAACCCCCTTACTAGGAGGTCCAGGGGTTTTCTGTCAGGGTCTCCTTCCCTTAGACCATGTTGGTTCATGGCACCTTATTTCATTCGGTGCACCCCTCTCGCGAGGGACCCCCTATCCACCACCCAGGGGACGCGCCTCAAAGCCATATGGTCCCAGCGCGAGGGCTAAAAAAATAATACCCCATAATTTAGTCCGACATCCAAGACCTAGCTTATGAGGTTACCAGCCAGGTTACCGTTCATACATTTTCAAGTCACCCCCCAAAATTTTCAAGTCATCATGGTTGACCCCTCCCTAAGTCCACCAGGGGAGCTGGGTGGCTCTGTGGTAGAGCATTCTATTCTTGTCCAAAAGGTCGCGGGTTGAAATCCAGCTAGGGTCAAAATTTGTTCACAACCTATTACATCAACTTCATGGTGGACCCAAAAAAAAAAATTAAACCATAAACCTTTCCCACATTCACTGTATTTTTTTCTAATTAATTCTGAATATATTCATCATAATCTGATCTAAAAACTAAAAACAGCAACGACTGTGAGCTGCTCACAGCAAACAATTTAACCCATTGGTTTTAGTCGCGATGATATACTGCAGGAATCATTGCGACTAAACCTGCTACTGACACTGATAGGGTGAACAATGTACACTGCATTACAATACATTCAGGATGCAAAACAACTCTGAGCAAGCAGAAAAGTGCCAGTATGAACATAAATTTAGAGTTCACAGCAACCATAATGACCATACTGATATCTGGTGACCATCATATAAAACTTGCAAACTTCAGACCAGGCAACGGAGCAAAGTAGGTACCTGATGACCCACTTCACTCTGATACCTCCCTTGCAGATTGAGGAAGGTAACAAGAGTGGACCTACTTCTGAGAAACACATATGTGAAAGGTCAGCTAGAGTCTTCAATCTTCATGAGAAGCCTTTAAATAAATATTTTGTAGATGAACGGTTTTGTTTGGCAAGTGCTTTTATTCCTTTGGCTGTTGGTCGCTGTTTTTATCATCATGATTCCTGTCAGAATCATCACAACAATTAATTAAAGTGCATGACCAATCCACATTTCTCTGACCTTCTGTGACTTTGACCTCTACTGTATGTCACTCAAGCAAGCAAGTTGTGTGTATTGGCATAATTACACAGTTGGTCATACTATCTTATGTTCTGTCAATAAATGTGCATTCTTCACACATTTACTGACCTCCCTTGACCTTTAAAAAGATCACCCAAATTAGCATGTATTATAAAGTTTTATCATCATCAACTAACTTTGTGCCAAGTTTGATTCAAAAGATTGTGCTAATACATTCTATCAAAAAATCGTTATTGTTTTACACATTTGCTGACCACTTGTGACCCGGGACCTTTCAGAGGGATCAGCCAAATATATAAAAGAACTCTCATCATCAGGTATCTCTCTGGTTGGGACCTCTGAAACGTGTTGCTCTGACTTTTGATATTTCTGACCTTCATATAAGCAACAGGTGCATCAAAATTTACATTAAAAATAGATTTGGCTGGTTACAATTAACTTAAAAGTAAATCTCACTTGAAAGATGATACATGGTTGAGATGAATCAACCATAATTATTCCAGGGTATTAAAATAGCCAGCAGTTCCACTGCCTATGGCCTTTCTGTATCTAGATCAGTAGATGTACACACACCATAAACAAAAACACATAAGAAAGGGAACAAACATGGATGAACGTTGAATGTAGTAAAAATATAAACACTGCAGTGAAAGTTAAAAACAGTGAAAACACAGACAGGGCAGGCAGGGGCCATTTACTATTTAGGCACAAACGCAGTGCCTAACATGATTTCTTTCATATTTACAGCATTTCAATGTCTTCTTCTTAAATTTGGACTTGAAATTTACATTTTCACTTCTAGTGAAGAAGGGAAATTTTTTTTTTCTGATAAACTTAACAAATAAAAGTAGTCCTTGAACTCAGGATTAAAAATATTTCTTGTCCCATATATGCAATAATGGACAAACGTATAAACAAATTATTATTCCAGCACACGATTAAATTATACTCATCCCCTCAACAACACAAAAGAAGAAGAAAAAAACACTAGATGACTGAATACCAAATGCGTGTGTATGTAGTGTTAGCTGCTATCTTATTTCTCTGACTTGGTGTGCACTGTTGGAAAACGACAATCAGAAGCAGATGATATGTTGCTGTCAACAGAGCTTCAGGACATTTTCACTTGGATATTGCTAGTTGTATGAAACTGAAGATTGTATGTTTAAACACAACACAAAAGAAAACAAATGACAAATTCATTTATTTATGAGCCATGTCATTACCAGACAAAAGCCCTATCAGTTCATAAATGCTTTCAGTTAGACTTTAATGAAGCCACCCTCTCATTCCACGTAGGAAACATATCAATTTCCCAGACAAATGGAAATGATACATATATGCATGAATGTGCAAAACGTCCAAATAAAAGAGCTAGGCAACTATTTCGCATGATGAGTAAAGGAGACGCCCCTTTCCTGACTAATCCATACCAGCCATACCGTCTATCCAAGCACAAGTCAAATCACATATGGACAAAATGACGGGGGTAAAAACTTAATCAATTGCTGGTGCTCAGAAGAAAAACACATTATTTCATTTGATGGCTCTGAAAAGACTTTCGATGACTGTCACTACCGGAAGTGTAACACTCACCTGCCGACAAAATTTTCGAGGACGCTGCTCTTGCCAGCACTTTGGCTTCCAACTACAGCGATTTGGGGTAGATCAAGGGAGAGTGGTATACCTAATGATGCAAAAACATCTTGTAGCCTGTTTACAACCGGGATAAGTTGTTCCATGCCAACGTTCCCAGCCATTTTGACGAATTTTTGTGTCGTCTACGCGCTTGAGTTTTCATACATTGGCATAGCGGAAGAAGCTGGATGTGACGTCACTGGTCTCTTACAACATTGCTAATTTTGCTCCACAGTAAAGCAAAGCCACAGTCACGTTTCTTTATTGTTTAACAGTTAACTCCTTTGAAATTATGTAACGTGATTAATCATCTGACGCTTATAAAAACTAATCTCCCAATCGCAGCACAAATAAAAGTGTCATCTAACTTTGCTGGCCGAAAGTCCCACAGCGTGATGATGCGTTTATTTTTAATAATACACGTAACGTCTGCTGATTATTAGTAATTTCTTCACGACCTCAGTTCACAGCAACGTGCTTGTTTACAGTCGTAAAAAGATGTGCGTAAATATATCACTACTACGAGGTCAGAGAATATGGTCAGAGATATGATATAGAAATAGACACTTTAACAAAAGCGCGAGAAAGGCGAAGGGGCACAACTTTCATTCGGAATAAAGTGGTTTACACGGTTCTGCCCCCTAGTGAGACTGAAGTGGTTACTATTGTATGCTTTTTTGGACACTGTGCCCCATGTACACTGTCCAGCGTTGACCTGTATCCAGTGTACACTGTCCAGTGTTGACCTGTATCTCGTGTACACTGTCCAAGACTTTTCAAGTGAACTTAGAGCCAACGATTGTGACATTCACTTCAGTACTGCAAATGAATATCATTCCGGGAAAGCAGTTTGGCAATGTATGATTGTGTAGATTATTGAAGAGTTAAACTTAATGATGAGTAGACAGACCAGCGCAGCACAACTGAGCAGATCTTCAACCTGAGAGTTCTATGTGAGAGATACCTCCAGCACCAGCAGGACCTCTATCATGTCTTTGTGGATTTTAAGAAAGCGTTTGACAGGGTGTGGCATGCAGCCCTTTGGTCCACCATGAAGCTATACAACATCAATACCAACCTGATCAAAGTCATAGCAAACCTTTACAATAAGGCCACTAGCGCCGTCTGCTTCAACGGCAAAATAGGAAACTGGTTTAGGACTACAGTTGGAGTCAGACTAAGGCTGCTTGCTCTCACCTACTCTTTTCAACATCTTCCTGGAAAGAATCATGACGGACGCTCTGAACGATCATGAAGGAACTGTCAGTATTCGAGGCAGAACAATCACGAACTTGCGCTTTGCAGACGACATTGATGGCCTTGCAGGAACAGAGAAGGAGCTAGCTCAGCTGGTGGAAAAGCTGGATAGTACAGCCATTGCATATGGGATGGAAATCAGTGCAGAGAAGACCAAACTGATGACCAATAACGCCAGTGGCATTGGCACTGAAATCATGGTTGGAGGCCAAAAACTGGAAACAGTTAAGAAATTCAAATACTTAGGAGCCGTTGTGACAGATGAGGGATCAAAACCAGAAATACTGTCCAGGATTGCACAGACAACAACAGCACTGACAAGATTGAAGACCATATGGAAGGACAGAAACATCACACTCTGCTCCAAGATCAGACTGATGCGCTCCTTAGTCATCTCAGTGTTCTTGTATGCCTGAGAGTCATGGACCCTCACAGCAGACCTTGAAAGGAGGATACAAGCCACTGAAATGAGATGTTTTCGAAGGCTGCTTGGCATCTCATACAGAGATCACATCACAAACGAGGAAGTGGTAAGCAGAATCAGGCAAGCCATCGGGCCCTATGAAGACTTGTTAGCCATTGTGAGAAAACGCAAACTGAAGTGGTAAGGGCATGTCACGCGTTCAGCAGGGCTTGCCAAAACAATCCTGCAAGGCACTGTGCAAGGAGGACGAAGGAGAGGAAGAGGAAAAGATGGGAGGACAATATCTCAGAGTGGACAGGACTGAAGCTGCGCGATACGCTAAGAATGGCAGAGAACAGAGAGGAATGGAGGGAGCTGGTTGCCAAGTCATCAGTGGTGCCCCAACGGTCGGCAAGACTACGGGATATAGATAGATAGATAGATAGACAGACCAGGCTGTCACACATTTATGGAGTACGACTATAAACAGATGTCAAGTGTCAAAGCTCCTCATGACTATTATAAATGAGGTTTTCATTCCCCCCCCCCCCACCCCACCCACCCACCCACTACCCACGTGACGCCCGGCACACACATGCTCAGCGCGGAACTCATTCTGTTGGTATGCAGATTATGCTGCTGTTCAAATTTCCTTTTTCTGGCTACAGATAATTTTCATGTGAAGTTCCGTAATTTTATTTCAAAATTGAAAAAGTGGACAACCGGAAAACACCTGCTTTACGGCATTTTGAGCAACATTCTCGTAGTAAACGAGACTTGATTAGTATTGGACAGTTTAAAACTGGGCAGTGTACACGGTGTACAGGTTTTTTGTTTGTTTGTTTGTTTGTTTTTTACATTTCTACATTATCTGTTATTTTTTATTATTATTTAATTATTTTTTTAAAACATTTTTCAAGATATTAGTGACATGAACACATCCGGGCCCGCAAACAAGTACAACACGAATACAAAAGAAATAAAAATCATACATACACAAACTGATAATAAATTATGTTTTAAACAAATTAATTTAATTAAATTGATGCGTGTTTGTGGAGAGAGAGACTGTTCTTGGAATTGGTTTTGTGAGTGGGTCTGCATGCATGTATTGGTAAACGGATAGTTGTCAAAATTCAGCAGGAAGTAACTGTGAATCATAGCAGGCCAAAGCGAACCCAACTGCAGTCTACACAGATTAACAAAATAGGTAACAAAAATTTTTATTTACACAAAGTCCAAATAATAATAATAATAATAATGAATAGTTCTTGTATAGCGCAAAATCTTTTTGTGGCAAAAACTCATTGCGCTAACACACGCAGTCAAACATGACATAGACGAATACAATAACATTACAAATAAATACAACAGGACCACGGATCTACGACAGAGGAAAAGCAAGCTGGAAGAAGTGAGTTTTCAACTGAGCCTTAAACTGAGGAAGAGTAGAGAGATTTCGAAGACTGACAGGCAGCGAGTTCCAAACTGAAGGTGCAATGAAGCTGAATGAGCGTTCACCAACAGTTTTCAAGTTACGCTTCGGAGCCTTCAAACGTTTCTCACTGGAGGACCGCAGAGAACGTGAAGGCTGGTATGTGCAGAGTGAAGCAGAAAGGTAAGCCGGTATAAGGCAGCCACAGACGTGTAAAAAGGCTAAGTTTGTTTCTGACAGTAAATACATATTTCTCCGTGTACATTATCTGTTTTTGTCAACGGCACCGGTAAATGAATACTTTTCCATTAATAAGAGCAAGTCAAGAACTGGGTTCGTCCGCAGTCCATTTTTCACCCCAAACACAACTAATTCTGTACAGAGTACAAAATAGTCACAATGAGCACATTTTTCTTTCAGTCTGTTCAGTAATTTGTCCCAGAAAACACGCACCATTGTGGGCACTCAAAAAATAAGTAAGTGTTCAATAGACTCGGTAGAGAGTGAACAAAAAGTAACTCATATAGCGCAAGTAAACATTGGTTGTCAGTATTCCATGGACAATTCTATACTGAAACCAGAGCGTAATTTGGTGTCTTGTGTGACCGTTATAGGATGCACAAATATAGCTCTCCACTTTAGGTCATTATATTTGTTTTCCCATTTTTCAATACACGTAGGTGGTGTCGTTTTATTTAATAAATGTTGTATACATCTTTTGTACCCTTTTTATGTTTAAAGACAACGCTCAAAGGTGTACCCAAATCGGTTACATCAACTGCATCGGTCCATATTCGTAGTCATGTTTCTTTTGTATTTTCGTATAGCACTTGTTCTACTAGAGTCTATAGTATTCGAGAAAAGAAACATCTGCACCAAAAATTTCACCAAAAAATTCGAAACTAATAATGTCCTCATTATCATCAAATACATCACCAATTGTACAAATATTTTTAAAAACCCACTTGTCAACAAATTTCGAGGTATCTTTTTTCAGAAGTCGTGGGTTAAAAAAAAACAATGGTTCGCTTTTGAATGCATCAATACTAACTTGGGGGACAGAAAAGATTATGATATTCTTTAAAAATTGCCGCCGCTTCTTTCCAGAAGGGGTTCTTCATCTCTAAACTTTCTAGGAAGTAAGCACCACAAACCTCACACTGTTTGATATTACCATACAAAGATGCGAGTAAAAGGTTCCAGTTAGTGCCCGAAGACAACGCGCGTGCGCTCTCCGAATCCAGGTGACCTTAAGTGCTTCAATATCAATTACCTTGAGCCCTCCTTTTTCATACTGTCTGAAAACTGTGGTTCTTTTCACTTTATCTCTCTTACCTCCCCAGACGAAGTTAAACATCGCACTGTTAATTTCTTTGAGAATTACACTCCCTGGAGAGGGCAGAGAGATAAAAAGGTGAGTAAAAATTGCAGAAAGATTTAAGGACTTGAAAACAACATTTCTTCCAACAGGGGTTAGATTTCGCAATTTCCACTGCTTTACAATTTTCTTCATTTTTGCAAGTTTCTGTTTATAATTCAGGAGTATGATATCAGACAGTTCTGTAGAGAAGGTCACTCCCAGCACTGTGAAGGTATCTGGATTCCAGGAGATGCGGTTTAGATGTGGGGCATAGCGTGTAAGACAAAACCTATTAATGCCAATCCAAACAGCAATAGTCTTTTCAAAAATTAATTTTTAGCCCAGAAATAACTGCAAAAAGTTCCAATTCTAGGAAGACAGAATCAAATGATTTTTGTGACCCATCCAAAAACAATGACATATCATCAGCAAACAGTGGGACTAAGAATTCCTGTTCCTTGCATTTTATACCTGAAATGTTTGTATTATTCCTCAACTTTATAGCCAACAGTTCAACACATATTAAAAAGATATAAGTTGAGATGGGATTGTCTACAACCACGATCAACAGAGAAGGGACCAGACACGTGGCTGTTCACAATCAAAGAAGTACCCAACGGAGAAAGAAACACGTTTAGAAAAGACGGGTACAACACAATTTATTAATATTTCGGGTAAATACCCTTTGTCAAAATAGACAAACAAACAAACAGAGAGATTAGCCGCTACTTATCTTCATTGGCAGAAGGAATGTGGCAACTGTATTTTGATAAAGGGTATTTACCCGAAATATTAATAAATTGTGTTGTACCCGTCTTTTCTAAGCGTGTTTCTTTCTCCGTTGGGTACTTCTTTGCATATTACACGCTTGGCAGTCACCTTTTTGGTCTGGATTGTTCACAGGCAAGATTCACTGTTCTTTTTTTTTATTTTTTAAATCCACCCATTTTGTGATGCCACAGCCAAAGTTAAACATTTTTAAAGCTTTCTGAATAAATGAGTGAGAAACAGAGTCAAACGCTTTTTCGAAATCGATGAGCAACAACAATCCAGGTTTCTTAGATGTCTCTGTATAATGAAGCACATTATACAAAAGTCTAATATTGTCGGAGATTGATCTACCGGAGATGAAACCACTCTGGTCCTCATGAATTATACAAGGGATAACCTGTTTTATTCTACTGGCGATAGATGTGGATGCAATGTTATAACTGACATTTAAGCAGGGATATTGGGCGCCAATTTTTTAAATATTGTTTAGGTTTTTCCCCTTTAGGAATAAGGGTTTTCATTCCATGTCTTTGTGTGACTGACAAAAAAAACCACGGTCGTACCCCTCGTTGATAGACCTCACTAAGAAAGACCCTAGGTCCTTCCAAAATTCTGCTGGGAAGCCGTCACTTCCTGGGCTTTTCCCATTTTTCCATATTCTTTAAAGCTCGTAAAACCTCCTCCTACGTTATGTAGCCTTCTAAGTTGTCTCTCTGTTCTTCTGACAACGTTCGAAAAAGACAGTTGTCAAAATCTGAGGAGTCAACCTCATGTAAATCTGAATCTGTTTTTATATAATGCCCTATAGTACTCCTCCACTTCCCTCACAATTTCTACCTGATCTGTTATCTTTTCGCCATTGTTGTTTTCTATAACCTTCATAAATTTACTCGTGTAATGTCTTTTTTCTAGCCCACAAAAGTATTTTGACTTTTTGTTTCTCCATCTCCTATCCATCTTGCTTTCGCTCTGTGTTCGAACCCCGTCCATCCTCCGTTCTATAATGCTATACAACAGCTGCTGTAAAGTCTCTAAAACTCCCTGATTATGTTGGCTCAGACTTTTTCCATAGCTTCAATTTTGTTGAGCAACCATTTTTCTCATTCGTTTTCTACCTTCTTCTTGTGAGAAGCATAAGTAGTTGCTCTAATCTGAACAAGAAGAGTTTAAAAAAATATAAGTGATCATTAATTACAAGCTACCTCGCGCTAGGACCATATGGCGTTGAGAGGCGTCCCCTGGGTGGTGGATAGGGGGTCCCTCGCGAGAGGGGTGCACCGAATGAAATAAGGTGCCGTGAACCAACATGGTCTAAGGGAAGGAGACCCCGACAGAAAACCCCTGGTCATCCTAGTAAGGGGGTTGGGCGTGGGGGTAGCTTCCCCACCCTACAAATAAAGAAATAGCTACAAAAACGCCGACAAAAAGACAAACAGCAATTTCTTTCCTGGAGGAGGAAGGTTCTTCTACCAGAAGATTTATGACGTCGTGTGGTGAAAGCCGGAAGTCTTCGGGAGCCACAGGACCGAGCCACCTCTCTCTATCCAGGGACACAATCATGGGCACATGGAATGTCAAGACCATGTACCAGAGCGGGAAGTCCGCTCAGATAGCAGCGGAAATGCAAAAGTACAACCTTTCCCTGCTAGGTATCAGCAAAGCCAGATGGACGCAGTCTGGCCAGAAAAGGCTGTTAAGTAGGGAGATGATTCTGTACTTCAGGTCATGAAGAGGAGAATGCCCCCCATCATGTAGCATTCATGCTGTCACCAGTGGCACAGAGAGCGCTGATTGGCTAGGAACCTCTTGGGCCAAGAATTATCACAGCAGCCTTTAGAACTAGGAGAAAGATCAAGTTGAACGTGTCCCAGTTAGTCCACAAGCTAGGAAGGTCTACCGTGCACCCCCCCCCCCCCCCCAGTACTCAATAAGATGGATTTCAAAGTGTTCCTTAGTATGTCCTGAGATGTTTAAGCCATGTTCCCCGAAAATCCTTAGGAACACACCAGAGATATAGCCGATGGCGCAAGGGTACCCCCATTCACGCTCTTCGCAGGTGCTAAAATGAGGTTGAGAAACATTTTCCTCTAAATAAATCAGAATTCATTCCAGAAACCCAAATCAGGCAATATTATGTCAAGGCACACCTTCTGCATCCTCTGCAAAAAACAGAATGAAAAAATATTGAATCTCTGGCTCACAGTGAAGGTATTTGTGGACCCAGCAAATGACCATTTCCGCGAAATCGCAAAAAAAAGACAAAAATAATGTGTCAGATGCCTTCAGACATTTTCTATAGTGCTGGCAGTCCATTTTCAGGCTTATATTATTAAAACAGGATGTTAAAATTATTATAAACTTGACTAGGTGATGCTGTGATCACTGTGAGTGCCACAGTGGTTGATTTTGTATCCCTACCCCCAAGTTGTAAAAATACACAAAATTAATTAGAAAAAATTTCTAAAGTTATTCCATTTCATTTTGACCTTTCTTTACCTATTAAGTTTCAATAATGTGAGCATAAAGTGCAAGAAAATAAGGAAAGCCGGCATCCTTTACGGTACATTCGTGGTGAATGATAGCTTTTTCCCATTTAAAATTGCCAAATTGGGAAACGTACGTTGTTTCTGGTGCCCTCAGAAATTTTGTATACTACCGATGGGTCTTTGTTAGGTTTTATTGGTTAGGATATAGTACCACAGTTACTCCCAACCTGATTTTGTGATGCTATGATGCATTTAGGGGCCACAGTGGCTGAATCTGCTGCCCTACCCCCATTTTACCAGTACGCAAAGTAACGCAAAATAATCATAAAAATTGCTTACGTAATAGTCCTCTGTTTAAATATTTTTTGTTGCCAGTTTTTTTTTTTTTAAGTATGCATACTGAGCATAAAAAGTTGTGATCATTTCATTAATTTCAATGTAACCCATCAATTTAATTGTAACTATTTTTAACTGGCTGGTCTTTTAGGTGATATTTTACCTAGCGTAAGGCGGGTCTAGTAAGGTCTCCCCTTTTTTTTCCATTTATTTTTATCTAGAAATGTGTAAATATGAATATGCGTAATAAAGTTTATGGTTCCTAATAGCCAAAACAATGTTATCAAAAATACTTAGTTTCCACATGTCGACCACGAGATCTCCACTTCCACCTTCTGCAACGTTCAATCTTTTTTATGGCCGTCTTTAAATCTTATATTGTTCTGGCTGCCAATAAGTGAGCTGTCAAGAGCTAGGCAGCATGTTTTCAGAGTTTGGTGTATAGGGGCGTGTCTTCTGGTCAGAACTGCCAGCAGACCGCTTCTCTGTATGGACATGTTTGGAGAATGTGCTAAGGAGACTGATTTTCTACGCCAAATTCGCATAGGGCTGTTTCCGCATGACCCAATCCTTCGAAGTGAGTCCAGCAGGGTCCTTACGGTCTGTGAACATTTGTGAAAGTTGTTAAAAAATGACAAGGCTTTTTCAGGACCCTGGAAAGTCTGTCAATTTCAGTCCTTTTCCCTAAAGTCTGTGAAAGTTTGTAAAAAATGACAACCGTACTGGCAAACTTTTGTCTACTTCTTTTTTTTTTCTCCCTCAATTTATGACTATTCCCATTGCAAACGATCATGCTGACGCTTGTTGCAAGTGATCTATATTTAGCTCTGATCATAAAGTGACTGCATGGCGAACATTCTGATTGGTTGTTTACGCTTCTACCGAAGTCTGCCATTCATTAAGCGTTCTTTTATTTTGGTATCTCTTCACGCATTAGGCACGGAAGCTTCAAATAATTGCTGATACAGAGTGATCTGATTAAAGTGTGTAAAGCTTCAGGCTTCAGTTTGGGTTTGTGAAACGTTCCTGCTTTTCTGGATGGACCCAGTCCAGAGTAATCAGTGTGTAGATGAAAGATGGTGGCCTGGCTCTCCCTGTTCAGCTTGTTGATGTCATCTGCCCACGGGCTGCAGCCGCCATTCTGCTTTTGCCAATCACTTTGTTGTTGTAGTGTCTCCATTCCCAGCTAGTCCAGAATGCACTGGAATCCACTGCAGCACTATTTTGTGGACAGGGCATCCAGTCTATCTTGAAGCTTCCTGGTGAGATCAGTGGATCAAGCTGCTGCCTTTCCCTAGCTAGTGCTCTGCTGCTGTGTTGAGCACCTGCAGATCTGTACGATAGTTGGAGCTGCTGCCGCTAGCTGGTAAGGAGAGGGAGGTAGTAGTGCGGTCTGCACAACAGATGTACACGCCACTTCCTTCATTCAACACGGCATCTTGTGTGGTATCACAGCTGCTGTGAGGGTAGCGCTTGTGCACAACCTCCAGCAAGATGGCTTTGTGCAGTGCCGCGACCTTTGGCAAAGAGTCCTGGAACATTATGTTGTCTTGAAGGCTCTTTCGAGATGTCCAGGTATCTGAAGGGAGCTGTTCACACATCTTTGGGCTTGGTTCCAGGACGTCAGTGTTAGCCCTTTGCAGGACCTTCAGTTGGCAGTTCAGATTGGGCATTTCTGACGGTTCTTGGTCTGCTCCTGTAGTCTCCAATGCTGTCAGTGTTTAGTAAGTCTCTTCATCGTGTGTGCTGTTCTGCATTCCAGTGGCTCCAATGTCCTCCATTTCCTAAATTGGGGTGCTCCAGATGGCTCTAAGAATGTCACTGCATCATGAGAATGACCCATGTTCTGCATCTTGTCAAGCCTGGCTTTTTGGGTTTCAGGCAGTGTTTCATGTTGTCGATGTATCTTGGTACCGCACAACTGGTCTGACCGAGCAGGTGTTTGCTTGTGCCAGGATGCTGTAATTTGCGCCAATGTGGTCCCCACCAGTTCTTCATCAGAGACTCTCTTTCTTTTTTGCAGCTCTAGCTTCCATGGTTTCAATGTGAGGCCTCCACGTGAATCCAGTAATTTATTTGTTGCCAGTAAAGTTGGCCTGTCTGTCTTTGGTACTGGAAGATCTCCAGTTTTGAGGTGACCTCTTCCATCTGATTGAAAGAGATGGTCTAGCTCAGTTTGAGTGGCCTCTTTCAGTCCAGCTGCTGACTATAGTCAGCATCCTGGATTCTGGAGGATGCTATTTCTTTATGTTCTGGAGGATGCTATTTCTTTATGCCTCCACGTGAATCCAGTAATTTATTTGTTGCCAGTAAAGTTGGCCTGTCTGTCTTTGGTACTGGAAGGTCTCCAGTTTTGAGGTGACCTCTTTCGTCTGATTGAAAGAGATGGTCTAGCTCAGTTTGAGTGGCCTCTTTCAGTCCAGCTGCTGACTCTATTGGCAGCATCCTGGATTCTGGAGGATGCTATTTCTTTATGTTCTGCTGCGCTCCACACTGCAAAGTCATCTGCATGGAGGATGTTCAAGACGAACCTTGGTACTGTTGTACTGATGTCATTAATGTAGACCAAAAACAGCATCAGACACAACATCTCCCTGAGGTACACCTTCCCCGAGTTTGACAAGAGTGCTGAATGTGCAGACGATAGAAGCTTCAGCGGCAGCCCCTGTTAAGCATGCCTTAAATAAAAAGAATTACAATTAAATCGATGGGTCACATTGAAATTAATGAAATGATCACAAATGTTTATGCTCAATATACATATTTTGTTAAGAAAACTGGCAACAAAAATATTTAATCAGAGGAGCAATTGTTATGATCATTTTTCGTTCCTTTGCGTACAGGTAAAATGGGGGTAGGGCAGCAGATTCAGCCACTGTGGCCCCTAAATGCATCACAGCATCATAAAATCAGGTTGGGAGTAACTGTGGTACTATATCCTAAACAATAAAACCTAAAAAAGACCTATCAGTTGTATAAAAAATTTCTGAGGGCATCAGAAACAATGTACGTTTCCCAATTCAGCAATTTTAAATGGTAAAAAGCTATCATTCACCACGAACATACCGTAAAGTATGCCGACTTTCCTTATTTTCTTGCACTTTATGCTCACATTATTGAAACTCAATAGGTAAAGAGAGGTCAAAATAAAATGGGATAACTTAAGCAATTTTTTCTAATTAATTTTGTGTATTTTTACAACTTGGGGGTAGGGATACAAAATCAACCACTGTGGCACTCACAGTGATCACAGCATCACCTAGTCAAGTTTATAATAATTGTGACATCCTGTTTTAATGATGTAAACCTACAAATGGACTGTCAGTGCTATAGAAAATGTCTGAAGGCATCTGACACATTATTTTTGTCTTTTTTTGCGATTTCGCGGAAATGGTCGTTTACTGGGTGCACAAATACCTTCACTGTGAGCCAGAGATTCAATATTTTTTCATTATGTTTTTTGCAGAGGATGCAGAAGGTGTGCCTTGACATAATATTACCTGATTTGGGCTTCTGGAATGAATTCCGATTTATTTAGAGGAAAATGTTTCTCAACCTCATTTTAGCACCTGCGAAGAGCGTGAATGGGGGTACCCTTGCGCCATCGGCTATATCTCTGGTGTGTTCCTAAGGATTTTCGGGGAACATGGCTTAAACATCTCAGGACATACTAAGGAACACTTTGAAACCCATCTTATTGAGTACTGGGGGGGGGGGGGGGGGGTGCACGGTAGACCTTCCTAGCTTATGGACTAAGTGTTATGCGCCCACCAATGACAGTGACGAGGAAGAGAAACAAGAGTTCTACGACCGACTCCAGAGTGCTGTGGACAAATGTGCGGAGCGAGACATCACCATCGTCATGGGTGATTTTAATGCCAAAATAGGGGAGGACAACACCGGATACGAAGAGGTGATGGGGAGACAGGGACTAGGGGAGATGAGTGAGAACTGGGAGAGGTTCGTAGACTTTTGTGTCATTGGAGGCAGCATCTTCCCACGGCACAGAAGAATACATAAAGCAACGTGGGTCTCACCTGACCATACTACAGAGAACCAAATAGACCATATCTGCATTAGCAAGAAATTTAGAATATCCCTTCAAGATGTTCGAGTGAGGAGGAGAGCAGATGTCGCCTCAGACCATCATCTGCTTGCCTTAAGAATAAAGCTCCAGTTCAAAGAAAGGAAGCACATGGACAACAAGAAGACAGCGCTATAATGTAGTCCTTCTGAGAGAGACGGGAGTGAGAGAAGAGTTCAAACTGGTGCTGTCCAACCGGTTTCAAGCGCTACAGGAGCTAGAAAATGAAGCGGAGGCGGTCACCACAGAGCAGCAGTGGAAGGCAGTTAAAGAGGCACTGAACTCAACCTGCAAAGACACTTTGGGGTTCAAGAAACACTATCACAAGGACTGGCTGTCGGCACAGACCGTGAAGAAGATAGAAGTGAGGAAGTAGAAGAAAACAGTTGTCAACAACAGTCGCCCGAGAACGGCCAAAGCAAGGGCAGAGGAGGAATACTCGGAAGCCAACCGCGAGGTGAAGCGGAGTATCAGGGCAGACAAGAGAGCCTACACAGATGGCCTAGCAGCAGAGGCAGAAAAGGCAGCAGGCAGCGGAAACATGAAACAGCTCTACGATATTACCAGAAGATTGTCTGGCAAGAATGGCCATACAGAAAGACCAGTAAAAGACAAAGAAGGCAAGCCTATTGCAAACAGAGCAGACCAACTTGACAGATGGGCCGAGTATTTTGAAGAGTTACTGAACAGATCCATCCCACCCGACCCCCGAGACATCCATCCAGCAGAGCTGACTTGCCCATCAGCTGTAACAGACCCAGCCGGGAAGAGATCAGAAGAGCAGTGGCATTTTTGAAGAACGGCAAAGCAGCAGGGCCAGATGGCATCCCAGCGGAGGCTCTGAAAGCAGACCTAGAAACAACAGTAGAGATGCTGAACCCACTGTTTGGAAAGATCTGGGAAGAGGAAGTAATGCCGGCTGACTGGAAGGAGGGGTACTTAATCAAGCTTCCCAAGAAAGGTGACCCCAGCAAGTGTTCCAACTACAGAGGTATCACCTTGCTGTCAGTACCAGGAAAGGTCTTCAAAAGGATCATCCTGGAGAGAATGAAGAGCTCCGACGACCCCCAGCTGAGAGACCAGCAAACAGGATTCAGGAAAAAACGATCATGTACAAACCAGATTGCCACTCTCCGCATCATCGTGGAGCAGTCTCTGGAGTGGAGCTCCCCGCTGTACGTCAACTTTGTGGATTGCGAGAAAGCATTTGACAGCGTGGACCGAGAGACTTTGTGGAAACTCCTACGACATTACGGTGTACCCACAAAGCTCGTCTGCCTGATCAAGAGCAGCTACGATGGCATGACATGTCGCGTGATCCACGAAGGGCAGTTCACCAGGGAGCTCCAGGTCAGAACTGGCGTCAGGCAGGGGTGTTTACTGTCTCCGTTCCTCTTCCTACTGGTCATAGATTGGGTCATGAAGAGGACCACAGAGCAGAGAAGAAGCGGAATACAGTGGACACTGTGGACACAGCTTGACGACCTCGATTTTGCAGACGACTTGGCGTTACTGTCCCACACTCATCAACAAATGCAAGACAAGACCACGAGGCTTGCTGACATCTCGTCCTAGGTGGGCCTCACCATCCACAAACAGAAAACAAAGGCAATGAGGCTGAACGCAACCAGGGAAGAACCAGTCTTGCTTGATGGCACCCCGCTGGATGAGGTGGAGTCCTTCACCTATCTCGGGAGCATCGTCGACAAGAAAGGTGGCACTGATGCAGATATCAGAGCACGAATCGGTAAAGCCAGAGCAGCCTTTCTCCAGCTGAAAAAGGTGTGGAGTTCCAGAGAGCTGTCACAACACACCAAAGTCCGGATTTTCAACTCCAACGTAAAAGCAGTTCTCTTATATGGAGCAGAGACTTGGAGGTTGACAAAAACCACAGTCAACAGAGTACCGGTCTTCATTAACAGTTGCCTTAGAAGAATCTTGAAAATCCATTGGCCAGAGAAGATCAGCAACATCAGACTCTGGGAGAGAACAGAGCAGATAACAGCAGAGAATGAAATTGGGCGAAGAAGATGGGGATGGATTGGTCACAGTCTGAGAAAGCCAGTTTCCAGTATCACTAGGCAGGCATTGTCATGGAACCCCCAGGGAAAGAGGAAAAGAGGCAGGCCGAGAAACACCTGGCGTCGAGACCTCCAAGCAGACATCAAGAGACTGGGAACCACCTGGAGTAAAATCGAAGGAGAAGCACAGGACAGGAGTCGCTGGAGGTCTCTCGTCGACGGCGTATACCCTGGGAGGGGTGATAGGCGTAAGTAAGTAAGTTGGTATTCATATGTCCCAGGTATCTTTGATTTACCTTATTTTATTAATTAAATTTATTATTTATTTTTATTTGTTTGTAAAGTAGGTTTCATACATATGCTGATGTTCTCATATACATGCATGGTAACACTGCCAACTCCCAACCCCACAACCACAGAACACCCACCAAAAGACAAGTACATCTGTTCATGTTTATAATCTATCCTTTACTTAGCATTCATATGGCCCATTTATCTTGACTTACTTTATCTTATTTATTTAACCGCCATGAGATGAAATTAGTTGCCTGCTCGGTATTAAACCCAAATAACTATTTATTTAAATTATTTATTTATTTACTTTTGTATGTTTGTAATGCAGGTTTTTACGACATTACCAGAAGATTGTCGGGCAAGTATGGCCATACAGAAAGACCAGTAAAAGACAAAGAAGGCAAGCCTATTGCAGACAGAGCAGACCAACTCGACAGATGGGCCGAGTATTTTGAAGAGTTACTGAACAGACCCAGCCCACCCGACCCCTCAGACATCCAGCCAGCAGAGACCGACCTACCCTTCAGCTGTGACAGACCCAGCCGGGAAGAGATCAGAAGAGCAGTGGCATTTTTGAAGAACGGCAAAGCAGCAGGGCCAGATGGCATCCCAGCGGAGTCTCTGAAAGCAGACCTAGAGACAACAGTTTGGAAAGATCTGGGAAGAGGAGGTGATGCCGGCTGACTGGAAGGAGGGGTACCTAATCAAGCTTCCCAAGAAAGGCGACCTCAGCAAGTGTTCCAACTACAGAGGAATCACCTTGCTGTCAGTACCAGGAAAGGTCTTCAACAGGATCATCCTGGAGAGAATGAAGAGCTCCGTTGACCCCCAGCTGAGAGATCAGCAAGCAGGATTCAGGAAGAACCGATCATGTACAGACCAGATCGCAACTCTCCGCATCATCGTGGAACAGTCTCTGGAGTGGAGCTCCCCGCTGTACGTCAACTTTGTGGATTACGAGAAAGCATTTGACAGCGTGGACCGAGAGACTCTGTGGAAACTCCTACGACACTACGGTGTGCCCACAAAGCTTGTCCGTCTGATCAAGAGCAGCTACGATGGCATGACATGTCGCGTGATCCACGAAGGGGGGTTCAGTCACCAGGGAGCTCCAGGTCAGAACCGGTGTCAGGCAGGGGTGTCTGCTGTCTCCGTTCCTCTTTCTACTGGCCATAGACTGGGTCATGAAGATGACCACAGAGCACAAACGAAGTGGAATACAGTGGACACTGTGGACACAGCTTGACGACCTCGATTTTGCAGACGACTTGGCATTACTGTCCCACACTCATCAACAAATGCAGGACAAGACCAGGAGGCTTGCTGACATCTCGTCCCAAGTGGGCCTCACCATTCACAAACAGAAAACAAAGACAATGAGGCTGAACGCAACCAGGGAAGAACCAGTCTTGCTTGCTGGCACCCCGTTGGAGGAGGTGGAGTCCTTCACCTATCTCGGGAGCATCATAGACAAAAAAGGCGGCACTGATGCAGATGTCAGAGCACGAATCGGTAAAGCCAGAGCAGCCTTTCTCCAGTTGAAAAAAAGTGTGGAGTTCCAGAGAGCTGTCACAACACACCAAAGTCCGGATTTTCAACTCCAACGTAAAAGCAGTTCTCCTATATGGAGCAGAGACTTGGAGATTGACAAAAACCACAGTCAGCAGAGTACACTGACCTTCATAAACAGTTGCCTTAGAAGAATTTTGAAAATCCACTGGCCAGAGAAGATCAGCAACGTCAGACTCTGAGAGAGAACAGAGCAGAAAACAGCAGAGAAAGAAATTGGGCAGGCATTGTCATGGAACCCCCAGGGAAAGAGGAAAAGAGGCAGGCCGAGAAACACCTGGCGTCGAGACCTCCAAGCAGACATCAAGAGACTGGGAACCACCTGGAGTAAAATCGAAGGAGAAGCACAGGACAGGAGTCGCTGGAGGTCTCTCGTCGACGGCCTATACCCGGGTAGGGGTGACAGGCGTAAGTAAGTAAGTTTTAAGTTTCTGAGTTTTCAGAAGTATATGTGCCTCAGCAGATTCAAGTATATTCCGTAGTGAACCCGACTCTGTCTTTACCAGAACAAAAGAGGAGGGAAAAAGTGTGTTCATTTATATGGTCATTGATGTACGGTTACTGAAAAACAAAAGAAACGGCTGAAACTCACTGCAAACCACAATAGCGCATCTCCCTCCCCATCCCCCACTTAGCCTGGAAATTAAAATTGTGTGAACTGAAAAAGCAAAACTTAGGGACAGATTTTCATGGTTCACGGTCCTGTAACTTGCATGGCGGACCCTTGAGGATCTATGCCTTTTCCCATCTGTAGAAAGGACCACCTTCACACTGTCCGAGATGCACTCAAAGATAAACACCTCCTGTCTGGAATAAACATAGATCCTCATGGCGCCCGCAGATGCGAAAGCTAATGAGAATCCTGGCTCGTGCCTGCCTCTATTATTATGCTGGTCATTACATAGAAGAAACTGTGCGAGCTGCCGATTCAGTGACTGCCTTCCATAGTGTATTAGACGTGATGACAGCAATTATAAACAAACCGCTCTGCTGGAAAAAGGGGACAAAACCGAGAATAGCGCGCGCTCACATTCCATCGAATCAAAATGAGTAGGCTTTTCTGAGTCTGAGTTAGAACTGGAGTGGTACTATGACTGACGGTTCCTTTGACCTCCCAAAGCTGGCCTACAAAGCCGGGTCAGTCCGTGCAGCAAGCCCCTGCTACCAATAACTTGAACGTGTATTTTGTGTTTTACTGAATTTCTCCGCTATTTTCAAGTCGTAAACGGCCGAAATCCGTCCCGGCAAGAAGAAATCTTTCGGCCTGGATCACATCAGATCTAACTGACGACAAACCCGGCTGAGGAATCAGTATACATTTATATCACTCATCACTCAGTCAGTTGAAGTATGACTGACGTACTAAACTTCTTGATGATCGTGACTGACGTTGCCGTCTCGGTCAGTCCAGTCTGTTGTTTCACAAAGTGCAACACAGCGCCTGGCTAAGACTGACGGTAACTGTGTACGGCTATGGAACGTCAGCGTTTTGGTGAGATCATTTGTGTAGCGGCCGCAACACTCAGTCAAACCGGCAGTGAGACAGTACGCCGCCGCATTGAGTAATGTATTGTCTTTGCTGGTATCCAATCACTGAGAAAGCCGGAGGGCCGTACAAAAAGTAAGTCGGCCGCGGCCACTCAGTGATTAGTCGCTACAAGTTTTTTTTGTTGTTGTCAGTTTTGTTTTTCAGTGTAGCGAGGTCACGTTACGCCGCGGTTTGCACTCCGTAAAGCCGGAGACTGAGATTGGTCGTGTGACACTTTGATAGCGGCCGGATGCCGAAAACCGGCATGCATGCTGCCAACCACCACTCCCCCCCCCCCTACCCCACTTCTCCCCTGCCAACCACCAAACCCAAATGAAAAATATCTTCCTACGCCACCGCTGTGCCACAGCCGGAACTTCTCCGGTCGGGTGCGGATTCAGTGGCGGCGACTATCAGTCAGCCTCGCCTAAGTGGTTGGCATCACACCGACAGTCTGAATCCGTGCGGCAAAAGTTCAAAAACGGTGCTGACAGGTAAAAAAATAAGATGTAGTTCGTGGTTCCAGAAAACTTTAGTTATGGCCTTGTCTGTGTGAAACACTAAACTGACACATGTGTCCCTTAGTCCGTTTTCATTTCATATTTTCAAAGAGGCACTGCTGAAACGGCTGCCGTCCGGCCGGTCCGCACTGCCACCCCTCCCTTTCAATGCCGCCATCGAAGGCCGAAAACTGGGATAACGCTATTTGAACTTATTAATCCGCGATTTGTGAGTCGGCAAATTAAGTCGTGAATCCGGCGCGGCCGTGATGGATCACCCCTCCCCCCCCCCCCCCCATCTACTCGGCCCTCCTCCAGTCGTAGCGGAGGAGCTAGAGCCGGTCATTACGTACATAGCACTGCGCATGTCCAAATCACTCCGTCTGAACTTGTCGTCTGCTAGAAAATGTGCATGGCGACGTGAGAATCAAACCCCTTATAAATGATAGCAACAATCTCCGACAGTGAGTAAATTGTCATATATGTCTGTAAGGAACAGAAGTCTGATCGGAGCTGAAATAAAAATAATCAGGAGTGTGGAAAAGAACTTGTGAAACGGGACGGGACGCCCGCCGCCGGCGGCAGCGCCGGCGGCCGTGCACTATCTCGAAATATTCCCATTTCTGGTGCCTACAGTCAGTTAAATTCTTCATTTCATATGAGATTACTTTGGCCTTTCTGAGTTTTAATGTTGTCGAAGCCTTCGACTGGCCAAACATTAATCGAAAGCTGCTGTCTTCTGAGAAAAAAAGCAAAAAACCTTCACACCAAAGTCGAACCGATAGGGATTCTGGGAATCTCATGACATCATTAGTCATTTACATATTGAATGTGCTCGCCATTTTGGTAGCACAAACCGTATATTTCAACGCACAAAATCCTTTTTATCTGCAACCATCAGGGTGCAACTCAGTATTTGTTCCACATAATTTGTGAAACCAATTCACCCACGGGAACGGACCTGCGTAAGTTTTGCATTTTGATCGCTAGTTTAAAATGTTATTGTCCATGACCTGATGAAGGGGTCTAGACTCTGCCTTTTGTTTTTACCGGACTTGTCTTGGGGTACAGTGTTTTCAGGCTCATATTATTTAATGCATTTGCCGTTTAAATTACATTTGAGGTGTTTTATTAGCCAGCATATTTGCATTTCTATCGCGTATTTTGTTATTTGTCTTTCTTTTTTGCTGGAGTCGTGTCAGTGCATGTTTATGCGTTTCACTGGCTTGGGTTCGGAATTTTCATGGCGTGCCTTTTTTCGGTTGTCTGAACTGTGTGGTAATACGTTTCACTTTTTCAGTGCTCTGATAATATTCGAGGATTGTGGGAGGTCTTTCGCACGTATTATTGAATAATGGTTACAAAATGTGTTTTAATCGGTTTTGTTGCTAATAAGGAATGATCAGGAAGTCGGATCGCTATTACGATTTGGAATGCCGACGGAGTGCCAATCGTGCTTCCCAAGTCTACCCCTGCATTTTAGATTTTGGTCGCTCTCCCTAATCGGAGGTCATTGATTGAAATTGATGGAAATAGTATTGAGATAGTATTTCTCTTTTTTGGCGGCAGAATTACTTTTGTCACATAGTTATACTACATTATTCTAAATTGACGCATTTCTGCTCGTTTTCTCAAAGTCTTAATGTCATTATCCATGCTGCCTTTGTTTGCGGTGTTTCTCTGTGAAATAGGTAGCAGTGGTCATTCTGACAGAAGCAACACGATAAATAAATAAAAAATAAAAAAAATCAACGATGGATTGTAATTATTTTACTCATTAGAATTAGATATAAACAATCGCGAGTGAATGTGATCATCACTGGTTACTCACTTATTTTCACTTTTGTTACATTACTTGCTTGTAGGGCACTCCGGTATACATGCAGTAGTCATTGTAGTGGGTGGAAACCATGTTACAGTACCCAGTATCTAATAACAGCATATTTTCAAATCATGCCTGATCCACGTGCAAGAGGCACAGATTCTTGTGAACCTCAGTAGTTTTTAGGAGTTTAAAAAGAATTGTTTCCTTTTTTGTTGCAAAGATCAGCTCCATTAGTATGAGTACCTCAGATTCGTTGAGAGTAATCACATGTAATTGTATTTAGTCTGTGCCTGTTATCTACCGGTAACTTTCAGTTTCACTGTTCAGCTCAGTTTGAAAATGCCTTATCTCCATGTAGTCATGTACTCGTACTATAATGATGGAAAGGGGATCAAATTATGTTGATACAATAGACACTAAGACAGTGACATTGATAATGATACATTACAATCTTTACTATTTTGACCATTCTTCACAGCTACTTGTGCTGAGAAATCGTTTAGAATTGACTTGAGTCAAAACCAGTAATCCTAATAGTAATAGTGTACATTGAATTTAAAGGGTCAGGTCTGGGAGGTGTACCTTTGGTTTAGCTGCAGAGCAGATGCCTGAGATGGTGTTGTGCTTTCATTTCATGCCGACGACTGTGATTCAGATGACTCGTCTGGACTGTGCTCATGTTTATGTAGGCAGGGTTGATGGTTTAACTGAATGTTGCTTTTTCAGTGGCCATGAATGTGACTGCCTTGGCTCATATCCACCTTGAAATTCATTGCTAATTCCACTTTGTCTTCATGCAGGTATCAGCGGTTCGTTCAGGGGGAACTAGCGAGATCCCCTTCAATGTACTGTCTCGGCCAAAATGTCCTCCATCTCGGGGCTTGGTGGTAAAGGGGAGAAGAACAAAGGAAAGTTCAAGAGCATTGACATCAACACACTATATAAAGGGAAGAGCGTCGAGACTCAAAAGACAACTGGTATGTTGAAAGGCTTCATTTAGCGGGTGGTTGGTTGAGAAAATGTGTCGAGTCTTTGTGTATGTTCATTCTCACACTGCTAAAGTGGATCAAGATGTACTTAGCTTTGGTGGTAGCAGATAAAATCAGTCATCAGCAGTGATAATGTTTAAAGAGTTTGTAAGAAAATACTGTGTTGATGCACCATACTGCATGATTTTCCGCCGTTTACTTTACTCTTTAGTTTTATTAAGTTTTATGATTTTTTTTTTGGGCGGGGATGTTCACAAACCAATGTGTATGGGTACTACAGCGTATGAACCCCCTTTTGAATGCAGCCACCAGTACTGTTTACAATATTGTGGCTGCATGCACAGTGGAGCTAAGACTGTATTCAGAAAACACTTTTGACCTCTGTCAAGTTGACCGCTAGTACTAGAAGATTCTCTGTTGATCTGACATACAGTGGACTCCGCTTAACACGAATTTCTGGGGACTCGGAAAATCACTTCGTGTTAAACGTATTTCGTGTTAACCAATATGGCCTCAATATTGATCACGGCCCTCAAGGAGACAGTGTGTAAGAGATGTGTGCGTGAATGAGTACGAGGTTAAAAGTGCACATTATCGTACTATATATGCACACCTTCAGCTCGCTAGGAAAACACAAGGAAGCGTGTACAGCTCACGTATTTAATGTAAAATCCATAGTAAAGTACAATCCATCAGGTAAAAGCAACACAGGCTGAAGTACAATCCCGCATCGGTAAAAGGGTTGTGTTGGTACACGAATGATGCAACATGAATACAGTTCATAATCGTTAGCCAATGAGAAGACGGATTACAGCAGCCAAAGGCTGTTCAGCCGATCACAGACTAGTGTTCGCTCTGATCTGTGTCATGTGAACTACAGCGCGAGAGTGACACGTGAATTGGTTTTCGGTTTTTGGATATTTTATGATTGTGGCCGGGTTCTAGGGGGTTTAAACAACCCAAAAATCCACTCAACCCAGAATGGAATCTGTGTTCGTGTTAAGGCCAGACACTACACTCTAAATATGAGCTTTTGTCTGTCTAGAATCTGTTTTAAACTGTTGATGTATTTTGATAGGGTTTGGTGAGCTGAGACCAAAAAAGTGGTTTTTGGGTGTGTAGGACTCCCTGTTGCCCTGGAAACTAACCAAGATGGCCACCATATACACATTTTAGTACAAATTCAAAGCAATAGGTCTCAAACACTATTAAACTTAGAAACAAAGTTCTTTTTTTCTGGTGATTCTTTATCAAAACAACTACATTTTGTCAGGAGGATTTTATTCTGAAGCTGTTGGGGAAAAAAGTTATTTATGATGAAATACGCTACATGAGCTGCAGGAGGGAAAATGGCAATTTTGGGGAATTGAATAACCACAACTTTTTTTTCCCTTGTGCATGCACAAGATCCTTCTGACAAAATGCAGCAAAGTGAATAACAATCATAACTGCAAAGTTTGAATGCTGTGAGATATAGATATACTGGGGATTCTAAAGCTCCTGATTCTCAGGAGCCGAGCAGATACCCTAAAACTATTTAATTTTAAACACAAAAGGTTAATATAAACATTTAGTTTACGTAGTTGTTTAAGTATGCTATAACAAAGTTCCTCTAACCAGCACTGACGGTCACTATCGTTAACTTTAAAGGTAGGTGTCTTAAAATCAACTGTCATGTTCTCAACATCTGGATGCTCATCAACATAATCCAAAGTCACATTATATGCCGCATATATCACCGCTGGTACTGTTATATTAAGCGTGAATGTTTTTTTGTAATGTGTTATCTCTTCAAAGTGCTGGATATATCTGAAGTACTCTGTGAGATCAGTCACTTGCATGATTTGTCCGTCCATTTTTTTATAGACAAAACAAAAGTATAAATTAATTTACTAACCCATACCCAGTGGGCTGATCTGTCTTTAAGATAAGCTTTAGATGCTTAGTTGATTTCAGTTTGTTTTTTACATCGTCGCGTTCATGTTTATTTGGTATCACATCATTCTCTCTGAGACAGTCTTCAAAGCACGCACAAAGCTAGAACACTTAGACTACAGCACAGTTTCATCCCCAAATCCATCACTCTAAGCAATCTGTAGGTACATCCACGCATACCCAAACCTAACTCCTCCCCCTATCCCCCTTTACCTGTACAATCAGTAGGAATGGAGTTTGTTGATTTTAGAGAAGTGATTATAATTTTATTGTGTTTCATTTGGTGGTGAACATGGACATACTGGGATTGTTGTTACTGAGTGTTTACCCACTAATTATTTTACTATGGTAGACTTTAATTATGCAGCTTGTGTAATAATGTGTAATAATGTACTGAGATGTTTGTATAATAAGTAGTGAGGGTTAGGACTAGGTTGAAACACGAGTATTATGTATGCATATGTAGAGGTGGGTGTGAATGTATAAGTGCCGCTCAGTTCAGTCCATAAAAGATGTTTGTGTGAGATGTGTAAGAGTTATGTGTAAAGATTTTGTAGTGTTTACTTTATATCCATTTGGAATTTGTAGCTGTGCAAGTGCAGGGAGAAAATGTTCATAATTATGCTATAATGTTTTTATGTCTCGTTTGTACTCCCCCACCCGGGTCTGCCCTGGGGGACTTGGGTGGGGTTAGGTATTTTTTAGTTCCCAGGGTCACCCTGGTCAGCCCCACAGGGTGGGTTTTTCTCTCTATTCTGGGGCATGTGTTTCTGTCTACCCGAGGTCTATTACCCCACCCGGGTCTGCCCTGGGGGACTTGGGTGGGGTTAGGTATTTTTTAGTTCCCAGGGTCACCCTGGTCAGCCCCACAGGGTGGGTTTTTCTCTCTATTCTGGGGCATGTGTTTCTGTCTACCCTTTGTCCATTCACCTGTATTTGCCTTTTCAAAACTCTCCCTACTGTCTGCACTGCCTGTAGCTCTTGATATTGGATGTGTGTTGCTAAATGGTCTTAGCTTTATTTAGGCCCCATGTTGTAGGTTTATTTAACGTATTTGACCGGCTGGCGACATACATTCAATTTTCTGTTTAGTTTTTATTTTCACAAGCAGTGCAGGCACGTCCTGAGAAAGCCTTGTTGCTGGCGGGACGTTAAGCAATGTACAATCAATCAATCAATCAATCCATTCATCTGTATTTGCCTTTTTAAAACTCTCCCTGCTGTCTGCACTGCCTGTAGCTCTTGATATTGGATGTGTGTTGCTAAATGGTCTTAGCTTTATTTATGCCCCATGTTGTAGGTTTATTTAATGTATTTGACCGGCTGGCGACATACATTCAATTTTCTGTTTAGTTTTTTTTTTTTTTCACAAGCAGTGCAGGCACGTCCTGAGAAAGCCTTGTTGCTGTCGGGACATTAAGCAATGTACAATCAATCAATCGTTTGTACTATTTGTTATAAATGTACCACAACCGAATTTCTCTTTTCGAGATAATAAAGCCCCCACCCGGGTCTGCCCTGGGGGACTTGGGTGGGGTTAGGTATTTTTTAGTTCCCAGGGTCACCCTGGTCAGCCCCACAGGGTGGGTTTTTCTCTCTATTCTGGGGCATGTGTTTCTGTCTACCCGAGGTCCATTCACCTGTATTTGCCTTTTTAAAACTCTCCCTACTGTCTGCACTGCCTGTAGCTCTTGATATTGGATGTGTGTTGCTAAATGGTCTTAGCTTTATTTAGGCCCCATGTGTTAGGTTTATTTAACGTATTTGACCGGCTGGCGACATACATTCAATGTTCTGTTTATTTTTTTTTTCACAAGCAGTGCAGGCACGTCCTGAAAAAGCCTTGTTGCTGTCGGGACGTTAAGCAATGTACAATCGAGATAATAAAGTTTATTCTTAAAGCTGTCACGATCCTTACAGTAAAACAAACAGATAAACTTTAACTGTTCTCGAAAATCTTTCAGTACAGCATTATATTTTTGAGTGAGAATCCATACACTTATGTTTGCGTGTCTGCCACTAAAAGCCAGTTCTGCCAGTGTGTTTCTCTTCTTGACAATATTTTTCTCTGCTGAGCAATCATCAACAATAAACAAAGTTGGCTTTTGTGTTTAAAATTAAATAGTTTTAGGGTATCTGCTCGGCTCCTGAGAATCAGGAGCTTTAGAATCCCCAGTATATCTATCTCTCTGTGCCTATTCAGATTTATGAGATCTATTCAATCAAAGTGAAACATGAAAAAGGTGAAAATGAGAAAAACAGAGAATAAGGTAAACATCAACCTTTATTTTGTCATAATTCAGCTTTGTACTTGTAGTCATCAATATGCGAATTATGCAGTATAAACATATTTCGCATGAGAAAATGAAAAGCAAAAGTTTTCTCTGCACACTGATTAAGTTTCTGCTGGTAAAATGTCAAAGGAAACTGTCATGTGCACAAAATGTCTGCTGTGCTGTGTCACTTCAGATACACCTGAGCGATGTGTAAAAAAACCAATTTTTTTTATCATTTACTGACCAATGCGAGCATCTTTCATCAATTCAAGTTTCTTGGGCGATTTCACCACCGTCCCATCGGCATTTACATTATGAGGCTTAGGAATGTTTTTTTCTCTCTCTCTTCACTCGGGGTCGTCTGCTCGAACACATCTCTCTTTGTTCAACCTCGCAGCTGTTAGCTGAGCACCACGCAACTTCTAAGTTCTTCGAAGCCATTGGAGACATTTCCAACAATTACAGCTGATGGACTTTGCGAAATAACTGCTGAAGGGATGTAAAACATCAAAAATGTGTGGTCTGAACTAGCGATTCTCATATTTTGATCGAGTTGTACGCCATGCGTAATGGTGCATTGTGGGACGGTCAGAAAACCTGAAGCCGCCCGGAACACTCGGCACGCTCTGCTCATTGGTGACGTCAGTTTCGCACCAATAGCTATTTATAGAGCCTTTGTAGCCTTCAACTGGTTTGTGGATGGGAAAGTAGAAATGGAACTGGCTTGAATGGACCCAAACATGGCGGCGTTCGTCGCTCGCAAAGCGGTGTTGTCAGGGTCCAAACATTCAATGTTTTAAAGCAAAAGACATCACGAACGCTTGAAAAATTGAGCAGGTGCTTCACTTTATTTTTTTTTTTTTACAGCAAATAAAAGGTATTTTTTGATATTTTATGGACAACCCAAAAATCGACTCAACCCAAAAAACTCTAAGGAACAATCAGAATGACTTTTTGGGGTACCATGTCTGGCCGTAAACAGGTGAATAATAGTGAAATTTCCCTGGTTGGGAACCGAAACCAGCTTCGTGTAAGCGAAATTTTGTGTTATCAGTGAAATTTTAATACAGAATAAGGCCATCGGCCGGGAATGCAAAAACAGTTAACCGGAAATTTGTGTAAAGCATGTTCGTGTTAACTGGACTAGTGGACTCCACTGCACAAATAACAGAATTGTGTCCATTTTTCCACCCTTTCACACACTGTCATACCTGTTATCAATTGTCCCTTTCTTTACAGTTCCCAGGCAACATGGGTTACAGAGCCTTGGCAAGGTATCGTCAGCAGCGCGGCGCATGCCGCCTCCGGCGAATTTACCAAGCTTGAAAAGTGAACACAGTGGGAACGACCCAACCATCAGCCTTGTTCCATCAGGGGGATCAGGTAACATAATAGTGCAGTTTTTGGCTCACGAGCGAAGCAAAAGTGAGTATGTTCTGGGCCAGTGGTCATTCATCTGTCGTCTATGGTAAACTTTAACGTTGGCATTTTCTCGGAGACTATTCAAGCTACAGTCTTCAAACTTGGCCCAAGGACACTTTGTGGCAAGACCGTTTTAAACATACCGATTTTAATGACCTCTCACAAAGGTCAAGGCCACAGGAGATCAGGAATTATATGAGAAATAGCTATTTTTGGACCTAATTAATTTTTTTCGTAAATACTTTTCACAACTTCAAACCCAAAGATACCTGATGGTAAGTCCTTTATACGCATACTAATTTGGTTGATTCCTCGGAAAGGTCATGGGTCACAAAGAGCTTAAGAAATAGGTCCAGAATCACCATGTTTTGACAAAAGATGTTTTTTTCTCAAATACTATTCACAACTTCAAACCCAAACTTGCTACAGAGATACCTGATGGTAAGACATATGGTCAAGAGTACGACTGGGTGTCCAATGGTAAAATCTACACCCTCCCTCACACAACCTGCTACAAAATTATCAGAAGGGGTCAGATCAAACTAAGGCATACATCATTTTGTAGGGAAATGGATAAGGTTTCTAGTGATACATGATCTTTGGGTGACCATAGAAGAATTTAGGACATTATCACAGTTTATTTGATCAAATCCGAATTATAACTTGAGAACAAAACGTGACACATTTTACACATGCTCCATGGAACTCAGATTTTTAAAGGCATGCTGCACTATGAAAAATCACTGTTACTGTCACAAGATGTTTGCAATGATGGCCTAAATTACCATCGAGTTGATGATGGGGCGGTCCGTGGCGCAGTGGTTAAGGCGCCTGCCACCAATGCTAAAGGTGCAAGGTTCGATTCCGGGTTCCGGCGTCGGATTTTTCTCTAGTAAGTGTCACCGTTAATTCGGGCGGACCGTCGGGGGTTCTTTCTCCGGGTACTCCGGCTCTTCCTCCCCCTCCACTTTGGTATCAGTTTCAGCCAACTTAATAAAATTTCAAATACAAAAACGATTTCCAAATACCGTGTAGCTCGCTTGAGCTTGCCCTTAGCACCACGTGAATGTTCTGTGTTTACGTACAGTGTGTGAGTGAATGCGTGTGATTCACGTGAGCGTGCTTGTTGGGTTCAGTTCGCGGCTACATTCTGCGCATTGAGTTATATTATAAATATGAGAAATGCGCCATATAAATGCTATGCATTATTATTATTATTTATGATTTTCTACAGCGAGTTGCTTTTGCATAATTTACCATAATATAAGAGCCTGCTTGAACATAACACGTGTTGTAAATTTTGTCAGCAGAAATCCTACTACTATAACACATTTTGACAAATGGTCAATTATTAAAAACTTATCTGTTATTTTGTAGAGTATGTACTTTGTTTTTATGATGAAAGGTTTGTGGTTCTTACATGGAAAATAAAATGATCCAGTTTTGAAGATTTGTACTCAGAATGGTGTAAATGTTGAGTTATGTTCAAACAGTTTAGGCACTTATTTATCTATACTAATCTGTTGTTTTTGCTGAAGACAACTGGTGTAGTGATTTATATCAAGGTTTTGAAGAGGATGCATGGGTGATAGATGAAAGAAACCCTTTACGAGGTTTACAGCTTGCGTCCAAATTTTGGGTGTAAATTGTTATGTTCAAGCAGTCCAGCAAATTTTATAAATATATTATTTTCTTTTCACTTATTTTGCAATAAATCTATAGTAGGACTATACTTATTTAGACAAGACCTTGGTAGGCCCAAAAATACCTAATTTTGTTCAGTTGAAATAATTTTATTGTATTTTTTTCTGCGTGCTGGCGTGTAAATGTTATGTTCAAACCAGTAAGCACATTTTTTTGTTGAAGGGTAAATTTTGTTGCAAATCATATAGTAGATGATGCCAACACATAAAAATAGTTATGCACATGCTGGTACACAACACATTTGAAACTCTTTTCAATTTTTCCTCGTGAACATAACTTGACACAACTTTGTGGGATGTAAAGTTACGTTCAAACATTTATCACCTAAAATCACAAAAATCACTTTATATAAAAAAAACTACCAATAGCTGAAAAGATGCTGTTTACTTTTTTATAATAATAAAGCATGTGACACCTTCTAGGATAAACATTTCTTTGTTTTTGTTTGTACATAACTTTACACCATCAGTACATCACATGCACTGTGTAAAGTTATGAACAAACACCAATTTCATTTCTTTGGCTGTCCTGCAATAAAGTAGGTAAGATAACCAGATAAATCTATAAAATATGATTTTCAAGACCTATAAAATTTTAGTGACTGCAAAACAAGATAATGTCGCAGCTATTCCTCATGAACATAACTCTACGTCGTGTCGTTACGTTCATCCAATGATGATTACATTTCCTGTTGTGCATTGAAATTTGTGCATTAACCTTTATGCATGCACTATCTTAATATTTATCATCACAAACAGCTTTCAAATCTGCATTTCATAATTCTGCACCTTTTGTGCTTTAGAAAATGATCCTGTGTCGTCATGTTCAAACACGCCATGCCAATATTTTTTACCTTTCTATTTCATGTTTTTGTCATGAAATCACGTTAGTGCAAACGTCATTCTTCTTTTGTACACTACAGGCAATCAACAAATTTCTAAATAATTCTACTTGTCAAGTTGCAAGGCAAATGTGTGAATGTGACCGTGTAAAGTTATGTTCATGCATCCTGTTTTCTGTCTTTTTGCTACTGTTTATGTAATTATAATGGACTAACAAATGACATTTTACCAGAACAGTATGCACACTGCTTATAGGTGAAAGCAGGCTCGATGAGAGTGTCTTCTTTAAAGACTTCTCTTGAATAATCTTAAGATTTTTCCTGTGTGCAAGTCAGAAGGTGTAAAGTTATGTACAAACACTTGAAAAGTTGCAACAGCCCATTTTCAAAATCACATAAAACATCACTAGTTTTATATAATGGCTGTGCTTGTTAGTGGGATTGGTATGCATCCTTATTTTTTTCCCAAGAGTTTGTGATTTGCCATTGTGAGATCAAAAATATATTTGGTGAAGGTGTAAAGTTATGTTCAAGCTTGTGAATGTAATTGAATTTGTGCCAAATCTCAGCTCAGTTTGTAAAAATTGGCTTATTTTCGATCAGAATAGTTAACAGCAGATAAAAGTCATCTAGTGTAGTCCCTTTTAGGTTACAGAAGCTGTATTTGATTGCACGAGATAAAAAAAAATTAGAATAACATTGCAGTGAAGGTGTATTGAACAACTTTGTCATATTCAGAACTATGTAAACATTATTTTTTCAAGTGGTTTTTGCACTTAAATTAGAGACTTGTTTCTGTGCATTTAGCATAATATTTTAAAATTAGTTCTCCAAGTAGAATTTAAAATAAGTGGCTTTTGGAAATTATGGTGTAAAGTTATGTTCAAACAGTTTTTATGGCATAAAAGGTTGCATTTTCCACTAACACACTTTATTTATAGACATACCATTTATTTTGGTTGGGGAACATACTTTGAAACATACAAATGCAAAAAATTGCTTACAGCTTGTGCTTGTTGTGAATTGTTAAATGTGTCACATTGTAAATGTTATGTTCAAACTTTAAACTTTAAAGTTCAATAACAACCAAACTGCAAATGACATAAAAAATTTTACTTAGTGTCAATGTTTATGTATGCAAAGGTACATCAGATTTATATGAAATATTAAAATTATTTTGCTTTTGAAAAAGCAGGGTGCTTGTCACACCATTTGGACACCCAGTCGTACTCTTGACCATATCTATGCAGGCCTGAAAATAGCGAGTAAAAAAAAAAAATCAACTCGCCAAATGCGAGTGCGCTCATGCATTTTCCAGTCCGTACTTTTTCAGTCCTAAATCCGAATGTGCCCGAACGTTTAACCTTCACTAAAGACAAGTTCTACAACAACATTTTTGGCGAGTGCGTTAAAACATTTTTTTACTTTTGACAATTCAGACAGACCTGCCAACCCCTACACAGCTATGGTAGTAGAATTTTGGACAAGTGGTAGTAGTTTTGGAGTTGTCTAAGTTACTGTTCGCTCAACGCCAAACGCTTGATGCACGGAAATTTCTCAATACAACACAACTTTGTTTTCTGTCAAAGCACGACAGAAATTTGCCTTATATATAGCGATCGGAACTTCTTCTTTTCAGGCGGTGCGCTTTTGGATTCGGGTTCCTTTGTCTTCGGCATGCAGGGCTTCCGTTTTAGTGCGTCTAGGACGCATTACAACTCAAAATCACGTACTGAAAATGTAACTCTGAGGTAGTCAGACGCACTAAAATTCAGTGCATCTGCATCCAAGACGCATCATCCTTGCGCCATCGTGCGTAACCTAACAGAGGTAGGTCAGTGACAGTCATTATATTTTTAGTGATGAGTTGGTTCGATAGCCGCTCACACTTGGTCGCGGCTGTGTTCAGAATCACCCCGACTCTGGGGTCCCTGCGAGTGTAACTGGACAGGCAAACTGTGGTGTCAGCATGTTATTACAACGTGTTACTACATGTTGAACGCGTTACTTGCTGTGACGTCACCATTCATACTATTATGTGATACCGCGTCGTGCATTTCAATTTTGGTTCGAAGTTGTAAGTGGCGGAGAAAAAACAAAGAAAGCTGGGAATGCCTCGGATTCTTCAATCCTCTTCATTGACTTTTCCAGCGCCTTTACTACGATGAGGCCTCACCTTCTGGCTGACAAGCTGCGTCACATGAATGTCAGCCCTTCTCTGACCCTATGGATCTTGAACTTCCTAGTGGAGAGGAGGCAGTGTGTTCGTGTTAACAACTTGATGTCCTCCATCATCACCACGCCTGTGGGCAGCCCTCAAGGATGTTTGGTCTCCTTTACATCTTCTTCACAAATGACTGTACCAGCTCCAACGACAGGACTCGCTATGTCAAATTTGCAGACACAGCAGTTGTAGATCTGTCAAACTCAGATGCTGACTACTTTGCAGAAGTGGGTCAGTTTGTCTCATGGTGTCAGAACAACCATCTACAGTTGAACGTAAGCAAGACTGAGGAGATGGTATAGTCGACTTTCGGAAGCCTGGCAGTGGGCCAACTTTTGGGACCCCTCTCCCACCTCCTCAGTCCCTGGTGATTGACGGCACTTTTGTCGCACGCACAGATGATTACAAATACCTAGGGACCTTGATTGGTTCACGGCTGTCCTTCACCGACAACACAGACCTCATCTTTAAGAAAGCCCAAGGGAGACTGTATATGCTGCACAAACTCCACTCCTTTGACGTGAGCCCCAAAATCCTCAGGCAGTTCTACCTCTGCTTTATAGAAAGCCTTCTTACGTTTTCCTTTGTCTCATGGTTCGGCTCTCTGGGCGAGAAGAACTTCAGGAAGCTGAATAAGATAATTAGGCTTAGTGAAAAAATCGTTGGGCGCAGGTTGGAGAGCCTTGGCGGCCTCTACAGGACGAGAATGATGCGCAAGGGCCTGAGGGTGGCAGCAGACACTTCCCACTGCCTCTCTAAGCACCTTCAAATGCTCCCGTCTGGCCGTAGGTTCAAGGCTCCTCTTGTTAAAACCCAGGGATGTCACTGGAGCTGGACACCTATAGGACAAATGTCCTGGAGGGTGGCAGAGGGATAGGACATTTGTCCTGAATTGGAACAAAACAATAGGACATTTCGCGCGTGACAAAACTGATAGTAAAACAGAAACCACATAAACACAGGCTGAGTGAGATATTTATTGACTGTTGACGAAAAGGACATAAACGTAAAAAGGCAAAGAAAAGTGAACAAGTTATTATGTCATTCAGATAATACTGTCATCGCAGATTCGCATAAAAAACATATCAGGGCCTTGTAACAGAGGTAGCAAATTCTTCATTTTCCGATGTCTCTCTCAAGCCCGAAAGCCTCCAGCTGTTGCAGTATAACTTCAGCCATCGTTTCTCCAGTACCGTCACTTATGTTTACATTTGTCAGGAAGTGTGTGCTTGCATGCATTTGGCTGTCTACAACTTTAATGTACAGAGCCAGGCGCTTGCTGTTTGCTCTGTCAGTTGATTCATCAGCAAGAAGGGATATATAGGTGGCCCCCTTGATTTTCTCGACAATGTCCTCTGAAATGACGTTACTCATCACCTGCAGGAGTTGTGTGGCAGTGTTTCTATTTTCATAGGTGACGGTGTCACTGACATTGAGTTTGTCAACATTAGGGGCACCCAAGACTTTTACAAGTGCCAGAAGAGAAGGGAATTTCGAGAGCGGTAAAGACTCCTGGATCATCCAGTAAACAAGCTTTGCCGTGGAGGCCATTGCTGCCTCCTCCCCACTCAACAATCTGTGCTGTGCTCCCTCTTGCTGTTTTTGGAGTTCTGGCACTTGTAAGGCTAGCCTGTGGTCGTCGGTCTTCGCGTGGTCAGAAGGAGCACTTTTTCTGTAATTCTTACAGCCGGTAGTAAACGAGTTATTTCTTCTGGCTGCAATACAACTACGGCAAAGCATGCCCCTCCCCTCCTCATAGTACAGCCACGGAGAAAAATTTTCTCCCACGAGGGTTGATATGTCCTTAGAACCTGACGCTTGCTTTTCCTTTCACTTTCGGTTGTGCATGCACTGGTACTCACTTCGGGGCCATGCTCGGTCTCTCGCGGCTCTGTCTGCACTACTGATACTTCGTCCTGCTGCTCAGAAGTTGCACCAAGTTCAACTTCATCCTTCTCTGTAGGAGGCACTGGCAGGAAAGCGAATAGCTTCCGTTGTTTCGGATCCTTTGCGCCAGAAAGTTTCCCTTTGGGTGGCATTTTAATCGTGGACCCTTGCCGACACGAGCAGGGCAGGAAGCGCCAATCAACGCAGTTGATGTCAGCTCGCTTTCGCTAAAAATAGCTGAACTTTAGGGGCAGCCGATCAGAAGGCGATGTTTACAGAATCACACTCCACACGACCCTCGCTAGCGCAGTCTCACTTTCGCTAAAAATAGCTGAACTTTAGGGGCAGCCAATCAGAGGGCGTTGCCGGGAATAACACACTACACGTCACTCGCTCGCGCAGTGTAAAGCCGACTACCGCAAAGCGCCAGCCTACTCGGAAAGAAATGTCACTAGCGGTGTCCGCGATCAACGGAAAAACAATCGGACACATGTCCTTTTTGAAACAAACAATCGGACATTTGTCCTGCTGATCTTTCTGTTCATCGGACATAGGCCAAGTCAATCGGACTATGTCCGGTGTCCGACGGTCAGTGGCATCCCTGAAAACCAAACGCTACAAGGGCAACTTTGTACCCTCGGCCATCCATATCTCTCTCTCTCTCTCTCTCTCTCCCTCTCTCTCTCTCTCTCTCTCTCTCTCTCACACACACACACACACACACACACACACACACACACACACACACACACACACACACACACACACACACACACACACACACATACAGAGAGAGTTTAGACAAGTCAGACTTTGGTTGTCAATTTGCATTCAGCAGTAAAGGCTATATTCTCTGTTACAATACATTATCAAATGATCATACAGATAAATACATATATGAGTTTGTTTTATCAAAAACGTTACCGATGGTATTACTGATAGGAAGATATACTTAGCCTGTCAATTTCAGCCTCTAAAATTGTGTGTTACTACACAATCAGGGACGTAATTCTAGCTAGCAGCTACCCCATCCCCTGAGTGGCCTCCCTATCCTCTGGATAGCCTCCCTTCCTGATCTCGCGAGAGACCGTTTTTTCCAAGTTGATACTTAGCTGCCATTTTGTTGGTTTCGTTACTTTTCAGTCTCCGTGTTTATTCGTGTTTATCATTCGTTTTTGTCGGTTTTGATCATCACCGATGGCCTTGGACATTGTCTCGCCCGGCGATTACTGCTTACTGCGGCAATTTCCGTGGAATTACGGCTTTTTGGCCTTTTCTTCCGACTTCGTGATCGGTCGGTTGCAACGGTCGTACACTTGGCCTTCGTGGCCCCGACCCCGCACGGTTATCCTCTGTTTGCATGATTTGTTGCAGTAGCCAACTCGGAACGTGCACCTCCTGCGGCAACTTCCAGTGGCCGTCGGATTCACATTTGCGCTGCCTTCCGTGCTCGGGCTGCGCATCTGATAGAACTTGCACTACTTGCGCGGTTTGGGAGGAAGACCGTTGGTCTCAGATGTGGAGCTTCTATCAACGCAAGCGCCCCATTCCTTCTTCTATGGCTCCAGTCCCACCAGCCCCTCCCAATTCGGCCGCAGTCAACGGGTTGTCCAGTCGCTCTCGATCCCAGGACTCCGTTCGCTCCCTCACCCCCCACTCCCATGTCCCGGTTCAAGTACCCTTGCAGGTATCTTCTTCTATTACACCGGACACGGTAACGGACGCTGTCCCTTCTGCTGTGGGAGGTAAGTTTTTTCCCTCTCCTATGCGTTCTCGCTCTCGGGAGCGCTGTTTACTATCGGTCCCGCGCACCCGCTCTACGGAGACGGGTCACTCGCGGCGCCTTCTCTCTATACCTCGGGGGACGGGACACCGGCATCCAATTAACCCTGGCACGGTTACCGATCAGACTGGAGTGGCCTTGCCCACCTCCACTTTTCCGCCTAAGCGTTGCCATAGCACGTCACTTCATGACTCTTTGCACAGCGCGGTGAGGCTCCCGGTGTCCCCTAGCACCCCGGTTTGTAACTGGTCACCGCGCAACGCCCTGGCACGTAGCCGGTCACCGCGCATACACCTATCAGACACTTTTCCGCCTAAGCGTCGCCATAGCTCGTTACTTTATGACACTTTGCTTGGCGTGGTGGGTCTTCTGGTGTCCCCTAGCGCCCCGGCTATTAACCGGTCACCGAGCATACACCAATCAGATACTTTTCCGCATAAGCGTCGCCATAGTTCGTCACTTCATGACACTTTGCATGGCGTGGCGAGGCTCCCGGGGTCTCCTAGCGCCCCGGTTCGTAACCGGTCACCACGCAGCGCCCTGGCTCGTAGCCGGTCACCACGCATACACCGTTCAGACACTTTTCCGCCTAAGCGTTGCCATGGATCGTCACTTCATGACCCTTTGCTCGGCTCGGCGGTGCTTGCGGTGTCCCATAGTGCCCCGGCGGGTAGCCGGTCACCGCGCATACACCGTTCAGGCGAGCAGTCCTCTCGGCGCCGCTCTCGCCTCTCTAGTTTGCTGCATTCACCTTCCTCCCAGGATATTCAGCGTTCGCCTCGACAGGTCCCGGAGGCTATTGACGTTGACGTCCTCAGTCTCCACCCTGATGATTCGACCTCCAATTTTGGAGTTTGTGGTGACCATCCTGAGTCCCTGCTTTCCCTCTCAGCGGACTCTACATGCGATGATTCGGACTCTTCCTCCCGCGTCGCTCCGGGTATCGAGACCAGGCGGTCGATTGAGGCGGCCTCGGAACTTATTCTCCGTTTTATTCCCCAGGATGTTTGTCCTTCTGCTCCTCCACTCAAGCGCAAAGCTTCCGCTTCTGTGGATGCTCTCCTTCCTACCAAGCGAATTAAAAAATCTCTCCCACAACCGCCTGGTTTTCGCGATCTCTCAGACGCCTTTTCGGCCCAGTTACCTCTCGCCACTTAGAAGGATTCGGTTTTCTTTTCTGATTCCAAGTGGCCGGCGGGCATCGATATACGTTTTCGCCAGGGCTGGTATGCAGGCCACTCTCGGGCGTTTTCGTGCCCTTTGCCCTCGCTGGATACTGATGCGGATTTTCAGGCGGGTGGTTACCATGCCGCCTTTGCTCGAGTTCCTCGAGGTGTTGATAAGACTGCTGTCCTCATTCGCAACACCCTGGCACGCTCCGGTTTCCTAGACCTCGCAACACAGGCGATTGATCGGGCACTAGAAGATAATTGGGACTCTAGTTCTACCGCTCCTCTTCGTGAGATCCATTCTTTGGCTGTGGTAGCAAACCGGGCTTCTTACCACGCCTCGACCAATGCAATGGCTGCTGCCATCAACTGCAACTTAAACCGCCGAGATGCTGTGCTCGACGCTTACCTGGGATTGCCTAAACCTGTCAAATCCCAACTCCGCCAGGCTCCCATTGGGGGTCCTTTACTTTTCGGCTCCACCTGGCAGGCGGTGAAGGAGTCAAACAAGGATATCTGGCCTACATCTCGCCCTTTCTCGCGCTTTCGTTCGGCCCGCAAGGCCGTGGGTCACGCCCTGCGGTCCTACAGACCCGCCCCTTGTCCCACTTCCGGTATGCCTTTCGCACTTCCCGTCCGAAAGCGTTTGGCCGCTCACGCGCCCTCCCCACCCAAACCTCTTGGCCTGGTCGGGGCCGACGGCCCGGCGGGGGGAGGGCCCGCTGACTCTCTTTCCTCCCTGCCCCCGCCGACTTCGCTCGGATCACCAGTCGGCGGGCGGCTATCCCGGCACAGCGCGGCGTGGCGCTCACTGTTCCTGGGCGATCCTTGGATACTCTCTACTGTTACGGCAGGTCTCGAACTCACTTTTCATTCAAAGCCCTCCGCCTCTGCGGCGCTCCCCTCTTTGGACGAATGATCCAGTGAAGGCCGCGGCTTTACAGGGGGAGGTGACGGCTTTACTTCAAAAATCCGCTACAGAAGTGGTCCTACGTCACGACTCTCTGGCTTTCTACAGTCGTCTCTTCGTCGTTCCAAAACCCGACGGCTCTTGTCGTCCTGTGGTCGATCTCTCCACTTTGAACAAGTTTATGGCCGCTCCTTCCTTCCGGATGGAAACTACAAAAGCTCTCCGGACCGCGGTCAGACCCATGGATTTCGCTGTGAGTCTCGATCTGGCCGATGCATGTGCTCATGCATCCTTCGGCTCGATGTTACCTACGCTTCGCCTTCCGTGGGGTGGTTTATCAGTTCCGGGCCATGCCATTCGGTCTCAACATCAGTCCCTGGGTCTTCACCAGGATCATGGATGCAGTGGTCGCACACGCTCGGCGGTCTTCTGTCAGTCTGACCTCGCACTACCTCGACGATCTGCTGCTCCGCAATCGGGTCGCGTCCCACTTGTCCAGCTTCTTCGCCACGTGGCACAGGTTGGCGTTGGACGGGAAGATACGCTGATTTAAACGCGAATTTCTTCCCTGCCCAGCAGGCAAGATAGAAGAGGCTTGGACTCGTGCTTTGGGGAACGCCGTTATGCAGGCTGTAACCAGCTTCTCCCACTGCTGGCTGGTGATCTCCCGCTGCTTGCAGTCGTTCACCCCCACGTGGAAGGTGACCAGTTGGACGCGGGGTGACGGCGCCTGCTTCATGCACCAGCCAGTCAGGTGGGAGGTTTGCAGGCCCGACACAGAAATGATCTGCACCCTCTCACCCTGGCACATTGTCATTTTCTCTCCCTTCACGTTACGCAGGACAGAGCATCCTATAACGAGGGTTGTGGTATCCGCCATGACATGATGTGTGAGGATCTCTTCGCTTGGAGGAGGGCGGATGAGGGTTTGTGGATTTAGGCCGTTAATCCGATTACCGTTCCTCTCAGCTTGGTCACGCTCACTTGCACTGCTGATCTCCGCTTGCTTCTCAGCCTCTCTCGGGGGCGCGTGGACCGTTATCAGCACACTGCCAGAGGCCTGATCCTTCCGGGTACTTGACGAGCTGTCGGTTTTCGGAGGGGTAATCCTTACCAGGATCACTTCACCACCTGCGGCAGCAGGGTTTACACTGCCACCGTCGGTAATCCCCTTAGCGCCGTCAGCGAGAGGGGGAGGGGCGCTCGTTTCCTCAGCCCCTGACTCGTTTAGCTGATTGTCGAGCTGAAGGAGTTTGTGGCTAGAGACAACTGCTTCCATTCTTTCCACGTGACTGCGCACGTCATGGATGAAGCAGGTGTCACTGTCACGCGCAGAGTTAAGGCCCTGCAGTGTGTCGTGTAGGTGGCAGTGAGAGTCAGATAGCTCGGTCAGCTGGACCTGTATCAGGGAAAGTTTGTTGCGTACAAAAGACTCGGACATCTGCAGATCACTGGCTAACGTCACTGAGATTTCACGCACTCGGTTGTCTAACTGGTCCAGTCTTTCCTGCGTTTTGGTTTGGAGATGATACAACTCCTGTTGCAGGGACTCGACAGCAGAAAGTCGGAGCATTAGCTGGCTGATGGTCAGCTTTGAGTCGCTACACCCAGTAGCTAGTTCAGAGCTAGCAGTGCCCTCCTCAGTGCAGGCGACTGGAGCCCGGGCCGAGGACACGCCCTCTTGGGTGAGGTCACTGACAGATGCTGTGTACAAGACGAACTAACGAAGTGCAGTTTTCTGTGATAACTTTTTTTGCAATTTGCCAAACAGATTTTAGTTCTTCTGTATGCTACTTCATTATTTTTATAAACATAGTTATCTTTGTAATCAAGATTGTTAGGCAACTCGTCTGATCTGAATCAGGTTATGGCTAGGAATGCAAACAGAATTTTGTTTTGCATAGACATAAAACTTTTTTTTTAGATGTGTGTGCTTGTGACTGTTAGCTAGTGACTGTTGCCTTGTCATAATTTAATATATTTGCATTTGAAATTTTCAGTTTCTGGTCTTGATTTTTTGTTTTGATGTGATGATTTATATTACTAAATTCTATATCAGATTTTCATATTTCACTTTTTTTGAGAGTGCTTTTAAAATGACACATTTCAGGTATTGCAATTGCATTGTACAGTATTATTTTGTGCGTTTTTTCACCGAGATCTTGAGTATTAATTTTACATGTTGGCATGAGATTCGCGTGAATCCACAGGCAAGGTAATGATTTTGAAATTTAGCATAACCTTTTATTCATATTTTTTCCTCATTTAAGATTGTTAAGATTTTATTATTCATCTAAATCATTATTTTCATTGCAGTTTTGCACTGGCCAGATTCTGACCTTTATTTTGATATGTGAACCATATGAATTGTGTCATAGTTCTTGAGATCTGCAGATTTTACTGTACAACATGCTTTCAGTTTTTGTATTTTTTTAATATCATTTTTAAAATATTTTTTTGTAATATAAATTATTCAGCTAAACCATTACTTGCATTGCATTTGTAAGATTCTGGCCTTTTTTTTGATATGTAAACCATTTCTGTGTGTCCAATAGTTCTCGAGATATAAAGATTTGACTTGCACCTGACTTTGTGTTACACTCTGTTCATTTTTTTTACTGTTGCAATCTGGCATGGTTTAGATACTTTGAACCTTTATAATAGACGTATTATTAGCCTTGAGTATACCAAAAAAAAATAGGCATGCATAGTGCAGTATTTTATGTGATATGCTTGATTTCTAGGCTAATATTTACATTAGACGATGAATGGTGGAGACCCCAAAGTGGCTGTTCACGCAGTTTAACAAGGAAAAATGTGACTCACAAGAGCACATTCAGGTTCACGTTATTCATACATTATTGTGGAGAAGGAGGTTCAGTTAGTATTATATTAATCTAAAGTAGTAGTCTGCACTGTTTAAACACTGTAAGCAGTGTTGGCTGACAAACCTGTTTTATTGCCGAGGCCTCAAACATGGACTTTTCTTAAATTTGACTCGAAACGACAGAATGACACAATTTTCAAATCGCTATAACTCAGAAACCGTTTAAGATATCTCCACAAAATTTTGCATGCAAGCTCATCTTAATGTTTACTTTCAGAAAACTGTAAAAATTGTATTGTCTTTTGAATCTAAAAAAATTACTGGGACAACCTACATCATGCAAAGGCTCTTTCCTCATCAGAACCATCCAGGAGGACTTGCTCAAGTACTTCAGCAATTGGAATACATCGCCCACGCCGCCGCAAAAAATTCGCCATTTTTCGTGCTTGCCTGGTCTTTTTGTCTGAGAGCTTCTGATTCGCTCGTTTTAGTGCATACAAACAAGACAAGTCACTCTACCATGACAGAAATGAATGCTTGACATATTACAGTAGGTTGCTTCCATTACACCGTACTGCAGGTATTGCTAGCTAAACTGTCATTGGAGAACACATGTGTGCACTTCGTCAGCCACGGTAAACGAGGCCGGCGCAGATATGTGTGCATCTCATCGGCAACAGAGCCCAGCCTCGCGCGCACGTACTTGCGTTCCGTCGTCAAAAGGTTAACCTGTTGTGAAAACAGAAGCCCTGGCATGGTTCAGACCGTTGTTTATCTGATGCACTTTGTGAATGAAATGATGCACGCTGGGAAAACCGGAAGTTCGCTCCGCTCTTTCTCATTGGCCCCAAACCGCATGCTCTTACGGACACAAACCGAAAACAACACCAAGAAAGATTTTGGTATATTTTTTTCTTCGGTGTAGAATTTAATTAAAGGTCGTAGTAGCGTAGTATTGGGAATGTTGGCCTAGGAAAATACCGCGAAATCATAGTGGTTGGCAGGTCTGGCTGTCGATACATGCATTTTCCGATCCGTACTTTTTCAGTCCTCAGTCCGAAAGTACTCTAACATTGGGCGTCAAACACTTGTCGCTTTGGGCTATTTTCAGTAGCAAAATTTTCACTTTGGCTAGTAACATTTTTACTTTGGCTAATACAACTTGGAAGTCTCTAACCAAAAGTTGGTGGGCAAAATTTTAGACTTTCAGGGCTGCTTTGCATACTAATTTGGATGACCTCTCGAAAGGTCAAGGGTCATTAGAGCTCAGGAAAGGCAAACTCGTACAAAGATACCTGATGTTGTAAGACCTTTATACGCACACTAATTTGTATGACCCCTCCGAAAGTTCATATTAATTTGAATGACCCGTTGGAAAAGGTCAAGGGTCACAAGAGGTCGGCAAATGTGTATAAAATGCCAATTTGATAGAATTTTACTTATGAACATTTTTGCAAACTTTTAAATCAAATTTAGCACAAAGGTAGCTGATGATAAGACCGTCCTGTGTATACTAATTTAGCCAACTCGTCACAAAGGTCAAGGGGTTTTGACAGATGTGTGAAAACTGATTAAATTTTGAGAAAACATGGATTTTGTTGGTGCAGAAGCCATCCCTTTACTTATTGTCACGTGTGGATTGGTCATACACTAGAGCCATAAGGGCTTTACCTTGATTGTTTGATGAAAGTCTAGAATCAACACCGGGTGTATTCACGTAACTATTTGTTGGGAATATCACTTATTTCCCCGATTTATTTAGCGCTCTGTGTAAAAATAAAAACGTCAAGAGAGAAGGGAGGGTGAAGGTTTGAGTCTTACAATTTTACCTATCATTTACAATAACTGTTGTGACAACTTTGTGCTAATGCTGTACCGATGGCTGCTTTCACAAGGGAGTTAATGCCAATGTTGTTTATAAACTGATTTTGTTGGCTCGCGTGCGAAGCAAAAGTGAGTATGTTTTGGGCCAGTGGTCGTCCGTCCATCCGTGGTAAACTTTAATGTTGGCGTTTTCTCGGAGACTATTTAAGCCACATTCTTCAAACTTGGCCCAAGGATACTTTGTGGCAAGACCTTTCTAAACATACCAATTTGAGTGACCTCTCACAAGGTCACAAGGGATCAGGAAATAGGTCAAAAATAGCTATATTTTGACATAATTAATTTTTTCTCAAATACTATTCACAACTTCAAACCCAAATTTGGTACAAAGATACCTGATGGTAAAACCTTTCTATACGTACTATATTTTGACGTAATTAATTTTTTCTTAAATACTATTCACAACTTCAAACCCAAATTTGGTACAAAGATACCTGATGGTAAAACCTTTCTATACGTACTAATTTGATTGATCCCTCGGAAAGGTCAAGGGTCACAAGAGATGAGGAAATGGGTGAAAAATGGCCATATTTTGACAAAAGATGTTTTTTCTCAAATACTATTCACAACTTTAAATTTAAGCTTGCTAAAGAGATACCTGAGTGATGGGAAGACCTTTCTATGCACACTAATTTGGTTGATCCCTCGGAAAAGTCGAGGGTCACAAGAGCTTAGGAAATAGGTCTAAAATATCATTTTGACAAAAGATGTTTTTGTTTTCTCAAAACTCTTACCGATGGCATGACTAATAGGAACGTATACTTAGCATACCGATTTCAGCCTAAGCATCTGATGTGTATACTATACCACTAAGGAAGCAACTTCAGGGCGTCGTTACCAAGCCCTGAGTGGCCTCCCCTTCCTCCATATCCAGTGACGTCCTTCCTGTCAGTCTTTTTTGCTTAGCACTTCCGTAACGCTTGTGTTCAGCCTAGGTGGATTTTCTTTGACAGTTTTCGTCGTGTTACCAGTGTGTTTCGTGCGAATCGACTGACAGTTTTTTTTTTCTTGGATTCATGACGGATTGTGTCTTGCCTTTGGCAAGATTCCTGGCGGATTTAAAGAGGTAAGCGCCGCAATGGCAAGGTAAGGTCTCGGTTAATGCCACGTGGCAGGCAAGAGGCGGGCCGGACTTTGGCACCTTCTGTGGATTTTTTGCTCAAATGTCGGACATAGCTTGAATTTTCGTGAAACTCGCTCAAATTTTTGTGAACTCGCTTAACGTGGCCTCCGATTTTGAACGGCAGATATAATATTCTCGAGGTCGAGATTTTCAGGTGAACACACGCTGTCACCTTTCACGTTTGTTTTGTGTTGCAGTTTACAAGTAAAGACCTGCGTGCAGTGTGGAGCCTTTCAGTGGCCCAGCGACACCCATGCTGTATGCCTCCCCTGTTCCAGCTGACACTTGCGCCGACTGGGTGGAGGAACAATGGGAGATTTTACCGGCGCGAAAGACCTGCGCCTTCCCAGGCCTACCCTCCTACACCTGCCCCCCCCCCCCCCTCCCCCCACCTTCTACAGCAGAAGGGATTTTCCGGCGCGCATGCTCGGATTTTTAGAGATTTGACTTCTCGTCGGGCCCAATTATTACCTTCAGGTCCCAGGACAGTCATGCCCTCTTGGACCTTGTCCGCCCGCTCCATGGCGGAGCGCGGCCGACAGTGGCCTCGGGTCGCCCTGCTACGCGGTTGAACTTTCTTTGGACCCCGACATGTCCTCTAGGACTTTGTCCGCCCGCTCCATGGCGGAGCGCGGCCGGCAGTGGCTTCGGTCGCCGCGCATCGCGGTGACCGACAGACCTCCTATCTCTCACGACTCCACTGGCACTTTGTCCGCCCGCTCCACTTCGAAGCGCGGCCGGCAGCAGCTTAGGTCGCCCCGCAACGCAGCGAACAACAGCTCCCCCATTCGTCATTTAGCCTCTAAGGCAGTGCCAGTGCATCCTTGACACACAGCCACACCCCACTCGCTGGCGCCACGAGACCGAGAGGTGCGACACACAAATTACAGCCCCCCGGTCCATCACTTATTCAGGTTCTCGCTCTGCCCGAGGAAACGGACGGCTTCGCGCCCCCCGCTGCATTCTTCATTGCACAAGTGGCACCGCTCACCTACGGCGGTGCGGGAAACTTTTCAGGAATCCTCCTCTTTTAAAGACGAGTGCACCAGGACCTGACGGGCGGATCCACGCGGACGCAGTCGTTCCGCCAGTAGTTGCCGGTCCTCTCACCGCAGTGATCGGTCTGTTCGTTGCACTTCGAGGGAATCTTCTCCTTCGCTTCACAGCCTCCCCCCTCGTCGCATCAGCCATCAGGTGAGCCATCTTTCTTCCCCCATAAACACCGATCGTCGGCCGCATGCTACAAAGGAAGTCCCCTCATCCCAAGCTCGCTCTTGTGATGTGCACATGCTACCCTCTAGCAGTTTTCCTTCCTTGACCGGGTCATGACTTCCCTCCCGGCGGTCAGCTTCTCTTGCTGATGACGCCGTGAGATGGCCTTAGTCGCCTGCTCGGCGTTAAACCCAAATAACTAACTAATTCTCTTGCTGATGAGGAGGTCCTGAGTATACTGCCAGAGGATTCTGTCTCGGCCCTGCTTTTCGATGATCGTTGGTCCGCGACTCCGGTCTCTCGGACTTCCGGCAGCTCCTCGACACAGGCTCACTTCGTAGCCCCGAGCACAGGGACTCTGCGGTCCTTAGACGAAGCCATACGGCTGATTTCGTCCATTCTTCCTTCGGACGCCTGTCCCCCGTCTCCCCCTCTCAAGAGGAAAGCTTCCGCTTTCGTGGATGCCCCCAGGCAAGCCAAGAGGTTCAAGTCCCTCCCACAGCCCCCAGGATTCCGGGATCTTGCGGACACATTTTCGGCGCACTTACAGCAGGTTTCCTTTGGAGACTCCAGCTTCTTCGCAGACTCCAAGTGGCCGGAGGGGTTGGATATCACCTTTCGCCAGCATTGGTACACCAGGCATTCTCAGGCCTTTGGTTGCCCCCTTCCAGCAGTGGATATTGCAGCGGAAAGTCAGGCGGGCGGCCGCAGATCCCTGCAACTCCGGATGCCACGAGGGCTCGACAAGACGGCGTTCCTCATCCGCAATGCTCTCTCCTGTGCTGGTTTTTTGGACCTAGCGACGCAGGCCGTGGGAGACGCGTGGAGGATGCCTAGCACCCCTCTAATTCACCTTAGGAGACATCCTCGCCTTAGCGGTGGCTGCTAACCGGGCTGTGTACCATACTTCCGTGAACGCCATGGCCGCCGCGGCTAACTGCGACCTGATGCGCAGAGACGACGTCCTCCGGGTTTGTTCAACCCTCCCTGCGTCGGTGAAGACACAGCTCTGCCAGGCGCCGCTTGGAGGTGCATGGCTTTTTGGACCCACCTGACAGTCGGTCAAGGACGCGTCTCAGGACATCTGGCCCACCCGCTTTGCTCCCGCCCGCTTTCAGGCTGCCTGCAAGGCCGTGGGTCGCGCCCTGCGGACTGCTAGACCCACTTCTCGCCCATACTCCAGGGGTGCCCGCTTCGCCACTCGTACCCAGAGTTGCCAACCACTACGGAATTTTCGTAGTTTACTACGGAAGTCGATATGTTACTACGGAAGTATTAAAAAAACTTGTGGAAAAGCAAAAATCAACAATAGTAAAAACAACAAAAGTTTTAAGGTTCGTTAACCTGGGGCTACCGTGTAGACTGCCGGGCGAGTCACCCAACTACGTGTTGCTGATCACAGCTTCCGGCGCGTGTTAGGCTTTGAACCAATCATTGTGAAGCCTGAGTCTGAGAGCAGACGACGGAAGTTAGCGGAACGCGGCCAGAAGTTACTGATGCACGCGCACCTCACGGCTACCACCATTTCGATCACATCGCAAACATATCGCGTGCAGACATTGAGAAAAATTCTAGCAGAGCAAAGGATATAATATAGACTAAGAGTGTGATAATAATGGAACTGGAGCTGTGGCAACATTCTCTCAGACAACACCACGGTAGTCGCTTACATCCAGAACCAGGGCGGGACGCGGTCGCCCTCTCTCTGCATGCTCCTGTACCAAATTCTCCTGTGGTGCAGGGATCACAGCATCACTCTTCGAGTGCGACATATACCCAGCCACGTAAATGTCGTCGCGGACTCCCTCTCACGGCGGGGCCAGCTTCTCCACACAGAGTGGTCTCTCCGTCCGGACATCTTCCGGCTCATCTGCACCCAATGGGAGACGCTGATGATCGATCTCTTCGCCACAAGGTGGAACAAGCAGCTCCCCCTCTTTGTCTCTCCCATTCCGGATCCCCAGACTCCCCACCCCCCGCACGATGCTCAAGCAGCCCCGACAGAGTTTTTACCACCCGTGCCTGGAGCGGTTGCTCCTTCATGCTTGGAGATTGTGCGGCAGGCCTTTGCCGCAAGAGGCTTATTGAGTGCAGTTCTGCCGGCTATCGCAGCAGCCCGTAGAGCTTCTACCCGGAACGTTTACGAGGGCAAATGGAGAATACTAAAGTCCTGGTGCGCTTCCCAGCAGCTCTCCCCCACGGATCTGACTATGCCCCAGCTGGCCGAGTTCTTTCTGTGGCTTTTCGTCCAGCAGAACCTCGCGCCCATCACCATCAGGGGATACTTGGCCATGATCGCAGACACTGCCACTTGGGTCAACCGGACCCAGGAACCTGTAAAGATATATCAGACCTGATGGCACACCTAGACCTTCAGCGGCCGGTCTCACGATCTCTAGTCCCGCGCTGGGACTTGGCCTTGGTTCTGACGTGGCTCAGTTCTACCCACTTTGAACCTCTCCCCTTGGCACGGTTCAGTGACTTAACCAGGAAAACATGCTTCCTGTTGGCACTCGCCACAGCATCACGGGTGAGCGAGTTACACGCGCTCTCAGCGCGCTCCACCTATCTGCAAATCTGGACCGATGGTTCGGTGCAGCTTCTCACCGACCAGTCCTTCATAGCCAAGATCGCCCACCCGCAGCTGCTCCACAGGTCATAACGATACGACCCCTCGGACGTACAGACCAGTCCCCGGAGTCCCATCAACAGGATCCGGTCCGAGCGCTGCAAAATTACTTGAGCAGAACGAAGTCACTCGGACAAGGGCGTGCCCGCCTTTTCCTGCCCTTGGCCCCAGGCAGACGTGATATCTCCGCACAGTCAATCTCATCCTGGCTACGCTGGGTCATCCGTTCTGCATATGCAGAACTCTCCCCCGAGAGAGCAAAAACGATGCGCATACGGGCACACGATGTAAGGGCAGTGTCAGCGAGCATTGCATTTGATCGCAACTGAGCAGTACGTGACATTGTGGCGGCCGTGGGCTGGCAGGCGGAATCCACCTTCGCCCGCTTCTACTTGAGGGACCTATCCGCCAGCGTGACAGCCTGGCCATGGGGACATCTCGGCGGCGCAGCACTCCCTCCAGGCGCCGGCGGCGCAGTAGGTACACATAGTTGAACGCATGTGGGGGGGGCCTCGATAACCTAAAGCACGGGGACTGCACTTCCTGGAGATTTTCGCTTGAGGGTTGGTGTTAGGCGGCACCCACCTCCTATTCGCTATTCTTCCTATTAGTCATGCCATTGGTAAGAGTTTTGAGAAAACAAATGTATTTTTCTCTAAAATGTATTTTTTCGAAATATACTTACCGATGGCATGACTCGGAGGTCCCTCCCTCCTGCCCCGCTTGCCGCTATTGAGCTAAGGCAAAAGGACTGACGGGAAGGACGTCACCGGATATGGAGGAAGGGGAGGCCAATCAGGGCTTGGTAACGACGCCCTGAAGTCGCCTCGTTAGTTGTATAGTATACACATCGGATGCTTAGGCTGAAATCGGTATGCTAAGTATACCTTCCTATTAGTCGTGCCATCGGTAAGTATTTTTCGAAAAAATACATTTTAGAGAAAAATACATTTTTCTCAAATACTATTCACAACTTCAAACCCAAATTTGATACAAAGATACCTGATGTTAAGATCTATCTATGCATACTAATTTGGATGATCCCTTGGAAAGGTGAATAGTCACGAGAGGCTGGCAAATGTGTGTAATATGCTGATTTTTCATAAAATTGTAGGTATTCCCAAAAATTTTCAACCAAATTTGGTACAAAGATAACTGATGATAAGACCTTCCTATGCATACTAATTTAGTCGACTCGTCGCAAAGGTCAAGGGGGGTTGACAGATGTGTGAAAAATGCTTACATTTTCAGAAAACATGGATTTTGCTGCTGCATTAGCCAGCCCTTGTCGCAAAGGTCACACATATGTAAATCGGTCATACATGTGAGCCATAATGGCTTTGCCTTTCTTGTTTGTTCCTGATGTGTATGAAATCAAAAATTTGAGTTTGTGTATGACATGTAAGGTGTTGTGTTGGTGTTTGCTTCAGGATGGGCATCGAAGGAGAAGGAGAAAGAGGGCGCCAGTGGCACTCCGCAGCCCGTGTCGCAGCCGCCGCCGGTCGCATCAGCGCCATCAACACAATCCACTACTGCCAAGGTAAGAAACCTTCAGAATTTGCAGCATTCAGTGTAGTGACTGGGGGATTAAAAAATTAATTTAAGTATTGCGCGCACCGACTGCAGTGATAGAGAATTTTGGCAACATGACATGATTTGCTGTGTATATCAAATTTGTTAGTTGCATGGTTTGTAGTTCAAACTGATCATCTAAACGGATTTTAATCTTGTCGACGTAATTCAGTACATTAATTTTGAAATTTTCTCAGTTTGTTCCTTATTGCGGAATTCGGAGTGTTTGTTACATACATGGAATGATAAACATTTTCTTGTCATCTTTTCAGACCACCACTGCATCTGGGGGCACAGGTGCGGGAGCCAGGTCTTGGAGCAGTGTCACTGTTGGAGGCAGTGCTCAAGGTATGCATTCATCCACAATTGGACTTGCTTGGGTGCAGCAGAAATGCTCTCATGGTCATGTATAAATGCATACTTGCGTGCTTTAAACGATAATATCGAATGTTAGGAGAGCTTGGGCGAGGTGGGCATTGTGTCGGTGAAGGGCTGGGATCATAGGGAATGTAAAGAAGTCATTCCCAAAGCTTTTTGGCTGACTGCGATAGCAAAAGTGAGTATGTAATGGGCCATCCGTCATCTTGCTGGCGTTTGTCGGCCGTGGTAAACTTTACCATTGGCATTTTCTCAGAGACTTCAAACTTTGCCCAAAGGTACTTTGCAGCAAAACCTTTCTAAGCGTGCCAATTTCAGTGACCTCTCTCATAGGTCAAGGTCACAGGGGGTCCAGAAAGGAGTCAAAAGTAGCTATATTTTGAGACTGTTTCCCAACCCGGGTTGGAGCAAGATGGAGTTCAACCTAGGTCTGAAGCAGGGTTAAACCGGGGTTGGATCTAAATAGCATTCCGTGTCGTCACTGTTCATGTTGCCCAAAAATCGGGGACATGACATCACTGGCAGGAAGTTCAATACCGTTGACGCAACAGATCAACAGTGAACATGAGATGTTTCTAAGGCTTCTCATCCATGTCTATGCTGAAGATCTTATTATAATTTTCAGTGCTGCACGATTTTACTCGAGCAGTCTTGAGACTGTGGCAGAGAACAAACAGTTCTGATAATACAGTAACTAAGTGGTTGCTGAACTGATAATGTAAGAACGCTGTTAAGGCAAGCTAGGACACTTCCAACGTGAAAAATCTGTCACGTTGGCTGTTCGGGTCTTTTTCGGATTTTCTGCAAGTTCTGAGTGTCCTCTATGCGAAAACATACTCCCTTTTTTCTCAGAGCTTCTATCAAACACCCATAAATGTTAAATAAACAAAGTACCCGGAGTTTGTTTACATTTTTCCCCTTTCTAAACATACCAGTTTGAGTGACCTCTCACAAAGGTCAAGGTCACAGGGGATCAGGAAATATGTCGAAAAAAGCTATATTTGAGATAATTTATTTTTTTCTCAAATACTATTCACACCTTCAAACTCAAACTTGGTACAAAGATACCTGATGGTAAGACCTTTCTATGCATACTAATTTGGTTGATACCTGGGAAAGGTCAAGGGTCTCAAGAGCTCAGGAAATAGGTGAAAATAGCCATATTCTGACAAAAGATGTTTTTTTTCTCAAATACTATTCACAACTTCAAACCCACATTTGGTACAGAAATACCTCATGATAGGACCTATCTATGCATACTAATTTGGATGACGCCTTGGAAAGGTCAAGAGTCACGAAGGGCTCAGGAAATGGCCATATTTTGACAAAAGATGTTTTTTCTCAAATACTATTCACAACTTTAAACCCAAACTTGCTACAGAGATACCTGATGGGAAGACCTTTCTATGCACACTAATTTGGTTAATCCCTCGGAAAGTTCAAGGGTCACGAGAGCTCAGGAAATGGGTCCAAAATCGCCATATTTTGACAAAAGATGTTTTTCCTCAACCTATCTATGCATGCTACTTTGGATGACCCCTTGGAAAGGTCAAGGGTCACAAGAGGCTAGCAAATGTGTAAAATGCTTATTTTTGATAAAATTTTAGGTATTCCCAAATTTTTCAACCAAATTTGGTACAAAGATAGCTGATGATAAGACCTTCCTATGCATACTAATTTAGTCGACTCGTCTCAAGGGTCAGGGGGGGGGTGACGTGTGAAAAATACTTATGTTTTCAGAAAACATGGATTTTGCTGCTGCATTAGCCGGCCCTTGTCACAAAGGTCACACGTGTAAATCGGTCATACACGTGAGCCATAATGGCTTAGCCTTTCTTGTTTAAGCTGTATGTGAGTTTCATGAACTAACCGATTTATATATTGTCAGACATACAAGATGTTTAAATACTTTATTTACTTGTGGTAAATCATCATGTTTTTATTACGAATTCAGTCTCTCCTATTTCAAGTAATGTAACAACTGGATGCAATGAACACAGTGATGGGGCATGTAACAAACTAGATTGCAGCTTCTGATACTTTAGGAACAGCACTACTCCTCAAAGCTGACAGATCTCTAAACCATTTTTTTGTTTCAACAGAGTATATTTAGTATTATCAGTTTGTAAACTGCATGGATGTACAAGCATAATATGTATATGCTGAAACACAAGAAAGCCATAAATGTAAACTCGTGTGAGACAAGTGTTCATGTATACCCTTACCCTTGGTTTACCCTTCCGACTTTAAGGAATGTAGAACAATGATAGAAATGGAATTTTTTTCCTGTGGTGAGAAAGCCCAACGTCATCTGCTGCCACGGTAAGCACATGACAAAACAGCCTGGACAGATTGGTTTTCACCGGTGAGTCACACTTTGACAAGTGCAACTACATCTAAGTTAGGAACCTATGGTTGTGAGTATAGACCCTGACAAATATTGCCAATTAGTGAATTACTGTACTAACCTTCTGCTTACATCTACCATACATTTTGTCTGAATACCAGTTGTCTGCGTGAAGCGTATACAGTGGAAAACAGGCACTGGGGTGCTTCAATAGTGCATCATTGTGTCTACACGAGGTAACATTGATTCACAATACCTAATCCACCTGGGTCTGCTTGGTGATCCTAGCAATTTAGAATTTGTTAAAATGGTTTACTGTCACCAAGCAGTTGTGAAATTAGTGCTTATTAACAGACTGGACTCAATAAGTGTGCAGGCTGAGTACAAGAAGTAATACTCACAAAGCATGCAAAACTAAAGCATCTGGGTGTAGGTCATAATACACACATGGTTTCTGGAAAGTTTGCATGTCCGCACTGCAGAAAGGTTTTATCGTGTGAAAAACAAGCCAATGATTTCCGGTGACATGTTAGAGCTGTGTATGATTGGGAAAAACGGCACATTGCTGAAACTTGTTTTTTATGGGTTTCTCATTGTAATTTTTTTTTTTTTTATTGGGGTAACAGTCACTTAATGTTCGTTGCCATGGCAATGGTGAGCATACCTGACTAAATGAGCATGTCGGAGCTTTCAGGACAGACAAATACTGATTCTAATGATATACAATAAAACATGTCCATAAACCAAAAATATTGCGCTGAAGTGTCCTAGCTCACCTTAACACCTTTGTTATGAAGGTCATGATCTGTAATGAAAAGTTCCTCTTTTTTGCAAACTTTGCTGTACGAGTAGCTTGAATCTCGTGTTCAAGATCACCTCTTTCGATGTTGCAAGAAATAATACATAAAAAATAATAAAAAGACAGACTGGTCACAATCCCAACTGCAAGAACCAAAGAACACCATGAGCCATGTGCGTGTTGTCTCATGGAGGCACCAAGATGCATTCCTAAGATGTTTTCTCAAGTCAGGTGAGTGTATCAACCCCGGTTCCAAATGCAAGTGTAAATGCACTAACCCCGGTTCAGCCTGGGTTCAACTCAGGTGTAAATGGCCGCTTTGATACAAATTGTTTCTCCTCAAATACTATTTTCAACTTCAAACCCAAAGTTGGTACAGAGATGCCCGATGGTAAGACTTTTTTATGCATACTAATTTAGATGACCCTTAGGAATGTGAAAAATGGCAGTTTTTGGTGAAATTGTAGTGTTTGGCTCACATTTGATAGCAAGTGAGTATGAAATGGGCCATCCGATGTCTGTTGTTCATGGTAAACTTTAATGTTGGGATTTACCCGGAGACTATTCAAGCCTCAGACTTAAAAACTTGGCCTAAGGGTACTTTATGGTAAAACTTTCAAAACAAATAGCCATATTTTCGCTAATGCTGTTTTTTCTCAAATAATGAAATTTTATTTTCAACTTTGGTATTGAGATACCTGATAAGGCCTACTTTTGCATACTAATTTGGATGACCCTTCGCAAAGGTCACGTTTTACAGGAGGTCAGCAAGTGTGTGAAAAATGTCAGTTTTTTGTTAGAATTATTGTTTTTATCACAGTTGTTTGCAAACTTTTCAACCACACTTGACGTAGTGGTAGCTGATAAGACCTTTCTATGCGTCTGCCGTGAGATGGCCTTAGTCGCCTGCTCGGCGTTAAACCCAAATAAATAACTTCCTATTCATGCTAATTTAGATGCCCCCTCACAAAGGTCAAGGGTCACGGAGGGTCGTCAGATGTGTGATAAATGCAAACATTTTGAGAAAACTCGGATTTCACTGGTACAAAAGCCAACCCTTATGTTTAGAGACATGTACACATAAAGATCACACTTATTATGTGGATAGGTCATACACAAGAGCCATAAGGGCTTTGCCTTTCTTGTTATCAAAGTTTTGGCCAACATTTCAGTCAGATTTGGTACAAAAGTTGACTGTGCTTTTTTGTACTAATTTAGTGGTCCCCTTGCTGAGGTCAAAGTGGGGGTGGGGGGTATCCAGAAATAGGCTAAACTTGGTATCGACATACCTGATGAGAAGGCCTTTCTATGCATACTAATTTGGCTGCCCCACCCGGGTCTGCCCTGGGGGACTTGGGTGGGGTTAGGTATTTTTTAGTTCCCAGGGTCACCCTGGTCAGCCCCACAGGGTGGGTTTATCTCTCTATTCTGGGGCATGTGTTTCTGTCTACCCTTTGTCCCTTCACCTGTATTTGCCTTTTTAAAACTCTCCCTACTGTCTGCACTGCCTGTAGCTCTTGATATTGGATGTGTGTTGCTAAATGGTCTTAGCTTTATTTAGGCCCATGTGTTAGGTTTATTTAATGTATTTGACCGGCTGGCGACATACATTCAATGTTCTGTTTAGTTTGTTTTTTTTCACAAGCAGTGCAGGCACGTCCTGAGAAAGCCTTGTTGCTGTCGGGACGTTAAGCAATGTACAATCAATCAATCAATCAACTAATTTGGCTGATCCCTCAAGAAAGCAAAGGGTCACAGAAGGTTGGCAAGTGTGTGAAAAATTCCAGTTTTTGATAGAATTGTAGTTTTTATCAAAGTTTATGCAAACTTTTCAATCAATTTTGGCATAAAGGTAGCTGATAACACCTTTCAATGCATACTAACATGTCCACCCCCTCACAGAGGTCAAGGGTCACAGAGGGTCAACATGTTTGTGAAAAATGCATACATTTTGAGAAAACTCTGATTTCACTGATACAAAAGCCAACCCTTATATTTAGACACTTGAACACTTGCTCATTTCAGTGACCTGTTGGAAAGGTCAAGGTCATGCTTATTGTGTGGATTGTCACACATGTGAGCCATAAGGGTTTTGCCTTTTTTGTTCATGGGTTTGAAATCAGTGTGTTTCATTATTTTGTCCTTTATTGATAAGTAATGGCTTGTTTCCAGTTAGGGGTGACTTGTAGGCTCATAAATATGCACAAGTTGTACCCAGGGTGGAGAACTCTCCTCGGATCCGCGATTTTCCAAGGAAAGTTAGCGTCACTTCCGAGAAAATGAATTAGATCTCCAAGAAAAATTTGCGAAACGCATTTTCTCCTTGTCTCAACCCGAGTTTAAAAAATAGGACGAGTTCAGGTCCGTGCCCAGTTTTACTTTATCGTCAGTCACTGAACGTGGCGCCCTCGAGTAACGTTGTATGCACTGCCCAATATAAGTATAAGGCTTACTCACAGGGCTTCCGTTTTAGTGTGTCTGTGAGTCTCTGGCGCACTAAAACTCAAAATCACATACTGAGAATGTAACTAACGGGTAGTCAGACGCACTAAAATGCAGTGCATCTGCGTCCGAGACACATTATCCTTGCGCCACCGTGCGTACCCTAACAGAGGTCGGCGACAGGTGTTCTATTTTTAGTGATGAGTTAGTTCGTTTAGCCGCTTGCTTGGTCACGGCTGCATTCAGAATCGCCCTGACTCCGGGGTCCGTGCGAGTGTCACACTGGACGGGCAAGTTTACGTGTGGTGTCAAAATGTTATTACAAAGTGCGCGCTACATGTTGAAAGCATTACTTGCTGTGACGTCACCATTTATATACTATTATGGGATGCGGCATTGCGCGTTTCACTTTTGATCTTGAACGAAGTTGTAAATGGCGGAGCAAAAGCAAAGGAAGCGGGAATGCTTCGGATTCTTCAATCCGGCACCGTCTGATCTTGATAATCGCTTAGAAAAAAGTTTCACTTTGACACCGCCGTCTCCATGGACAAGCGACAGTACCAGAAATGATACCCTTAGGCCGTGTGTGGCACCGCCGCTGCGACGCAGTTTCAGAGTTTATGGCTGCGTGTATTTGCATGGCTAAAGCACGACGGCACACGGATGACATGCGCAATATGCATGGAGGCAAACTCAAAAAGCAAGTCGAGAAATTTGAACAGAAATAAGTTTGTCAGTTTTTTTTTTATCATGGTCGATCCAGCTTCTGGTACACAGTTATTAGGCAAGAGCTCTAACATTGGAGAAATACGTTTTTCGGGTTAAATGGGTTGAAACCAACTTTTAGGTACATCAGTTTACACACACACACACACAGGGAGACAAAACCATCAGAGTGGGTTACCTACCATTTTATGTGAAAATGGGTTCCCATATTTCTATTTATTCTAGGGCTCTGGAGTTGATGCGAATGTTTAGAACTCACCTTGTAACTAAGCTCTACAACTTAAAATAAAAAAGACATTTTCTAGAAACAGAGCCACTGGAGGGAGAAAAAATGGGTTTCTACCAATAATGTGGGTGCCTCTCACACAAAAAACTGGCATTACAGTAGAAATGAGTGTCCTTGTCAAATCATTCTGAATTTTAGCATGGACATCTCAAGAAAATTAGGTGTCTGTAATAAGGTAAAGTTCACGGAATATTTGATGCTTCTTTTCCACATTTGATTGTTGTCATTCTTTTTTCAGCTTAATGTATATTCCTTCTTTTTCCTGCATTCAAAATGTAAAGCACAATGACACAACAACACAGTGAACAAATACTTCACTAAAAATACCTCTGGTTGATTTTCTAATGATTGTTTGGGTAGGGTTGGGGGGGGGGGGGAGGGGAGGGGGTGAAGGTGGGGAGGGGGTGGGAGGGGGGGGGGGTCATCACTTTGGGTTTTATAGAGGCGCGCAACGAGTTGCACATCAAACCACCCACAAATACACATTTGGAGTGCACCAGATGGATCCAGTTGGACAAGTCCCACATTCCACACTATAGGACAGCTAAGACTGAGAAGCAATCGCAGCGTTTATGGCGTGGTGCAAGGTTTAAAACTAAGAAACTGTTTTTTTAGAAGCGTGTCGGGCAACAGTTTTTATTAAAACTGTTTTAAAACCTCTCCTTATACTCAACTTTTGTTAATGTTAAAAGTGTTTTCATTTACAGGCGTGTCATAACTGTTATGCATCTATTCCAACGTCCCCCACCCGGGTCTGCCCTGGGGGACTTGGGTGGGGTAACTACTTTTTAGTTCCCAGGGTCACCCTGATCAGCCCCACAGGGTGGGTTTTCTTCTGTATTCTGGGGCATGTGTTTGTCTACCCTTGGTCCATTCATCTGTATTTTCCTTTTTTAAACACTCCCTACTGTCTGCGCTGCCTGTAACTCTTGATATTGGATGTGTGTTGCTAAATGGTCTTAGCTTTATTTAGGCCCCATGTCGTAGGTTTATTTAACGTATTGGACCGGCTGGCGACATACATTCAATATTCTGTTTATTTTTATTTTTTTCACAAGCAGTGCAGGCACGTCCTGAGAAAGCCTTGTTGCTGTCGGGACGTTAAGCAATGTACAATCAATCTATTCCAACGTAATAGTGCTGGATATCATAGTTTTCCCCATTGTCACCTTCTCTCTTTACTCAGCACTCGACTCTCCAGTCCTTCCCTCAAACACGCAGCATTCACACAAACAATACTTTACTATTACACCCTTTGGCAACATTAGGTGGTTGTTGTTTTTTTCTCTGACCTAGCATTACATACTGCCCTAAACGACAGACTGCAGCAGACGACACACCTAACGACACTGACTGTGTGACGTCATTGTATTCAATCAACTTGTGCATACAATCTGACAGGAGTTGCAGTCAAAATGAAAGCATAGCACCAACAAACCCACTTAAACAAAGCAACAGGTTGAACCAAAAGACACAAGACAACAGCAGCCTCACCCAAAGTCTATACGTCCTCTCTCACACTGCGCACTCATACAATCACTTTACTTCTTAGCAACCGGCGCACGAATATAATTATAGGCTAAGTCAAACTTAAACAGAAGATAGTGGCGGAAAACCCTTTAAAATAGAAACTAACAACGACATTTCAGATCAAATATTCTTCATCTGACATGGAAACAAACGTAGAAAACGTATAAGCTAAGTCCCTGGTGAACGTATACATGATCTCAAATTTGTCACTAGACATGACCTTTCTCCACATCACCCCGGAAGTACATCACAACTCAACACTTTTTTAACAAAACCCTCAAATAACAAACCTAATTTTGTAGGAACATAAACAATTTACTCCCTCAAACAACAAAATATCCCCCCCCCCCCTTCCCCCCACCTGACCCATATCAGCTATGAAGTTATTTATAGCTGAGAAGGGTGATGTAATACATACACGCTCATTTTCAGGAACCCCACCCAGGTCTGCCCTGGGGGATTTGGGTGGGGTTAGGTATTTTTTAGTTCCCAGGGTCACCCTGGTCAGCCCCACAGGGTGGGTTTTTCTCTCTATTCTGGGGCATGTGTTTCTGTCTACCCTTTGTCCATTCACCTGTTTTTGCCTTTTTAAAACTCTCCCTACTGTCTGCACTGCCTGTAGCTCTTGATATTGGATGTGTGTTGCTAAATGGTCTTAGCTTTATTTAGGCCCCATGTTGTAGGTTTATTTAACGTATTTGACCGGCTGGCGACATACATTCAATTTTCTGTGTAGATTTTTTTTTTCACAAGCAGTGCAGGCACGTCCTGAGAAAGCCTTGTTGCTGTCGGGACGTTAAGCAATGTACAATCAATCATTTTCAGGGTTCTGTGCGCACAACACACACACATTGCTGGGAGGGACAAGTTTTCAAACACACTACAGGCGTGTCTGTTAAACACAAAAGTGCATGTTTTAACGCCAAAATGAGAAAAACTGATCTTTTTATTTTTTTATGAATCTTTACCCCAAGACAATGCAGAAACAACCCTCAGAAAAAATGGGTGTCTGACTTAGTCACCCAGATTTTTACACGCCACCCATTTTTCATAAGGATGGTAAAGACAGTCACCCATTTGAGCTCTTTCGTCTACACACACACACACACACACACACACACACACACACACACACACACACACACACACACACACACACACACACACACACACAGAGTTTAGACAAGTCAGACTTAGGTTGTCATTCTGTATTCAGCAGAAAAGGCTATATTCTTTGTTACAATACATTATCAAATGATCATGCAAATAAATACAGGCTTTTGCACGACAGCTCACCAGTTAAAGAGTCGGTATCATGCCTGAAAGGACACACACACACTGTTGCAACAAATTTAAAGAGGAGAGAGCAAAATGAGTTAATTTATTTTAAAGAACATACACATGATGCAGTTGTTAAATAAATTTGCGGACCCTCTATTATGCTCAGATGGGGGTCTGTGTACCTAAAATTTATACCTGGGGGTCTTAACCATTAACCTGTTGTGAAAACAGAAACCCTATTAACCCTCTTCTGCATGCAAGTGCATATGCCAGGCGGCTCTTGAAAATATCACCAAAGGGAATCAACTCCGTAATTTTGAATGGGTGACATTTTTAAAAAAATGTTTAAAAATATTTAGACAAGTCTTGAGAAAGAGCAATTATTTTTTCTAAAGTGTTAAATCAATAAAAATATAAAATAAACATTTGTGGAGCTGTAAAATGTGTAAGGAAATAAAGGGGAAAAATCTAAAGTTGACTGAACTGCTGTTTTACGTACTCTGAATCTCAGTTGCTGATGATCACAAGCTTCATCCTCAGACGATGCTGTTGACTAAACAAAAACGATCCCCCAAGTCATCCCATTCCAAATCTAAGTCAGATTCTTCCCCTATTCTATGCACTTTCACCAAGCCTTGCTCTGTAAATCTCTCAAAATCTTCATAGTCACTGCTCTCCCCCACCAATGATCACCACAGTTCGAGGCCATCGATTCACACTTGAAACTTCAAAAATTTGTTGCTCTGTAAGGAAACGTCCAAAATGCACATGGCGTGCTTTGACAGGAAGTGGAAAGAATCTCGAAAATGAGGCTTGTGGTCTCGCGAGATTTCTATTACCATGGTAAACATGGCAGCCTCCACAGTATACACGTGGTTCAGCGGGCGTTACCGGGCGTTCTATGCACAAACACTGTGTGTTTTCAGCGGGCGCTGGCGGGCGCTCTATGCAGAAGAGGGTTAATAAATACTCATCACTTGATTACAGTGGGTGATAGCGATGTCACAGTTGAATGGTTGGCACTTCACCGGAAGTTCAGTCCTCTGTGTCGGCCATTGTTAGTCTATTGTGATACTGATCAATAGCCTACCATGTCGTGCTTTTCACCAGTGATTAACCGGGGAGACCCTTTGATGATGTATTTTACTCTGTAATCTTGAGTTTGCATGTAGTCAAATTTGAGCCTTTTCTGTGTGCTATCTCTCACAAGAAGCCAGAATATTTACCTCTAAAAATGAAAAATATCGAATTTTTTTCCGGGGTCATTGCCCCCCTGGGCCCCCTACCGGGGCTGTGCCCCTGGACCCCACTGGGGCCTAGGTGGCCCCTAGACCCCAGCCACTTTTCAGAGATTTTTACTTCAGCTTGTTCTCCATCCTGTGTAACTCGCAGGAGGTCAGACAGATGCAACAGATGCAAAAATACAATCATGCACGCCTCCCCACGCTTATAATTGACATTTGGCAGTGTAATGGCTCTGCACATCTCTAAGATACAGGCATGGGAATTGTCCGCCAATTCCGCGGGATTCTGCGAAAAAGAAGAGATCATCCGCGAAATTAAAGCGTCTCCCCGAAAAAACCATTTTGGGTAGCAAAACGAGCAGAGCACCGGTTCAACACCGCGGGCAGGATATGACCCGGCAGGCTGTGTCCGCGACCCGTACTGGTGACCGATTGGGCCACGCTGTGCAGTAAACCTATGTGGGCAGACGTGCATTGTATTTGCGGATTTCTTTTCAAGACAGCGTGATCCCCCCCCCCCCCCCCCCCCCCCCCCCCCCCCCCGCATCGTTTTTTCGGCCCCAGGAAACGAGGGCCAGCGCTAAGCCCCCCCCCCCCCCCCCCCCCCTGTTCTTTGATTTTTCGGCTCCAGGAAACAAGGTGTAGTGCCTACCCCCCCCCCCCCCCCCCCCCCCCTTCCACCCCCCGTCGTTTGATTTTTCGGCCCCTGGAAAGGAAAGCAAGGCCTAGCTTCATGGAGGCCTGAGGTTGAAGGCCTAGTTTAAGATGATTTTTGCTTGGGCAAGTCCCATGCCTGAAGATAGGATGCAAAAGACCCATTCACACAATGTCAGCAGTATCTTTTGTAGTTTCGACAGGCCTTAAAAAGCTTGATCCCAGATTTAGCCCCTTTAATTCCTTTGTGCATACATCCACAGATACCATTTATGTTTGCAGTATTGGTGGCTGTATTTACAAGTGTTTTTTCTGATGCATGCATATTGAAAAGGGATGTAACCTGTTTTCAGGGGGTCTTGTGAGTCATCAGTCTCCAGCTTTTCAGGAAGAATTTCCGTCATTGGCACCAGAAGAAAAGAGCAAGGAAGCAAAGAAAGAAGAAGAAAACAAGGATACTCAATATGGACCAGGGCCAAGTTTGCGACCTCAAAGTAAGTGAATGCTTTTCTATGGATAAGTTGGTTTGTATTTGTATATGTATAAAGAGGAGAGGTCTGTGCTGCTTTTCCATTTTCATGCAGCCAATAATGTAAACAATATTGATGACTGCATACACAAGGCCTTGGGGACTAACATTGTCATGACTTGTTGATTCTGAGTGTTACTTGTGTCCTTAATGTCTCTGTCAGATGTTGGAAGTTGGCGAGAAGGTGGCGGTCGCAGCGTGCAGCAGCAGAGCGGGAAGGGCGACGACGTGTCTCCGCCAGCTACATCCGGCCCAAGCCAGATAGAAACACAGCCCAATGGCCCCCAGATGTCAGGTGGCGGGAGCGGCACAAGCGCAAGTGGTGGGTCCTTGGGAGTAGGAGTTGGGGCAGACTCCTCCCTGGGCCCCCACATGCCGCCTAGACCTGGCTCAGGTCAGGGACCTCCTCAGCCTGGCATGCCCATGGGGCCTCCGATGGGAATGCCACCTTATCGTGGCATGATGCCACACTATGTAAGTCACCATCCCTATGCATCCACTGGTACAGTAAATGGCATGAGTGAGTGTTTGCAGGGGGGGGGGGGGGGGGGGGGGGGTATGGAGAGGAGGAGAGAGAATTAAATGTCATCTCTGATAATAGTGACATAGGCAGACTTGGTGTGAAAAAAACTCAGGCTGGTCTGCAATAAATTATGTTGCGCAATAATATTAGAAACCTGTAAGGATGCACCTTTAATTCTTTTTTAAACTGTTTTTTTTGCGCAGTTTTGGTACAATGGTATCTCATTTTGTCTTGTTTGCAGATGTTCGGTCGCCTTCCACCAGGGGGCTACCCACCCAACTTTCCTGGGTTCCCGCCTCGAGGCCCGTATCCTCATGATGTCAGGTTTGTTTGGGTGTTTTTGATTCACATGCATAGCAAAAGTGAGTCTATGTAATGGGCCATCCGTGGTGCGTCTGGCGTTTTTCGGCCGGCGTCTGGAAAGCTTTAACGTTGGCATTTTCTCTGAGACTATTCAAGCCTCAGACTTTAAACTTGGCCCAAGGGTACTTTGTGGTAAAACCTTTCTAAACATAATTTCAGTGACCTCTGTCAAAGGTCACAAGGGGTCCAGAAAGGGATTAAACATTGTTATATTTTGAAACAAATTGTTTCTGCTGTTAACACCTTTTTATGCATGCTCACAGAGGTCAACGGTCATGGAAGGTTGACAAATGTGAGAAAAAATGCATTCATTTTGAGACAACTCGGCTTTCACTGGCACAAAAGACAACCCTTTACCTATGTTTAGACACTTGCGCATTTGCTTATTTCAGTGACCTGTTGGAATGGTCGGGTTCACACTTACATGGATTGGTTATACTTGTGATCTATAAAGCAGAGATGAGAATCTTCCGCCTTTTAGCGGAAATCCGCTCTTTCGGAAGGTCCCAGGGTCATTTTTGAGATCGGTTTAAATCCGGTGAGAAAATTTTAGTGTATATGACTAGGGTGAGTTGTTGATTTTTGATCTCGCAGCTTATTCCCACTCGTCGTTCCCATGCGGATTGTTGTCATTTGGTTCACTCTCACTTCGTTTCCGTCGATCCACCAAGCTTTCTTCCTTTTTGTCATTTTAGGATTCTCATCTCTGATAAAGGCTTTGCCTTTCTTTCTTTCTTTTTTTTAAGCTGTCAACTATACTGTAATGGGTGACCCAAGGTTGACGAACAAGCTTGCTGTTGTTTCTCCGTTCATTTGTGCTATAACTCCTTAACTGACACAAAAGAGGAAGCGCCAGAAATGCAATGTGTTGTAGATCCTCATGAGCCCGCACAGTTGCGGTGAGATAAAGGAAGTATGCTGCCTCTACTTACAACGAAGTATGCTGCCTCTTGCCGACCTTATTCATATTTGTATGTATAAGGCAGTCTGGTTCAACTGTAGTGAATAAATGATTGTTCAAGAGATTTTTTTTCTGGCTGCTGGTGGGGAAGAGATCACATTATTGGACCCTGAGTTGGGAGTTGTTGGTGGGGAAGAGATCACATTATTGGACCCTGAGTTGGGAGTTGTCCTCTGACGATTACATAATGCTTTAGAACATGATAGTTCAATATCAACGATGATAGTTCAAGGATGTAAATCATGATAGTTCAAGGGTGGTGCCACAGAATCATTGTGCCTGTAGATGGCAAGTGATTCTGTCAACACCCTGGAACTATAATGAGAGGGCCTTCTTCTGTTCTGGTGTTTGTTATGATTCCATTTTTGAGCGCTAGTTTGTGTGTGTGCAGGTTCCGTGGGCCAATGCCCAGCATGCCACCTCAGCAGCGCCCACAAGATGGAGATGAGGACAGCCCAAAGAGGCCTCTCATTGTGTCTGAGAAGGACCTGAAGCAATTTGATGAAATCCTGCAGGCTGGACCAGGTGATGGTGGGTGGGCTGGTGCTCAAGGCGAGATCGACTACAGGTGAGATTGTTTACTCTGCATTCTTGTGGCAAAGCCAGGGCTCATGTATGATCAGCTTGTTACTTTCAGATGTGCTAAACTAATCACAGAATCAGGTATTATCCCTGCAACTAATGCCAGTTGTATTTTAAGGGGATGTATTGCCCAGCAATCCGATTTACAAATTTTTTAAAAATTTCATGATTTTGAGTTACAGGCATTTTCATCACTTTTATTCACTTTTCTTCCACTTGTCATGCTTCATTTCACTCAAAAAGTAATGTTTATTGAAATAAAACACATTTTCTGCACCTACCCTGTCTATTTTGGGCTGTACAAAATTTGGTTTGTTAGAAAATTCGTCATTTTCGATCGTTCGATACAGACCGACCGCTTCGCTAAATGCTGGAAAGTTTGATATGGTTGGAATCAGCATTCTCTCCCCTTTCCATCCCATAATATGATCAGCGGTCTTCGGGAATCATCGGAACACATTCTTGCATTTTCCGAACCCACTGAGAGGCCGATTATCACCATATAAGGATAACGACGTCATTGGTTTCTAAAAATAGTAACATTACCGCACCATTCTGAATACTGATTGGCCGAGTTACAAACTCTTCTTACTTCCGGTGACGCTTCGACATTGTTGACAACGCGTGCTCGATCGTGTTTTTTTAGCCAATTTCCTCGCTTTTAGAAGTAAAATGACGAAACCAAGGCCAGCAGCCTCAAAAAGAAAGGGGTATAAGTCGAAGGCTAAAGCAAAACAGTTGACTGAGGCCCGTTTATCGAAGCAGACGCGGAAACGCAAGATCGACGACGGACAGGAGACGACCGAAAACAAAACGAAAGCACATGATATCGTGGGTGTTGCTTCATGTAGCCACTTAGAACCGGGGTCTCCATGGTCCTCCGACCTTTTAGGCTCTAGTGCCAAGAAGTTCAGGGTGTTTCACGGCAAGATTTCTGAGAATGGTGACGGTGGAGACAACAACAGCTATGACATCAGAAGTAATGTGCCTCCGACAGTGCCACCACCTCTTCCAACAACAATCTGCGACCTGAACCAAGTTGCAAATTTATTTGCAGCTTGTGCTTGTCCTGAATGTGGATCGCCATCCGTGCAACTTGTATGTAATGATGAGAAGAAGATGGGGATGGCAGTATTCCTGCGAGTGTTGTGCACAAACTGTGAAGCTGTTATTGCAGCTGGCTATACATCAGCTACACTGCCTGGGGACAACAACGCCTTTGAAATAACTAGGAGGACGGTGACTGCAAGCCTTCTGTGTGGGTTTGGGGCTAGAAAGCTCAACAAATTTTGTGAATACCTGAACCTGCCAGGACTTAGTTCTGAGACTTTCAGGACCCACTGTGAGGCCGTTTTTGAGCTGACGCCCCGACTCAAAACACAGCTTGTAGAACTCGCAGTGCAGGCTGTTCGTGAAGCACACAAAGAACTGAACCCACGATGTGAGCAAGAAGAGAGCATCATTGACATTGCAGTAAGCTTTGACGGTACTTGGCACACTAGGGGGCATGACTCGAAGGTGGGTGTAGCATGTGTGATTGACCTGCTGACTGGCATTTGTGTCGACTACCATGTCATGAGTAAATACTGTCAGGCATGTGAGACCACAGGCAAAAGAATGAGACAGTGTGGTGTGAATGCCTACCAGGTGTGGATGGAGAGCCACAGACCAGACTGCCAGAAGAATTTTGATGGTTCTTCTGGCATGATGGAGGTGGAGGGGGCCAAGACGCTGTGGCTGCGTTCGGCGGAGAAACACAAGCTCCGTTACACAATTCTGCTGTCTGACGGGGACTGTAAAACGTTTAATGAACTAGAAAAATTGAAGCCTTATGGAGATGAGGTGGAGATTACAAAGGAAGAGTGTATTAATCACGTCTCCAAAAGACTGGGCACTGCACTTCGAAATCTTGTCACAGACAGGAAGAAACAGGGCGTCACACTTGGGGGTAGGGGTGAGGGCAGGCTGACTCAAAATACAATGAAGAAACTCCAGGCATATTACACCAAGGCCATCAAGAGCAGCACTACTGTAGAGGCCATGTCAGATGCAGTGTGGGCTTCATTTCTCCACTGTACTTCTACAGATAATGATCCTCATCATGGTCGCTGCCCAAAGGGACGAGACTCCTGGTGTTTCTTCAACCGTGCTCAGGCTCGTGAAAATCCTCCCCCACGACACCAGGGAAATATTACAACACCTATTAACAGACAGGTGGCAAAAGAGCTTGTTCCTGTGTACAGGAAACTTGCTGACCCTGCTCTGCTGAGGAGATGCCTGAGGGGCAAGACCCAGAATACAAATGAGTCCCTGCATGGAGTCATCTGGAGTCGCTGTCCAAAAAACACCTTCGCCTCCCGTGACAAGGTTGAGACAGCCACACTGGTATCTGTTGGAGAATTCAACATGGGCTCCACAGCTAGCCAGAATTTTATGACTGCCCAAGGTCTGTATGTTGGAGAAAACACCAAAAGGCTTGGCAAACAGAGGGACAGGGTCAGGGAATTCAACAGCCGACGGAAAATGGAACTGAAGCAACAGCATCGCAGAAAGAAGGTTCGGCAGGCCAAGGAACAGGACAGAAGAAGGCATCTAGAAGAAGAGGGTGGTCCTGTTTATGCTGCTGGTGCATTCTGAGGTACATCAATAACCAAGTTTTTCAATCAGCAGCTGTGCACAGATGTTTCTTCTTCTCATCACTTCAAGTGCAGGGAACCAAAGTTTTAAACGTGATTTTCTAAGTTTTCCTTATTATACGGTTTACTGCATCCATAACTTCTCTAATAATTGTCATAAACACATGAAATTTGGCATGCATGTAGCTGAAAACATTAATAACAACTTTACAGAAGCTTTTTATTGTATCTACAAATGAAAAATAGTTAGTGCCATGTGAATATCATAAATGTTTGAAATTTCGTTCACGACAAATGTTCAGTTTGTGATGCCCTATAACATTTTTAATAATAAAGATATGAAAAAATCCCTCTGAAAAGTTGTAGTTCTTATCACCAAAAACACAACAAAATTTGTTCTGGGTCAATAGCTGTCTTCTGAAGGATTTTACGGAGGAACAAAAATATGTTGTTTATTTTCAATATGGCCGCCGTTGCCCTTGGCAACCAGCATGAAATTTTTCAAAACGTGTCTTAAACATCTTTTTAGACACCTAACTAGATAAAAAACACCAAAATGTTTATTTGTGATTGCTAACAAAGAAGGGCATTCTTGGTGGGCACTATTTCACCTTAACTGTAAATAATGGTTGCAGCATTCACATAGGGTTTAACAGTTTTTTGGTTCATGTGCGACGTAAAAGTGGGTTTATGTTCTGGGCCGGCTATCATCAGTCCGTCCAGTCTTCAAACAGTATGTTCTGGGCCAGTGGTCATCCATCTGGCGTCCGTGGTAAACTTCAACGTTGGCATTTTCTTGGTGACTATTTAAGCCACAGTCTTCAAACTTGGTCCAAGGGTACTTTGTGGAAAGGCCTTTCTAAACTACCAATTTCAGTGACCTCTTTCAAAGGTCAGAGTGACAAGGGTCCAGAAGTTCACCGAAATTGCCATATTTTCACCAAAATAGTTTTTTCTCTAATAGTTTTCAACTTCAAACCCAAACTTGGTACAGAGGTACCTGAAGGTAAGACCTTTCTATGCATATTAATTTGGATAACCCCTTGGAAAGGTCCAGGGTTGCAAGAGGTTCTAAAAGAGGTGAAAAACAGCCATGTTTTCACAAATTTTTATTTTTTAACCTCGAATACTATTTTGAACTTCAAACCCATACTTGGTGCAGATGTACATGATGGTAAGACCTTCCTATGCATACTAGTTAGGATGACCCCTTGGTAAGGTCGAGGGTCAAAAGAGGTCCAGAAATGGGTCAAAAATAGCAAGATTTTCACAAATATTGTTTTTTCTCAATTTTTGTTTTCAAAGTCAGACCCAAACTTAGTACAGACATACCTAATGGTAAAACCTTTCTGTGCATACTAATTTGAATGACCCCTGCAAAAGATCAAGGGTCACAAGAGGTCAATAGATGCGTGAAAAAAGCCACACCCTTGTCGTTGCTAGTAGGTACTCCAAGCCTTCTTTGCATGACAAAGCGTGACCGAAATTTCACCCATTTTCCATCACTGATGTTAACCAAAATACGCTGCATATATCAATAAAATGTATACTGGGTTGTAGTTTGGTGTCTACTCTTTGTGTTCATGTGTGTTTCTGTGCTTATTTTTACATGTTTAGTACTTTATGTGTGTTTTACTGGCGTATCTATTCATGACTTGCCGCGGTAGGCACAGCGTGCGCGCGTTGTTCACAGCACACATCGGCTTTTCAATCGCCTCGCGTGTCGCAACACAGGCTAAAAATAGCTAGCCAGTTAGGTAGAGTAGAGCTAGCCCTTCATTTTCGCATAATTTATTTTTGCATACGATCACGGGAATGTATTCAAATTTCAAGTAGAAAAGTTTCAACGTAATATTCTCACTCTTCTACAAAACAGACGGGAGCGAAAAATATATGCCTAAAATTGTCAATCATTTTTCTATATTGCAAAGTTTCGTATATATTCATTTGACTCCGCATGCCAAGCAAAAGAGCGCACACGCTGCCTCTGTGTACGAGCTGACGCGTGTTCGGAGAATGGCGTGCACAAACGATAGCGAGGCTGTAGTTGTACCATGTGCTTCGGCGAATATATATCGTCAGATTTAGCCAATCTACCGACTTCAGATGAGAATATCGATATGTAATATAATTTTTGGATTGATCTGTACATTGCTAGGTTTTAGATTTGCTTTTCAATTGTATTCGAAGCGTTTCTTCTTGCAAGGTAAACAAAGCGTGTTGGGTTATCGTCAGAAATATCGAATATAATTTTCTCTTTCACAAGAAATGTATTTTTATTTAAAATAAATTTTTTCGAAAAATACTTACCGCTGGTATTACTGAGAGGAAGATATACTTAACTGACAATTTCAGTCTCCAAACTTTGTGTGTTGCCACACAACCAGGGACGTACCTCTAGCAAGCAGTTACCTAATCCCCCGAGTGTCCTCCCTATCCTCGGAGTAACCTCCCTTCCAAATCTCGCGAGAGGCCGTTATTTCCAGTTCTATACTTGACTGCCATTTTGTTTAGATCCTTCTTTCCCAGTCTCCCGTTATCAACTTCTTTGTCCATCCTTCGACCTTGTTTGTCTTAACATGGCCAGGTAAGGCCTCGGACATTGCCTCCCTCGACGATTGTGGTGAATTGGGGCAATTTCCGTGGATTTGCGGCATTTTGCCGTTCATTTCGACTGCGTCTTCGTTTGTCGGTTTTAACGGTCGCCTGCTCGGTTCCGTAGCCTCAGGGCTACGCGCGTTTCATTTCTGCTCTGTTCGCTGTTTGCCACCATCACCGAGGGTCTCTCGATTTCCTTTTGTTCGCCTCCGCCGTTGACACGATCCCGCTTGTGGACAGACATTCCGTCCGATGAGTTCAAAGCCATCACCTTGCGCGGATAGGTTGCCTCGCTTCTACAGAAGGCCGCCACAGAGATAGTGTCTCGTCTCAACTCCCCAGCTTTTTACAGCTGCATCTTTGTGGTCCCGAAGCCAGACGGAAAGTGGCGTCCTATCATCGATCTCTCGGCCCTGAACAAGTTTATTGTGGCTCCGACTTTTTGCATGGAGACCGCCCGGACCCTCCGAGCCGCAGTGCAGCCCAAGGAACTTTGCGGTCAGCCTGGACCTCTCTGATGCGTATCTCCATGGCCCCATGCACCCGGCCTCCAGGAGGTATCTCCGCTTCGCTTTCGATGGCGTGATCTACCAGTTTCGAGCCCTTTTGTTTGGTCTCAACCTCAGCCCGCATCATGGACGCCGTCGTCGCCAAGGCTCGGCAGCTGTCGTCCAGTCCGATCTCAAACTACTTAGACGACCTTCTCCTGCGGAATCCGTCGGAGTCTGCCCTGAGGATGGACAGAGACGCTCTACTCCTGTTGCTGTTTCGCTTGGGGTTCCTGATCCATGCGGACAAGTCGGACCTCTTGCCTTCTCGCCGGTTTATTCATCTTGGGATGGCATTTGCGACCGACATCAACAGAATGTGTTTGCCAGAGCCTCGGATCCAGAAGTTGGCCTCCCTCGCCGCTCAGGTTGCCCGGGCGGAGTCCGTTCCTGCCAGAGTCTGGCTGCAACTTCTTGGCCTGATGAATGCAGCGGCGGATCTCCTGCCTCTAGGTCGTCTTCACTCCCGCCCACTTCAGTTACATCTCCTGCTTCATTGGCATCCTTCCTCCGGCAACATCGATGCCCTGGTGCCGGTGTCTCCAATCCTTTGCCCACACCTACAGCGCTGGATGGACACATCTTGGCTCGCTTCGGGTGTTCCTGTCGCCTCACCGCCCCCTCAGCTCTCACTAAGCGTGGATGCAAGTCTCTCTGGATGGGGTGCACACCTGCTCCCGAGCATCCTCTCGACGTCCGGCCTCTGGACGCCAGACCTAGCGGACAGACTCATCAACTGGCTCGAGCTGCAAGCGGTTTGGCAAGCGCTCATCGTGTGGGAAGTCCACCTTCGCCACCAGGCGCTTCTTGTCTTGTCGGACAACACCACTGTAGTCTCCTACCTTCAGAAGCAGGGAGGTACACACTCTCCCGATCTGTGCATTCTCCTCTACTGCCTGATGCGCTGGTGCGAGGACTGCAGCATCTCTCTCAGAGCTCGACATATCTCCGGACACTTGAACGTGTTGGCTGACTCCCTCTCTCGGCGCGGCCAGCTACATCACACGGAATGGACACTACACCCGGACATCTTTCAGATCTGCGTTCAATGAGAGACTCCCATGATCGACCTATTTGCCACGCGGTGGAATCGCCAGCTTCCCCTCTTCGTCTCCCCGATTCCAGACCCTCTAGCCTGGGCTGTCGATGTGCTCTCCATTCCGTGGGACGGGCTCATTGCGTATGTTTATCCCCCGACGGTTCTCGTTCCCAAAGTCCTACTCAAGCTCCGAGGTTGCGACACGATAGTGTTCCTGGTCGCCCCGTTCTCCTGGACCAGGTCTTGGACCACCGACCTCCTCAGTCTCGCCTCCCCACCCGGGTCTGCCCTGGGGGACTTGGGTGGGGTTAGGTATTTTTTAGTTCCCAGGGTCACCCTGGTCAGCCCCACAGGGTGGGTTTTTCTCTCTATTCTGGGGCATGTGTTTCTGTCTACCCTTGGTACATTCACCTGTATTTGCCTTTTTAAAACTCTCCCTACTGTCTGCACTGCCTGTAGCTCTTGATATTGGATGTGTGTTGCTAAATGGTCTTAGCTTTATTTAGGCCCCATGTGTTAGGTTTATTTAATGTATTTGACCGGCTGGTGACATACATTCAATGTTCTGTTTTTTTTTTTTCACAAGCAGTGCAGGCACGTCCTGAGAAAGCCTTGTTGCTGTCGGGACGTTAAGCAATGTACAATCAATCAATCAGTCTCGCCACGGGTCCCCCTCATCGTTTCCCCACCTCGCGGACTATGCTCAAGCAGCCCCGCCAGCCGCTTTTCCACCCGTTCCCGGAGCGGCTCCTCCTTCACGCCTGGAGTTTGTGTGGCAAGCCCTCACCGCCAGAGGCTTCTCGGATGCTGCTTTGGAAGCAATTGCTTCAGCCTGTCGACCTTCGACTCGACGCGTTTATGAGGGCAAGTGGCGAGTACTCCAGTCATGGTGCGATGACCGGCATCTCTCTCTTGCACTGACTACTCCACAGCTCGCAAACTTCTTCCTCTGGCTCATTGGAGACCTAGGCCTCGCCCCCATCATGATCCGAGGATACCTGTCCATGATTGCAGACACTTGCCGTCATCTCGGCCACCCAGACCCTGGCGCATGTAAAGATCTCGCAGACCTGATGGCACATTTTGGCCTGCAGCGCCCGGTTTCCCGCTCCCTGATTCCTCGCTGGGACCTACCCTGGGTCCTGACATGGCTTAATTCGGACAGGTTCAAACCCCTTTCCCTGGCTCGCTTCGCTGATGTGACACGGAAGACATGCTTCCTTTTAGCCCTAGCCACGGCGGCCAGAGTAAGCGAACTACACGCGCTATCGGCGAGTTCTACCTGCCTCCAGTTCCGAGCGGATGGCTCTGTGCAATTGCTCACCGACCCTGCCTTCCTAGCCAAGACCAGGTCTCCCTTGACTGTACCACCGGTCATAACTATTCGGCCGTTGAAACGTGCAAATTTTCCTAGGGAGACCCGGCAACAAGATCCTGTGCGCGCTTTGCACGTTTACCTACGCAGATCCAAGCACGTCCGTCGCGGATGGTCACGCCTCTTTCTGCTTTTGGTCCCCGGCAGAAATGACATAATAGCTCAGATGATATCTTCCTGGCTACGTTGGGTCATACGGTCCGCCTACCAGGACCTTTCCCAAGACGTTGCGAAGAGGCTCAGGATCCGCGCACATGAGGTTCGAGCCATGGCCGCGAGCGTCGCCTTCGATCGCAACTGTGCTGTTCGAGACATCGTGGCCGCAGTGGGCTGGCGGGCAGAATCAACTTTCGCCCGCTTCTACCTCAGGGATCTGTCGGGCCAGCGAGACAATCTCGCCTTGGTGGGGGACATGGCCGCAGCGCAACACTCCCTCCTGGCGCCGGAAGCGCCTATAGGTACGCACTTAGCTAAAATTGTCGGGAGTTTATCGACTGGGTGTGTGGCTCTGTCGTACGCCCTTTATGGCGGTAACTTGGGCGCAGCACCCTCCACCTTTTCGCCATTCTTCCAGACAGTAATGTCATCGGTAATGTTTTTGAAGAAACAAATTAATTTTTCTTTAAATTATATTTTTTCGAAAAATACTTACCGATGACATTACTCGGATCCTCCCACCTGCCCTGCTTGCCGCTGGTAAGCTAAGTATCCCGACTGATTGTGATTGGGCCACGTGGTGAGTGCCCGGATGGGCTGGGACGGGAGGCTACTCTCGACCCTAGTTAGGGTTCCCCGAGTGCCTCCCGGGTTGTGTAGGAACACAAGAAGTTTTTAGGCTAAAATTGGGTAAGTAGTTGACACTTCAGACAGTAATGTCATCGGTAAGTATTTTTCGAAAAAATATATTTTAAAGAAAAATTATTTTTTCTGACGGTGTTGGGGTGCTTGATCCTGGGGAATATAACTTTAACATTTGCATTTTCTCAGAGACTATTCAGGGCACAGTCTTCGAACTTGGCCCAAGGATACGTTGTGGCAAGACCTTTCTAAACATACCAATTTGAGTGACCTCCCATAAAGGTCAAGATCACAGGCGATCAGGAAATGGGTAAAAAAATAGCAATATTTTGACAAAATTTATTTTTTTCTCAAATACTATTCACAATGTTAAACCCAAACTTGGTACAAAGATACTTGGTGGTAACACCTTTCTATGCATATTAATTTGAACATTTGGAAACGTCAAGAGTCACAAAGATCAGGAAATGATCCAAAATAGCCATATTTGGACAAAAGATGTTTTTTCTCAAATACTATTCACAACTTCAAACCCAAACTTGGTACAGAAATACCTGCTGGTAAGACCTATATATGCATACTAATCTGGATGACCCCTTGGAAAGGTCAAGGGTCACAAGAGATTGGCCAATTTTTTAAAATAGAATTGTATGTATTACCAACATTTATTCAAACTTTTCAATTAAATTTGGAATAAAGGTAGCTGATGATAAGACCTTCCTATTTATACTCACTTAGTCAGCTCATCGCAAAGGTCAAGGGTCATGGCGGCTTGACAGATGTGTGAAAAATGCTTTAAATTTTGCTGGTGCAGAAGGATAGTTTCTAAACATAACAGTCTGAGTAACCTCTCTCATAGGTCGGACAACTTTTCACTTCTTCTGTCATGTTGTATATCATTACGGTCATGTCAAGATTTGTCATGACATGCTTGGAAACCTTAAAATCCACATACACAGTCTGGGACATGATCTAGTATTGTGTGGGGGGGGGGGGGGGGGGGGGGGGGGCAGGTGAGCCTTGATGGCTTTGCCTCTCTTGTTCCTCTTTAAAGCATTCTTTTCGTCTGCAGTCCACTGAGGGCTGCCCTATTGCTGCACATATCCTCGCACCCTGGCTCGACTTGAATTTTCTCTCGATAATGCTGGCTATACTATCGCACTTTCTTTTAGTGTTGTTTTGGTGTGGAGTGGGTGCCTTAAGGATCGTATAACCCCTGCATATACTTTTGTCCTTATGTAAGCCTCTCAGTTTGTATTAATCTACCTTTTTGTGTCTGGCGGTGTAAACGCTGTATGCCAATCTCTGAGTGCACAACCAAAGGTATATAGCCCTTACCCCTGTACGTTTTACATTTGTATCAATCATATTCCATCTTCAACTCTACATGACTGGGTATCCGACAAATCACTAAAGAGTCACTACAGGTAATTCCTCGGCAGTAACTGAGACAGAATTTCATTGAACAACACAAAGCAGATGACCTAACTATTTTGAGCGTCTCGGGTTTGAATAACCTCGGATTAACCGGCCAGTCAGACATGGTGCGAAGGCCTATGGCTGAAGCAACTTTGAGCAAGTTCGGTGCATGTCGAAGGCCTTGTTGAAGTGATCAAAGTAGCTTTGTACACTTTAACAAAGAAAACTGCGATGTATTAACTCTTAATCACCTATAACACCCCTCTTCCTACTGGCCATAGACTGGGTCATGAAGATGACCACAGAGCACAGACGAAGTGGAATACAGTGGACACTGTGGACACAGCTTGACGACCTCGATTTTGCAGACGACTTGGCATTACTGTCCCACACTCATCAACAAATGCAGGACAAGACCACGAGGCTTGCTGACATCTCGTCCCAAGTGGGCCTCACCATTCACAAACAGAAAACAAAGACAATGAGGCTGAACACAACCAGGGAAGAACCAGTCTTGCTTGCTGGCACCCCGTTGGAGGAGGTGGAGTCCTTCACCTATCTCGGGAGCATCATAGACAAAAAAGGCGGCACTGATGCAGATGTCAGAGCACGAATCGGTAAAGCCAGAGCAGCCTTTCTCCAGTTGAAAAAAGTGTGGAGTTCCAGAGAGCTGTCACAACACACCAAAGTCCGGATTTTCAACTCCAATGTAAAAGCAGTTCTCCTATATGGAGCAGAGACATGGAGATTGACAAAAACCACAGTCAACAGAGTACAGACCTTCATGAACAGTTGCCTTAGAAGAATTTTGAAAATCCACTGGCCAGAGAAGATCAGCAACGTCAGACTCTGGGAGAGAACAGAGCAGATAACAGCAGAGAATGAAATTGGGCGAAGAAGATGGGGATGGATCGGTCACAGTCTGAGAAAGCCAGCTTCCAGTATCACTAGGCAGGCATTGTCATGGAACCCCCAGGGAAAGAGGAAAAGAGGTAGGCCGAGAAACTCCTGGCGTCGAGACCTCCAAGCAGACATCAAGAGACTGGGAACCACCTGGAGTAGAATCGAAGGAGAAGCACAGGACAGGAGTTGCTGGAGGTCTCTCGTCGACGGCCTATACCCGGGTAGGGGTGACAGGCGTAAGTAAGTAAGTAACCTATAACACCGCTAAGCGCCCCTGAAGTCTGTACCTAAAACGCCCATATACGCCCGTCCTCCGTACCAAATTTAGAAGTCATGTAATGCGTAGGTGCGCTCTTCTGTGAAGGAGGTGAGTTTGTATACCGTAGGGGCAAGGTCAAACTAACTTAAACACTGGGCGTGCGCACTAAGCCACTGTGCGCGTCGAACTGGGGCAGTTTTACCGTCCACCTGGCTGCTCGCCAACGCACGTTTTTACAAACATGGCGACATACGATCCATCGCGTGACGGTGACCCAGAGTTTACCGCTATTTTGGAGTACATTGGCAACAGTCCAGTTTCAGAGTCAGAGGGAAGTGACATAAGTGTCTCTAGTGTGCATACTAGTGATCTGTCGGAGTGGGATGACGAAGACACAGGAGTTTTTCAGCAGTGTTTACCGAGGCGACGACTGCAAGATGGCGGCGGTGATGCTATCTGACATCAGCGGCCAATTTCAGACCCTGTTTTGCAGCCTTTCACACGATATGTGGGCCCAACAACTCCACTTGAGTTGAAAGTGACACCACTTGATTATTTTTATCAGTTTTTTCCTGCGGAAATGTTCGAAACTTTCACCCAACAGACGAACTTGGAGATCAATTTGTAGCAACGTCAGCTTACGTGCACTTGGATTACCTGAAAGATTATCAGTAAATTGCCTGGTCATCGTGATCACTAATGTAAAATTATCTCACTCCATTGTCACACACATTCATATTTTCAAACACTGATGACACATTCTCAGTTTTATGTCTTTTGTTTGTCCTTTACAGATATCAAAATAATCAAAGTGCATTTTTTCAGTTAATTTACCTGTAATTAATTACAGTAAATAATATAAACAGGTACCAAATTATACTCCACCACAACATGAAGTATTATCCATCCATATGTGAGCTAAGGAAAAAACCCAGACTTAAATATCTGACTATTCAAAAAAGTTATAGATGCTTTGGTAAAGTAACCCATTTTCTCAGTAATTTCCTTACAATCTTCTAGGTACAGCACATTAGACAGTGCATGTTCTAATAGGTGATTAAGACTTAAGATACGGCAGTACATGTGAGACGTAAGGGCTATGCCACTTTTGTTCCCAAATACTATTTACAACTTCCATCCAAAACCTGGTACAGAGATACCCGAGGGTAAGGCCTTCCTCCTATGCATGCTAATTTGGAGGACCACGCTGAAAGGTCAAGGTCACAAGAGATCAGCAAATGATGTGAAAAAGTTCATATTTTGGGTAGAATTTTAACTTTCAACCAAATTGACCAGAAAGGTAGCTCATGATAAGACCTTTCCATGCCTACTAATTTGGTTCACTACTCGCAAAGGTCAAGGGTCATGGGAGGCTGACAAAAGTGAAAAATATGGGTAACTTTTGAGAAAACGTGAATTTCACAGGTGCAAAAGCCAAGCCTTTGTTCAAACACTTGAACACTTGCTTAATTCAGTGACCTGTCACAAAGGTTTGATTATGTTGATTGGTTATGCATGTGAGCCTTAAGGGCTTTGCCATTTTTGTTGTGAAGACACTTTTCTCATTTGTGGAAGTCTAGCTTATGAACTACATATGCTAGCTTTATCTCAAGTGTTCTGCATGTTCTGTCTTTGTCTTGCTGTCTTCTGTCAGGGCTCCATTGAAGTTCCTTCTTGGGTGGAGCAGACTAGGGCATTCTGATGGCAGGTAGAGAGGGTGGGGCAATACAGGGGGTGGAGGTTATAATGACTGGAGGAAGCATTGAGAGGGCATGTAGTTGTAAAGGGTTTGTCAATCCTTTTGACTCCAAAAAGTATAGGAAGTCAACTGAGAGTGAGCAGGTTAAACACCCTTGTTCATGCTGACAATTGGAGTCTTCAGTAACCTTTGTGTAGGACTGCAAATGAATGCTGTTTACTTTGTTTTCAGTGCCAAACTGAACTTCAGCGATGATGAAGAGGAAGGCAGAAGAAAAGACGATAGAAGGTGAGCATTCACTTTGTTCTTGCTGAGTGCGATAAAGAGAATCTGGTATGTGTGAATGAGTTTTTACAGCAGATTTTTTTCTGATTCCAATGATCTTTCTTCTGTCTTCTAGCGGCAACGACAAAAACCGCCGTTCAAGGAAAATTTCCTCACCCTCGCAAGAACGTGACCGGGACCAGGACAGAAAAGACGACAAATGTGAAAAAGACAAAGTAAGATGTAGCTAAAAGGAAAAATTTGATTGGCACAATTATTGCAGAAAACCAGGGTCATCGTATGGGAATTACCAAAGCAAAAATCAGCCGAAACTAGGGGGGTCCGGGGCATGCCACCCGGAAAAAAACAAGGAAGGAAAATCTGAGCATATTGTTTTTGTTTTTTTTAGGAATGTGAAATTATTTTCCGTGGAAAACGGCGGATCCGAGGACAATTCCCATCCCTGAACATTTTCCATTGGGTACTGAATGTACACCCCAGCCCATCCTTTCTGAACTGCATCTGTGGCTGATCCATCGGTGTATGCCCGTATCCATGCTTCCTGGGGATACTTTTCTTCGAGCATGGCCAGTGTCGGGGCTTTCTTGCTCACAGTGCTGTGCTCATCTTTGGTGGTGATGTAGGGTACCATGGAAGAGTTGGTGATGTTTTCTGGCTTACTTTCCCAGGCTTGAAGGTCGCTAGCAGGATTCAGTACTTGCTGGATAAGGATTTGTATTAGACAAGAAATGTCTATGGACACCATTTGGTAAATTTTATTTTATTCTGTATTTTAGTGTGTCGTGATAGCCCTATTTTGTTTTTATTTTTAGATGTTAAAACAAGCCCTAAAAGACCCTAATTATTTTTCTTGAAACAGGCCCTTAAAGGCCCTCAATTTTTTTCTTCAAGGTGTGTATGAACCCTGTAATGGTAAGACTATGCATATTAATTTGGTTGATCCCTCGGAAAGGTCAAGCGTAACAAGAGAGGAGAAAAATAGCCATTTTTTTGACAAAAGATGTTTTTTCTCAAATACTATTTACAGCTTCAAACCAACTCTCTCAAAGGTCAAGGTCATGGGATGAGGAAATAGGTAAAAAAAATAGCCATATTTTGACAAAATTTACTTTTTCACAAATACTATTCACAACTTCAAACCAAAACTTGGTACAAAGATACCTGATCATATGACCTATCTATGCATACTATTTTGGATGACCCCTCGAAAGGTCAAGGGTCACAAGAGGTCGGTAAATGCGTGAAAAATGACATTTTTGTTAGAATTGTAGATTTTATCAAAGTTTTTGCAAACTTTTCAATTGAATTTGGCATAAAGTTTGCTGATGACAAGACATTTCTGTGCCTACTAATTTAATCAACTCATCGCAAAGGTCAAATGTCACGGAGGTTTGACAGATGTGTGAAAAATGCTTACATTTTGAGAAAAACTGGATTTCGCTGGTGCAGAAGCCAACCCTTTACTGTCACAAAGGTCACATGAGCATCGGTCATACGCGTGAGCCATAATGGCTTTGTCTTTTTTGTTTGACAAAATGTTTTATCTCGAATACTATTTACAACTTCCATCCTAAGCCTGTTACAGAGATACAGTGGAGTCCAGTTAACACAAACTTGCTTTACACGAATTTCCGGTTAACACGAACCGTTTTTGCGTTCCTGGCCGACGGCCTTCTTATTCTGTATTAAAATTCCACTGATAACACGAAATGCTAAACATAAAATTTCGCTTTACACGAAGCTGGTTTCGGTTTCCAACCAGGGCAATTTCACTATTATTCACCTGTTTAACACTTATCATTCGGAATACACCAGTGTGTGAAATAAGTTTGACTAAAATAGTTAAGGGTGGTGCCAGAATAGCTTGGCACCACCCTTGAACTGAAGCCATTGGTCTATATCTTTATCTGTAAGTACTATTATGTAGCTTGCATATGGCAGTGCACAAATTTGAAGCTTTTAGCCTCAGTATGATATGGGTTAACCTTTAAGCTACCAACTTATTTTTCTACAAATTGCCCTGTGTCCCTAACTTTTTTTCATTCAAACCAAGTTAAAAAAAAGGGGTACCTAATTCAAACTGTAAGTATGATGTTAATTCTGCTTCAAAATGTACCAAATTTTGACATGATGTTGGAAAATACATACAGAATATCATACTTTTGTCATTTTAAGTGTCTGTGTGCCACAGTCTTTGTTTACCTGTCTCCCCACCCGGGTCTGCCCTGGGGGACTTGTTAAGCAATGTACAATCAATCGTTTACCTGTCATATCTCAGTAAAAGGTGCTAAACCATACCTCTGTCAGAAATTCAATCCAGAAGAAAACAAAACTGGTTAGAAACATACCAGTGGCAGTCAGGAAGTCACCACAGGAACCACTCTACTCATTCCATGATACTTATCACGCACATATATCTCATGACATGCCCACAGGTGACAAACAAGTCAGGTAGGTTTCAGAACTGTATTCAGTTTTAAAATTTTTGACGAAATTCCATCTGAAGAAAATATGAGAAAAATATTTTTGAATGTCAAAGAAACTCAACATAGGTCTAAACTGTCATGTGGCCAATATACACAGGTCAGAGTCATCTTCCGCATTACACATGTATGTACAGGTAGCTCTTCGTCATCGTTGATATCGGACTCAAAATTGGTAAGATCTTCAATGTGCACTGAACTGAAGCTGAAGTCCGATTCAGAGTCATCTTCTCTTGACAGAATTTGAACAAATATCATCCAGTAATGCTGTAAATTCAGGGTCGCATTCACTCTCCATGCTCATATCACGTAAGCGAAACAGTCTTGAAAAACACCTAACTTTTGATTCAAAACAAACTTGAAAAGCACCCCACATGAAACGGAAGTAGGCATATCCCACAATGCACTGATTCTGTTAAAAGTTGGAATGGATGCGAAATGAACTGGAACTGAGTGGAAACTGAAAGTAGGTATGTACGGGCGGTACGGTCGTACATGGAGTGAAGAGAAAGGAAGATGGAGATTTTTTGGGCAATTTCTATAGATCCCTAATTTCCACTGTTTTTGCCCACATACTTCCACACCTTCACGCCGCCCATTTTTTTCAGCGCCTCGGTATACTTGCCTAACTTACTGACCGCAACTGAACACGCAACTGCATTATTATTTTAACAATCACTCTTTTATGTACCTCTCAGCAGAGTAGTTACCAACAGGGGGTTAACACCTGAACTAATTAATCTATTAATTATGTAAACATTTACACACTAAAATGCAGTTAATCAGCATCCATTTGCATAGCTTACATGTGTCGTATTTCGGGAATTTCCGATTATAGGCAAAACACCACACGTCGTACAGCGGTTACTTCCCTTAGAAATCTATTTGTAGCCTGCTTACGGCTTCACCGCTCGCATTTCAGTCCGAGAAAAGAGATACACAATTACTCGCTTTTCTATAACAACCAACTAAAACAAGGTTAATAAGACTAACAATGTTCACAGCTCAAGCAGTTGTTTGATTAGTTAGCGCTACAGACCTGTAAATCGATCAATACAGAACCGGTCGCCGGAAAAGACACATTGCATCATATCCGGTATTGATATGGTTATATTTATATACTTAAGATTAACTACATTGTCCTGGGCCGAGGCTGGCCTGGTGGTTTCGACCCCGTTACACATGTACCGAGTAGATCTTGGGGGAGTTTACTAGGTACGTGTGTGTGCGAGTTCGAATTGCCTCAAAAAAAATCTCACAAAGTTTCGTTTCGATAAATGTCTGAGCTGTGAGATTCTCATTTGGGGTGTGACGATCCAATAATAATTTAAATAATTAAAAAAAATGCCGGCAAATAAATAAAACAAATTGTGTGCGCACGGGTAAAAGGGGGGGGGGGGGGGGGGGAGGGAAAGGGGTGGATAAGGGGGGGCTGGGTGGGTGTGTGTGTGTCTGTATGTCCTTCCTTACCTTGTCCCGTCTGGGCGACGGATCGCCAATCCGATTCACAATGCCTCTTCAAGAGGCAAGTGTAATCTCTTGAAAAGGCCATTGTGAATCGGATTAAACAGAGAGGATTTTTGTTAATAAGGTGTTTTTTTTTATAACCCACAGGGGGTTAACACCTGAGTTATCATATGATATCAGTTTTAATCTGTGGCACGCGCTGCCGTGGACATCTAAGCCCGACACACACATACATACATGCTGCCTGTAATGTGTATGTGTGCCGTGTGTGTGTCTGTGTGTACATCCAGTGAACCGGGGACACACACGGGGTATACACCTACAAACCGGGGACCTCCAGTAAACGGTGGACGTCTCCCCGTTCCAGACGATTTGAGTTATCATTTGCGACGTATATTATGACTCAAAACAATGTTACTGGTGAAATATGAGCAAAATCTGACGAGGTCCCCGGTTCGTATGATTACAACATATGGTGTGTGTATGTTTGAGTGTGTGTGAGAATGTGTGTGCATGTGTGAATGCATGTGTGTGTATGCGTCTGTGTATATGTGTGTGTGTGTATATGCATGTTTTTACCATTGTCTCTGTGTCAATACCTCAAAACACACAATTATTTTAATAATATTAATAATTACCACACACACACACACACACACACACACACACACACACACACACACACACACACACACACACACAAAAACATTGACATAAGCACTTGATAACTTTTTTTTTTTTTTTTTTTTAAGTTTACAGATACTTGATAACAAATTTCCAAAGTCACCTATAACTGTCAAATTACTTTTCAGGTAACTTTTTAAAGTTCCTATAAATTAGTTAACACAATAAATTATAAGTAACTTAAAATAAGAACTTATAATTTCTTATATCAACTTAAACATAACAAATTGTAAGTTCTTGACTTAAGTCACAACTTACTCGGACGGATTTGTCAAGATACAAGGACAATGAAAAAACTCTTTTTTTAGTAATAGTCTGGTGGTGGTGGTGGAGCTGATGGGGTTAAATAGTTAGGCGCAAGCGACATGACATCTTTTTGCGAAGTGTAATGAAAAAATAATAAATGATTACTAAATCGGATCTTTATTTGTTTAAAAGATTATGTAATTTTTCTGTGGTTTCCTGAACACCAATCTGTTTTCCCATCTCTAAAAAACTAGCTTTTAGTTCTTCAACATTCACGGGGGATTGACTACGCATCTTATTTTGTATTTCTGACTTCTGTTTTTTGTAATTGTTCAAATCATCCTGCACTCTCTTAAATTCATCGTCATCAATAAAATTATCATTTAATGCCTTACTAATAATAAGTTTCATACTGCTCAACTTTGCACCGGCCAGCGTACTCAATGCTTCATGTTTCTGTAACTTTGTATGAAATCTTTTGTTTAAGGCTTCCAAACCAAAGCAAGCCAGGCATGTAGCAACGCTAACACCCTCAATTGCAATTTCAATTAAACTTCCAATTCCTGTGGCAAACAGAACAATACCCCCTACAGAACATCTAGCTGAAACTGCACCAACAGCCATTGAAGTATTTTGTACATAATTAAATACCGACTTATACCTCCTTTTACATCTGGAGTACCTCGCCTCTTCACTTTCCAAATATTTAATAGCTTCTGTAATATTTGCGTCTCCCTGTAATGTTTTATCGGGTGCAATTGGCACATGCGGATCTGGCGCAAGTGTTGTTAAAATGATTCAGTTGGCTCAAGCGTTGGTAGTATTGGATAGAATTTTGCCATTTTTTTTTAATTGACAATTTTTTAAAATTTAATCAGTGATTACATTTTGTAACTCGTCAAAAGTATACAATTTGCTGGCGTAATAAAATGAAACAAGATCAATGTGTTCTAGCTTTATGAAATTTAGAAAAACAAAAAATGTTTTGTCGACTAATATCTTGACAGCCGGAACACTGCTTGAAACCTCAAAACACATCAACATTTTTTCTAATGGCAATAAAAACCTTTGTTGACTCTGTCACAGAGTCATCCCACGTAAGTTTGATTTCCTGTGCTATATCTGCCTCTTTCGCAGTAGTTACAGATCTCATGATAATTTCAAATACTATTGTCGCTTCTCTTGCGATGGTAAAGTTTGTTGGTGCAAACACAACCTTTGTATTAGATCTGCCCTTCCTATGTGTAAGAAGATACCTCCGTTTCTCATAATTTTCAACTTTCAGTTTATCTCTGCTATTGTTGTCTTGTGCAAAACTTGGAACAAGACTTATAATCAACGGCCCAGAGTTAACAACTTTTCTGAACACTAAGGCTCCTTCATCATCAGTATATACATAAGGAGTAATAAATTCCAACTTTATGTCCCAGTCAATTGTGGGTGCTGCCGTAGGCGCAGGAGCACAGGTGAAACTACCCACTTATTTCCCACATGTATTAAGTTGTAGGGCGCATTATTTACAGGTGGAGTAGGAACAGTAACATCACGCAGCTGTCCAAGTTTAGGAATTGGTCTCTCTGTTCCGTCCTTCATGTCATCTATTACTTTTCTCTTGTACATACCAACCCCACCCGGGTCTGCCCTGGGGGACTTGGGTGGGGTTAGGTACTTTTTAGTTCCCAGGGTCACCCTGGTCAGCCCCACAGGGTGAGTTTTTCTCTCTATTCTGGGGCATGTGTTTCTGTCTACCCGAGGTCCATTCACCTGTATTTGTCTTTTTAAAACTCTCCCTACTGTCTGCACTGCCTGTAGCTCTTGATATTGGATGTGTGTTGCTAAATGGTCTTAGCTTTATTTAGGCCCCATGTGTTAGGTTTATTTAATGTATTTGACCGGCTGGCGACATACATTCAATGTTCTGTTTAGTTGTTTTTTTTTTCACAAGCAGTGCAGGCACGTCCTGAGAAAGCCTTGTTGCTGTCGGGACGTTAAGCAATGTACAATCAATCAATCAATCAATCTTGTACATACCAAAAGAATTAAGTTCAAATCCATACACTTCCCCCACCTCCCCTTCCTTTTCAAAATCCTGGACATCAGCCAAATCTTTCAACTCTGTTAACGGACATGCAACTGGTATGATTCTCGGCTTTGGACCACCACTCATTTTTATAAACAAAATTAAAATTATTTAACTTCTAACACTACACTAAAATCATGCTGCATTACAACTGGTTTGTCATCTTGATTAGTTACAGATATACACAGTGACTCGAAGAAACTAGAACCTAATTTCTTAAACTGCGCAGGAAATCTAACAACTACACTTTCACAATAGGGAGCAGTTCCAGCTGGCACACATCTCAACAAAGTCGAAGGGTTTCCATTGTGTACATTCTCAGTCGTGTTTAGTTCTTTTAAATACACATTAAATACTGTGTGTACTGCCAAATAAACAGGACATCTGACAGTTATTTTTTGTTTTTTGGGTGCAATTAGACCATCTGACAGTTTCCAATCTTCATCATCTGGAAATGTTATAAATGTGCAATAAAAACCAAGTAAAGTTACAAGAGCATTTGATAAAGAAAAATGACTATCTTTTGGAAATTCTAATGTAACATTAATAAGTAGGTTAGCTGGATTTAAAGTTGCTTTAATTTTAAATTTACTTTGAAACCATTCAGCTATAGTACAAAAGTCATAATACCCAGCTGGTAAAGTTTCAGTCTTGCCATAAAAAAAATACTTTATAATTTGTATCATCTGTTACATTAAACCACTTTACTGTGTAAAACATTTCATGGATAGCTACAGCCTTGCTACCATCTCGATTATCAATCCCATTAGTTAACCACACTGGTTTGCTAGTGTCAAGATTTGTTAAGGTAATAAACATTTTTATTATCTCATAAAAAAGGATGGAATTTAAATCGCCAACCATTACCACTACACATGCTTTTTAATTTAATATAGATGCCAAATACAATGTTGCACCTACTTATGAACAGAAAATAATTCAACTAAATCAGCTTGATATAGCTGTGTCAGACGTAAGCGTACAAGATTTATTTCAAGTCAAAGTACCCAACCCCTTTGATCATTACCTAAACCCTCCAATTACAGACGATGCTACTGCAAGAAAGTGGACATCTAGTCCATTACAGATGTTTCAAAACCAACTTAACTTTGCTATACTGTGTTCAACTACAGGCTGTGGTGTTTCATTTACAGACCATTTGAATCGCTCAAACAAACTCATTAGGTCTGTCTTCCGTTTCCACACATATTACCAGCTTAGACATATTCTGTCAGAACTTCATACACCACTGCCCACTGAATCCAGTTTCAACAGGTATAACAACCCCATGGATATGAAAGCATTTGAACGCATCTGTAATGAATTTAACATCAGTCCCCGGTATGACTTCACACAAAAACTTGATCACAATGGCATGGGTACATTGTATTACGCTATGAGTCACAGAAAATACCCACAAGATTACTACCCTGGTTACACTTCATTCTCGTCAAAATCACAAGTATGGTTAGGCTCAATAGAACAGAAACAGTCTAATGCCTGGACCACATTTATTCAGACAAAAGTGACGGGTTTACTCAAGCAGGAGTCGAGCGCGTCAATGAGTCTATCAGAAAATATGTATGGTGTTTACTAGGAGCACAATCACTAACAAAATCAAATATTTTTAAACGGGAGTGGAAAGTTTGAAGGACAAAAACAGTTTCTTGATAATCTAGAAGATTCAATAAACTCAGTTGTTGATCTCCCATCAAGTATACAGCGCTACCAAGATGTACTCAGATATGCCAGATCAAAAGTTGACTTTGTAGTAGGCATCGGGTTATACATGATACCATCTGATCTTCAACTCCAAATGGGAACAATAACAAATTATAATAACGAAATAATTGTTGCAGGTGTTGGTCAAAAATTAGGACTCAATCAATCTGTAAACTTGGGGGCCACAACCACACATGTACAGTCATTAAAATTATTACAGACACCTCCGGTAACACCCTCGGCCCCAGCCCCAGCCCCAGCCCCAGCCCCAACAGTAATGCAAGATGTAACACCGTCACCATCCCATGACACACATGAGTCGGAGAGAACTGCATTGGTAATAGGCCTAACGGGATTAGGGGTTTTACTTCTTTATCTGTTTCATTAAATAACCCACCATCAACCCTCCTACTGTAACCAAAAATACCCATACATGTTCTGCCATAAACCCTACTACCTTTGCCGCTGTAGTAATAAGCCAACTGACAACTGTGTCTATTATACCAGGCCATTGCTTTCACAGCCAATTTCTTAAGCAAGTCTGATATGTGAGACAGTTGTTTCTTTACCCATGACTGTAAATCTTTTGGGTCTGTTGGAGCCAGTGGGCCTGGCGGTGCTGGAGGTGGAGAACCACCAACCCCGGGTTCAGAGACAGCCAACACAACAGTACTGATAATAAATCCAAGAGCAGTAATTAAACTTGCAATTGTGATACCCTGCTCTCTGAAAAGTGTTTTCAATCTCTCAGCCAGAGTTGTGTCTTCGTGAAGCATTTTCTGAATAGTTTCTCTAATCCTGTTGACCTGTGTTTTCAGTTTTTCTCTTCCAATACTAATCGTTTCTAACCTTCCTGATCTTTCTATCTGCAAATCATTTAATCTGTGTTGTATTCTTTCTTTCATTTCTGTGTCAAGATTCCCATTGTCTGCAGTAGCCAGTTTCTCTTTTTCACGTTCTATGTGTTTATCAAGCTCGCCCAGTTTGGCTACATTGTTTACCATCTCACCTCTTATCGTCTGCAGAGATTTATCCAACCCTATAATCTCCCTCATTGACAAAGGTGGGTCATCTATTTTCATAGCATCATTTATTTGTCCTTCAGTAAATGAGGTTTCTTGTATCACTGTGTTTGCTATTTCTGGTAGTCTTGTTACTGGTGCCATTTGAATTTCTTGTGCCGTTGGTAACTTTGTTTGCGTGTCGTGAAGCGCACTAACAAGACGTGGCGCAAGTGGTGGCGCGGGAGACCCTCCAATACCAAGGTACCTTGCCAACCCAGAGTTACCACCAACTTCACCTTTAATTGTACTTAAAGCTCTAAACTTAGAAGGATTATTTTTATGTGTTAGATATATTTCCCCTCTGTCCGTATTAACAAATAAGTGCCCTTTATCATATTTAAACTGATTAGGATCTATTACATCTGGGCGGACACCAACACTGTCATAAAATGAGTTTACTTTGTCTTTTAACAGTTCTTGATACATACTAGAAATAGTTACCATACCAGTCATATCTGTGATACTGGTATCTGAGGCATCCATGACATCCATTTCAAAATCACCATGATTAAATCCTCCCGCTGCCATTGTTTTATTAATTTAATATTTTTATTGTGCATAATAAAAATGACACAGTCTTACGGATCAAAGTTAGACCCATACAGAAAACTACGTGAGCCTATTGGTGTTAAGGGCATTAGACAATCAATCGTCATTACAAACAATCCAAGTACCATAGACCAGAACCAAACACTTGCAGTCAAGTTTCCAAATTTAGGTCCCAGTGACGCTATTGTTCCTGGCACTGCATGTCTTGCATTTAATATCGAACTACCATCAGACGTCGCCGTGAGATGGCCTTAGTCGCCTGCTCGGCGTTAAACCCAAATAACTAACCAACCATCAGACGCAGATGTAAACAGAACACTAGTTAACAATCTTGGCAGAGCAATTATTAGAACTATTAAAGTAAAACTTGAAGGACAGGAAGTGTTTAGTCTTGACCATTCCGATGTGTTTTACTGTTACAAAGATTTGTGGCTCACAAGAGAAGACCCCCACCCGGGTCTGCCCTGGGGGACTTGGGTGGGGTTAGGTATTTTTTAGTTCCCAGGGTCACCCTGGTCAGCCCCACAGGGTGGGTTTTTCTCTCTATTCTGGGGCATGTGTTTCTGTCTACCCTTTGTCCATTCACCTGTATTTGCCTTTTTAAAACTCTCCCTACTGTCTGCACTGCCTGTAGCTCTTGATATTGGATGTGTGTTGCTAAATGGTCTTAGCTTTATTTAGGTCCCATGTGTTAGGTTTATTTAACGTATTTGACCGGCTGGCGACATACATTCAATGTTCTGTTTAGTTTTTTTTTTCACAAGCAGTGCAGGCACGTCCTGAGAAAGCCTTGTTGCTGTCGGGACGTTAAGCAATGTACAATCAATCAATCAACCCATTCACCTGTATTTGCCTTTTAAAAACTCTCCCTACTGTCTGCACTGCCTGTAGCTCTTGATATTGGATGTGTGTTGCTAAATGGTCTTAGCTTTATTTAGTCCCATGTGTTAGGTTTATTTAACGTATTTGACCGGCTGGCGACATACATTCAATGTTCTGTTTATTTTTTTTTTCACAAGCAGTGCAGGCACGTCCTGAGAAAGCCTTGTTGCTGTCGGGACGTTAAGCAATGTACAATCAATCAATCAATCACAAGAGAAGAACGAGAAGATCGTATTTACCAAGGCATACAGTCTGATAATGTTGGTAAACTTCGAATCGATGCCGGAGATAAAGTAACTACTAGGGTGGCCAAGGAAGTTATTATGGCTGAAACATACGGAACCAGGTCTTACATTCCACTTGAGTTTGAAATCCTAACAGCTCATTTGCCTTATTACCAAGGAGCACTGAATGACCGTCTGAGTTTTGAACTAACTTTCAATGACTACTCCAAAATTATTAAATCATCAGACATCTGATCTCAATGCGACATATAAGATCTCTTACATTTCCTTGGAATATGATATTGTCACACACACTGAACTAGCCAGACTCATACAAAATCAGTACCAGACAAAACTTCCAATTTATTATGACCGTGTGATTAGACACAGTTTAATGCATAAAGACAAGAGTGACCCAATGTGGAGCATAAACTTGAACACACCTGCCAGATCACTGAAAGGTATACTCATGTTGTTTGTTGAACCAGCGGCTCCATACAAAAGGGATTCAGAAAAATTCTACAATCCAAAGATTACACATTTGTCTTGTACAATCGAAGGCCGCCCAAATCAAGTGTATGCATCAGGTTTGTTACCTTATCAACACTACGCTGAGATCACAAAGTATTTTGCGGGTGGAAGGATTAGAGATAAACCTGCAAACATTGCGTGCAAAGATTTACATCTGTATGACGTAAGGATTGGTCAATACCTTACAAATAAGTATGCTCTTTGGTTAGACCTTCGTAGTACAGATGATGATTATCTTCATGGGTCAGGTCGAACTGTTGCGAACGGCAGTGATGGAATAACAATTCAGATACAAAAAAAGGTTGAAACCGCTGCAGCAATAAATATATATTTGTATCTGATTTATGACGCACAACTGAACATACAAGAGTGCAGACTAAGTGGACACATATATTAAAATTATATTGTGTATTAAAATGAACTTGATGACACTCGACCCACACTGTGGTTCGTTTTGTGGTGCCACAGAGTGTGGTAAAACTGAATTTGAACTTAACCTCTTACAAACAAGATACATACATCATTTCAAAAACATTGTAATATTCTGTCCTACTATCAAACATAATAAAGCTTATCATAACCGTTTATTCATTTGGACTGACAGCAACATTTACTTAGTCGACCCTGAGAAAAAACTGAATGACTACCTGCAGTAGTTTTACAGTTAAAGTTTATCTGTTTGTTTTACTGTAAGGATCGTGACAGCTTTGAAGATTGTCTCCCCCCACCCGGGTCTGCCCTGGGGGACTTGGGTGGGGTTAGGTATGTTTTAGTTCCCAGGGTCACCATGGTCAGCCCCGCAGGGTGGGTTTTTCTCTCTATTCTGGGGCATGTGTTTCTGTCTACCCTTTGTCCATTCACCTGTCCCCCACCCGGGTCTGCCCTGGGGGACTTGGGTGGGGTTAGGTATTTTTTAGTTCCCAGGGTCACCCTGGTCAGCCCCACAGGGTGGGTTTTTCTCTCTATTCTGGGGCATGTGTTTCTGTCTACCCTTTGTCCATTCACCTGTATTTGCCTTTTTAAAACTCTCCCTACTGTCTGCACTGCCTGTAGCTCTTGATATTGGATGTGTGTTGCTAAATGGTCTTAGCTTTATTTAGGCCCCATGTGTTAGGTTTATTTAACGTGTTTGACCGGCTGGCGACATACATTCAATGTTCTGTTTATTTATTTTTTTCACAAGCAGTGCAGGCACGTCCTGAGAAAGCCTTGTTGCTGTCGGGACGTTAAGCAATGTACAATCAATCAATCAATCAGTCAATCCATTCACCTGTATTTGCCTTTTAAAAACTCTCCCTACTGTCTGCACTGCCTGTAGCTCTTGATATTGGATGTGTGTTGCTAAATGGTCTTAGATTTATTTAGGCCCCATGTGTTAGGTTTATTTAATGTATTTGACCGGCTGGCGACATACATTCAATGTTCTGTTTAGTTTTTTTTTTTTTTTTTTTTTTTCACAAGCAGTGCAGGCACGTCCTGAGAAAGCCTTGTTGCTGTCGGGACGTTAAACAATGTACAATCAATCAATCAATTGAAGATTGTCTCAGAGAAAATGATGTGATACCAAATAAGCATGAACGGGATGATGTAAAAAATAAACTGAAATCAACTAAGCATCTAAAGCTTATTTTAAAGACAGATCAGCCCACTTGGTATGGGTTAGTAAATTAATTTATTCTTTTGTTTGCCCAATAAAAATGACAGACGAACAAATCATGCAAGTGCTTGATCTCACACACTGCTTCAAAGATGTTATGCACTTTACTGACTTAATAACATCACCCAAACAGACTTACATAAGCCTTTCAGCACCATCGGAAATATATGCGACATATAGTGTGACTTTGGATTATGTTGATAAGCTTCTAAATGTGGAGCGCATGACAATTGATTTAAAGACGCCTACTTTCAAAGTTAATGATAATGACCGCTTGCTCTGGTTAGAGGAACTTTGTTATAGCATATTTAAACAACTACGCAAACTAAATGTTTATATTAACAGTGTTACAGTTAATAAAGTGGTATTACACATGCAGCGCCAACATAGTCAGCGTTAATATTTTTTATTTATTATTTTGTTGGACAAATAAAAATGACGGACAATTCTCAAAGCCCTGGCTCGTCAAACCCTGGCTCATCAGGCTTAAGAAACGTGTTTCACACAACAGACTTGCCTATATCTAATAGTAACAATGTCTATGAATCAATAGAAAACTCTTTTTCTGTCATACATGATAATCTTCTTACAGGCAGTGTTAAGATTCAGATTGTTGCGAAAATAGAATTTACTAGAGTAGACACCCCCACCCGGGTCTGCCCTGGGGGACTTGGGTGGGGTTAACTACTGTTTAGTTCCCAGGGTCACCCTGGTCAGCCCCACAGGGTGGGTTTTTTTCTCTCTGGGGCATGTGTTTCTGTCTACCCTTTGTCCATTCACCTGTATTTGCCTTTTAAAAACTCTCCCTACTGTCTGCACTGCCTGTAGCTCTTGATATTGGATGTGTGGTGCTAAATGGTCTTAGCTTTATTTAGGCCCTATGTGTTAGGTTTATTTAACGTATTTGACCGGCTGGCGACATACATTCAATGTTCTGTTTAATTTTTTTTTCAAAAGCAGTGCAGGCACGTCCTGAGAAAGCCTTGTTGCTGTCGGGACGTTAAGCAATGTACAATCAATCACCCTGGTCAGCCCCACAGGGTGGGTTTTCCCAAACAGACTTACATAAGCCTTTCAGCACCATCGGAAATATATGCGACATATAGTGTGACTTTGGATTATGTTGATAAGCTTCTAAATGTGGAGCGCATGACAATTGATTTAAAGACGCCTACTTTCAAAGTTAATGATAATGACCGCTTGCTCTGGTTAGAGGAACTTTGTTATAGCATATTTAAACAACTACGCAAACTAAATGTTTATATTAACAGTGTTACAGTTAATAAAGTGGTATTACACATGCAGCGCCAACATAGTCAGCGTTAATATTTTTTATTTATTATTTTGTTGGACAAATAAAAATGACGGACAATTCTCAAAGCCCTGGCTCGTCAAACCCTGGCTCATCAGGCTTAAGAAACGTGTTTCACACAACAGACTTGCCTATATCTAATAGTAACAATGTCTATGAATCAATAGAAAACTCTTTTTCTGTCATACATGATAATCTTCTTACAGGCAGTGTTAAGATTCAGATTGTTGCGAAAATAGAATTTACTAGAGTAGACACCCCCACCCGGGTCTGCCCTGGGGGACTTGGGTGGGGTTAACTACTGTTTAGTTCCCAGGGTCACCCTGGTCAGCCCCACAGGGTGGGTTTTTTTCTCTCTGGGGCATGTGTTTCTGTCTACCCTTTGTCCATTCACCTGTATTTGCCTTTTAAAAACTCTCCCTACTGTCTGCACTGCCTGTAGCTCTTGATATTGGATGTGTGGTGCTAAATGGTCTTAGCTTTATTTAGGCCCTATGTGTTAGGTTTATTTAACGTATTTGACCGGCTGGCGACATACATTCAATGTTCTGTTTAATTTTTTTTTCAAAAGCAGTGCAGGCACGTCCTGAGAAAGCCTTGTTGCTGTCGGGACGTTAAGCAATGTACAATCAATCACCCTGGTCAGCCCCACAGGGTGGGTTTTCCCCTCTATTCTGGGGCATGTGTTTCTGTCTACCCTTGGTCCATTCACCTGTATTTTCCTGTTTTAAACTCTCCCTACTGTCTGCGCTGCCTGTAGCACTTGATATTGGATGTGTGTTGCTAAATGGTCTTAGGTTTATTTAGCGTATCGGACTGGCTGGCGACATACATTCAATATTCTGGTTTTTTTTTTTTCACAAGCGGTGCAGGCACGTCCTGAGAAAGTCTTGTTGCTGTCGGGACGTTAAGCAAGGTACAACCAACTAGAGTAGACGGTGAAGTGATTGTATCGTGTATCTCAACAAGACAACACACAGTTACCACAAGAAGAGAATTAGAAAACGTGTTTAGAGACAGACTATTACCTGACTTCCTCCAGGCAATTGACAGTGCAAAAATGAAGGGGTCTGGTTGGCACGAAGGTCATGTGCATGAACTACAATTAAAACAGTCAAGTTATCATCCTATATTAGGTAAATCATGGTTACCACTGCCAACAGAGGTTGCAAACAAAAAGGCTGTCGTCAATATACAGAACAATGACAACTATTGTTTTATGTGGTGTGTGCTTGCTAAACTACACTTTATAAAATCAAAATCTGAACGTGTATCTAACTACATCAAATTTGTAAACGAACTCAACTTCAGTGGTATAGATTTTCCTGTTAAAATAGAAGACATAGATTTGTTTGAAAAACTAAATCCTGGTATATCTGTAACTGTGTTTGTGTGTAATGAGTCTGTTGACAAGTTACAACCTATTGGAGTATCACCACTTGCTCCAACCTACGGACAGCCAGAAGATAAACATGTTGACATGTTGCTAATCGGTGTTGACAATAACTTCCACTACACAATTATCAGAAATATCCCCACAGGGTGGGTTTCCTTTCTATTCTGGGGCATGTGTTTCTGTCTACCCTTGGTCCATTCACCTGTATTTGTCTTTTTAAAACTCTCCCAACTGTCTGCACTGCCTGTAGCTCTTGATGTTGGATGTGTGTTGCTAAATGATCTTAGTTTTATTTAGACCCCATGTTGTAGGTTTATTTAACGTATTTGACCGGCTGGCGACATACATTCAATTTTCTGTTTAGTTTTTTTTTTCACAAGCAGTGCAGGCACGTCCTGAGAAAGCCTTGTTGCTGTCGGGACGTTAAGCAATGTACAATCAATATCAGAAATATGTCACGACTAATTCATGGGCATACAACAAAACACAATGGCAAACAGGAAGTGTGTAAGAGATGTTTACAAAGATTCTCCTCTATTGCAGTGGCACATAAACACGTCCTGCACTGTAGGTCAGCTGATGACATACAAACAGTACTTAAGTACCCAGATCCTGGTACCCCCACCCGGGTCTGCCCTGGGGGACTTGGGTGGGGTTAGGTACTTTTTAGTTCCCAGGGTCACCCTGGTCAGCCCCACAGGGTGAGTTTTTCTCTCTATTCTGGGGCATGTGTTTCTGTCTACCCTTGGTCCATTCACCTGTATTTGCCTTTTTAAAACTCTCCCTACTGTCTGCACTGCCTGTAGCTCTTGATATTGGATGTGTGTTGCTAAATGGTCTTAGCTTTATTTAGGCCCCATGTGTTAGGTTTATTTAATGTATTTGACCGGCTGGCGACATACATTCAATGTTCTGTTTATTTTTTTTTTCACAAGCAGTGCAGGCACGTCCTGAGAAAGCCTTGTTGCTGTCGGGACGTTAAGCAATGTACAATCAATCAATCAATCAGATCCTGGTAGTCAAGTATATTTTAAGAACTATGGGAATCGGCAAAAGCTGCCGTTTGTAGTGTATGCTGATTTTGAATCACTGGTTGTACCATATGAGGGTCCTGTTCCAGAGTCATTACCAAAGACTATAAAACTAAGTGACCAAGTGGTGTGTTCTTTTGGATACATTATTGTTAGGTCAAGCATTCAGAACCTGTTATCTACAGAGGTGAAAATGCAGCAGCTGAGTTTTTAACAGAAATGAGACATCTGTATAGTCAGGTAGTACAATATCTCACAACATGTCAGATGCCTTTAGTGATGACAGAAGAAGACAAACTGAAATTTAATACAGCTGTGACGTGTTGGATTTGTGAACAACCTCTGGGAGGTGATAAAGTTCGTGACCATGATCACATAACTGGACGTTACAGAGGTGCTGCACATAACAATTGTAACTTGTTATTAAAAACAGATCCAAAGACATATAAACTGCCTATCTTTTTTTCACAATCTCAAAGGGTATGATTCGCACATTATCATGCAGGCTGTAGACGAATCTTACAAAAACATAAGTTGTATAGCGCAGACAACTGAGAAATACTTGACTTTTAGGTTAGACAAATTAGCATTTTATGACTCTATGCACCATTTGCCCTCAGCACTTGCTAGTTTGGCAGAAGGACTGACTGAGTATCCAATAACAAGTAAATATTTTGAGCCAGACTTAATTAAGAAAGGTGTGTATCCCTATGAGTACATTGATCACTGGGTTGTGTTTGAGGAAAGGAGACTACCACCAAAAGAGAAATTTTATTCTACACTTAATGGTAAAGGTATTTCTGACTCTGAATATCAACACGCACTTGATGCGTGGGATAAATTAGGGTGTCAGACAATTGGTGACTATCACAACCAGTACTTGAAAGCTGACGTTTGCTTACTAGCAGACGTATTTGAAGGTAAACGTGAGAAGGGTTTGTTACACTACAGTCTTGACCCTGCGTGTTGCATAACTAGTCCTGGCACGACATGGGATGCATTTCTGAAATCCAGTAAGATATTTATAGATCTGTTGTCTGATCGTACGATGGGTGAAATGGTGGAATGCGGATTGAAGGGTGGAATTAGTATTGCAGCGAACAATTATGCCAGAGCTAATAATAAATATCTGGACGCCCCGGACTTTGACCTTAAAGGGTCATGGTCATTCATTACCTATGTGGACGCAAACAATTTGTATGGCTGGGCGATGTGTGAGTTATTGCCCTTAAAAAACTTTTGTCTGTATGATTTGTCACAGTATTATGTAACAGGGTTAACAAACAATATTATGAATCTTGACCGGAATGATGCGAAGGGTTGGATCTTTGAAGTAGACCTGGAGTACCCACACCATCTACACGATTACCATAATGATTATCCATTGGCTGTTGAGAAAATGAGTATGACAGGGAAAAAAGAAGACACTAAACTTGTACCAAATCTGAATGACAAATTCAGTTACGTTTGCCACTATCGCTTGTTGCAGTTTTACATCAGATATGGGTTAGTACTAAAGAAAGTTCACATAGGTATTCAATTTGATCAGAGTGCTTTTATGAAAGATTACATAATGAAAAACACAACCTTGCGTGCCAGAGGCGGCAATGCTGCATTTGACAAAGACTTTTTTTAAGCTTATGAACAATTCCTGTTTTGGTAAGACTATGGAAAATCCTCATCACCGCAAAGATGTGAGACTTGTCACAACTGAATTGGGTGCAATTAAACTTACAGGTAAGCCACAATACACAGGGTATAAAGAGTTTCATTCATCATTGTATGCAGTGTCACTCAAAAAAAAGATTGTTAAACTGGACAAGCCAGTATTCATTGGTATGTCAATTCTTGAATTGTCAGAACTGTTGATGCTTGAATTTTATTATGATTACTTCAAACCAAAGTATCCCGAGTGTCGTCTGCTTTACACTCAGAGGTGCCTACCTTACGCGCTGGCTCGTAATTTTACGCATTTTCGGCTCAATTTACGCGAATACGACTAGCTCCTCCAAAATACGCAATTTACGTGGGGGGGGGGGGGGGGGGGGGGGGGCCTTTTTTGTGGACTGAAGATCGGCCGCTTTATAGGCTCCTCAGCCTCTGGAACCAGAGACTATGTCACTGAGCTTTGGCGTGTAGTCCGCTAGACACTGACTAGCCAAGGCAGCAAGAATACTCGCACACAGCGCGCCAAGCGTGCACTGAAACACTGAAGTCTGACTCGCGGGTAGTAACTAGCGATAGCAGGGGGCTCCTCTGCTACAAATGCATGCAACGTGTGCAGAAAGGACTTTGGTGTTGCTCACAGTGGTGCGTACAAAAGTATGATATTCAAAGACATTTGGCGTCCGCTGGGCACAAGGCCAAGGCAGTAGTACATCCCAAAGCTGACATAAGCACTTTTTCGTTAACCCTTTCGGTCCGACAAACCACTGTACTGGTTGGTGGTCTCGTATACCGTGCAGCCCAGAAAACCGCTTAGAGCGGTGTCCGGTGTTTTATATCGCGCACCCGGTGATACGCGAGCCTCGCTGCGCGTGTGGTGACCTTGCCCGTCGCACTGATACATCATGTTTACACTACAGGGTCCTGACAGTGCATGTGTACTTTTGTACGTGGTATGCGGTCAGCTTTGCAGTGTATTACGGTCAAAATGGCGAGTGAATGTGTAGATATTCGGAGTGATAATATTTTGTGTTTGGAGACATGGTTTCAAAAGCAGATAGCTTTGATGTATTGGGACACGTGTGCCCACCTACCGCATGGCAGCATAACTGACCACGTGTTGGCAGTGTCAGCTGGAGCGATCGACGGTTGAGGCACTGACAACGGCAATGACGTACGGCTTGATTCTGAAGCTGAATTTGGAGGTTCTAATTGATATTCCGTTCCTTTGATGCTACACCTTGGTGCACCTATAGGTGACTCTGTGGACACTGACACACATTGGTCACACGTGTAGTACGTGCATTGTCTGTCTTTACAACACTGATACTTCCAGCCGATCGTGTATGAGACACAACATCCTTCAATGCCGCTTATTACATGCTGTCTAGACTGTGGATATACCGTACAGTGGCAGGTGTAAACATTTACATCTGGCGACCAGGTAGGAGAATTAAAGTGTATCGCCGGCATACTGGAAATGCATGGACACTAATGTGTCGCAGTAACAGATCCCCTTTTTACTGATGCATGTTAAGTAACAGCTACCTGTCATGCACGAAAGACATTTTTGGCTCACGTGCGAAGTAAATGTGAGTATGTTCTGAGACTTTAACTTTGGCATTTTCTCAGAGAATATTGAAGCTACAGTCTTCAAACTTGGCCCAATGATACTTTGTGGCAAGACCTTTCTAAATATGCCAGTTTTAGTGACAGTTTCTCACAAAGGTCAAGGTCACAGAGGATCATTTAGTTAGTTATTGGGGTTTAACGCCGAGCAGGCGACTAAGGCCACAGAGGATCAGGAAATATATATCAAAAATAGCTATTTTGGGACATGTTCTCAAATACTATTCACAACTTCAAACCCAAACTTGGTACAAAGATACCTGATGAAAAGACCTTTATATGAACACTAATTTCGTTGATCCCTCGGAAAAGTCGAGGGGTCACAAGAGCTCAAGAAATATGTCTAAAATGACCATATTTTTACCCCCCCCCCCCCCCAAAAAAAAAAAATAAATAAATAAATGAATAAATAAAAAAATTCGCAAATACTATTCACAACTTTAAACCCAAACTTGCTACAGCGATACCTGATATTGTGTGAATAAAATAACTAATAATATGGATAAATGTCTTTATTTTTAATTTGTTTGCTGTGGTGTACTTTTTTCGTTGCGTGTTGCGCTGAAATGATTACACAAAATACACATTTTTAAGCAACCCATTACACAAAATGGTCTAAGAGGGGTAGGCATCTCTGTACTGACACTGACTCTATGATCATTGATGTGCCTACTGAAGACTTTTATGAAGACATGAAAACAGAGTTACATATGTACGACACGTCTGACTATCCAAAAGATCATCCACTGTTTAGCACACAAAACAAAAAAGTGCCTGGAAAGTTTAAGGATGAAAGGTGTGCCAATTGTTGAGTACGTTGGACTGAGATCAAAAATGTATTCTATACTGCACCAAAAAGCTACTCAGTCAAAAGCGAAAGGAATTAAAAAAAAACAGCAATAAAAAATAAAGACATTCGTCATGAACATTATAAGCAAGTATTAGATGGTGCATTAATGCCTGATTATCCAAACAAGTCGCTGAGATCAAATAAACACAATCTTGAAATGATCCGAACACATAAGAAGTCACTTGCAGTTGGGGACACGAAACGTGTTTTGCATAGTAAGGAAAAAGCTTATGCCCCTGGACATTACAGGCTCAAGTTATCTGAAGAAATAGCCGATGAACTGGTTGATGAATTAATCGATGAGTTAGTTACTGAAATGAGTAACGGTGTCTGGGGGAATAATCTGTAATTCTTCTCTGACAAATGCCCTCTGTGGGGCAGGGTCATACAGATAATATATTTTTGCGTCAGGACCGGGAATTATTTTTTTTATATTATGTACAGACGTAGACCAGATGGGGTCGGTTGCCCTGCGTCTGACGTCATTTTCTGATTCTCCAGGTTGATATAAATATCTTACCTGTTTAGTAAATAAACTTGTGTCGGGTGCTGGGGTTGGTCCTGTTTTTGGCTCTATAATTGATTTCAATTTAATAGCATCAACAGGCTTTGGGCACAAGCCTTGTCCTTCATTATTCATTGCTTTTATCACATGTGGTAATCTTTTTACCCACTCAGTGTTACGTGCGTCATGCATGAGTTTCTTTGAATACTGGTGGCTGAAAAGTCTGTCTGATAACTGTTTATTAAAATTTTCTACAATTGCCTGTGATCTGTGCACACCTGGAATGCCCTGTCTAACCAGTACGCCGTGCTTCGCAAATAACTGATTAACTGCGCCCTTGAATTCAGACCCATCATCAACCTGAACAAGTCTGGGGTATTTCAGAGGACCTCGACTATATATTTTTAATAACGCTGTAGCAACTGTTGTAGCAGTTTTGTCAGATATAGGTTCGGCGTCTTTATACCTTGAAGCAATGTCGACGACAGTTAATGCGTACTTGTATCGTTTCTTTCTTATTGTGTCATGGGGTAAGAACAGAAGTTCCATTTGATGCGTGTCATTCGGTGTAGTGTTTTCAAAATGAGGTCTTGTTATCTTTCTTGGAGCAGGGAGATATATCTGCCAAATTGCCTGTCTCTGTAACCATTGTTTTATTTGATTGAGTGATACATCTCCGCCCACAGCAGCATGTAATTTTTGAATAGCTGTTTGTCCTTTCCAATATCCAATTGGGGAGTAATATATTTTCGATAGTTTATTTTCTACGTTCATTTCTTCTAACAATATAAAGACCAGTAAAAAATACAAATGTCATTCCCACTAGAACAAAGATTATCTCTCCGTTTCTTTGTTCTGTACTTGGTTTGTAATAGTCACTTAGTTTCGGTTTTGGGACAGACATGTCATTACCTGTGACAAAATAGTATTCACGAATTGCGTCATTGACATTAGAAAATGTATGTTGTGCGTGACCTTCAAGTCTAAGTTTTTCATTAATAAAATCGAGTTTTTCAATTCGTTGCTTCTCATAATCCTGCTGGGCTTGTGCAAGTTTTTCTGATGCCTCATTGTGGCGCTTCATTTCTTCTGCTGATTCTTCTCTACCCATTTTTGAAAAGAGATAGTTTGATCCACTGAAAGCAAGTGCATTGACCATGGCCCCTCCTATTATTACTGCTTAAGTCGCCATACTTATTTTATTTACATAGAAACATTTCGGGAATAATTCCGTGCTTGACGAGAGAGTCTTTCGTGCCAATTGACGCTGTAACAACTACAATTAGCTTTGCGCTGTCTTCAAAAGTCCAATCAACTGAGGTCTGCCGATTTCATTTTGAGTAGACTTTTTCCCAGCATAGAATAAGCTACTGCTAGTCCACTTATCACAGCATCACAGCAGAGTGATAGACAAGGTTCATTAAGTTCTTTGTGTCGCTCATTTTCTAATACAAGAAAAATTAAAATAAAAAATTTATTACTGCATTAGAAATGGGTCTACAGGTTTGGGTATTACTGGTAATGTGGCAACTTCTGGTTTTGTTTCTGGAGTGTCTAATTTTTTGGACGCTGTACGAGTCTGTGGTTTGTATTTTTTGTATAGTTGGTAACCTACGTAACCAAATCCGGCAACAAATCCGGCAATTATATATTTTGCTGTTTCGGGTTCAGGGTTAGACTTGGTTGATAGTCTTTCACTTTGTTGTGGTGGTGGGTGTGTTGGTAGTGGCAGTGGGGGTGATGGCGGCACTGTTGATGGTGGTCCTGTCAGTGAGTCAGTTACATGAGCCTTTTGCAGTAGTTCTAACTTTCTTTGTTTGTTCAACGCAGCTATTCTTTTTCCAGCCTCAACCCTGCCTGGACTTTTAGTCTTCGTCACCGTTTGAACCTGTGTCAAGACAGGGTTCGGTTGCAGAGTCGTCTGGGTTTCGTCCATTTTCTTCTGCAGTAAAATTTATTTTTGAAAAATCAATATGACTCCCGGTAACAAGCAAAGTTACCACAGGTGCAAGATAATTGCCAAACTTGTAAAACATGACACATGCTAATTTACCAATTGAACTTGAAACAATAGGGTTGCTTTCAAGGTCGTGTGATAGACTGTGTCTACAGGTGGAAAGTGACACTCTGCTTTTGTGTATAGACATACAAGAGATCGACTTAAATCACGAGTCATTAGTGAAGTGATATGATTTTCATATTTAGAATGAAGTTTGATTAGTTCGTCAGCCGTGAGGGATTCTATATCCTCTGTCATGTATTGTTTACCAAGATAAACTTTTGATTTACCTGAAACAACTACAGACAAAAGACGCTGTTTTTTAGAGTCTAAATCTTTGTTTTCTACAGCGTTGATATCGTTTAGAAGAAGTAATTCGTCTTGCTTCATTTTATAATAAAAAATATTATTTTTTGAAACTATAATTAAACGTATTAAATACACATTTCAAAATGTACACACTTACATAATCAATAGATTAATTAGTTCAGGTGTTAACCCCCTGTTGGTAACTACTCTGCTGAGAGGTACATAAAAGAGTGATTGTTAAAATAATAATGCAGTTGCGTGTTCAGTTGCGGTCGGTAAGTTGGGCAAGTATACCGAGGCGCTGAAGAAAATGGGCGGCGTGATGGTGTGGAAGTATGTGGGCAAAAACAGTGGAAATTAGGGATCTATAGAAATTGCCCAAAAAATCTCCATCTTCCTTTCTCTATTGATATGTCAAGGGCGGAATCTGGCGGTATGGTAGTTAAAAGGTTAACACGAACACATATTCCATTCACCGAAAACCAATTCACATGTTGCTCTCGCGCTGTAGTACATGACAGATCAGAGCGAACTCTAGTCTGTGATTGGCTGAATAGCCTTCGGCTGTTGTAATCCGTCTTCTCATTGGCTAGTGTTTCTGAACTGTATTCATGTTGTTTGCATCATTCACAACCCTTTTACCGATGCGGGATTGTACTTTAGCCTGTGTTGCTTTTACCTGATGGATTGTAACTTACTATGCAATTTTACCTGATAGATTTTACATGAAATACGCGAGCTGAACACATTTCTTTGTGTTTTCTTAGCGAGCTGAAGGTATGCATATAAAGTACGACCCGTACGATAATGTGCACTTTTAACCACGCACATATCTCTTACACACTTTCTCCTTTAGGGCCGTGATCAATTTTGAGGCCATATTGGTTAACACGAAATACGTTTAACACAAAGTGATTTTCTTTGTTCCCAGAAATTCGTGTTAAGCGGACTCCACTGTACCTGATGGTAAGACCTTCCTATGCGTGCTAATTTGGATGACCACGCGGAAAGGTCAAGGGTCTCATGAGATAGCAGATGATGTGAAAAATGTCTAATTATTGTAGAATTTCAGTTTTTATCAGGACTTTGGCAAAATTGTTCAACCAAATTTTGCAGAAAGGTAACTGGTTATAACACCATTTTATGCATACTAATTTGGTTCACTACTCACAAAGGTCAAGGGTCATGGGAGGTTGAAAAAGTGAAAAATGCGTAAATTTTGAGAAAACATGGATTTTGCAGGTACAGAAGCCAACCCTTATGTTAGAACACATGAACAGTTGCTTATTTCAGTGATGAACAGGTCCAGGTCACAAAGATTAGATTAATTATGTTGAGTGGTCAATCATGAAGCTTTGCCATTCTTGTTTTCAAATACTATTTTCAACTTTAAAGGGGCAGTCCTGACCTTTTTTAATGCTTCAGTGCGCCAAACGTTTTTACTGGGATTCAGTATACATACCCACTTAGACAATGACCACCCTATTGTCCCATCAAATTTTCTTTCGTTCGTTCAAAGCGAAAAGAGGCCACAGGAATCTTGTTACTGGACCCAGTCAAAAGATTGCTTCTGATAGGCGATGGTAGCTGACATAACTATTCTATACGACCTTAGGTCATCTGCATAATTAGAACCAATCGGAGACAAGATGGCGGATGAACCAGCAAAGAAAAAAAGAAAGTATCAGTCGACTCGCGCCGGCCGACAATGACAGATTCGGAATTGAAGAGAAGAAAGAGAAAGAGAAAGATACCCCTAAATAGAATTGACATCGGACAAGGGAATATAGAGCTTGGCTTGACCGCCCATCTGGAATTTGTCGCTTTCGTGCTATGTGAATGGGTAAGTTCGGCTACGGTCTTTGTCGATCTTCCTATACTTCCGCGAGCGCTAGTGATTTTCAGAATTCATGATCTTCAGTAGAATTTATCTCTTACTGATTTTGCAAGATTTTAAACCTGTTTTATCATAAGTTATGAGCTAGTTCATCAGATTTTATGCTGCAAGGATCTGAAAACTATGGTGTGTGTCTTTGAAAATTGCGGCACTGACGTCGCTGGTCGTGACACGTTTTTGTCTGTGCGGGCCGCTCTCATTCACTCGATTCACAGAGGTAGTGTTTCTGCTGCGATGGTGCATTTGTCGTTTTCAGAGATGCTTTCAGTTACGTAGACTTCGATGTGTGAGATGTGATATTGCAGTGCACTGTTCTGTTTCGTGACGCTGGCTCAGTCGCTTGGCGCGGAGACCGAGTCGAACAAGCCACACCCCCAGCACGATCGTTACTCAAGGTAGCAGGTCAAGCGGAACCCGCATTGATTTTGACAGCATAGCGAGTATATAAGGTTTATTTTACATTCATGTGGAAAATTATGTCAAAGGGATGCTGGAGAACATCAGTACATGTTTACACTGACACGTGTGTACCCACACCGATGACCTTGTCTGCAGTATTGACTGGGTTTTGCCTTGTGACGTAGGCTAGTACATATGCACAAATTCAAAACGAGGCCGATGCAGACAATAATTTGCGCTCTCGGGTACAAAAACAACACACCCACCAAACAATGAATTTCGACATTTGGCATTGTATTTACATCATCATCTAAGTTAGTACACAAAGGACCCATACATAATACATAATACTGTCAGCAGTATCTGTTGCAGAGAGTCTTCTGACTGTGTTGAGATGCTTGATCCTGGGGAGAATAACTTTAAACCCAAATGTGGTACAGAGATATCTGATGGCAAGACCTTTCATTATATTAATTTGGATGATTCTTTGGAAAGCTCGAGGGTCACATGGGTTTGACAAATGTGTCAAAGATGCATAAATTTTGCAGGTACAGAAGCCAGCTCTTTGCTTATTTTAAGACACTCGGAACACTTTTGCATTTCTGTGACATGTCAGAAAAGGTCACATGTGGATTTGTCATAAACATGAGCCATAAGGGCTTTGCCTTTCTTGTTTGAGTCACCCCTACGGGCAATATTTCATCTAGTTATCGTGAAACCCTGCGATGGAAATCACTTGGTGGGGATTTTTGTACGTGTTTATACCCCATGCATTAGTTCTGATATATATTCACACCCTTTTCACAGATTTTTATTGCGTGATTTCAGGTTTATCTGGCAGAGTGTTTGTGATGCTTTCAGGTACTTCATTCCTGGTTGCTGGTTTACTGAGAAGTTCTCCACACATTAGAAATTACTAGTTAGAATTTAGATGTAATCCCTGATCTTTGATATAGAGAAAGTTAATTTCATGTTTTAAAGATGACGGTTTAGCATGTCATTTTTTGTATGAAGGTTTTCTGACTATGTCTGTGCAGGATGACATGGGCCCACCAATGCCTCGTGAGGCGTGGCCGCCTGGTATGCCTCCCCACTATAGGGGCGGGCCAAGGCCCCCACACCCGGGCAGCATGGATGGGGTAAGCCACATGTCTTTTGTTCATCCCTTGATCCCCTCGCTGCCTATAGTATAAACAGTGAAGACAAAGTGCAAGAGGCATAGAACTTCATGCATCCCCACAGTTGTAAGTTCCATGAGCTTCTGTGCCTGTTGTTGGGGCTGTTTGTTTCCTCAAAAACATTACCGATGACATTACTGTCTGGAAGTGTCTACTACTTACTCAATTTCAGCCTAAGAACCCGTTGTGTTGATACACAACCCGGGAGGCACTCGGGGAACCCTGCCTAGGGTCGAGAGTTGTCTCCCGCCCTTGCCCATCCGGTCATGCCACGTGGCGTGCGCATTCAGTCGTTGCTACTTAGCTCTTGTGAGCAGACGTGTTTAGCCTACAGGAAATTTACCGGTTCTTAAAGGGCCGGTCGTTTTCGTCTGCTTATTCTCTGAACTTCGTACGTCACTACCGGACTTCCAATTCTTCTTCCTTCGGTAACTGTGTGTTTTCGTACCAACGCTTCCTGCTGTAGTTGTGGTGTGCACTGTTAGGCGCGGATCTGCTTGGGACCTCTTCCCGCCTTTGTGTGCCGTGGACGCCATGGATGTATCTCTTCCCGTCCCCGCAACTCAGGAGAGGTAACATATCGGCCCCAGCCCTTGGCTGGCCCCGGACCGGGTGCCTGCTTCGGTTTGTGGCTTCAGTTTGTGGCTACGCTTCGATCGTATAGATTTGCACTGATCTCTCGTTTTTTGTTGGCGGGGCTTTGTAGTGCCTGCGCCTGGTCGCTAGTCATGTCTGGTTTATGTTGCAGTAACCAAGTGCTTTAACCTCCGCAATTCATGGGCAATAAGGGCGGAGCGACGTTCAGGGCGTCCGCTGTCTGCTGTGTCGAGCATGGTTCGGATGTTCCAGCATGCTACGTTGAGTCCGGTCGTGGTCGTCATGAAAGTGGATCCATTGTTTTTTTCTTGTTTTCTGACCGCAGGAGAAGATGCCCGTTGACATCGACATCGCCGCGCTCAGCGAAGTACGCCTCCCGGAGGAAGGCAGCCTCCAAGAACTTGGCGCTGGCTACACCCTCTACTGGTCAGGCAGGCCTGCATCAGAAAGACGGCTCTCAGGCGTGGGCTTCATGGTCAAGACCCCCATTGCGACTAAGTTGGAAAACCTACCAATGGGTCACTCCGACCGCATTATGTCCATGCGCCTCCCACTGAGACACCACCAATACGTCACCCTTCTCAGTGTGTACTCCCCAACCCTCCTGGCAGAGCCTGCAGAAAAAGACAAGTTCTACTCTGACCTGCGCAGCCTCCTGCAGAGCACCCCCGCAGACGACAAAGTCATCATCCTTGGCGACTTCAACGCCAGAGTGGGCCAAGACTCTGAAGCCTGGAAAGGAGTCCTCGGCAAGCATGGCGTTGGGAACTGCAATGACAATGGCCGCCTGCTGTTGGAGTTCTGTGCAGAACAGCAACTTGTCATCACCAACACTACTTTCCAGCAAAAGGACAGTCGAAAGACCACCTGGATGCATCCTCGCTCCAAGCACTGGCACCTTATCGACTATGTCCTTGTGCGTCAGAGGGACCGCAGTGACGTCCTCCTCACCAGAGTGATGCCCAGTGCAGAGTGCCACACTGACCACCGCCTTGTCCGCTGCAAACTCAGGCTCCACCTCAAGCTGAAACCCAAGAAAAGAGGCCCCCTCAAGAAAAAGCTTGATGTCGCCAGCCTTCAGCGTGATGACAAGAAAGCTGCCCTTCAGACAGATTTACAGCGCATGCTCAAAGACACAGTTGATCCAGCAGACTCCTCCCCTGAAACACTCTGGGAGCAACTGAAAACTGCTATTGTAAAATCTTCTGTGGAAGTCTTGGGCTTTGTTAGAAAGAGGAACAAAGACTGGTTTGACGAAAACGACGTGGAGATCCAGGAACTTCTAGCAAACAAAAGAGCCACCCACCAGGCCCACCTAGCCCAGCCTTCCTGCCCTGTGAAGAAATCTGCCTTTCGCCTCATCTGCAGCAGTCTCCAGCTCAAGCTTAGAGAGCTCCAGAACGAGTGGTGGTCGAGACTGGCACAGAGGACCCAGCTTTGCGCTGACAACGGTGACTACAGGGGCTTCTATGAAGCACTGAAAGCAGTGTATGGCCCCAGGCACCTGGTACAAAGTCCCCTGCGAAGCGCCGATGGACAGGCACTCCTCACAGATAATACCTCCATCTTGAACCGCTGGTCAGAATACTTTCAGGACCTCTTCGGCGCTGAGCGCACTGTTCAAGAAACAGTCATCCTCCAAATCCCACAGCTCCCACTAAAGGTTGAATTGGACGAACCGCCCACCGCTGAAGAGACCCACACAGCCATCCACCAGCTCAAGAGTGGCAAAGCAGCAGGCATTGACGGAATCCCGCCAGAGATCTGGAAACATGGAGGCCCAGCACTGCACAACAAGCTCCATGACCTCTTTCTCTGCTGCTGGGAGAAAGGAACACTACCAAAGGATCTCCGTGATGCAGTCATCATCACCCTATACAAGAACAAAGGAGAGAAATCTGAATGCTCTAATTATCGTGGAATTACCCTGCTGTCCATTGCCGGGAAAATTCTCGCAAGGCTGCTCCTGAATCGGCTGTTACCTGCCATCGCTGAAGACCACCTCCCAGAGGGCCAGTGTGGCTTCAGAGCCAACAGGAGTACCACTGACATGGTCTTTGTGCTGAGACAGCTTCAGGAGAAGTGCCGCGAGCAGAACAAAGGGCTGTACGTAACGTTTGTCGACCTAACAAAAGCATTCAACACTGTGAGCAGGCAAGGCATGTGGCAGATCCTGGAGCGACTTGGCTGTCCCCCAAAGTTCCTAAGCATGATCGTCCAGCTCCACGAGGACCAGCAAGGCCAGGTTAGACTCAACAGTAACCTCTCAGAACCATTCCCCATTATCAACGGCGTGAAACAGGGCTGCGTGCTGGCACCAACCCTCTTCACCATCTTCTTTAGCATGATGTTGAAGCAGGCCACAGTAGACCTCGACGATGACGATGCAGTGTACATCAGGTATCGTCTCGATGGCAGCCTGTTCAACCTCAGACGACTGCAGGCCCACACGAAAACCCTAGACCAACTGATTCGTGAGCTGCTCTTTGCTGATGACGCTGCCCTTGTTGCACACACAGAGAGAGCCTTGCAGCGCATCACATCCTGCTTTGCAGATGCTGCCCAGCTCTTTGGACTCGAGGTCAGTCTGAAAAAGACAGAGGTACTACATCAGCCGGCACCCAAGGTAGAGCATCGCCCTCCCCACATCACCATCGGCGAGTCTGAACTGAAGTCAGTACACCAGTTTACCTACCTTGGCTGCATCATCACGTCAGATGCCAAGCTGGACAAGGAGCTTGACAGCAGGCTGGCAAAAGCGAACAGCGCTTTTGGGCGACTTTTCAAGCGGGTGTGGCACAATCAACAGCTGAAAACGGGCACCAAGATCAGTGTGTACAGAGCTGTCGTCCTCACCACCCTGCTGTACGGTTCCGAGTCCTGGGCCCTCTACCGCAACCAACTACGACTCCTCGAACGCTTTCACCAGCGCTGCCTGCGTACCATCCTGGGCATTCACTGGAGTGACTATGTCACCAACGTCGAGGTCCTTGAACAGGCAGAAACTATGAGCATCGAGGCTTTGTTGCTGCGGACACAGCTTCGCTGGGCGGGACACGTCTCCAGGATGGAGGATCATCGCCTACCCAAGATCACTCTGTTCGGCGAGCTTGCTACTGGACACCGTGACAGAGGGGCACCAAAGAAGAGATACAAAGACGGTCTCAAGAAGTCACTTAGTGCTTGCCAAATCGACCACCGCCAGTGGTCTTCGCTTGCTGCGGACCGTGACACCTGGCGCTCCACCATCTACAAGGCAGCCGTCTCCTTTGAGGACTCTCGCAGAGCTAACCTTAAGGACAAACGGCTCAGGAGAAAAAACCGAGTTGCCGTAACTCAGAACCCTGACCAGACCTTCCCCTGCAGCCACTGCGGTCGAACCTGCCTGTCCCGGATTGGCCTCCGCAGCCACGAAAATGCCTGCAGACGACGTGGGCAAGCCCTATAGAATCTTCGTTCGCGAAGTCAAGCCAAGAACCAAGTGCTTACTTGCCAGCAGTGCGGCGATTTCCAATGGCCTAGCGATAAGCACAAGTTTTGCCTTCATTGTATGGGATGCGCCTCGGACCATTCTTGTGAGATTTGTGTAACCTGGCCTGAACAAGTTTGGTCCCAACTGTGGCAATTTTACCGGCGCGAGCGCCCGACGCAGGCTACGGATCGTCAGTCCTTTTTGGAACCCCCGACCACAACTGGCGCTTTAACCAGACACTCGCTATGATCTGGGGGAACGGCCGGCACGTCGGACACATGAGCTTAGCTCTTCACACGGGACTGCATCTTCTGTGACTCACACCCGGTCTAAGCCCACTGACTCTTCCGGAGAGACAGCACTATGGCAGAGTGCCTGCCTTACGGAGGCAAAGCCTACAGAGACGTGCTCCATGCCATCATTTGTCCGACAGTCCTGAGAGGTCTGCAAGGACTCTTACGGAGAGACAGCACTAGGGCAGAGTGCCTACCTTACGGAGGTAGGTCAGCCAAGACACGTGTCCAAACGTCCACAGACTTCTGACAGTCCACACATCTCTCGTTCGGCCAACAATTCTAGATGCTTTGGCGCATTTACTTATGATCGGAGGAAGCATCATGATGCTCTATGCAACGGCCGTCACAGCCTCGAACCAGCGTTTTCGTCGCGTTCGTCTACTTCGTGAGCTTCGGACCCGCACTCCACCTCTTCCAAGTTACATCATCCTTCGCTAGGGCCTTTTAGTAGGAATTTGTCCGTCGGGGATTGTCGTCACAGTCGCTCCCGTCTTAGCAGCCGCTCCTGTCCTCGCAGTCCCTCCCCCCCGGGGCAGGCGCACGGCTCACTCCAGGTTCCCGTCTCCTGGTCGCGTTTTTGCCCCCACCCCCGCCTCACCCGCACCAGAGGGCACGACGCTTGCCGACGGCTACACATCCGTACCAGAGGACACGACGCTCGCCGGCTGCTACCTTCTCTCGTCGGGACGTGGCTAGAACGATATCCGCCAACGGCACTCCTCACCGGACTTCGCTCTCTACGCGGGATGAGGAGACTCTTAGACTTCTCCCGGAGGATTCGGTTTCGGCCCTGCTTGGTGTGGACAGCCCCTCATCTCGCTCTGCTGTGTCGGATGATACTGCATCGCCTAGGACCCTATCTACGTCACGCACGGAAACGCTTCTCGGCATTGATGAAGCAGCTCGGCTCACCGTGGCTGCACTGCCCGAGGACGCATGTCCCCAGTCCCCCCCGCGCAAGAGGAAGGTGTCCGCCTTTGTCGACTCTGGCCGTCAACAGAAGAGGTTCAAGTCTTTACCTCAGCCCCCTGGTTTTAAGGATCTGAGGGATTCCTTTTCAGCTTACCTCCAGGCAGATTCCCAGGAGTATCTTTTCTTCACGGATCGCAAGTGGCCAGCTGACCTAGACATCTCCTTCCACCAATCCTGGTATGCGGGACATTTCCAGTCCTTTAGCTGTCAGCTTCCATCGTTGGACCCTCAATCAATATCCCAGCTTGGCGGTACCAATCAGCTGAGACACGCCCTCCCTCGTGGTTTGGATAAGACGGCATCACTAGTACGGAACGCCTTGGCCTGCGCTGGTTTTCTGGAGCTTCTCACTCAAGGTTTAATCCGTCACATCGAGGACGCCTGGCAACCTTTGCTTACATCCTTACTTGGTGACCTTCGGTGTTGCGGCAAACCGGGCAGCGTATCACTCATCGGTCAACGCGATGGCGGCCGCCTCCAATTGTGACCTAATGCGTCAAGATGCAGTACTACTCGCCTGTCGTGGTATGCCTCCCGATCTGAAGACCCAGCTGCGTCGCGCTCCCCTTGGTGTCCCACTTCTCTTTGGTGACACCTGGCAGAAGGTGAAGGACGGCAATCCGGACCGCTGGCCCAGCCGAGTTACAGCCTCGCGCTTTCAAGCCGCCCGCAAGGCCGTGGGTCGCACCCTGCGGACCTCCAGACCCGCTTCATCCTTCACTCCAGCTCCCGCCAAGGCACCCCGGCGGTTTCCCGCCTTCGGCCGTGCTAGACCAGTTAGGACCTCTGTCCCCGCTTGGCCCAGGTCTGCCCGCCACCGTGGGCGCTGGCGGGCTCCCTGATTTGTTCCCGTTCCCGCCCCTGCCGACTGCTCCGGGGCCTCCTGTCGGTGGGAGGCTCACTCTTTTCAGTGACATGTCGCGTTCGCTGCTTCCGGATGACCCCTGGGTACTCGCCACCATCACCGACGGACTCTCGATTTCTTTTCGTTCTCCCCCGCCGCTGAGACGCTCACCCGTATGGACAGAGATTCCGTCGGACGGTCTGAAAGCCATCGCACTGCACGAAGAGGTCGACTCGCTTCTACAGAAGGCCGCCACGAAGGTAGTGTCTCATACCGACTCGCCAGCATTTTACAGCCGCCTTTTTGTGGTTCCCAAGCCGGGTGACAAGAGGCGTCCCGTTGTCGATCTATCAGCCCCTAAACAAGTTTATCATAGCTCCCACATTTCGTATGGAAACCTCCAGGACCCTTCGGGCCGCTGTGCAACCGATGGACTTCGTTGTCAGCCTGGACCTATCTGATGCATATCTACATGTGCTTATACACCCGGCTTCCAGGGGGTATCTTCGCTTTGTGTTCGACGGGGTGATCTACCAGTTTCGGGCCCTTCCGTTTGGTCTCAACATCAGCCCGTGGGTTTTTACTCGCATTATGGATGCTGTCGTCGCCAAGACCAGGCAGTCGTCGTCCAGTCCAACCTCCAACTATTTGGACGACCTCTTCCTGAGGAATCGGTCAGCAAGCACCCTGAGGACGGAGAGGGATTCACTACTCCTGTTGCTGTCGCGTTTGGGGTTCCTGGTCAACGCGGGCAAGTCGGACCTATCTCCATCTCGCCGGTTTATTCATCTCGGCATGAAATTTGCGACCGACCTCAACAGAGTGAGTTTGCCGGAGCCTCGGATCCACAAGTTAGCCTCCTTGGCCACCCAGGTAGCACAGGCGGAGTCAGTCCCCGCCAGAGTTTGGCTTCAGGTACTTGGCTTGATGAATTCAGCGGCGGATCTCCTTCCCCTCGGTCGTCTCTACTCCCGGCCGCTTCAACTACACCTCCTGCTTCATTGGCGTCCGTCCTCCGGCGACTTAGACGCCCCGGTACCTGTGACTCAGATCCTTCGCCCACATCTGTAGCGCTGGACGGACTCCTCATGGCTCGCTTTGGAGTTCCTCTAGCCTCTCCGCCTCCTCAGCTCTCACTCTGTGGACGCAAGTCTCAGCGACTGGGGTGCACATCTGCTACCGAGTTTCCTCTCGACGTCCGGCCTCTGGTCTCCAGACCTAGCAGACAGACACAACTGGCTAGAGCTACAAGCGGTTTGGCAAGCCCTCATCAAATGGGAAACGCACCTTCGCCACCAGGAGATCCTAGTCCTTTCGGACAACACCACAGTCATTTCTTACATTCAGAAGCAGGGCGGTACTCACTCTCCCGAGCTGTGCATTTCTCCTCTATCGATTGATGCGCTGGTGCGAGGACCGTGGCCTATCCCTCCGAGCTCGACACATCCCAGGTCACCTGAACGTGTTGGCGGACTCCCTATCTCGGCGCGGACAATTACTTCACACGGAATGGACGCTTCACCCACACATCTTTCAGATGATCTGCGCTCACTGGGGGACTCCCATGATCGACCTCTTTGCCACGAGGTGGAATCACCAGTTTCCCCTCTTCGTCTCTCCGATTCCAGACCCCCTAGCCTGGGCAGTCGACGCGCTCTCCATTCCGTGGCACGGGCTCATCGCCTACGCTTATCCCCCGACGGTCCTCGTTCCCAAAGTCCTACTCAAGCTCAGAGGTTGCAACACGGTCATGTTACTGGTAGCCCCGTTCTCCTGGAACAGATCTTGGACTACCGATCTACTCAGTCTCGCTACGGGCCCTCCGCTTTGTCTGCCCACCTCGAGGACGATGCTCAAGCAGCCCCGCCAGCTGCTTTTACACCCGTGCCCAGAGCAACTTCTTCACGCCTGGAGATTGTGCGGCAAACCCTCACCGCAAGAGGCTTCTCGAGTGCAGCAGTGGCAGCTATCGCTTCAGCCCGTAGACCCTCGGCCAGACGTGTTTATGAGGGAAAGTGGCGAGTATTCCAATCCTGGTGCACTGACCGACAACGTAACCCCACCGAGTTGACTACTCCACAGCTCGCTGACTTCTTCCTCTGGCTCTTTGGAGACCAAGGCCTAGCTCCCATCACGATCCGAGGATATCTATGGTTGCAGACACTTACCGTCACCTAAGCCACCCAGACCCTGGCGAAAACAAAGACCTTGCAGACCTGATGGCACACTTTGGCCTGCAGCGTCCAGTTCCCTGCTCACTGATTCCGCGATGGGACCTACCTTGGGTACTGACGTGGCTGAACTCGGACAGGTTCAAACCGTTTTCCCTGGCTAAGTTCTCGGATGTGACACAAAAGACATGTTTTCTGTTGGCCCTGGCCACTGCGGCTAGAGTAAGCGAGCTACATGCGCTGTCGGCAAGTCCTGCCTGCCTCCAATTCCGAGCAGACGGTTCTGTACAACTACTCACAGACCCTGCCCTCCTCGCCAAGACCAGGTCTCCCTTGACTGCGCCTAGGTGATTACCATTCGACCGCTGAAAGATGCAAGTTTTACTCGGGAGACCAGGCAACAGGATCCTGTGCACGCCCTACGCGTATATTTACGACGTACCAAGCCCGTCTGCCGAGGACGGTCACGCCTCTTTCTACCTTTGGCACACAGCAGAGAAGACATATCGGCGCAAACGATTTCTTCTTGGCTTCGCTGGGTCATAAGGTCAGCCTATCAGGACCTTTCCCCAGCAGTTGCAAAGAGGCTCAAGATACGCGCACGTGAGGTACGAGCCATGGCCACGAGCGTCGTCTTCGATCGCAACTGTGCTGTTCGAGACATCGTGGCAGCAGTGGGCTGGCGGGCTGAATCTACATTCGCCCGCTTCTACCTCAGGGATCTGGCAGGCCAGCGAGGCAGCCTTGCACTGGTGGGGGACATCGCCGCAGCGCAACACTCCCTCCCGGCGCCGTAGATACGCACTTAGCTGAAATTGTCGGGAGTTTTGCAACTGGGTGAATGGCTCTGTCTTAACCCCAGAGAACGTATTTGGGGCGGGACCCTCCTCCTTTTCGCAATTCTTCCAGACAGTAATGACATCGGTAATGTTTTTGAGGAAACAAATTAATTTTTCTCTAAAATATATTTTTTCGAAAAATACTTACCGATGACATAACTCGAAGGACCCTCCCTCCCGCCCCGCTTGCCGCTGGTAAGCTAAGTATCACGACTGAATGCGCACGCCACGTGGCGTGACGGATGGGCAAGGGCGGGAGACAACTCTCGACCCTAGGCAGGGTTCCCCGAGTGCCTCCCGGGTTCCCCGAGTGCTTCCCGGGTTGTGTATCAACACAACGGGTTCTTAGGCTGAAATTGAGTAAGTAGTAGACACATCCAGACAGTAATGTCATCGGTAAGTATTTTTCGAAAAAATATATTTTAGAGAAAAATTAATTTTTCATTTTGTCTTATGGGGATGGTGTTCATCGTTATTTAATTTTGTCAGAAACACAACCTGCAATATCTCACAAGGAAGGGGTCAACTCTAATAGAAAAAGCTATTTTTAACTCTCTACCAACAGCCTTTTTGCTGCTGTTCCCATCATAACATGGCTGTTTGAATGGTTCAGTTCTGTTTACTGACTGGCTAGCCATGCATCATTGGTCAGAATTAATTCAGTAACCCCTTGTCTGCTAAGAAAAGTGAACACACTCAGAGTGCAAGAGACTTTGATCTTCATGAGTCTCTGCAGTTGCAGGGGCGCGTGAGGATATGTGCCTTTCGCGGACACCACTTTGAATCGATTATCTTGGACAGCTGGGCTCTTTGGTGCTAAATTATCAAATCTCAGAAACGCAATCTGCATGGGCTGGCAGAGGTAACAAAATGTTTTGGAAGGTTAGCCCCTTCATGCAGTATTGTGTTCAGTATTGGTAGCTTGTAAAAATTAAATGAAATGCGTTTTACCGTTGACCAGTGGCTTGTAACATAGGCATTGAAACACTGTACACCAGTGATTGTCTTATATATGTGGTCATTGGTGTGTCATGTGTGCAGCGTTGGCCTATGAATCCTTATGAGTTCATGGGTCACAGAGCTCCTGGCTACGGACCGCAGTTCAGGATGCCTCCCCCACACCCAAGTCAGGTGTGTACATTCCCATCATATTCATCCTCGCAAGTTTGCTCGAGAATTGCTTGTCTTTTGAGCTATATACGCCTATGTGCATTTAACCTCCAGTACTGATTACATGGCAGTTCAAGGGTGGTAGCAGAAAAGATCGGCGTTCATAGCTGCCAACTTTTTACTCCTTGGCTGACGATAGTGGTTTTGACTGATGATTCCTGCAGGAATCGCGGCAAAAACCACTGCTGACAGCCAAAGGGTTAACTAGCTTGGAGGATCCATACCTTGTATTGTCAGTGGCTTCACAGGGAATTGGGTCATTCTCTGAAAGATGGTCAGAATGTGTGACATAAGGAGTCAAAATCCAACTTCCTGCAGTTTGTCCAGAAAAGTGGTATTATGTACTTCCTATCCCTACAATGTATGAGGAACAAAAAAAGATAGTTCACACAGTGGTTTGTTTCCTCAAAAACATTACCGATGACATTACTGTCTGGAAGTGTCTACTACTTACTCAATTTTAGCTTATGCTCGTTGCCATCTATAGACGAGTTGCTAGTATTCTAGGGTTGGGTTTTAAAACAAAAAAACTATCGGTCTAAGGGAAGCAACTATTATATGTTTCACCAACCATTTCTAAAATATCTGAAAGTGAATGCCCTTGTCGGATCAAGACCAAAGAAGCCAACAATGTGCCTTGGATCGTCTCCGACGATGAGCTTGTTCGATCCTCATGAGCGTGGTTTCAACAGTGATTTTCAGCTCGTAAAATTGTGATTCAAGAAGGGACAGATCTCTTGTGTGATTTCTTTGCTTGTGGAATACATTTTTTTGTTGCCATGTTGGTGAGTAAATCTGGGTTTTTTGTTGCATGTACTTACACAGTTGCTACCAAAATCACGTTTCTCATTTTTTGCTCTGCCATGTTTGGTCTGTTGCATAATAATAAAATTGGCTCCACTTCCCACTAAACTGATGCACAAACATGCACAGTTTTGACAAGTACTTTTTATGCGCTTTCCAATGATACCCAATTTATCTATGGTTGTTAGCTTGGGAGGCTGTGAAAATTAATTCAGTCTACCCCCAAAATGTACGTCGCCAGGGAACACGCGTCCTTTTTCCTGCTATGTCTTCAGGGAACCGACTCGCTGGAAAATGTACGATGGGAAAAAGTTTTTATAATTTAAATTCAGATGTATGATAGGAGTGTTGAATCAAACAGTTTTGGGCTACAGATTTGAAAATACCATAATGGCTGCAGGATGGGCTTCTCAACCCTACAGCTACCAACTTATTTTCCTACAAATTGCCCCGTGTCCCTAACCTTTTTTCATTCAAACCAAGTAAAAAAGGGGGTACATATTTCAAACTGTAAGTATGATAATTCTGCTTCAAAATGTACCAAATTTTGACATGATATTTGAAAATACATACAGTATATCGAACTTTTGTCATTTTAATAGGTTGTCCCAGTAATTTTTTTAGATTCAAAAGACAATACAATTTTTTTAGTTTTCCGAAAGTAAACATCAAGATGAGATTGCATGCAAAATTTTGTGGAGATATCTTAAACGGTTTCTGAGTTATAGCGATTTGAAAATTGTGTCATTCTGTCGTTTCAGGTCAAATTTAAGAAAAGTCTGTGTTTGAGGCCTCAGCAATAACACAGTTTTGTCAGCCAACACTGCTTACAGTGTTTAAACAGTGCAGACTACTACTTAGATGAATATAATACTAACTAAACCTCCTTCTCCACAATAATGTATGAATAACGTGAACCTGAATGTGCTCTTGTCACATTTTTCCTTGCTAAACTGCGCGAACAGCCACTTTGGGGTCTCCACCATTCATTGTAAGCTTCCCAAGAAAGGCGACCTCAGCAAGTATTCTAACTACAGAGGAATCACCTTGCTGTCAGTACCAGGAAAGGTCTTCAACAGGATCATCCTGGAGAGAATGAAGAGCTCCGTTGACCCCCAGCTGAGAGACCAGCAAGCAGGATTCAGAAAAAACCGATCATGTACAGACCAGATCGCCACTCTCCGCATCATCGTGGAACAGTCTCTGGAGTGGAGCTCGCCGCTGTACGTCAACTTTGTGGATTACGAGAAAGCATTTGACAGCGTGGACCGAGAGACTCTGTGGAAACTCCTACGACACTACGGTGTACCCACAAAGCTCGTCCGCCTGATCAAGAGTAGCTACGATGGCATGATGGCGTGATCCACGAAGGGCAGTTCACCAGGGAGCTCCAGGTCAGAACTGGTGTCGGGCAGGGGTGTCTGCTGTCTCCGTTCCTCTTCCTACTGGCCATAGACTGGGTCATGAAGATGACCACAGAGCACAGACGAAGTGGAATAAAGTGGACACTGTGGACACAGCTTGACGACCTCGATTTTGCAGACGACTTGGCATTACTGTCCCACACTCTTCAACAAATGCAGGACAAGACCACGAGGCTTGCTGACATCTCGTCCCAAGTGGGCCTCACCATTCACAAACAGAAAACAAAGACAATGAGGCTGAACACAACCAGGGAAGAACCAGTCTTGCTTGCTGGCACCCCGTTGGAGGAGGTGGAGTCCTTCACCTATCTCGGGAGCATCATAGACAAAAAAGGCGGCACTGATGCAGACGTTAGAGCACGAATCGGTAAAGCCAGAGCAGCCTTTCTCCAGTTGAAAAAAGTGTGGAGTTCCAGAGAGCTGTCACAACACACCAAAGTCCGGATTTTCAACTCCAACGTAAAAGCAGTTCTCCTATATGGAGCAGAGACTTGGAGATTGACAAAAACCACAGTCAACAGAGTACAGATCTTCATAAACAGTTGCCTTAGAAGAATTTTGAAAATCCACTGGCCAGAGAAGATCAGCAATGTCAGACTCTGGGAGAGAACGGAGCAGATAACAGCAGAGAATGAAATTGGGCGATGAAGATGGGGATGTATTGGTCACAGTCTGAGAAAGCCAGCTTCCAGTATCACTAGGCAGGCATTGTCATGGAACCCCCAGGGAAAGAGGAAAAGAGGTAGGCCGAGAAACTCCTGGCGTTGAGACCTCCAAGCAGACATCAAGAGACTGGGAACCACCTGGAGTAAATTAGAAGGAGAAGCACAGGACAGGAGTCGCTGGAGGTCTCTCGTCGACGGCCTATACCCGGGTAGGGGTGACATGTGTAAGTAAGTAACCATTCATTGTCTAATGTAAATATTAGCCTGGAAATCAAGCATATCACATAAAATACTGCACTATGCATGCCTATTTTTTTTGGTATACTCAAGGCTAATATGTCTATTATAAAGGTTCAAGTATCTAAACCATGCCAGTTTGCAACAGTAAAAAAATGAACAGAGTGTAACACAAAGTCAGGTGCAAGTCAAATCTTTATATCTCGAGAACTATTGGACACACAGAAATGGTTCACATATCAAAAGAAAGGCCAGAATCTTACAAATGCAATGCAAGTAATGGTTTAGCTGAATAATTTATTAAAAAAACTGATATTAGAAAAATACAAAAACTGAAAGCATGTTGCAGTAAAATCTGCAGATCTCAAGAACTATGACACATATACATATGGTTCACATATCAAAATAAAGGTCAGAATCTGGCCAGTGCAAAATTAATTTTTCTTTAAAATATATTTTTTCGAAAAATACTTACCGATGACATTACTGTCTGGAAGTGTCAACTACTTACCCAATTTTAGCCTAAGAACTTGTGTTCCCACACAATCCGGGAGGAACTCGGAGGAACCCTAACTAGGGCCGAGAGTAGCCTCCCGTCCCATCCCATCCAGGCACTCACCACGTGGCCGAATCACAATCAGTCGTGATACTTAGCTTACCAGCGGCAAGCGGGGCAGGTGGGAGGGTCCTACGAGTAATGTCATCGGTAAGTATTTTTCGAAAAAAATATTTTAAAGAAAAATTAATTTGTTTTTTCAAAAACATTACCGATGACATTACTGTCTGGAAGAATGGTGAATAGGTGGAGGGTATACATAAAGGGCATGCCATAAAGGGCATACGACAGAGCCACACACCCAGTCGCCAAACTCCCGACAATTTTAGCTAAGTGCGTATCTACGGCGCTTCTGGCGCCAGGAGGGAGTGCTGTGCTGCGGCGATGTCCCCCACCAGGGCGAGATTGTCTCGCTGGCCCGACAGATCCCTGAGGTAGAAGCGGGCGAAGGTTGATTCTGCCCGCCAGCCCACTGTGGCCACGATGTCTCAAACAGCACAATTGCGATCGAAGGCGACGCTCGTGGCCATGGATCGAACCTCATGTGCGCGTATCTTGAGCCTCTTCGCACTGTCTTGGAAAAGGTCCTGGTAGGAGGACCGTATGACCCAACGCAGCCAGGAAGATATCGTCTGAGCTGTTATGTCATTTCTGTCGGGGGCCAAAGGCAGAAAGAGGCATGACCGTCCGCGACGGATGGGCTTGGATCTGCGTAGGGAAACGCGTAAGGCGCGCACAGGATCTTGTGGCCGGGTCTCCTGAGGAAAATTCACGTGTTTCGACGGTCGAATAGTTATGACCGGTGGTGCAATCAAGGGAGACCTGGTCTTGGCTAGGAAGGCAGGGTTGGTGAGCAATTGCACAGAGCCATCCGCCTGGAACTGGAGGCGGATAGATCGCACCGACAACGCGTGTAGTGTGCTTACTCTGGCCGCCGTGGCTAGGGCAAAAAGGAAACATGCCTTCCGTGTCACATCAGCGAAGCGAGCCAGGTAAGGAGTTCAAACCTGTCCGAATTAAGCCAGTAGGTCCCAGCGAGGAATCAGCGAGGTCAAATTCCCATTTATCTGCAAGATCTTTGCATTCGCCAGGGTCTGGGCGAGGTGACCGGGTAAGCCATAGTGGACAGGTATCCTCGGATCGTGAAGAGGAGAAATAAATCAGCGAGCTGTGGAATAGACAGATCGGTGGGGAGAGTTGTTGGATAGCACACTATGACTGAAGTACACGCCACTTTCCCTTGTAACGCGTCTGGTCGAGGGTCTATTGGTTAGCGATAGCTTCCACAGTCGCACTCGAGAAGCCTCCAGCGATGAGGGTTTTCCGCCGAATCCCCAGGTGTGACGGAGAAGGTGTTCCGGGCACAGATCCTCAAGGTGTCCGAAGCGGAGAGGCCCGTGGCGAAACTGAGCAGGTCGGAGTTTCAATACAGGTTCCAGGTGAACGGGTGGTCTACCAGCAACGCGACCGTATTGCATCTTCTGTAACTGTAGAAAAACTGTGGCGGTATCCGAAGTACAAGTAGCTCCTGTTGGCGAAGGAGCGTTTCCTACTCGATGAAGGCTCGCCCAACTGCTGGCAGCTCTAGCCAGTAGGTGTGTCTGCCGGCTAGGTCGAGAGGAACCTCAGTAGCAGGTGTGTAGCTGGAACAGCCGGGAGTAACGACGACCGAGGGGAAGGATCCACCGCTGCGATCATCAAGACCAGCAGTTGAAGCAAACCCTGGCGGGGACTGACCCCGCCTAAGCGACCTGGGCGACTAAGGAGGCCAGCTTCCGAATCCAAGACTCCGGCAAACTTACCCTGGAGAGGATGGTCCTAAACTGGTAGAACACGCCATCGAAGCGCAGAGGTGATACATCCTGGAGGTCGGGTGTCTAGGGACATAGAGATGCGCCTCGGAGATGTCCAAGCTGACCGTGAAGTCTACAGGATGCACAGCTGAGTGACCCTGGTGGAATCCAAAGGAGAAGTTGGAGCCACGAGAAATTGTTCATCAATGCGAGATCAATGACAAGGTGCCACTAGCCACCCGGCCTGGGAACCACAATTTGGCGGCTGTAAAGGTCGGGGAGTCGAAATTGTAACTCCATGGCGATGTTCTGCAGAAGCGAGTCATCCTCTACGCGCAGTGCGATGGCGTCACTCTCGTCCGACAGAATCTCGGTCCATAAGGGACGGTGCTTCTCAGCTGAGTGTTGACGCCAACCTGCGCTACCGCCAGGGTGCAACAAGCGAAGTGAACAGTGGAAAACTAGAAGAGCCCGCAAAGCAGGATTGCCGGAAGGAGCTGCTTGTGGTCAGTCGGCCGCATGCGATTCAAGAAGAAGTACTCCTCGGAATGGCCTGGCGATGCGCGGAGAAGGAATCCCTCAGATCCTCAAAACCGGGGTTGTGGCAGCGACCTGAACCTCTACTCCTGACATCGAGTCGACGAGGTGGAGACCGGCCTCTGGATTAGGGCACACGCGTTCTCAGGCAGAGCGGCCGCGACCCAATGGGCTGCTTCTTCGATCGCCAGAAGCGTTCCTGAGCGCGACGCCGAAGGGGTCCTAGGTGACGCCGGATCATCTGGAACAGCAGGGGGGGGGGGGCGTCTGTTCACGCCAAGCTGGGCCGGAACCGAATTCTCAAGGATTAAGCATAGAGTCACTTCATCCCGTGAAGGGTGTGAAATCCGGCGAAGGGTCCAGATGGAGAAGATCGCGCTAACCACGTCCCAACAAAGAAGGCGCGTCGCGGGCTGAGGAGGTCGTCACGTAGAGCATCAGGGTGCTTCCTCCTTTTGTCGCTGGACGCGCACGAGTGTCTAGAGATGCTGGCTGAGCGGGAATAGTCCCAACGGTCGGTGGTCTTCGCTGGCCTGCCTCGGTAAGGCAGGCACTCTGCCGGCTATCGACTCTCCATAAGAGTACTCGGCTTCTCCTGGCGAGACCTCTCCGGACTGTCAGTGGACGAAAGATTGCGCGAGGCGTGTTTCTGCATGCCGGCCTCCGTAAGGCGGGCTCTCTGCTGGGAAACAGACTCTCTGTAAGAGGCAGCGGCGTTAGTCCGGCGGGCGTCACGGATAACACAGTCCGGTGGCAAGGGCTGAGAAGAGGAGCGACTGCGATGACGGAAGCGACTGCAACGACGATGCCTGATGGGCGAACTCCGAGAACAGCGCCTGAGCAGCGAAGGTGGTGGGTGACGTAACCTGCGAGGAGATACGTACCAAGTCAGACGTGCTGCAGGGCACGGGAACGAAGAACATGAAGGGAGCGGACGAGATGGGAGTTGGAGGCCGAGTCGGACCGTCGCAAGCGCATCACGATTCTTCCTCCATTCGTCACCGGACGCATGAGTGTCTGAAGCTGATGGGTGCGCGGGAGGTGTCAAGACTGTCTGTAGGCTTTGGACAGGTCGCTGCTGGCCTGTCTCCGTAAGGCAGGCACTCTGCCGACTTTAGCGACTCTCCATAAGAGTACGCGGGCGTGTTCTGGTGAGACCCCTCAGAACTGTTAAGGCCAGGTTCTACCCTGATTTTTTGCGATTTTTGATGATTTTGACTGTTTTGGGTTTGTTGTGAAAATATATAATCTACATTCATTCATCTACCACTCTGTCCAATCCATTTTTCAAATAAAATGATTAAAATGTTGTTATTTGTGAAAATGTTTCCCTATCTGGCTTCTAAATGTGTAAACAAAGACCTAATTAGTTATGCACAAAGTCCTGGGCTTCATAACTTCACTTCTACTCGTCGTACTGACAAGCGGTAAACGGCAAACTGATCGTCTTCGCAAAAGCCGTCTGCTATGTATCAAGACCTATTATTGTTGTAAGAAGCATTTTCATTGGTCAATTTCAAGCGACCTTCGAAGGTATGTGGGATTTCAGCCAATCACAGCGCTTGTCTTCAATCGCCTAGGCTAATGCGTAGCGGAAGCGCATGGCGGCCTCCTGTTCTACGCTAGCTAGCTCCGAAGTGATTACTGCATTTTTCTAAGAAGACAATGGACGGCAAGAAGCGCGTCTTAGCAGGCCTGCCTCCGTAAGGCCGGCACTCTGCCCGAAAGCTATCTCTTCATAAGAGTCAGCAGGCTTTGTCTGGGCGGGAGGCACAGATGACACAGGTCTGTGGGAAGAGTTGAGCTCAAGTGTCCGGCGGATCGTCCGTTTCTGCAGGCCTGCCTCCGTAAGGCAGACACTCTGCCCGAATGCTGTCTCTCCGTAAGAGTCAGCGGGCTTTGTCGGGCGAGAGTCACGGATGATGCAGTTCTGTGGTACGCACTGGGCTCCCGTGTCCGGCGGTTCGTCCGTTACGGTAGGCCTGCCTCCATAAGGCAGGTACCCTGCCCGAAAGCTGTCTCTCCGTAAGAGTCAGCGGGCTTGAGTGGGTACAGCTCCGGGTCAAGGACGAACGGTCATTCGCCGGTGTCGGGCGCGAGCGCCGGTAAATCTCCATAGCTGCGATGCAGACATCACGAGCGTGGTCGGAAGTGTAGGCAGCGCAGGGAAGGCAAAGCTAGTTGGTATTGTTCGGCCACTGGAAGTCGCCGCACTGCGGGCAGGTGAGTACTTGGTCACTGCAACATAACAGATATGATAGGCGACCGGGTCCAAGCCCTGCTCGGTCCCACCAACAAAAACGAGAAAGATCGGTGCAACCGCTGTACGCAGAAAACAAAACCTCAAGCTGACGTTGGCACCTGGTCTGGGGGCTAGCCGAGGGTTGGGACCGATACCTTACCTTTCGTGAATCGCGGGGATGGGGGATAAGAACCTCCAAACCAACCACAAGCGCGTCGGCGGGAAGAAGTCCCGGGTCCGAGACGAAAAGTCTTCACACAGCCAGGAAAACCACCACAGAGCGGAGCGCCGGAAATCCAACACACACAAAGTCCCCCATCAAGCACGAAGCCCAGTGTCACATGTTGAGACGCGGTCGCAGTACGATAACACACCCACGGCAAGCACGTAAGGCTCCGTCACGAAACTTCACTCAGCCGCAACCATGTTTGCTACTTGTGAAACATGGTCATTCGTCCGCGTAGTGGACTCTATATTCTTGGGCAGCTGATCTTTTGTACCTTTACTTCTCCGATAACAAAGACTGGCGCTTTTCGCTTGTTAATGTTTACTGGTCTTCGTTTTTCTTCGCCAGTGTGCTGTCTGAGGCAGCCATTCTTGCAAAGTAAATAGTGCGCATGCGCAGTTGATGATATTTGGTGGAGGAAGCGTGCTTACCAGCGGGAAAACGGCTCCATACGAACCCGAGAAGCAACAATCCGTGAGAAGAAAAAAAAAAAATTAACAAATTTTGTGTGTGTAGCAGTTTACTTTGTCTTCCGTAGCAGCATGGTATCGCTATTTTCCGTAGATGCTACGGAGGATTCTTAGCACTAGGCAGCTCTGCATGTCGCCAATTCACTACACAACTCCGCCACCGACGATGAACCACGATATATCGCGTAGCTCTCTCAAAGTCCATGGGCTCACGATACAAATGGAACCGTAATCTGGCACAAAGTCCAAAGGAAACACAGTAGTCCAAGTCGACCGGCCCTTTTTTCCAAGTACAGGCACATAAATCCAAACACATAAGTCCGAAGGAACACAGGAATCCACAAAAATAATAGTCCCGTGAATAACCGTTAAAAACGGTCCGGGACCTATAGGCTAAACACGTCTGAAACGTACAGCTAAGTAGAAACGACTGATTGTGATTGGGCCACGTGGTGAGTGCCTGGACGGGCTGGGACGGGAGGCTACTCTCGGCCCTAATTAGGGTTCCCCGAGTGCCTCCCGGGTTCTTAGGCTAAAATTGGGTACGTAGTTGACACTTCCAGACAGTAATGTCATCGGTAATGTTTTTGAAGAAACAAACTGCAATGCAAATAATGATTTAGATGAATAATAAAATCTTAACAATCTTAAATGAGGAAAAAATATGAATAAAAGGTTATGCTAAATTTCAAAATAATTACCTTGCCAGTGGATTCACGCGAATCACATGCCAACATATAAAATGAATACTCAAGATCTTGGTGAAGAAACGCACAAAATAATACTGTACAATGCAATTGCAATAATAATAAATAAATAATAATACCGTTATTATATAGGCGCTTTTTCTCAATTTTGGGGAAATCGACTTAAATACCTGAAATGTGTCATTTTGAAAGGACACTGAAAAAAAGTGAAATATGAAAATCTGATATAGAATTTAAAAATATAAATCATATCAAAACAAAAAATCAAGACCAGAAACTGACAATTTCAAATACAAATATATTAAATTATAAAATCTGTTTGGCAAATTGCAAAAAAGTTATCACAGAAAACTGCCCTTCTGAATCCGTTACTTTTTTGAGGCGGCTGGAATTTTCTTATAATGATTATGACAGAAAAGCTTGCCACTTTGACACTGGCGTACTGTGTAGCTTCTTCCGCAGGCTGATTTCTTCATGGGTAAGTGTAGGAAGATCCTTACCAACTTTCATGTTTAGTGCTTGCTGTGCAAAACTGTAAATTCTCTCCCAAATCTTGCCAGGGTGACCCGAAGAAGACCAAGCTGCAAAATGAGGCGGTTGGTGCACTGCACGCTTGGTAACTTGCACCGGCAGCCTCTACCTTCTGCAGAAACATGCTTCATCAGCAGATGATATGTCTCATCCTCTGGAATTAAAGAAAGTAAAGAGTGTTCGAAGAAGAAGAAGAAGAATTAAACAAAGAAAAAAGCACCCTGAGAATTTCAGCCTTACATAGTCGTACTCGTAGTCCAATTAATAAAACATTATTTATATTATCACATGATCACAGCCCGAACTTGTGAACTTTATATAAACATGAATTATTCTTATTGACATTACTGTCGGTGCCACTACTATTAACAACAGTGATTTGTCTATACATAAACACACTCTTGTCTACATTACATTACATCTTAAATTCTTAAAGTTGAACAGTATACTGTGCCGTGTACACTTAACCTGCAGCACTGTTACTGTGTAAGTATGCCATATATAAACCATTTTACAAAGTTATCCTATACAATTCTGATCAGTTATATCAGTCAGCACTAACATCGTAAAAATAGCAAAGCAAAATAGCAAAGAGTGAATCGCCGTTGATCGGAAAAAATCTCCCGAGAAGCCACTTCCGGTTTTCGGCCACTCACACCTGCCTCTTATTTTGTTTAGATTTTGTGCTTTAGCTGTACCATCTAAACTTACAAAAAAAATTGATGGCCTTTTGAAACGCCTGTTAACACTAATAACCATTAAATATGCATTATTTAACACTAAGTCAGAAAAGATCGATCAGCTGACCACGTTATCCTAACGTAGGTTTGCTAGAGCAACAATAAGGTCGGCTGTTGTTTTCACACATCTATACATAATGATAATATAGAAAAAAATCACAAAACTCGCATTACTAATCAAAATATATAATTTAAGCATTACTCACCGAGATATGGTCAAAGACATTCGTAGGAGACAAAATTTGTATCTGCCGAGTCCGAGTCATTACTAGGCTCGCGAGTTCACTTTGCCTCTAGCTAGTCGCCGCAGGCGGTAGGGTTGCCCCACTTGGATCGCATGGCAAAATTCCTGCAGAAAAGCTATCGTGCTGATTTTTGTATCGTTGGAAAGGGCGTAAATTGAGCTTTAATACCCACATTTACTGGTCAAAAACGGATGAAAAATATGGCAGATACGACCACTTGAAGTCAAAAAAAGTTTTCGTTGTCGGATTTTGACCAGAATTTCAGCAAATATTGATACGAAAATTATATCGGCAGATCGGCAAACAACTCTTTCATCATGAGGTTACTTTTAGTGTGTGTCCTTTGTCTCGGTACCCCACCCGGTCTGCCCTGGGGGACTTGGGTGGGGTTAACTACTTTTTAGTTCCCAGGGTCACCCTGGTCAGCCCCACAGGGTGGGTTTTCCTCTCTATTCTAGGGCATGTGTTTCTGTCTACCCTTTGTCCATTCACCTGTATTTGCCTTTTTAAAACTCTCCCTACTGTCTGCACTGCCTATAGCTCTTGATATTGGATGTGTGTTGCTAAATGGTCTTAGCTTTATTTAGGCCCCATGTGTTAGGTTTATTTAATGTATTGGACCGGCTGGCGACATACATTCAATGTTATGTTTAGGGTTTTTTTTTCACAAGCAGTGCAGGCACGTCCTGAGAAAGTCTTGTTGCTGTCGGGACGTTAAGCAATGTATAATCAATCAATCAATCCTTTGTCTCGGAAATCCACAAGGGGAAAAACTGGAATGTGTAAAACGCTGCCTTTAGCTGCGCGGAAGGCCTCTCCACGGCAAAAATGGAGTAAACCCCTACACATTTCCACAATTTATTACAACTAATTCCGAACTTATTTAACTATAAAACACACATAGATTGAAAGAGAAATATTTTATCTTCATTTTCATATTAAAATTGGAAACAAAAAATGTTTATGTAGTGAAAGTGATGATCTAATTTGTGCAATTTTTAGCACATTTGGCCTAGTATTCCGCCTGCGTGTGGGCGCCTGGGACGACCTAATTTTAAGTGTTCGTGTGCCACAGTTTGTTTACCTGTCATATATCTCGGTAACAGGTGCTAAAACCATACCTCTGTCAGAAATTCAATTTAGAATACATAATGGGTAGACCATCGAAATCGATGTTGTCATTGTGCATGACTTCTATTTGTGGGTGCGGGTGTGGCTGACCAAGCCAATCCTGGAACCTGCGAAAGCAATTGGGGCACTGGAACGTAGCTGTAGGGAGAGTCGACGCTGTCTTTCTGCGAGCTCTGGTACTTGTGATCCGTTCGCGCCGATTGTGTTCAAAGAGCGTGCAGGTTTTCCTGGTGGCGGCATGCCAGCCGGATCTGTCTTGTGCTTGTGCTTCAAGTTCCTTTACCGGGAAGATGCAGTACATGAGGCTGTCTCTTATGCAGTCTTTGAAGCGTTTCTTTGGCCGTCCTCGCTTCCTGTGGCCTTTTGATAGTGCACCATACAGGAGTTGACGTGGCATGCGAGAATCATCCATGCGTATGACATGACCTGTCCAGCGGAGTTGTGACTTTAAGATCAAGGCTTCAACACTCACTAAGCCAGCATTGTCCAGGACTTACAGGTTTGTCACCTTGTCTTGCCATTTGATGCCCATGAGTGAGCGCAGGGATCTCATGTGGAAACGTTCAAGCTGCTTGCGGTGCTTTCTGTACAGCGTCCTTGACTCACAGCGTAGAGGAGACTGGGGAGGACTAGTGCCTTGTAGACTTTGATCTTGGTGGAGAGCTTGACGTTGTTAACACACGAGTGCGCAGGCGACCCAAGCAGGGTTCGTACGCGCCCTTGAAGCCCTGGAAAACCCTGGAATTCTGAGATGCCCATTTCAAGGCCATGAATATCCTTGAAATTTACTAATTTCTCAAATACCCTTGAAAACCCCTTGAAAATCAAGTATGGGCTCAAAGTATTAATTATAATGAAGTTAAGAAAATAAAACTGAAAGACGATTTAAAAAGAAATGATAAAAACTACTTTTGAAAGGGATTTCGATTATAAAACTAAAAGAAAGAGCCGATACAGCGATGAAAACGTCGTATGCTCGTCAAGGGACATAATCACCACAGGAAGTTGAGACAGAGTTATCAAGTACCACCGGAAGTCGTTTTGCATTCGAGATTGGCGCCGAAGATTAAAGATGCCAAATGGAAAATGCACGTTCAGTCGATCATGGCTGTTAAAAAAAAGAGTATGCTGATTGGGTTCGCGAAGACGAGACAAACAAGCATGCTTGCTTTTGTTGTGTGTGCCAAAAAAACGATCGATCTAAGAACAATGGGAGAAAGTGCCCTTGCCAGCCACGCAAAAGGGAAGAAACATGAGCATCTCATTGCGGCAAGTAAACCTGCTGTTTTGATTACAAGCTTTATCAACAAACTGTCAACTTCTGGGAAATCTTCTGCAGCTGTTTCAGAACCGTCAACCCAATCAACGAATGCTGTTCAATCAACGAGTACTACAGCTTCTTCTTCGCCGAGTGTTAGTGTGAACTCTTTTTGTACCAAAACTGACGTTTTGACATCAGAAGTTTTGTGGACAATGGACATCGTAAACTCTCATCGGAGCTTCAAGTCATGTGATGGAAGTGCAAACCTTTTCCAGACAATGTTCCAGATAGTGATATTGCCAAGGTATTTCAGTGCGGGGAGGGCAAAGCCAGATATCTTGGTACTTTTGGAATTGCGCCATACTTTCATTCTCTTTTGAAAAAACAAGTCAAAATTTAATCAGATTCTGTATACGTACTTATCTTTGATGAGAGCATGAACAGATGAAACAGCAGCAGAAATGTCAAAGGCTACAAGAGGTCGACAGATTGTTAAAAATGATTTTTGGATAGAGTTTAGTTTTTATCAAAGTTTTGGATTGGTCATACATAAGTGTTTTGCAATTCTTTTTCAATCAATCTTGGCACAAAGATATTTAAGATCTTTTAATGCGTACTAAATTTGGTTGACCTCTTGTAAAGGCCAAGAAAGTTTAGTCAGTATGTGAAAAATTCACATTGTCAGAACATGGACTTTTTTGATGCACTGACAAACCTGTGTAATTCTATCTTTAGACACTTCAGCTCATGTTCATTTGAGTGACCTTTGGTCAAAGTATCGGGTCTAAGAACTGTCATGGTCATGTACATAGGTCTTGAGGGCTTTTTCATTCATGTCTATAAAAAAAATCTAGAAGGTAGTATATTTGACCCAGTGATTTTCGGTATGGCCTGTTGATCTCGTGATGAACAGGTTATGTGACCTATGTTACCAGTAGGCAAAGGTCCTTGGGCCAACATTGGGCGCAGTGGATTTGTGCATGCCACTGCGACCGACATTGACCCGATGATCCTCTGCTTCCTGGGTACTGATCCGAACCTAATATCTGGCTGCATGCTCAGAAGGGTTATTGTTGCTGTGTCTTCAGATGCAGAGGCCATACGGACCTCCCCCACCAGTGACTCGACAGAGCAGTGGCCCGCCCACGTCCGCCCCTGAGGATGAGGATGAGATGTGGCGCCAACGTCGTCGTGATGCTGGTGAGGAAGTGAGCGCCGCAGTTGAGCGCGCTCGCCGGCGTCGTGAGGAGGATGAACGTCGGATTGAAGCTGACCGTAAAGCTGCGGCCGCTGAGAAACTGCGACAACTGGATGAGCGTCTTAAGAAACGAGGTGGTGATGACAAGGTGAATAGCTGCACATTTAACTATCGTATGTTTCTAGAATTTCACTAAATTTTACTTATAACACTGAGAACATATAGGAGACAGATGTGTATCCTGAACATTCACTTCTTCAGGAGAAAATGCATCAAAATGAAATCAGCGGCGGTCCGTTAGTACTGAAATGAATGGCTTTCCAGTTTTTATGCATCGGCCACTGACAAACCATGAAGTCAGTTCTGACAATTTCATGCTACACACACGGGTGCTTAGCTGAGGACAAAAATGGTGAGATAAAGAAAATGGTAAAACATAGGCCTTGAATAAAGTGCAACGCATTTTGCCGCCGCTCGTTAATTATCGGGACAATAAGGTGACCGGATATTGACCCCAGCTTATGTCGGTGCCATGCCCTCCTTACTCTGCCACCCTTCCCCTCTTTTCCTCCTCCTTTCCTGTTAAAGGCAAGAACATGGTGGCAACACATCGACAAGTGCCGTTCTTTCTCCCTCCCTTACTAATACACAAAAACACAATTTTCTTTTCATTCTTTCATCTGGAAACGTTGGTGTCACTAGTACATGTATCACAATTCACAGAAGCGTGAAGAGGTCGATGGAAGTCCGGTTTGGTGATGTCATATTTATATCTGCTCCTATCCGAGTGTTACAAGCATGTGTAGGTTTGTTTCCGTTAAACCTCCCGTGACGGTCACGTGCTGTTTACGGTCACGGGGTGACCGTTCATTGGTGGTTCTACTGTATATAGTGTTCAAATGACCGCTCCCAAATTTGGAGATTACAGCCTCAGGGCTTATTGTAAGTAGGTAGTGGCAGCCTCGCCAGTAGGCTACCATCAAGCATAAAATCGCTGCATTTTGTGCCAACTTCAACTCAAATTTATCATGCATCTACTGCACCGATTGTTTTCATTCATATGTCAAAATAATATACGTCCTTTCCTCTTTCCAATGATCATAATATGATATATGTTTTGTTTGTGTGAAAAAACTGAAAAAATAAACTTTAAAGCATGTGTTTCGGCTTGCGCGAGCCGCAAGCTGACTTCCCGGCGATTGCTTCGCGTAAGCGCCTACACGATCCCTCCATTCAACAAGCCAGCAGATTTACCACACACACGCTACACAGCTATATTTAGTATCAAAATGTGGGTCATGATGTCAGCTTCAAACTGGTATAAGGTGTTTGGTGATTTTTGTATACACACATGAAATATTGTAGTTTTTCCACAAAAATAAGAACAAATTTTCGTTTTTTTAGCAAAACAGAATGTATAAAAACACACATCTGGGTACCATTTTGTAGAGGAACGTCAAATCTATCGAAAGATGTTAGAGGCTAAATTATGCAAATGTGGTGGAAAATCTGCTTGAGGAATTTCCCACTCACGTTGCGCGCGACTTCTTCTGACCGCAATTCAAAATGGCGTCGACTGAAGACGAACCGGTACTTCCACTTTCGAGGAAATTGCAAGAAAACTACGTAAGTAAAAGCTTAATCGCTTTGCAGATTTATGCTATATTGTCATTTGTATGGTTTAGAAGCTATTTCGTTTATTATTCTTCGGAATTCTTGCATACACATCCTTCTATCACTGCGTTCAGCCTCATTGATCATCGCATCTTTCTTTGGATGGAAAGTGCCATTGAATATAGGAAAATACTTCACTACAGAAATCAGTTAGCTTTACTAGCTGCTTAGTAATGTATTTGTAAATGCATTTATCACTTTCCTATTTAATTTCAAACGTCGATGCTCATCTGTTATGGTTATATTCAAGTTTAACTGTCGGGCATCGAAGCGAGTGATAACAGCCAGGGGCAGATAATTTGATGAGCGACTATGCGGCATTGACAAAATAGGTCTCAGAGCGGCCAGTATTTCATCATTTCTCTTCGTTTCTTTTGTTGAGATAAATAATTAGTCACACTCAGCATGATCAAAATACCCTGCTTTTTATTTTTCTTTACTCTAGGCCTAATTAAATCTTCCTCCTCAAAAGATGTTTAAGGTAAATAATGACAATAGTACTGTTTGTGTAAAGAGCCATACTCAGTCATCATATTGATAGTGAACCGCCAGTATTATTTAACTGATTAACATTATATTTAACAAAACAACCTCCAGTATTTTTAAACTGATTAACATTATATTTAACTAAACAACCTCCTTTGTTTTAGGTGGTGATGAGGCGTACACTGTACTCAAGAAAGTCTTCCTAGCCAAAGGGAGGGGGAGGCGCCCTGACCTGCCCACCTTCAGTGCACTGGATAACTCACTTCTTCAAGTTTATCTTCTGAATGAAGAGTGTGACAAGACTTTTGATGACGCACCAGCATTTCTTTGGAACCTTTTTCCGGACTTGACAGAGAGTCGTCTGAGATGTTTGGTGCCTGAGACAAAGCTGAACTGGGAAAAGCAGAACACTATACAACTGCAAGAGGATTTTATGAAGAAGCGTCATGACACGAAGTGTAGGACCACACCTACACCAACTTGGCATCACCAGACAGCAACTTTTGACAGGCGATTGCCACCTGGCATCACTACAGTCGCCAACAAAAGGCTTACTTCTTGACCTGGAGTCATTTAGAAAATGCGAAGGCTCTAAATTCGAAATGATGTGTAGGTGGTGGTTCAGATTGACCCAGCAGACTGTGACCGCTGCAGCAATGAGGAGGAGGGTTGTAAAAGTGGGCAACTTTAAGAATCGACTCATTCGCTGAAAAAGGGGAATGTAGATTCGTTTTGGGCGGAAACACTGGATTCTAGCATTGTGGCAGCGTTTAATCCAGCAGAACTAGGTAACACCACCACGACATTGGATTCTGAAAGAAAAGGCATGACACTGACCATTCAGCAGTTGGGGAAGGAGCTGACCAGTGTGCGGCATCGCATTAAAAAAGTGGAGCAGGAAAATCAAACACTTAATATCAAGTTTCAGGCTGAAATGAGGACTTTGCAGCAAGTTTTAACCAAAAGGACACATCAGCTGAGACTTGTTAAAGTGAGATTAGAGGGACTCCAGATCAACCATGACAGCATCACAGCTCGCTTGAGACAGTATACGAAAGGGACACTTTCCAGAAAACTAAACCATACGGCAAACAAAGTGATGAAGCTTCAAGAAAGTGTCGATGACGCAACTACTTTTGCCGCAAACAACGGAGACCATTACCAACATTTCAAAAACACTCTGCTGTAGTGTGCATTTTTGTTCAGTGCTGATTGCATTGCTCAAGCAGTGAGCTGGTTTCATTGGTCCTTACATCTGTCCTTTGACTGTGCAGACTGTCTCGCAAGGTTCAGATCAAGCCGAGCTGCTATTTTAGACATATATTCATCAATATAATTATGACGTACATTATTTCCAGGTCTCTCTTTACATCTTTTCTTCTGTTCATAATCATAACTGAATATCCTTTTTTTCCTCTGTGCTAAATGGCCTCAAAATCTGCATACTGGTTAAAGTTTTTCAGTCATATTTGTGCTTTCAACATGTTGTCGATGATACTTTTATTTTATTTGTAGCATGTTCAACATGAATGACATTATGTATGAAAGTGATTTTGTCTAATATTGCAGCAGAATATATATTCTGACTTGTGTCCAAACCGCATGAAAATCCATCAAGGCGTTCAGAAGTTATGCTAATTTTTGTGTTGCGCTTCGTTGCTCATGTCCGCGACATGTCATTTTGAGCATTTTCTGGACTTTGGCACATTCTATCAGAACGGTTTATGTATATTACAGTCTGAAAAAAAATAGGCTTACTTTTTGTATATATATTTGTTAAAATCATCTCACAAAAGGTTATTTTAAGCGAAAGATTGTTCACAATATGGTCACAAAGTTGGACTTCTGTGCAATGTCAACTCGGCTCCGATTTATTTTTTTCCATTTTTAGCAACTCGTTGCACATCATTGTACTGCATTATGGTTTTCATATTTGTTTCTGATACTTTCCTGATAATACAGATTGTGAAATAAAAAGATAAAGCCTGTATCTTCTTAAGTGTCTCTGTATCCCTTGTCTGAAAATGGCTTTTCATTAGGTTGGCGGGCCACGGACGAAAGCCTAAAAGTTTAAAATGTCGTATCTCAGGAACTAATCAACATATTTACAAAATCTTTTTTGCTGTTTGTTTGTTTCTTAATGCTCTATTAATAAAACAATGTAAGGAAGGTCTCAAGTTATAATGAAATTTTGGCTGCCACTACCTATTGTAAGCGTACTGTATACAGTATGTATACCATGCTTTGCAGGATTTAAAAGACGGTGAACCCGAGGGGCATTCAAGCCGCACCCCCAGTGAATGTAGCGACAAGGACAGTAGGGATGGCCGCTATCGTGACAACCAGAAGGTCACACAGGTATGCAGTGTGCATCATTCATGACTAGCTTTTTCTCTGCTTCTTGCGAGTGGCTACTGTTACGTTGTTTCATGAAAAACATCACCCCCTTTTGCATGCAGCCACTGGTGCTGTAAACAGTTCCAGTGGCTGTTTACACAAAGGGATTAAACTATACTCGTGGTCAAAACTTAGGGCCACCCCACTTTTTTGTGTCATTGTTTATCGTTGTAAGTACGCTAATAAAATACAATGTTCTTTCGATCCAAATGGGTGAAAGTTGACCTTGGACGGTCCCATGTACAGGGAAAAATAGACAACAATTCATCAAGTTCCACGAACGTGTCAAATGCACTTGAAACATCATCAGTTTTTGTGAAAAGCTGTGCGATATTGGCAAGCGTACCAAAGGCAGGCAGGTGGGAAAACTTGGTAAAGTCGTGATGCACGTACTAAAGGGGTCAGTCGTGAACACTGAGCACTTCTGTTTCGCTACAAATACCGGTACAGTAGGGGCATAATTGTCATTTAACCATGCCACCACGACGAAGCCCAACGCCAGTAGATCAAAGTCGGGCACTAGCATGGCTGCAGGATGGAATTTCTGGACGAGAAGTTGGGAGACGTCTTGGAGTGTCCCTTTCAGTGATCCAGAGACTGCTGGCACGATTCAAAGAAACTGAAAGGGCAGAACGACGACCCTGCTCAGGACGCCCGCGCTGCACCAGCAGAAGGGACGACAGATACCTCTTTGTGGCAGCTCTGTGCAACCAAACTGTCGAATCAACCACTCTGCGACATCAACTACTGCAAGCTGCAAACGTTAACGTCAGCAGAAGCACAGTCTGCCGACGTCTGCGCGATATTGGCCTGGCTTAATACAGAGCAGCTGTGAGAATACCCCTCCAGCTCATCGCAGAGCCTGGGTTGCCTGGTGTCATCAACATGTGAGGTGGAACAGACTCCAGTGGACGCAGGTTCTGTTTACTGATGAGTCATGGTTCACTGTGTCCTTCAACGACGGCAGGGTGAGGGTCTGGAGACGCCAGGGTGAGTGATTCACGGATGGATGCGTCAAAGAGGTGGATCGCTACGGAGGAGGCTCGGTCATGGTCTGGGCAGGCTTCAGCAGGGAAGGCAAGACCCCCCTCCACGTCATCCGAGGCACCCTGACTGGACTGCGCTATCTTGACGAGATTGTGCAGCCCCTCATCCAGCCAGCTCTCCAAGCCATAGGCGACAATGCTGTTCTGCAGGACGACAACGCTCGACCTCATCGCGCCGTGTGGTGGATGAGTACCTTGAGCAACGGGGCCATCATGAGGATGGAGTGGCCAGCTCGTTCACCAGATCTGGCTCCCATCGAGCACCTCTGGAACATGCTGGGGCAGCGTGTAGTCAACAACCACCCCCCCCCCACCTCAAGGCGTCCCCCAACTGACTCAGTTCTGCATCAAGAGTGGGAAGCGATCCCACAACATGTTCTCCGAACCCTGGTAAACTTCATGCGTCAACGCTGCATTAAATGCTTGGCTGCAAACGGTGGGTACACTCGCTACTGACTGGACCAGTGTTGTGTGACTTTTCAAATGAGGGGTGGGTGAACATTCTAACGTACTGCTGTTGTTACAATTGCTTGATTTACTCGAAACTTAAATGAAATTGTTATTGAATAAATTAGCAAAGTACTGACTCCAAGCATTGTTACATTATTTGTGTGGTGTTGTCGGTGCATCTGCGATAAAAAGTGGCCCTTAAGTTTTGACCATTGGTATATGTTATTCAACTTGGTGCTTTTATGGACAAATTATGTTTTATAAATATTGCCATATAAATATTGTAGATGGCTTATTTACTAACACCCATGTGAGCTGACACTGGCGCTACATGTTATATGTGGGGTGTTTTGTGAACTTTTTAGAACATGTTATTGTTTTCACTGTTTACATTTTCCAAGTAGTTAAAAAAATATATTTGTGCATCTCTAACCTGTAGGTTTATTTATTTCTTCAAAATCGTTACCGATGGTATTACTGAGAGGAAGATATACTTAACTGACATTTTCAGTCTCCAAAAATTGTGTGTTGCCACACAATCAGGGACGTACCTCTAGCAAGCAGTTACCTAATCACACCCCCCCCCCCCCCCCTCCCGAGTGTCCTCTCTATCCTTGGAGTAACCTCCCTTCCAAATCTCACGAGAGGCTGTTATTTCCAGTTCATACTTGACTGCCATTTTGTTTAGATCCTTCTTTCTCAGTCTCCCGTTATCGTCTTTTTTGTCCATTCTTCGGCCTTGTTTGTCTTAACAAGGCCAGGTAAGGCCTCGGACATTGCCTCACGCGATGATTGTGGCGAATTGGGCAATTTCCGTGGATTTGCGGCATTTTGCTGTTCGTTTCGACTTCGTCTTCGATTGTCGGTTTTAACGGTCGTCTGCTCGGTTACGCGCGTTTCATTTCCGCTCTGTTCACTGTTGCAGTTTTCTTCTTAAAAACGTGCCCCAACTGTTAAAATTTCCAGTGGCCTAGTAACTTACATCCGTGCTGCCTGCCTTGCTTGGGATGTGCATCGGATCACACTTGTAATTTTTGTGCTTCGTGGGAAGAAGATCGCTGGTCCGACATGTGGAAATTCTACCGTCAGCACCCTGTACAGTCCGACGAAGCTCCTCTTTGCCCTATCACCACCAGCTCTGCCGCTATCGGTGTTTCTTCTCTGCACCTCTTTGCCACTCAGGCGCGGGTGTCGGACACCTTCCCTCCCGCTGCGGGTGGTTTTACACCAGGTGAGAATGTACGCCCTCGCTCATATGAGCGTATTTCGCAGCCAGCCCCGCAGACCCGGCCTTCTAAGACGGGTCTCCAACGGAGGCAACCCCATCATTTGGGGGAGGAGACAGCGACCATCGGCAGTCCCTGGCGCGTGCCCTCTCCAGCCAGACGTGACTTTACTCAATTGCACTTTTCGGTCGCAAAAAAAAAAAAAATCAAAAAAAAAATCAACAATTGTCGTCGCATCACGACTTGTTGCTCGTCGCTTCGGCTCAACCACTGTCTCCTCGCGCCCTGGTTAAAAGCCAGTCACCGCGCAACTCAGCCAGCTCCGCAGACTCGGCCTTCTAAGACGGGTCTCCAACGGAGTCAAGCCCATCGTTTTGGGGAGAGGAGACAGGACCATCGGCCGACCCTGTTGCGTGCCCTCTCCAGCCAGACGTGACTTTACCCAATTGCACTTTTCCGTCGCAACTTGAACAATTGTCGTCACATCACGACTAGTTGCTCGGCGCTTCGTCTCATCCACTGTCTCCTCGCGCCCTGGCTAAAAGCCAGTCACCGCGCACTCGTGCCACACTTGGTACGTCCTCTCAGCATATTTCTCACCCCTCCCGTCAGTTTTATTCTCCTATTGCAGACGTTTCCCTTCGGGATCCTACACCATCGTCCGTCCCCTGTCACCGTGATCCCTGGGTTTCTCCTGTCCCCCCCGTCACTCGTGACACGCCTCTCGATGACGGGTGGATCCCCTTCGCTTCGAACGTCCTTCGCAGTGCTGTCGACGCCACCTTCATCGTGCTCCAGAGGGGGGACAGTCCTGGTCCCGTTCCCGTTTTCCTGCTCGTCGCCCGCTTTTGCCTGAGAGCTGTCCGCATCTGCCCTCTTCCTTACGGCGTCCTTCTTCTTCTTCTTCTTCATATGACTGTAGGAGTTCTCGGCGACCTGGGCACCTGGACTCCTCATCCGTCCCTCGGCGATCTTCTCTCCGGCCACCGCGCGATCGTTACTCTTTCCAAGGGTCCTGTTTCCCCTGGCGCTTGGCAACGCCGGTTCAAGAGGATGTTCTTCGCCTTCATCCGGTGGATTCTGCTTTCGACCTTGGGGTTTTGCCGCACCTTTCTCCGTTTAGAGTCCTTTACCCGCAGACTCTCAGCACAGCTGTTCTCCGTCCTCGGACTGTTTCACTCTGGGTGTCGAGACTACGGTCCTTGGACGAGGCCTCCGACCTCATTCTTCGCTCTCTTCCCCCAGGCGCCGATGATGCGGCGGATTTATGGGCTGACGGGCCGAATTGCCTCCCTACACCTCCTCTGAAGCGAAAGGCGTCGGCTTCGGTGGATGTTTCCCTTCAACCTAAGCATTTCCGATCTCTTCCGCCACCATCTGGCTTTCGAGATCTGGCGGAGGCTTTCTTGGCGCAATTGCCTATTGGCACTTTCAAAGAGCCTCTCTTTTTTTCCGATACTAGGTGGCCTGAAGGCGTAGACATTCGCTTCCGCCACCGTTGGTACGCTGGTCACTCTCAGGCTTTTGCGTGCCCTTTGCCTTAGCTCGATGATGCGGCGGATTTACAGGTGGGTAAACGCCGCTTCGCCTTTGCCCAGGTCCCTCGCGGTTTTGATAAAACTGCTGTCATGATCCGCAACACGCTGGTCTGCTCCAGCTTCCGCGATCTCGCTACCAAGGCGATGGTACGCGCTATTGAAGACCATTGGGATCCACACTCTACTGCGCAGCTGCGAGAGATACATTCTCTTTCGGTGGTGGCTAATCGGGCTTCGTACCATGCTTCTGCAAATGCGATGGCTGCCGCCATCAACTGTGATTTAATTAGACGGGATGCAGTTCTTGCTGGTTGTTCTGGGTTTTCTTCGACAGTCAAGGCTCAGCTCACCAGGCGCCCATCGGCGGTACTTTGCTGTTTGGCTCCACTTGGCAAGCCGTGAAGGATACGCATACGGACATCTGGCCCATGGCTCACCATCTTTCTTCTCTCTGTTCTGGACGACCCATGGCTCCTTTCTACCATTTCGGAGCGTTTTCACCTCTCGCTTCTTTGCCCTTCTCCTCTTCGCCGCTCCCCGCTTTGGACTCGGGTTCCGAACGATCCCGTCAAGGTGGTGGCTTTACAGGACGAAGTGGCTTCCTTGCTTCTCACATCCGCCACGGAATTCGTCCAGCGACAAGATTCTCTGGCTTTCTACAGTCTCTTCATCGTCCCCAAGTCGGACGGAGGTTGGCGTCTGGTGATAGACCTTTCCGCTCGCAAAAAAAAAAAAAAAAAAAAAAAAAAAATTGCCTGCTGTGTCCTTTCGTATGGAAATGACCCGCGGGCCGCCGTCCAACCGATGGATTTGGCTGTCGGTCTGGATCTTGCCGATACATACCTTCATGTTCCATACACCCTTCGGCTCACCAATACCTTCGCTTCGCCATCCACGGAGTGGTGTATCATTACGGCTTCACTCTCAGTCCCTGGGTTTTTACCAGGATTATGGATGTGGTGATTTCCCACGCACGGAGGTCGTCTCTCAGTCCGTCCTCCCACTGCCTCGACGATCTTCTTCTCCGGAATCAGGTTGCGACCTGCTTGACCGCCGACAGGGACGCCCTGCTTTCCCTTCTCCATCGCCTCGGTTTTCTAGTCAACTTCGGCAAGTTGGACCTATCGCCAACTCGCCATTTTCTCCCCCTTGAAATGGAGTTTCAGACCGACTTGAACTTGGTGCGCCTACCCCATGCTCGGTTCGACAAGTTGGTTCTTTTGGCCCGTCAGATGTAGCTTGCTTCCGCGGCTCCGGCGAGACGGTGGTTACAGTTTTGGGTCTCATGAGTGCTGCGGCGGACTTGCTTCCCCTTGGCCGGCTCTACTCGCGTCCAACCCCACCCGGGTCTGCCCTGGGGGACTTGGGTGGGGTTAGGTATTTTTTAGTTCCCAGGGTCACCCTGGTCAGCCCCACAGGGTGGGTTTTTCTCTCTATTCTGGGGCATGTGTTTCTGTCTACCCTTTGTCCATTCACCTGTATTTGCCTTTTTAAAACTCTCCCTACTGTCTGCACTGCCTGTAGCTCTTGATATTGGATGTGTGTTGCTAGATGGTCTTAGCTTTATTTAGGCCCCATGTGTTAGGTTTATTTAATGTATTTGACCGGTTGGCGACATACATTCAATGTTCTGTTTAGTTGTTTTTTTTTTACAAGCAGTGCAGGCACGTCCTGAGAAAGCCTTGTTGCTGTCGGGACGTTAAGCAATGTACAATTTATCTACTCGCGTCCAATTCAACTTCATCTCCTCCTTCTTTGGCGTCTGTCTTCGGGAGATTTGGAGGTTTGCGTTCCGGTGTCGCACTTAGTTCGGCCGCATCTCCTTCGGTGGACGTTTTTAGTTCCCAGGGTCACCCTGGTCAGCCCCACAGGGTGGGGTTTTCTCTCTATTCTGGGGCATGTGTTTCTGTCTACCCGAGGTCCATTCACCTGTATTTTCCTTTTTTAAACTCTCCCTACTGTCTGCACTGCCTGTAGCTCTTGATATTGGATGTGTGTTGCTAAATGGTCTTAGCTTTATTTAGGCCCCATGTGTTAGGTTTATTTAATGTGTTTGACCGGCTGGCGACATACATTCAATGTTCTGTTTAGTTGGTTGTTTTTTTTCACAAGCAGTGCAGGCACGTCCTGAGAAAGCCTTGTTGCTGTCGGGACGTTAAGCAATGTACAATCAATCAATCCTTCGGTGGACGGATTCCGCGTGGTTGGCGTCGGGGGTTCCCCTCGCGTCCCCGCTTCCTTTCCTGTCGATCTGCACGGATGCCAGTCTTTCCTGTTGGGGCACTCACCTGCTCCAGGACTTCAACACGACAGAGGATGTTTGGTCACCGGATTTGGTGGGCAGACACATCACTTGGTTGGAGCTGAAAGCAGTGTGGCTCGCCCTGATCTCTTGGGAACCACGCGTGACCAACCAGGCAGTCTTGGTTCTCTCCCAAAACACGACGGTTGTCTCCTATATTCAGAAGCAGGGCGGGACCCATTCTCCCTCCCTTTGCATTCTTCTGTTCCATATTCTGGTGTCGGGATCGGGGCATTTCGCTACAGGCACATCACATTCCGGGACGGCCGAATGTGCTGGCAGATTCCTTATCTCTTCATGGCTAGTGTCTCCATACCGAGTGGGCTCTTCGCCCCGACCTTTTTCGGATGATTTACTGGCACTGGTAGACACCCATGATCGACCTGTTTGCGACGAGGTAGAACGCACAACTTCCCCTCTTCGTCTCCCCTGTTCCAGATTCTCTTGCATGGGCGGTGGATGCTCTCTCTCTATCCCCTGGGAGGGTCTCTTACTTACTTACTTACGCCTGTCACCCCTACCCAGGTATACGCCGTCGACGAGAGACCTCCAGCAACTCCTGTCCTGTGCTTCTCCTTCATTCTACTCCAGGTGGTTCCCAGTCTCTTGATGTCTGCTTGGAGGTCTCGACGCCAGGAGTTTCTCGGCCTACCTCTTTTCCTCTTTCCCTGGGGGTTCCATGACAATGCCTGCCTAGTGATACTGGAAGCTGGCTTTCTCAGACTGTGACCGATCCCTCCCCATCTTCTTCGCCCAATTTCATTCTCAGCTGTTATCTGCTCTGTTCTCTCCCAGAGTCTGACGTTGCTGATCTTCTCTGGCCAGTGGATTTTCAAAATTCTTCTAAGGCAACTGTTCATGAAGGTCTGTACTCTGTTGACTGTGGTTTTTGTCAATCTCCAAGTCTCTGCTCCATATAGGAGAACTGCTTTTACATTGGAGTTGAAAATCCGGACTTTGGTGTGTTGTGACAGCTCTCTGGAACTCCACACTTTTTTCAACTGGAGAAAGGCTGCTCTGGCTTTACCGATTCGTGCTCTGACATCTGCATCAGTGCCGCCTTTTTTGTCTATGATGCTCCCGAGATAGGTGAAGGACTCCACCTCCTCCAACAGGGTGCCAGCAAGCAAGACTGGTTCTTCCCTGGTTGCGTTCAGCCTCATTGTCTTTGTTTTCTGTTTGTGAATGGTGAGGCCCACTTGGGACGAGATGTCAGCAAGCCTCGTGGTCTTGTCCTGCATTTGTTGATGAGTGTGGGACAGTAATGCCAAGTCGTCTGCAAAATCGAGGTCGTCAAGCTGTGTCCACAGTGTCCACTGTATTCCACTTCGTCTGTGCCATGTGGTCATCTTCATGACCCAGTCTTTGGCCAGTAGGAAGAGGAATGGAGACAGCAGATACCCCTGCCTGACACCAGTTCTGACCTGGAGCTCCCTGGTGAACTGCCCTTCTTGGATCACGCGACATGTCATGCCATCGTAGCTGCTCTTGATCAGGCGGACGAGCTTTGTGGGTACACCGTAGTGTCGTAGGAGTTTCCACAGAGTCTCTCGGTCCACACTGTCAAATGCTTTCTCGAATCCACAAAGTTAACATACAGCGGGGAGCTCCACTCCAGAGACTGTTCCACGATGATGCGGAGAGTGGCGATCTGGTCTGTACATGATCGGTTCTTCCTGAATCCTGCTTGCTGGTCTCTCAGCTGGGGGTCAACGGAGCTCTTCATTCTCTCCAGGATGATCCTGTTGAAGACCTTTCCTGGTACTGACAGCAAGGTGATTCCTCTGTAGTTGGAACACTTGCTGAGGTCGCCTTTCTTGGGAAGCTTGATTAGGTACCCCTCCTTCCAGTCAGCCGGCATCACCTCCTCTTCCCAGATCTTTCCAAACAGTGGGTACAGCATCTCCACTGTTGTCTCTAGGTCTGCTTTCAGAGACTCCGCTGGGATGCCATCAGGGCCTGCTGCTTTGCCGTTCTTCAAAAATGCCACTGCTCTTCTGATCTCTTCCCGGCTGGGTCTGTCACAGCTGATGGGTAGGTCGGTCTCTGCTGGCTGGATATCTGGGGGGTCGGGTGGGCTGGGTCTGTTCAGTAACTCTTCAAAATACTCAGCCCATCTGTCGAGTTGCTCTGCCCTGTCTGCAATAGGCTTGCCTTCTTTGTCTTTTACTGGTCTTTCTGTATGGCCATACTTGCCTCCCCCACCCGGGTCTGCCCTGGGGGACTTGGGTGGGGTTAGGTACTTTTTAGTTCCCAGGGTCACCCTGGTCAGCCCCACAGGGTGAGTTTTTCTCTCTATTCTGGGGCATGTGTTTCTGTCTACCCGAGGTCCATTCTCCTGTATTTGCCTTTTTAAAACTCTCCCTACTGTCTGCACTGCCTGTAGCTCTTGATATTGGATGTGTGTTGCTAAATGGTCTTAGCTTTATTTAGGCCCCATGTGTTAGGTTTATTTAATGTATTTGACCGGCTGGCGACATACATTCAATGTTCTGTTTAGTTTTTTTTTCACAAGCAGTGCAGGCACGTCCTGAGAAAGCCTTGTTGCTGTCGGGACGTTAAGCAATGTACAATCAATCAATCATACTTGCCTGACAATCTTCTGGTAATGTCGTAGAGCTGTTTCATGTTGCCGCTGCCTGCTGCCTTTTCTGCCTCTGCTGCCAGGCTGTCTGTGTAGACCCTCTTGTCTGCCCTGATACTCCTCTTCACCTCGGGGTTGGCTTCCCAGTATTCCCCCTGTGCCCTTACTTTGGCTGCTCTCGTGCGACTGTTGTTGACAACTGCTTTCTTCTGCTTCCTCACTTCTATCTTCTTCAAGGTCTGTGCCGACAGCCAGTCCTTGTGATGGTGTTTCCTGAACCCTACAGTGTCTTTGCAGGTTGAGTTCAGTGCCTCTCTAACTGCTTTCCACTGCTGCTCTGTGGTGACTGCCTCCTCTTCATTTACTAGCTCCTGTAGTGCTTGAAACCGGTTGGACAGCACCAGTTTGAACTCTTCTCTAACTCCAGTTTCTCTCAGGAGGCCTACATTATAGCGCTGTCTTCTTGTTGTCTCTGTGCGGCTTTTCTTTAGCTTGAGCTTCATTCTTAAGGTAAGCAGATGGTGGTCTGAGGCGACATCTGCTCCCCTCCTCACTCGAACATCTTGAAGGGATCTTCTAAATTTCTTGCTAATGCAGATATGGTCTATTTGGTTCTCTGTTGTATGGTCAGGTGAGACCCAAGTTGCTTTGTGTATTCTTCTGTGTGGGAAGATGCTGCCTCCCATGACAAGTCGGTTTAGAGCACAAAAGTCTACAAACCTCTCCCCGTTATCACTCATCTCCGAGCCTAGTCCCTGTCTCCCTATCACCTCTTCGTATCCGGTGTTGTCCTCCCCTAATTTGGCATTAAAATCGCCCATGACTATGGTGATGTCTCGCTCCGCACATTTGTCCAAGGCACTCTGGAGTCGGTCGTAGAACTCTTGTTTCTCTTCCTCGTCACTGTCATTAGTGGGCGCATAACACTGGATGACGTTCAGCTTGAGCTTTTTCTTGGTTCTAAAGGCTGCTGTGATAATTCTTGGCCCAAGAGGTTCCCAGCCCATCAGCGCTCTCTGTGCCACTGGTGACAGCATGAATGCGACACCTTCTGTATGGGGGGCATTCTCCTCTTCATGACCTGAATACAGAATCATCTCCCCACTTAACAGCCTTTTCTGGCCAGACTGCGTCTATCTGGCTTCACTGATACCTAGCAGGGAAAGGTTGTACTTTTGCATTTCCGCTGCTATCTGGGCGGCCTTGCCGCTCTGATACATGGTCTTGACGTTCCATGTCCCCATGGTTGTGTCCCTGGATAGAGAGAGGCGGCTCGGTCCTGTGGCTTCCGAAGACTTCCCGCTTTCACCACAGGACGTCATAAGTCTTCTGGTAGAAGAACCTTCCTCCTCCAGGAAAGGAATTACTGTTTGTCTTTTCGTCAGCGTTTTTGTAGCTATTTCCTTTTTTGCAGGGTGGGGAAGCTACCCCCACGCCCAACCCCCTTACTAGGAGGACCAGGGGTTTTCTGTCGGGGTCACCTTCCCTTAGACCATGTTGGTTCACGGCACCTTATTTCATTCGGTGCACCCCTCTCACGAGGGACCCCCTATCCACCACCCAGGGGACGCGCCTCAACGCCACATGGTCCCAGCGCGAGGGGGAGGGTCTCTTGGCCTATGCGTACCCTCCGTCTGTCCTGGTACCCAGGATTCTTCTCAAGCTCAGAGGCTGCCATGCAGTCCTGTTTCTGGTGGCAACGTTCTCTTGGAACAAGAACTGGACCACAGATCTCCTGAGTCTCGCCATGGACCCCCGCTATGGCTTCCAACGCTTACCACATTGCTGAAACAACCCTGGCAGGATCTTTTTCAACCTTGCCTGGAGAGCCTCCTCTTACACGCTTGACGATTGTGCGGCGCGGCTTCACCGCTCAAGGTTTCTCGGATGCAGCAGTGGCGGCTATCGCTTTAGCTCGACGGCCTTCCACCAGGAAGGTTTATGAGGGTAAATGACGGGTTTTTCTATCGTGGTGTGGGCCGCGACACCTCTCCCCCACAACTCTGACTATGCCCCAACTCGCGGAATTCTTCTTGTGGCTCTTCGAGGATCAAGGCTTGGCACCCATCACCATTCAAGGTTATCTTTCTATGGTGGCTGACACTTGCCGCCATTTGGGTCGACCCGATACGGGATCTTGCAAGGACCTCGCTGACCTCATGGCTCATTTTGATCTCCGGCGACCAGTGACCCGATCACTACTCCCACGTTGGGACCTTGCGTGGGTGTTAACATGGCTCAACTCTGCTCGTTTTTTGAACCGCTGCACTTGGCCCGGTTCTCAGACTTGATGAGGAGGACCTGCTTCCTGCGGGCCATAGCCACAGCTTCTCGTGTGAGTGAGCTCCACGCTCTCTCCGTACTTCCGTCTTGCCTACAGCTCTGGGCTTACGGCTCGGTTCAACAGACAGCAGGATCCGGTTCGGGCGTTCAAAAATATATCTCCGCCGGTCAAAGCCCTTACGACGGGGTATTTCCCACCTTTTCTTGCCTTTGGTTCCGAACCGGCACGATATTTCCGCCCAAACGTTCTCCGCTTGGCTGCGTGGAGTTATCCGTTCTGCTTACAATTACCTCTCGCCTGAGGGAGCGACGAGGCTGCGGATTCGGGCACACGAGATCCGGGCTGTCTCCGCGTGTGTCGATTTCGACCGTCACTGCGCCATGCAGGACATTGTGGCGGCTGTGGGCTGGCGGGCCGAATCTACTTTCGCCGTTTTTACTTGCGTGACCTCTCCAGCCTGCAGCACAACCTGGCTCTGGTGGTTGACGTTGCCGTGGCTCAACACTCCCTCCAGGCGCTGGCGGCGCCGTAGGTAACACTTGACTGAAATTGTCGGGAGTGTGCCCCGGCCAGGGGTCTAGCTAAGCAGTTACCTGGGGGTATTGACCCTAGAGCGGCACCCTCCCCCTCTTTTTAATTCTTCCTCTCAGTAATACCATCGGTAACGATTTTGAAGAAATAAATGTATTTTTCTTTAAAATAAATTTTTTTCGAAAAACATTTACCGATGGTTTTACTCAAACTTCCCTCCCACCTTCCCCGCTTGCCGCATATCAGCTCAAATAGAACTGGAAATAACAGCCTCTCGTGAGATTTGGAAGGGAGGTTACTCCAAGGATAGAGAGGTGGGGGGGGGGGATTAGGTAACTGCTTGCTAGAGGTACGTCCTTGGTTGTGTGGCAACACACAACAATTTTTGGAGACTGAAATTGTCAGTGAAGTATATCTTCCTCTCAGTAATACCATCGGTAAGTATTTTTCGAAAAAATTTATTTAAAAAACAAACAAACATATTTCCAACATGGTGGTTGGTATAAGCAGTGTTGACGCAGACTTTGGTGTTAGTAATGAGTAAACTGTTTGGTTTGGTTGGTTATTAGTCACCACTTATCCCTCCCTTGTGCATGCAGTCTCCATTACTGTCCCAGCTGCATGCACAAGGGGTCAAAAAAAGGCTTGACATTGACATCGTAGTGGGCAGTCTATTGTGTGTTGTCATTTTGTGTTTGCATGTCTTGTGTGCACGTTGATGAGCATAGCAGTTTGGTGAATCTTGGATGAATCATCCACTCTGTTCTTTTCCCTGAGTTTCCTTTCACATATTTATTATGTAGCGTAACAGACCCAAAAATTGCATGCTGAAGTGGTTTTTCCTATCATTCCTGTTTTCAGTTTTCAATGAAGACTGCGATATGAGGCATGTTTCACAGTATTTTCAGAAAAAAGTTCCATTAGAATACAAATCCTTGCATGTTATCTGTAGCAAATTTATTTTGAACATTGCGATGTCTTTCAGTTAGATGCAGCCAATCAAAACATCAAAATGACTTGGCAGTATTATGATGACCACATGAGGACATGTTCTAGTTTTAAAACTGCCCAATGAACTTGAGGTACATTGCCATTGCCAAGATTGAGATTGTGGTAGATCTCTTTCCAATCATCTTTTTGTGGCTCTTTTGTATAATGCAGATGCCAACGATTGCTGTTGTTCAGTGTGTTCAATGGCAAACCCCCCCCCCCCCCCCCCCCCCCCAAAAAAAAAAAAAAAAAAGAAAAAAAAAAAAAGAAAAAAGAAGAAGAAACTTAATTCTGTCGCTGTATGAAGGCAAAATAAAGTAACGTGTAATCTGAAGCCTGGTTCTGTTTCCCAACTTAGCTCTTTGCCTACAGATGTCGACTAAAGCCACCGCAAAATTATTCCCAAAGAACACTATCGGTAACAAGATCCATCCAGTCAAGGTTCATTTGCAGTGCGTGTATTTGGTTATGATAGCGCTAAATGTGTCGTTACAAGCCGTTACTTGGCATGCGCGCAGAATCTAGAAATGAACTCTTAAGCAAAATTATTCGGTGGCAGAATACATAATGCAGAAAAGTTACTTAGACAAAGAGTTATGTTTAGTATTTTGTCTCTGACAGTGGCTCACTATCCATTAGCTACTGATTTTCTTTTGATTTAAAGATCTATAATGTTAACAATAACGATGGTGTGGGTCGAATGTGTCTCTAAGTAGTCTGATACTATAGTCCTGTTATGTAAGAAAATGTGTGCCTGGCGTACAGAAGTGTAGGCAGCTTTTGCATGTATCCACATAAACATGTTCTAATTTTTATGGTAGTTAAGCAGTGCCAGTCTTTTGTGTTATCAGTCCCTGGGGTACACTGGGCCAATGCTTTATAGTTGTAGCTGTACCACTCCTAGATGCACAGTCACATACATTCATCTTCTCTCTTTATCCCCCTCCTTTCCTTTCCCATCTTTAAATCTTAGGAGAGGAAAGTGTCTATATAAAAGCTGTTGAGTAGAATCCTCTTTCTTGCTTCTTTCTTTTCATCAAATACTGTGAAACCTGCCTCTAGTCAGTGTCTGGTGTGTCCAAAAAGAAGTACTTGTGGCAAATTGCCGTGGTATTCCCTGACAGAGTAACTACCAAGCTTCATCCAAAGGCTTTGCTCGGAATGTGCCTCCACGCTTTCAAAAACAGCAACAGGACCAGGCGCCCATGCCTCAGATGCCACCCACGTCCCTGCCACCCGCGTCCTCACCATCGGTCCCCACGTCCACGCGCCAGCAGCCACCGTCACCTGCAGGTGCCCACCCGCCCATGCCACATGGCTTCCGCCCGGGACAGATGCCACCACCCCCATGGGGCCCACCTGACCCTCGTGCCTGGCCCGGCATGCCACCACCTTACTTCATGGATCCTCGTTACGGCCCACGTCCGCCTCTCGACATGCAGGGTTTGTAGCTCAGGTCCTTGGACATTGAAACGATTGAATGTGTTCATAGAGTTTGCAGTAGATAAAAATAGGAAATTAGTTGACATTGCTCTTGACTTGATGCACTTGTGCATTCAGTAGCTGATAAATACTGTAAACAGTACTGGCAGTATTTAATATTGTACATGGTGTGTGCAGGCATGCCTATGTACCCACCCCCTGTGAGGCGGCGCACTAACAGCTTGGGGTCTGGCAACGAAGGTCAGGACGAAGGCCGACATGAAGGTCGTCACCCTGAGCCATATGAGCGGGGTGACCCTCGCGACCCTAGGACATGGATGGAGAGGGGATACATGCCTCCACCACCAGGTAATACTTTTGCTTTTTCCATGGGTGAAAATAGGCAGATTAAAAGTTTGAAATCTGTGCATATTCCATATCTTTTCAATTTTTATCTTTCATCCATACATGAATATTTCTTTCTTGTTGAATAAGCTCAACACTTAGTCATATGTCATTCAAATGTCTCGCCGTGGTCATTTGTTTCTTCAAAAATATTACTGATGGCATTACTATAAGGAAGATACTGTTTATCGATTTCACCTAAAAGTTTGTTGTGCGTTGCTACACAACCAGGGAAGCAACTCTCCCTGTCCCCTGAGTAGCCTCCCTTTCTCATGATTTGGCGCCTCCCGTCATTCTTACTCTTAGCTTCTGGTACAATGGTTGTACAGTTTTCAGGATTCTCCTTAATTTGTTTCATCAAAAACTTTACCGATGGTATTACTGATAGGAAGGTATACTTAGCCTGTCAATTTCAGCCTCCAAAATTGTTATGTGTTGCTACACAACCAGGGACGTAATTCTAGCTAGCATCTACCCCATCCCATGAGTGGCCTCCCTTTCCTCCGGATAGCCTCCCTTCCTGCTCTCGCGAGAGGGCGTTATTTCCTAGTCTATACTTAACTGCCATTTTGTCGGTTCGTTCCTTTTCGGCCTCCGTATTCATTCGTATCTATCATTCGTTTTGGTCGGTTTCGAAAATCCCCAATGGCCAGGTAAGGCCTCGGACATTGTCTTGCTCGGTGATTACTGCTTACTGGGGCAATTTCCGTGGAATTACGGCGTTTTGGCCTTTTTCTTTCGACTTCGTAATCGGTCGGTACAATGGTCGTTCTCTTGGCCTTCGTGGCCCCGACCCCGCGCGGTTATCCTCTGTTGGCATGATTGGTTGCAGTAGTCAACTCAGAACGTGTACCTCCTGCGGCAACTTCCAGTTGCCATCTGATTCACATTTGCGCTGCCTTCCGTGCTCGGGCTGCGCATCTGATAGAACTTGCACTACTTGCGCGGCTTGGGAGGAAGACCGTTGGTCTCGGATGTGGAGCTTCTACCAAAGCAAGCGCCCCATTCCTTCTTCTATGGTTCCAGTCCCACCAGCCCCTCCCAATTCGGCCGCAGTCGACGGGTTGTCCAGTCGCTCTCGGTCCCCGGACTCCGTTCGCTCCCTCACCCTACACTCCCATGTGCCAGTTCAAGTACCCTTGCAGGTATCTATGTCTATCTCAATGGACACGGTTGCAGACGCTGTCCCTTCTGCTGTGGGAGGTAAGTTTGTTTCCTCTCCTATGCGTTCTCGCTCTCAGGAGCACCGTTTACTATTGGTCCCTCGCACCTGCTCCATGGAGACGGGTCAATCGCGGCGATGTCCCGCTCTAACTCGGACGGGACACCGGCCTCCGATTAACCCTAGCCCAGTTACCGCTCAGACTGATGTGGCCTTGCTCACCTCCACTTTTTCGCCTAAGCGTCGCCATGGATCGTCACTTCATGACTCTTTGCACGGCGTGGCGAGGCCCACAGTGTTCACTAGCGCCCCAGTTTGTAACCTGTCACCGCGCAGCGCCCTGGCTCATAGCCGGTCACCGCGCATACACCGATCAGATACCGTTCCACATAAGCGTCGCTATAGTTCGTCACTTCATGACACTTTACACGGCGCGGCGAGGCTCCCAGTGTCCCCTAGCACCCCGGTTCGTAACTGGTCACCGCGCAGCGCCCTGGCTTGTAGCCGGTCTCCGCGCACACACAGTTCAGACACTTTTCGGCCTAAGCGTCGCCATAGTTCGTCACTTCATGACACTTTGCACGACGCGGCCATGCTCCCGGTGTTCCCTAGCGCCCCGGTTTGTAACCGGTCACCGCACTGCGCCCTGGCTCATAGCCGGTCACCACGCATAGAACGTTCAGAAACTTCTCCGCCTAAGCGTCGCCATAGCGCGTCACTTCATGACCCTTTGCTCGGCGCGGCGGGACTTAAGGTGTCCCATAGCGCCCCGGCGGGTAGTCGGTCACCGCGCGTGCATCGTTCAGGCGAATAGTCCTCTCGGCGCCGTTCTCGTCTCTCTAGTCTACTGCATTCACCTTCCTCACTGGATATTCCGCATTCTTCTCGACTGGTCCCAGAGACTATTGACGTCGATGTCATCAGTCTCCACCCTGACGATTCGACCTCCAATTTTGGAGTTTCTGGTGACCATCCTGAGTCCCTGCTTTCCCTCTCAGCGGACTCTACATGCGATGATTCAGACTCTTCCTCCCGCGTCGCTCCAGGTATCGAGGCCAGGCGGTCGATTGAGGCGGCCTCGGACCTTATTCAACGTTTCCTTCCCACGGATATTTGTCCTTCCGCTCCTCCACTCAAGCACAAAGCTTCCGCTTCTGTGGATGCTCTCCTTCCTACCAAGCGAATTAAATCTCTCCCACAACCGCCGGGTTTCCGCGATCTCCCAGACTCATTTTCGGCCCAGTTACCTCTCGCCACTTCTAAGGAGCCGGTTTTCTTTTCTGATGCCAAGTGGCCGGCAGGCATCAATATACGTTTTCGCCAGAGCTGGTATGCAGGCCACTCTCGGGCGTTTTCCTGCCCTTTGCCATCGCTGGACACTTTTGCGGAATTTCAGGCGGGTGGGCGCCGTGCCGCCTTTTCTCGAGTTCCTCGAGGTGTTGATAAGACTGCTGTCCTCATCCGCAACACCCTGGCATGCTCCGGTTTTCTAGACCTCGCAACACAGGCAATTGTTCGGGCACTAGAAGATAATTGGGACCCTAGTTCTACCGCTCCTCTTCGTGAGATCCATTCTTTGGCTGTGGTAGCAAACCGGGCTTCTTACCACGCCTCGTCCAATGCAATGGCTGCTGTATAATAAGTAGTGAGGGTTAGGACTAGGTTGAAACACGCGTATTATGTATGCATATGTAGAGGTGGGTGTGAATGTATAAGTGCCGCTCAGTTCAGTCCATAAAAGATGTTTGTGTGAGATGTGTAAGAGTTATGTGTAAAGATTTTGTAGTGTTTACTTTATCCATTTGGAATTTGTAGCTGTGCAAGTGCAGGGAGAAAATGTTCATAATTATGCTATAATGTTTTTATGTCTTGTTTGTACTATTTGTTATAAATGTACCACAACCGAATTTCTCTTTTCGAGATAATAAAGTACTCTTATTCTTATTCTTATTATTCTTATTCTTATCAACTGTGATTTAATCCGCAGAGATGCTGTGCTCGACGCTTGCGTGGGATTGCCTAATCCTGTCAAATCCCAACTACACCAGGCTCCCATTAGGGGGTCCTTTACTTTTCGGCTCCACCTGGCAGGCTGTGAAGGAGTCACACAAGGATACCTGGCCTACGTCTCACCCTTTCTCGCGCTTTCGTTTGGCCCGCAAGGCCGTTGGTCGCGCCCTGCGGTCCTACAGACCCGCCCCTCGTCCCACCTCCAGTATGCCTTTCGACACTTTCCGTCCCAAATTGTTTGGCCGCTCCCGCCCCCTCCTCACCCAAATCTCCTCTTGGCCTGGTCGGGGCCGACGGCCCGGCCAGGGGAGGTCCCGCTGACTCTCTTCCGTCCATGCCCCCGCCGACTTCACTCGGATCACCAGTCGGCGGGCGGCTATCCCGGCACAGCGCGACGTGGCGCTCGCTGTTCCCGGGCGATCCTTGGATCCTCTCTACTGTTACGGCGCCTACCCGGCACCGGCCTCCACGTGGCGTGGGTGGGTAGTCCACTCGGTCCCTGACTGAGTGGGCTAGCAGACGGGTGCCATCTTTGTCCAGGATTAGGACTTGATGTCAGCAGATATGTTGTTCAGTCTTTTTCACTGGTCCGGTTTTTAAGGAGCTGTGCTTACCCAGGTCTTACCATGTTGGATTGGTCCTTAAAAATACGCGTGAGCTTTTGGTCCTTTGGATCCCAAGTGTTTGCCGTGCTTGGAGACCCGTGTCGGGGGAGAAGAGGATCCTGGTGGCTGAAACACTCCACTTTGGCCTTGACTTCTGCCTAAACGGGAGGCTAGTCGTACCGGCCTAGTCAATCGGCTCTTGTCACGTCGAGCCCTATCCCCCTGTTGACATGCGGGTTGTTATACGGAGCACCATGCTATAGCCTCTGATGCTGATTGGGTGCTTTACGCCAGTATTCCCCTGTATTCAACAGTGTGATAGAAGGCGGTGGCTCAAACGGTTCAATCGGGCTTACCCCCTTGAGTATATCTTTCGGGCAGTCTCCATTGTGCGTCGGCTGGAGACCCGCCGACAATTGCACTTTCCCTTGTTGGGCTCGGTGGCAGGCGGGGACCCCTGGGGGATGAATATCTATCATACTATAATATGGAAAATATCAAAAAACCAAAACTGGCACCAAAGCGGCACATAGCCACTGACATTGACCTTGAAAATGATAGCGACTCTGATTGTGGGGAAGCGACGCCTCAGGTTTCGGCCGTCTGGCCTCGCTTTCTCATTATCCACAGCAAAGTTAAAGAGAAGCCTGTTTCCAAGCTGCACCCTTTCCTGGTGGGGGAGACCCTCAGGAGCCGTGTTGGCAGGCCTGAGGCCCAGCGCCTCAGGTCTGGTGACTTGTTGGTAGAGTGCCGTACCCGGGCACACTCCAATGGGCTACTGAGGCTCTCCTCCATCGGAGACACTCCAGTGGAGGTCACTCCCCACAAAACAATGAATTCCTCTAGAGGAGTGATTAAAGATCAAGCATTGGCCGAACTGTCTGAAGATGAACTTGTACGGAACCTTAAGTCACAGGGGGTGACCTACGTCAGGCGCTTCATTTCCAAACGAGGTGGTAGGGAGATCCGTCTCCCTACCATCATCCTGACGTTTGGCACCCCCACAGCTCCTACTACCATCTGGGGAGGTTACTACTCCCTAAAAGTGAAAAAGTACGTCCCTCTCCCCCTTCGGTGCTTTAAGTGCCAAAAGTATGGCCATGGGCAGAAGACATGCCGCCAGGCAGAGGCCCTATGCGCCCGTTGCACTAAGCCCGGACACTCTGCTGAGTCCTGCACAGCCATCCCCCTGTGTGTGAATTGCCAGGGGGCGCATATGGCTTCGGACAAGAAGTGCCCTCGTTGGATCTCCGAGTGCAGGATTCAGCAGGTGCGTGTGGAGAAGGGGCTGTCCTTTGCGGACGCAAAAAAACTGGTTGACGGTCCTGGTGCAGCTGAGGCGGCGCCAAACTCAAATAACTTTGTGTATACTTTCAGTGCTGCGGTGGCAGGCAAGTGCCCCACCAAAGACTTCTCTTGTCAAACCCCAACTTCTTGGTTGGGGGCGGAGCCTCGGATCCTCTCACCCCTGGAGAGTAATCCTCCTCCGGTGGTGACGAGGAGCCAGGGAACGCAGAGGGCGGACGCTACCGGTCCGGTGGCACCGCCTTCTGCTGCCCCTAAGCCTCAGCCCCCACCCAAACCTGCTAGTTTGTCAACACCAAAGGTTTCTGGCTCTGGTCAGCCTTCTAAGGCCGCTAACTCTAGCGGCAGGAACGCTGCCCAGGACCAGAAGTCAAAGAAATCTATGGGACCGCCGTGCGCACGGGCCCAGAAGGGGAACACTGATGTCCCTCTTCAAAACAAATATGCTGCATTGGAGGAGCAGATGGAGGGAGTGGAAGTTGTCGATGCTACGGCAGCTCCACCCCCTTCATCTCCTAAGAACCAGAGGAGGCCCGGGAGCCGGCCCCCCTCTGTTTCTCCGACTCCTTACAAGGCAAAGGACAAAGGGGGGAAAAACTCCACACCCCCAGATAAGACATAATCATGGACTCTCTGCTTCAGTGGAATTGTCATGGTTTTCAAGCTAACTTTGAGGAATTACGTCTTTTAGTCAAGTGCTATAACCCCTCAGTAATATCTCTTCAGGAGACTTACCTGAAGACTTCTGACCCTGTGTCCTTTAATGGTTTTAACGCTATACATAAAGGCTGTGATTCGGAGAGGCGCTCGGGTGGAGTGGCTCTTCTCATTAGTAGCCAAATTTTATGTAGCCCCGTTAGCATCGACACCTGTCTTCAGGCTGTCGCAGCTCGGGTTACCTTGAAGAAGACCATAACTATATGCAGTATTTACCTGCCACCATCCCTGCGGGTCTGTAGTAATGATTTTTTTAATTTAGTTGATCAACTGCCCCCTCCCTTTATTCTCATGGGGGATTTTAACGGTCACGCTCACCTTTGGGGTAGTGACCACTATGATGGCAGAGGTCAGATGTTAGAAGATGTTTTTTCTCAACTTAATCTATGTGTCTTTAACGATGGTTCACCTACATACTCTAACCCAGGTTCAGGATCTAGTTCTGTTCTAGACCTCACTGTGTGTGATCCTTCTCTCATGCTGGACTTTGACTGGAAGGTTCACGATGACCTGTGTGGTAGTGACCACTTCCCAGTAGTCCTGTCATCGGTCAGCTGTGGGGAGGATCCGCCGGTGGGGCGCTGTAATCTTAAGAAAGGTAACTGGCCTCTGTTCGCCTCCCTCTGTCAGTCTCGTCTTACAGAGGAGGTGGTCATGTCATCTGAAGAACCTATTTCTTCTTTTACTACTATTTTGTTGGACGTAGCGGGTGAAACCATCCCTAAAACTTCCGCATCAGTCCCTCGAAAGCCGAGAGTACCATGGTTCAACGAAGAGTGCCGCAAGGCCCAAATAGCGCGCAAATCTGCTCAGCGACGTGCTTTCCGTAATCCGTCGCAAGTAAATATTTTAACCTTTAAAAGACAGAGGGCGAAAGCCCGTTACATTTTTAAATGTGAACGCCGTGCTTCCTGGAGACGCTTCGTCTCATCTTTAACTTCTCGGACTCCGTCCCAGAAAGTATGGAAGGCTGTTCGGAGAATTAGGGGCAGAGGTGGCTCGGCTTCTGTTGGCCATCTTAGAGATGGTGTCAGTTTGGTTACAGATAAAAAAGCTGTGGCCAATTTGCTTGCCTCCACCATTGCCCATAATTCTTCAACGGAGCATTATTCACCTTTCTTCCAGAGAGAGAAGGAGAAACGAGAGTCTCGTATTTGTGATTTTGAGTCCGATAACTCAGAAGACTATAATGTCCCGTTTACATTATCAGAATTGCAGCAAGCTTTGCAGAAATGTAATGACTCTGCTGCTGGCCTAGATACCGTCCACTATCAATTCCTAACGCATCTGCCTGAGAGGTCACTCCTTGTACTTCTCAAGGCCTTTAACCATATCTGGAGAACTGGTCATTTTCCGCCGTCTTGGCGCCAGGCTGTGGTTGTACCGATCCCCAAGCCGGGTAAGGATCCTTCCAACCCGGGCAACTACCGGCCTATCGCTTTGACATCATGTTTATGTAAAACTATGGAGCGCCTGGTCAACGCCCGCCTGGTGTGGCATCTTGAGTCACAGGGTCTCCTCACAGACCTCCAGTGCGGTTTCCGGCGCTTCCGTAGTACAACTGACCATTTAGTCCGCTTTGAATCATTTATTCGAGATTCTTTTGTCAACAAGCAGCATGTCTATGCAATTTTTTTCGATCTTGAGAAGGCGTATGACACTACCTGGAAGTATGGCATAATGTCTGACTTGTTGGACATGGGTTTTAAAGGGCACCTGCCCGTTTTTATTCACAATTTTTTGACTAACCGGTCGTTCCATGTCCGTGTGGGCTCCACCCTCTCCGACTCCTTTGAACAGGAGATGGGTGTCCCACAGGGCAGCATTCTATCTCCTGTTTTATTTAGTATTAAAATTAATAACATTGTAAAGGCCGTCAAGGATGATTCTGAATGCTCTTTGTTTGTTGACGACTTTGCTTTGTGCGCACATGGTCGAGGACTTGCGTCTCTTGAGAGGCGCTTGCAGCTGTGCGTTGATCGCATCCAGCGGTGGGTGTCTCTCAATGGATTCACGTTCTCGTCCTCCAAGACTGTTTGTGTGCATTTTACTAACCAGACAAAATTTTTTCCAGAACCTAGCCTGAGCATTGCTGGAGTGCCAATTAAGGTGGCCGAGGAGGCAAAGTTTCTGGGGGTCATTTTTGACAAAAGACTTACCTTCCGCAACCATATTAATTACCTTAGAACCTCTTGTCAGAAGGCTCTCGACATTCTTCGTGTCGTCGGTCGTACTGACTGGGGTGCGGACCGTACTGTCTTACTTCGTCTGTACCGGGCCCTTGTTCGGTCCAAACTGGATTATGGCTCTGTGGTGTATGGCTCAGCTTCCAAGTCTGTGCTACAGCGTCTGAACACAATTCACCATCAGGGTCTGCGGATATGTCTTGGGGCCTTCAGGACGTCTCCGGTTCCTAGTCTGTATGCCGAGGCAGGGGAGCCTTCTCTCAAGCTCCGCCGCATCCGCCTCATGCTCAGCTACGTTCTGAAACTGAAGGCCCATCCAGACAATCCTGCCTATGATTGTGTTTTTAAACCATCGTTTGCAGAGATTTACGATACCCATCCGGGAGCTGTCCGTCCACTTTCTTTCCGTGTCCGACCTCATCTGCAGGCGGCCGGATTGGACCTGGACAGAGTTTCGGAATCCCTGCAACACATCACTCCACCTTGGCTCTTACCAGTTTCTGACATCTTGCTGGACTTGACTGCCCACAAGAAAGACTCTACTCCACCAGCCATATACCAACAGAGCCTCAATGAACTGCTTTCAATTTTTCCTGGCTATTGTCGCATCTATACCGATGGGTCAAAGTCTGAGGATGGGAGAGTGGCTGCGGCCGCAGTGTCCTCTCGCCATCCTAGACGCCCATTTAAGCACCGCCTCCCAGACCACTCATCTGTATTTAGTGCGGAACTGCAGGCGGTTCTGCTGGCACTCAAGCATGCTTATCGATCTAGAGAAAGGAACTTCCTGATTCTGTCTGACTCTCTTTCTGCCCTGCAGGCCCTTCAGGGCACGGGAAATGACCATCCACTGCTGGTTCAGATCAGAGAGCTCCACGCGGACTTGATGAAGGAATATTATGATATCATTTTTATTTGGGTGCCAGGGCATGTGGGCATCGAAGGCAACAGGATCGCAGATTCTGCTGCCAACGATGCCCGCAATGACCCTGTCCCTGACACACAGACTGTTTATAGTGATTTTAGACATGTGGCTAGTGCGTACATAGCCCGTGAGTGGCAGTCCGAGTGGGACAAAGAGGAAGCTAACAAGCTGCATGAAGCCCTTCCTAAGTTGTCCGACGGTCTACCTTATCGCTGCGGCAGCCGCCGTGAGGAGACTGTCCTGGCTCGGCTCCACATCGGCCACACGTATGTTACGCACTCTTATTTACTTAAACAGGAGGAGCGTCCATGGTGTTATGCCTGCGACGAGCAGTACTCTGTTCAACACTTTTTGTTGTCTTGTGCTGATCTAATCGACACAAGGTATAAACATTTCACGGCAGACTCATTGAAGGTTTTGTTCCGGGATGTGCCCCCGGACAAGATCTTCAGTTTTCTGAGAGAGTGCCATATTTTTAATAAGATTTGAGCGTTTATAGATTATGATGTTTCTATTATTTTGACCTTTTTGAGAGTCTTCCGACGTTTTCTTTAAAGACCTGTGCGACATTTTAGCCTGACATATTTGTTTCTTCAAAAACATTACCGATGACATTACTGTCTGGAAGTGTCAACTACTTACCCAATTTTAGCCTAAGAACTTTTTGTGTTCCTACACAACCCGGGAGGCACTCGGGGAACCCTAACTAGGGCTGAGAGTAGCCTCCCTTCCTTGCCCAAAAACGGGCATTCACCACGTGGCCCAATCACAATCAGTCATCGATACTTAGCTCTTGTGAGCAGACGTGTTTTAGCCTAGGAAATTTACCGGTTCTTAAAGGGCCGGTCGTCTTACTCTACTTATTCTTCTGGACTTCGTACGTCACTACCGGAATTCTAACTGTTCTTCCTCCATCGGAAACTCAGTGTTTTCTTCCCGACGCTCCCTGCTGTGGTTGTGTTGTGCTCTATTCAGCGTGGATCTACTTGGGATTTTTTTTTTTTTTTTTTACCTTCTTCGTGTGCCTTGGACGCCATGGATGTATCTCTTCCCGTCCCCGCATCTCAGGAGAGGTAACATATCGGCCCCAGCCCTTGGCTGGCCCCGGACCGGGTGCCTGCTTCGGTTTGTGGCTTCAATTTGTGGCTACGCTTCGATCGTATAGATTCGCGCCGATCTCTCGTGTTTCGTTGGCGGGGCTTCGTCGTGCCTGCGCCCGGTCGATAGTCATGTCTGATTTATGTTACAGTAACCAAGTCCTTACTTGCCCGCAGTGCGGAGATTTCCAATGGCCTAGCGATAAGCACAAGTTATGCCTTCCTTGTATGGGATGCGCGTCGGACCATTCTTGCGAGATTTGTGTAACCTGGCCTGAACAAGTTTGGTCCCAGTTGTGGAAATTTTACCGGCGCGAGCGCCCGACTCCGGTTACGGACCGGCAGTCCTTTTTGGAACCCCCGACCATTCCCGGCGTTTTAACTAAACACTCTCGATCTGACCTGGGGGATCGGACGACACGTGGGACACATGAGTTTAGCTCTTCACACAGGACTGCATCTTCTGTGACTCACACTCGATCTAAGCCCGCTGACTCTTACGGAGAGACAGCACGAGGGCAGAGTGCTCGCCATACGGTGGCAAGCCTACGGAGACGCGATTCACGCCGTCATTTGTCCGTTAGTCCTGAGAGGTCTCGCAAGGATACACCCGCTGACTCTTACGGAGAGACAGCACGAGGGCAGAGTGCTCGCCATACGGAGGCAAGCCTACAGAGACGCGATCCACGCCGTCATTTGTCCGTCAGTCCTAAGAGGTCTCGCAAGGATACGCCCGCTGACTCTTATGGAGAGACAGCATGAGGGCAGAGTGCTCGCCATACGGAGGCAAGCCTACAGAGACGCGATCCACGCCGTCATTTGTCCGTCAGTCCTGAGAGGTCTCGCAAGGATACGCCCGCAGACTCTTACGGAGAGACAGCACTAGGGCAGAGTGCCTACCTTATGGAGGTAGGTCAGCCGAGACACGTGTCTAAACAGCGTAGGTCTTCCAACAGTCCTCACATCTCTCATTCGGCCAGCAATTCTAGATGCTTTGGCACAGCTACTTATGATCAGAGGAAGCAACCTGATATGCTACGCAACGGCCGTCACAACTTCCAACCAGCGTCCTTGTTGTGTTCGTCTCCTTCGCGAGCTTCGGACCCGAGCTTCACCTCTTCCCAGTTACATCGTCGCAGTCGTCCGCGTCGTCGCAGTCACTCCCGTCGTCGCCGCCGCTCCCATCTTCGCAGCCGCTCCTGTTCTCGCAGTCGCTCCAACCGGGACAGGCGCATGGCTCACTCCAGGTCCCCGTCTCCTGGTCGCGTTTTGCCCCCACCCCCGCCTCACCCACACCAGCGGACGCGATGCTCGCCGACGGCTACACATCAACACCAGAGGATGCGATGCTCTCCGGCAGCTACCTTCTCTCGTCGTGACGTGGCTCGACCGATATCCACCAACGTCAATCCTCACCGGACTTCGCTCCCTACGCGGGATGAGGAGACTCTTAAGTCTTGTCCCGGAGGATTCAGTTTCGGGCCTACTCTGTGTGGACAGCTCCTCGTCTCACTATACGGTGTCGGATGATACTGCATCCCCTAGACTCCCTTCTACGTCATGCACGGAAACGCTTCTCAGCATTGATGAAGCAGCTCGACTCATCACGGCTGCACTGCCCAATGACGCGTGTCCCCCGTCGCCCCCACTCAAGAGGAAGGTGTCTGCCTTTGTCGACTCTGGCCGTCCACAGAAGAGGTTCAAGTCTTTACCGCAGCCCCCTGGTTTTAAGGATTTGAGAGATTCCTTTTCCGCTTACCTACAGACAGATTCCCAGGAGTATCTTTTCTTCTCTGATCGCAAGTGGCCGGCTGACCTAGACATCTCCTTCCGCCAATCCTGGTATGCGGCCTACCCGGCACCGGCCTCCACGTGGTGTAGGTGGGTAGTCCGCTCAGTCCCTGACTGAGTGGGCTAGCAGACGGGTGCCATCTTTGTCCAGGATTAGGACTTGATGTCAACAGATATGTTGTTCAGCCTTTTCACTGGTCCGGTTTTTAAGGAGCTGTGCTAACCCAGGTCGTACCATGTTGGATTGGTCCTTAAAAATACTCGTGACTTTTTGGTCCTTTGGATCCCAAGTGTTTGCCGTGCTTGGAGACCCGTGTCGGGGGAGAAGAGGATCCTGGTGGCTGAAACACTCCACTTTGGCCTTGACTTCTGCCTAAACGGGAGGCTAGTCGTACCGGCCTAGTCAATCGGCTCTTGTCACGTTGAGCCCTATCCCACTGTTGACATGCGGGTTGCTATACGGAGCACCATGCTATAGCCTTTGCTGCTGATTAGGTGCTTTACGCCAGTATTCCCCTGCATTCAACGGTGTGATAGAAGGCGGTGGCTCAAACGGTTCAATCGGGCTTACCCCCTTGAGTATATCTTTCGGGCAGTCTCCATTGTGCGTCGGCTGGAGACCCGCCGACAGTTGCACTTTCCCTTGTTGGGCTCGGTGGCGGGCGGGGACCCCCGGGGGATGAATATCTCTACTAATATAATATGGATAAAACAAAAAAACCAAAACTAGCACAGAAACGGCATATAGACACCGAATTTGAACATGACAGTGATTCAGACTGTGAGGAAGCGACGCCTCAGGCGTCGGCCGTATGGCCTCGCTTCCTCATTGTCCATAGCAAGATGAAGGAGAAACCAGTTACCAAGCTGCATCCTTTTCTGGTGGGGGAGACCCTCAGGAGCCGTGTTGGCAGGCCTGACGCCCAGCGCCTCAGGTCTGGTGACTTGCTGGTGGAGTGCCGTACTCGGGCACACTCCAGCGGGCTACTGGGGCTCTCTTCCATCGGAGACACTCCTGTGGAAGTCACACCCCACAAAACTATGAATTCGTCAAGAGGCGTAATCAAAGATCAAGCTTTGGCAGAACTGTCAGAAGATGAACTTGTAAGGAACCTTAAGTCTCAGGGGGTGACTTGCGTCAGGCGCTTCGCTTCCAAGCGAGGTGGTGGGGAGATCCGTCTCCCTACCATCATCCTGACGTTTGGCACCCCCACCCCTCCTACTACCATCTGGGGAGGTTACTACTCCCTGAGAGTGAAAAAGTACGTCCCTCTTCCCCTCCGGTGCTTTAAGTGCCAAAAGTATGGCCATGGGCAGAAGACATGCCGTCAGGCAGAGGCTTCATGCGCCCGTTGCACTAGGCCCGGACACTCTGCTGAGTCCTGCACAGCCACCCCCCTGTGTGTGAATTGCCAGGGGGCGCATATGGCTTCGGATAAGAAATGCCCTCGTTGGATATCCGAGTGCAAGATTCAGCAGGTGCGTGTGGAGAAGGGGTTGTCCTTTCTGGATGCCAAAAAACTGGTTGAAGGCCCTGGTGCAGCTGCGGCTGCCCCAACCTCTAACACCTCAGTGTATACTTTTAGTGCAGCGGTGGCAGGCAAGCGCCCCACCAAAGACTTTTCATGTCAGACCCCAACTTCTTGGTTGGGGGCGGAGCCTCGGCTCATCTCGCCCCTGGAGAGTAACCCTCCTCCGGTGGTGACAAGGAGCCAGGGAACTCAGAAGGCGGACACGGCCGGTCCGGTTGTGCCGCCTTCTGTTGCCCCTAAGCCTCAGCCCCCACCCAAACCTGTTAGTCAGTCAACTCCAAAGGCTTCTGGCTCTGGTCAGCCTTCTAAGGCCGCTAACTCTAGCGGCAGGAACGCTGCCCAGGACCAGAAGTCTAAGAAATCTATGGGACCGCTGTGCGCACGGGCCCAGAAGGGGAACACAGATGTCCCCCTTCAAAACAAATATGCTGCACTGGAGGAGCAGATGGAGGGAGTGGAAGTTGTTGTTGCTGATGCTACGGCAGCTCCACCCCCTTCCTCTCCGAAGAACCAGAGGAGGCCCGGGAGCCGGCCCCCCTCTGTTTCTTCAACTCCTTCCAAGGTAAAGGAAAAAGGGGGGAAAATCTCCTTACCCCCAGATAAGACTTAATCATGGACTCTTTGCTTCAGTGGAATTGTCGTGGTTTTCAAGCTAACTTTGAGGAATTGCGTCTTTTAGTCAAGTTCTATAACCCCTCAGTAATATCTCTTCAGGAGACTTACCTGAAGACTTCTGACCCTGTGTCCTTTAATGGTTTTAATGTTATACATAAAGGCTCTGATTCGGAGAGGCGCTCGGGTGGAGCGGCTCTTCTCATTAGTAGCCAAATTTTATGTAGCCCCGTTAGCATCGACACCTGTCTTCAGGCTGTCGCAGCTCGGGTTACCTTAAAGAAGACCATAACCATATGCAGTATTTACCTGCCACCATCACTGCGGGTCTGTAGCAATGATATTTTTAACTTGGTAGATCAACTGCCCCCTCCCTTTATTCTCATGGGGGATTTTAACGGTCACGCTCACCTTTGGGGCAGTGACCACTATGATGGCAGAGGTCAGATGTTAGAAGATGTTTTTTCTCAACTTAACCTATGTGTCTTTAACGATGGCTCACCTACATACTCTAACTCAGGTTCAGGATCTAGTTCTGTTCTAGACCTCACTGTGTGTGATCCTTCTCTCATGCTGGACTTTGACTGGAAGGTTCACGATGACCTGTGTGGTAGTGACCACTTCCCAGTAGTCCTGTCATCGGTCAGCTGTGTGGAGGATTCGCCGGTGGGGCGCTGGAATCTCAAGAAAGCTAACTGGCCTCTGTTTGCCTCCCTCTGTCAGTCTCGTCTTACAGAGGAGGTGGTCATGTCAGCTGAAGAACCTGTTTCTTGTTTTACTTTGATTTTGTTGGACGTAGCGGGTGAAACCATCCCTAGAACTTCCACATCAGTCCCTCGGAGGCCGAGAGTACCATGGTTCAATGAAGAGTGCCGCAAGGCCCAAAAAATACGCAAATCTGCTCAGCGACGTGCTTTTCGTAATCCGTCGCAAGCAAATATTTTAACATTTAAAAGACAGCGGGCGAAAGCCCGTTACATTTTTAAACGCGAACGCCGTGCTTCCTGGAGACGCTTTGTCTCATCTTTATCTTATAGGACTCCGTCCCAAAAAGTCTGGAAGGCTGTTCGAAGAATTAGGGGCAGGGGTGGCTCGGCTTCTGTCGGCCATCTTAGAGATGGTGCCAGTTTGGTCACAGATAAAAAGGCTGTGGCCAATTTGCTTGCCTCTACCATTGCCCATAATTCTTCAACAGAGCATTATTCACCTTTCTTCCAGAGAGAGAAGGAGAAGCGAGAATCTTGTGCTTGTGATTTTATATCAGATAACTCGGAAGACTATAATGCCCCCTTTACATTTTCAGAATTGCAGCAAGCCATGCTGAAATGTACTGACTCTGCTGCTGGATTAGATACCATCCATTATCAGCTCCTAACTCATCTGCCTGAGGATTCACTCCTTGTACTTCTCAAGGCCTTTAACCATATCTGGATAACCGGTCGTTTTCCGCCATCTTGGCGCCAGGCTGTGGTTGTGCCAATCCCCAAGCCGGGTAAGGATCCTTCCGACCCGGGCAACTACCGGCCAATAGCTTTGACATCATGTTTATGTAAGACTATGGAACGCTTGGTCAACGCCCGACTGGTGTGGCATCTTGAGTCACGTGGTCTCATCACAGACCTCCAGTGCGGTTTCCGGCGCTTCCGTAGTACAACTGACCATCTAGTCCGCTTTGAGTCTTTTATCCGAGATGCTTTTGTCAACAAGCAGCATGTCTATGCAATTTTCTTTGATCTTGAAAAGGCATATGACACTACCTGGAAGTATGGTATAATGTCTGATTTGTCGGACATGGGTTTTAAAGGGCACCTGCCTGTTTTTATTCACAATTTTTTGTCTAACAGGTCGTTCCATGTCCGTGTGGGCTCCACCCTCTCCGACTCCTTTGAACAGGAGATGGGTGTCCCGCAGGGCAGCATTCTATCTCCTGTTTTATTTAGCATTAAAATAAATAACATTGTAAAGGCCGTCAAGGATGATTCTGAATGCTCTTTGTTTGTGGACGACTTTGCTTTGTGTGCACGAGGTCGAGGACTTTCGTCCCTTGAGAGGCGCTTGCAGCTGTGCGTTGATCGCATCCAGGGGTGGGTGTCTCTCAACGGATTCAGGTTCTCGCCCTCCAAGACAGTCTGTGTGCATTTTACTAACCAGATGAAATTTTTTCCAAAACCTACCCTGAGCATTGCTGGAGTGCCAATTCAGGTGGCCAAAGAGGCAAAGTTTCTGGGGGTCATCTTTGACAAAAGATTGACCTTCCGCAACCATGTTAAGTACCTTAGAACCTCTTGTCGGAAGGCCCTCGACATTCTTCGTGTCGTTGGTCGTACTGACTGGGGTGCAGACCGTATCGTCTTACTTCGACTGTACCGGGCCCTTGTTCGGTCCAAACTGGATTACGGCTCTGTGGTATATGGCTCGGCTTCCAAGTCTGTTCTACAGCGTCTGAACACAATTCACCATCAAGGTCTGCGCATATGTCTGGGAGCCTTCAGGACATCTCCAGTTCCTAGTCTGTATGCGGAGGCAGGGGAGCCTTCTCTCAGGCTCCGCCGCATCCGCCTCATGCTCAGCTACGTTCTGAAGCTGAAGGCCCATCCAGAAAATCCTGCCTATGATTGTGTTTTTACCCCGTCGTTTGCAGAGATTTACGATGCCCATCCGGGAGCTGTCCGTCCACTTTCCTTCCATGTCCGACCTCATCTGCAGGCGGCCGGAGTGGACCTGGACAGAGTTTCGGAATCTCTGCAACACGTCACTCCACCCTGGCTACTACCAGTTCCTGACATCTTGCTGGACTTGACTGCCCACAAGAAGGATTGTACTCCACCAGCCATATACCAACAGAGCCTCAATAAACTCCTTTCAATTTTTCCTGGCTATTGTCGTCTTTATACGGATGGGTCCAAATCTGAGGATGGAAGAGTGGCTGCGGCTGCAGTGTCCTCTCGCCATCCTAGACGCCCATTTAAGCTCCCTCTCCCTGACCATTCCTCTGTATTTAGTGCAGAACTGCAGGCAATTCTGCTAGCACTCAAGCATGCCTATCAGTCTCGGGAAAGGAACTTCCTGATTCTGTCTGACTCTCTTTCTGCCCTGCAGGCCCTTCAGGGCGCGGGAACAGACCATCCACTGCTGGTGCAGATTAGAGAGCTCTACGCGGACTTGATGAAGGAATATTATGACATCATTTTTATTTGGGTCCCGGGCCATGTGGGCATCGAAGGCAACAGAATCGCAGATTCTGCTGCCAACAGTGCCCGCAGTGACCCTGTCCCTGACACACAGACTGTCTATAGTGATTTTAAACCTGGTATTAGTGCGTACATAGCCCGCGAGTGGCAGTCCGAGTGGGACAAAGAGGAAGGGAACAAGCTTCATGAAGCTCTTCCTAAGTTGTCTGACAGTCTACCTTTCCGCTGCGGCAGCCGCTGTGAGGAGACTGTCCTTGCTCGGCTCCACATCGGGCACACGTATGTTACGCACTCTTACTTACTTAAACAGGATGAGCGTCCATGGTGTTTTGCCTGTGATGAGCAGTTTTCTGTTCGACACTTTTTGCTGTATTGTGCTGACCTCATTGACACCAGATATAAACACTTCACAGCAGACTCCTTGAAGGTTTTGTTCCGGGATGTTCCTCCGGACAAAATCTTCAATTTTTTGAGAGAATGCAATATTTTTAACAAGATCTGAGCATTCATTGACTATGTGAATTTTTTATTTGCCCTTTTTGAGAGTCTGTAGACGTTTTTTTTAAAGACGTGCGACATTTTAGCCTGAGATTTTTAATCTATATTTACATCTTGTCTTAAGACCTTGCTTTTAGTCTGGCTGACCAGATTTTTACCCATCCCGCCGTGAGATGGCCTTAGTCGCCTGCTCGGCGTTAAACCCAAATAACTAACTAACCTGGTATGCGGGACATTCACAGTCCTTTAGCTGTCAGCTTCCATCGTTGGACCCTCAATCGATATCCCAGCTTGGCGGTACCAATCAGCTGAGACACACCCTCCCTCATGGGTTGGATAAGACGGCATCACTAGTGCGGAACTCCTTGGCCTGTGCTGGTTTTCTAGAGCTTCTCACTCAAGGTTTAATCCGTCGCATCGAGGACGCTTGGCAACCATCGCTTACACCCTTACTTGGTGACCTTCTCGCCCTCGGGGTTGCGGCAAACCGGGCAGCGTATCACTCATCGGTCAACACAATGGCGGCAGCATCCAACTGTGACCTCATGCGTCGTGATGCAGTCTTACTCGCCTGTCGCGGTATGCCTCCCGATCTGAAGACACAGCTGCGTCGTGCCCCCCTTGGTGGACCACTCCTCTTCGGTGACACCTGGCAGAAGGTGAAGGACGGCAATCCGGACCGCTGGCCCAGCCGTGTTACAGCCTCACGCTTTCACTCCGCCCGCAAGGCCGTGGGTCGCGCCCTGCGGACTTCCAGACCCGCTTCATCCTTCACTCCAGCTTCCGCCAAGACGTCCCGGCGGTTCCCCGCCTTCGGCCGTGCTAGACCAGTTAGGACCTCTGTCCCCGCTTGGCCCAGGTCTGCCCGCCGCCGTGGGCGCGGGCGGGCTCCCTGACTCGTCCCCGTTCCAGCCCCCGCCTTCTGCTCCGGGACCTCCTGTCGGCGGGAGGCTCACTCTTTTCAGCGACATGTGGAGGTTGCTACTTCCAGACGACCCCTGGGTACTCGCCACCATCACCGACGGACTCTCAATTTCTTTTCGTTCTCCCCCGCCTCTGAGACGCTCACCCGTATGGACAGAGATTCCTTCGGACAGTCTGAAAGCCATCGCACTACGCGGAGAGGTCGAATCGCTTCTACAGAAGGCCGCCACAGAGGTAGTGCATCATATCGACTCACCAGCATTTTACAGCCGACTTTTTGTGGTTCCCAAGCCGGGCAACAAGTGGCGCCCAATTATCGATCTATCAGCACTAAACAAGTTTATCATAGCTCCCACTTTTCGCATGGAAACCTCCAGGACCCTTCGGGCCGCTGTACAACCGAGGGACTTCGCTGTCAGCCTGGACCTATCCGATGCATATCTCCATGTCCTCATACACCCGGCTTCCAGGCGGTATCTCCGATTCGCGTTCGACGGGGTGATCTACCAGTTTCGAGCCCTTCCGTTTGGTCTCAACATCAGCCCGTGGGCTTTTACTCGCATTATGGATGCTGTCGTCGCCAAGACCAGGCAGTCGTCGTCCAGTCCAACCTCCAACTATTTGGACGAACTCTTCCTGCGGAATCAATCGATAAGCACCCTGCGGACGGACAGAGATTCTTTGCTCCTGTTGCTGTCGCGTTTGGGGTTCCTGGTAAACACAGGCAAGTCGGACCTATCTCCATCTCAACGATTTATTCATCTCGGCATGAAATTTGCGACCGACCTCAACAGAGTGAGTTTGCCGGAGCCTCGGATCCACAAGTTAGCCTCCTTGGCCGCCCAGGTAGCACAGGCGGAATCGGTCCCCGCCAGAGTTTGGCTTCAGCTCCTCGGCTTGATGAATGCAGCGGCGGATCTCCTTCCCCTCGGTCGTCTTTACTCCCGGCCGCTTCAATTACACCTGCTGCTTCATTGGCGTCCGTCCTCCGGCGACTTAGACGTGCCGGTACCTGTGACTCAGATCCTTCGCCCACATCTGCAACGTTGGACAGACACTTCATGGCTCGCTGTCGGAGTTCCTCTAGCCTCCCCGCCTCCTCAGCTCTCACTCTGCGTGGACGCAAGTCTCACCGGCTGGGGTGCACATTTGCTACCGAGTTTCCTCTCAACATCCGGCCTCTGGTCTCCGGATCTAGCAAACAGACACATCAACTGGCTAGAGCTACAAGCGGTTTGGCAAGCCCTCATCAAATGGGAAACGCACATTCGCCACCAGGAGATCCTAGTCCTTTCGGACAACACCACAGTCGTTTCTTACATTCAGAAGCAGGGCGGTACTCACTCTCCCGAGCTATGCATTCTACTCTATCAATTGATGCGCTGGTGCGAGGACCGAGGACTATCCCTCCGAGCTCGACACATCCCCGGTCACCTGAACGTGTTGGCGGACTCACTATCTCGGCGCGGACAATTACTTCACACGGAATGGACGCTTCACCCAGACATCTTTCAGATGATCTGCGCTCACTGGGAAACTCCCATGATAGACCTCTTTGCCACGAGGTGGAATCGCCAGCTTCCCCTCTTCGTCTCACCGATTCCAGACCCCCTAGCCTGGGCAGTCGACGCGCTCTCCATTCCGTGGGACGGTCTCATCGCTTACGCTTATCCCCCGACGGTCCTCGTTCCCAAAGTCCTCCTCAAGCTCAGAGGTTGCAACACGGTCATGTTACTGGTAGCCCCATTCTCCTGGAACAGGTCTTGGACTACCGATCTAATCAGTCTCGCCACGGGCCCTCCGCTTTGCCTGCCCACCTCGAGGACAATGCTCAAGCAGCCCCGCCAGCCTCTTTTCCACCCGTGCCCAGAACGACTTCTCCTTCACGCCTGGAGATTGTGCGGCAAGCCCTCACCGCTAGAGGCTTCTCGAGTGCAGCAGTGGCAGTAGACCCTCGACCAGACGTGTTTATGAGGGAAAGTGGCGAGTATTCCAATCCTGGTGCACTGACCGACACCTTATGCCCACGGAGTTGACTCCTTCACAGCTCGCTGACTTCTTCCTCTGGCTCTTTGGAGACCAAGGCCTAGCCCCCATCACGATCCGAGGATATCTGTCTATGATTGCAGACACTTACCGTCACCTCGGCCACCCAGACCCTGGCGAAAACAAAGACCTTGCAGACCTGATGGCACACTTCGGCCTGCAGCGTCCGGTTCCCCGCTCACTGATTCCAAGATGGGACCTCCCTTGGGTCCTGACGTGGCTGAACTCGGACAGGTTCGAACCGCTTTCCCTCGCTAAGTTCTCGGATGTGACACGAAAAACATGTTTTCTGTTGGCACTGGCCACCGCGGCTAGAGTAAGCGAGCTACATGCGATGTCGGCAAGTCCTGCCTGCCTCCAATTCCGGGCAGACGGTTCTGTACAACTACTCACAGACCCTGCCTTCCTCGCCAAGACTAGGTCTCCCTTGACTGCGCCCCCAGTGATTACCATTAGGCCGCTGAAAGATGCAAGTTTTACTCGGGAGACCAGGCAACAGGATCCTGTGCGCGCTCTTCGTGTATATTTACGACGTACCAAACCCGTCCGCCGAGGACGATCACGCCTCTTTCTACCCTTAGCACATAGCAGAGAAGACATATCAGCGCAAACGATTTCTTCTTGGCTTCGCTGGGTCATCAGGTCAGCCTATCAGGACCTTTCCCCAGCAGTTGCAAAGAGGCTCAAGATACGCGCACATGAGGTACGAGCCATGGCCGCGAGCGACAGCATTATCGTACTCAGTACGCGAGCGTCGCATTCGATCGCAATTGTGCTGTTCGAGACATCGTGGCCGCAGTGGGCTGGCGGGCAGAATCCACCTTCGCCCGCTTTTACCTCGGGGGATCTGTCAGGCCAGCGAGACAACCTCGCACTGGTGGGGGACATCGCCGCAGCGCAACACTCCCTCCCGGCGCCGGAAGCGCCGTAGGTACGCACTTAGCTAAAATTGTCGGGAGTTTGGCGAATGGGTGTGTGGCTCTGTCGTATGCCCTTTATGGCGGTAACTTGGGCGCGGCACCCTCCACCTTTTCGCCATTCTTCCAGACAGTAATGTCATCGGTAATGTTTTTGAAGAAACAAATTAATTTTTCTTTAAAATATATTTTTTCGAAAAATACTTACCGATGACATTACTCGGAGAACCCTCCCACCTGCCCCGCTTGCCTCTGGTAAGCTAAGTATCACTGACTGATTGTGATTGGGCCACGTGGTGAATGCCCGTTTTTGGGCAAGGAAGGGAGGCTACTCTCAGCCCTAGTTAGGGTTCCCCGAGTGCCTCCCGGGTTGTGTAGGAACACAACAAGTTCTTAGGCTAAAATTGGGTAAGTAGTTGACATTTCCAGACAGTAATGTCATCGGTAAGTATTTTTCGAAAAAATATATTTTAAAGAAAAATTAATTTTTAAGGTATATTTACATCATGTCTTAAGACCTTTCTTTTAGTCTGGCTGACCAGATTTTTACCCTTCCCGCCGTGAGATGGCCTTAGTTGCCTGCTCGGCGTTAAACCCAAATAACTAACTAACTCTACTGTTACGGCAGGACTCCAACTCACTTTTAAAGCCCCCCACCTCTGCGGCGCTCACCACTTTGGACTCGGGTGCCGAACGATCCGGTGAAAGCAGCGGCTTTACAGGCGGAGGTGACAGCTTTACTTCAAAAATCCGCCACGGAAGTGGTTCTACGTCATGACTCTCTGGCTTTCTACAGTCGTCTCTTCGTCGTTCCAAAATCCGACGGCTCTTGGCGTCCTTTGATCGATCTCTCCGCTTTGAACAAGTTTCTGGCCGCTCCCTCCTTCCGGATGGAAACTACAAAAGCTCTCCGGACCGCGGTCAGGCCCATGGATTTCGCTGTCGGTCTCGATCTGGCTGATGCATACCTCCATGTGCTCATGCATCCTTCGGCTCGCCGTTACCTACGCTTCGCCTTCCGTGGAGTGGTTTATCAGTTCCGGGCCATGCCATTTGGTCTGAACATCAGCGCCTGAGTCTTCACCAGGATCATGGATGCAGTGGTCGCACAAGCTCGGCGGTCTTCTGTCAGTCCGACCTCGCACTACCTCGACGATCTGCTACTCTGCAATCAGGTCGCGTCCCACTTGTCCACCGACCGAGACGCCTTCACAGTCTTGGGTTTCTGGGCAACTTCGGCAAGTCGGATCTATTACCTTCCCGCAGTTTCATTCATCTGGGCATGGACTTTCAAACAGACCTAAACCTGGTTCGCCTCCCTCAGACTCGGTTCGAGAAGTTAGCGAATCTAGCACTACAGATGTATCGTGCCATGGAAGCTTCTGCACGGACGTGGTTACAGTTGTTAGGCCTTATGAGCGCTGCGGCGGATTTACTTCCTCTAGGTCGGCTCTACACACGTCCGATTCAATTACATCTACTTCTCCTGTGGCGACCGTCTTCAGGGGATTTAGAAGCCCGTGTTTCGGTGTCTTCACTGGTCCAGCCCTTTCTCCTTTGGTGGACAGACCCCTTCTGGTTAGGCTCTGAGGTTCCCCTAGCATCTCCAATGCCCTACCTGTCGATCTGCACAGATGCCAGTCTCTCTGGCTGGGGAGCGCTCCTTCTCCCGGACTTTCAAGAGACATCAGGCCTGTGGCCTACGGAGATGGTGGGAAAACACATCAACTGGCTGGAGCTGAAACCAGTTTGGCTCGCTCTCATCGCTGGGGAGACGCACGTATCTCACCAGGAGGTCCTAGTCCTATCGGACAACTCGACGGTTGTGGCATACATTCAGAAGCAGGGTGGGACGCGCTCTCCTTCCCTGTGCATCCTTCTGTTTCACCTTCTTGTGTGGTGCCGAGTTTGAGACATCATATTACGGGCGCGTCACATTCCGGGACGACTCAATGTGTTGGTGGATTCTCTGTCCCGTCCGAATCAACTTCTCCATACAGAGTGGACTCTCCGTCCCGACATTTTTCGCATGATTTGTATCCACTGGGAGACACCCATGATCGACCTGTTCGCGACACGGTGGAATACACAACTTCCCCTCTTTGTCTCTCCATTTCCAGACCCGCTGGCGTGGGCGGTAGACGCTCTCTCCATTCCTTGGGAGGGTCTCCTGGCCTACGCATACCCTCCCTCGATCCTGATCCCCAAGAGTCTCCTAAAACTCCGCGGCTGCAACATGTTGCTGTTCTTGGTAGCCCCATTTTCTTGGACCAAGAACTGGACAACGGATCTTCTGAGTCTTGCCACGGATCCACTGCTCCGGCTACCAACGCCGCAGACGATGCTGAAGCAACCCCGACGAGACCCTTGCCTGGAGGTTGTGCGGTGTGCCCTCACAGCTCGAGGTTTCTCGGATGCAGCGGTGGCGACTATCGCTTCAGCACGACGCCCTTCAACCCAGAAGATTTATGAGAGAAAATGGAGAGTCCTGCAAGCTTGGTGCAGTACTAGACAACTTACCTCCACTGCTTTGACTATGCCTCAGCTGGCTGACTTCTTTCTGTGGCTCTTTCAGGATCAGTCTCTAGCACCCATTACTATTCGGGGATATCTATCTATGGTGGCGGATACATACCGCCATTTGGGACTACCCTATCCTGGTGCATGCAAAGATCTCGCCGATCTTATGGCTCATTTTAACCTCCAGCGACCTGTCACACGCTTCCTACTACCTCGCTGGGACCTTGCGTGGGTCTTAACATGGCTGAACACTGCCCGTTTTGAGCCCCTGCATTTGGCGAGGTTCTCCGACTTGACTCGAAAAACGTGCTTCTTACTGGCTCTCGCGCTGCCTCTCATGTGAGTGAACTTCATGCCCTATCGGTACACCCGTCTTGCCTGCAACTCTGGGCCGACGGCTCTGTCCAACTCCTCGCTAGTCCTTCCTTTTTGGCCAAGAACAGGCTCCCTTCAGCTGCCCCTCAACCAATCACTATTCGTCCTTTATGGGGCCCCACTACGCTCCAGGACGTAAGCCAACAAGACCCGGTCCGGTCATTAAAAATTTACCTCCGCCGGCGAAACCCCTACGGCAAGGACATTTACGCCTCTTCCTGCCCTTATCTCCGGGCAGGAATGATACAGACAATATCCGCTTGGCTGCACGGAATCATCAAATCTGCTTTCGAAGACCTCTTGCAAGAGGGAGCAAAGAGGTTGCAGATTCAAGCTCACGAAGTCCGGGCTGTCTCCACGGTCGACCGCAACTGCGCCGTGAAGGACATTGTGGCGGCTGTGGGCTGGAGGGCAGAATCTACTTTCGCCCGTTTCTACTTCCGCGACCTGTCCGGCCAAAGACAAACCATGGCACTAGTGACTTATCTGACGCATACCTACATGCTCATGCATCCCGCAGCTCTGCGGTACCTACGCTTGCCTACCGCGGGGTGGTTTACCAGTTCCGAGCCCTACCTTTTGGCCTCAACCTCAGCCCCTGGGCCTTCACTCGGATTATCGATGTGGTTGTGGCCAGAGCCCGACGGTCATCTTCAAGTCCGACCTCCAACTATCTCGATGACCTGCTTCTCCGGAACCAGGATGCGGCCGCTCTGTTGAACGACAGGGACGCCTTACTCTCCCTTCTGCACCACCTTGGCTTTCTGGTCAACTTGGGAAAGTCGGACCTCACGCCCTCCCAACGATTTACACATCTCGGCATGGAGATCTTGACCGATCTCAACACAGTGAGGCTCCCCGAGGCGCCCGTGTCGTAGCTAGTCCACCTACATCTTTGTGGCTTGTTATGGGAGTTCTCCTATCCTCTCCCCTTCCCCACCTGTCCCTCTGCTCGGACGCGAGCCTCTCGGGTTGGGGTGCTCACCTCCTCCTGGACTTCTGCATTGTAGCCGGCCAGTGGCCTCCGGACCTGGTCGGGCGACATATCAACTGGCTGGAATTGAAGGCTCCCTCCCACCTACCCCGCTTTCCGCCAGTCACTAATCGTAAAAATGATGGGAAGGCGCCACGTCATGAGAAAGGGAGGCTACTCAAGGGACAGGGAGAGTTGCTTCCCTGGTTGTGTAGCAAAGCACAACAAACTTTTAGGCTGAAATCGATAAACTAAGAGTATCTTCCTTATAGCTGAGGTGCCTACCTTACGCACTAGCTCGTAATTTTACGCATTTTCGGCTCAAATTACGCGAATACGACCAGTTCCTCCAAAATACGCAATTTTACCAGAAAGATTGGCAGCTTTATATAGGCTCCCAGCCTCTAGAACCAGAGACTATGTCACTGAGTTTTGCGCGAGTAGTCCGCTACACACTGACTAGCCAAGGCAAGGCAGCAAAAATACTCGCACACAGCGCGCCATGCGTGCACTGAAACACTGAACTCTGACTCGCGGGTAGTAACTAGCGATACAAATGCATACAACGTGTGCAGAAAGGACTTTGGTGTTGCTCACAGTGGTGCGTACAAAAGTATTATATTCAAAGACATTTGGAGTCCCGCGCTGGGCACAAGGCCAAGGCAGTAGTACATACCAAAGCTGACATAAAATGAGCACTTTTTTGTTAACCGTTTCGGCCCGGCAAACCGCTGTACTGGTTGGCGGTCTCGTATACCGTGCACTTTGCACTGACACATCACTATGTTTACACTACAGGATCCTGACAGTGCATGCGTACTTTTGTACGTGGTTTGCGGTCACTGAGCTTTGCGGCGCTAGCATGCATATTACGGTCGAAATGGCGAGTGAATGTGTAGATATACGGAGTGATAAAATTTTTGTGTTTGGAGACATAGTTTCAAAAGCAGATAGCTTTGATGTATTGGGACACGTGTGCCCACTACCGCGTGGCAGCATAACCACGTGTTGGCAGTGTCAGCTGGAGCGATCGACGGTTGAGGCACTGACAACGGCAATGCCGTACAGCTTGATTCCGTGAAGCTGAATTGGAGGTTTAGTCCAATTGATATTCCGTTCCGTTCCTCTGATGTTCCACCTTGGTGCACCTGTAGGTGACTCTGTGGACACTGACACACATTGGTCACATGTGTAGTACGTGCATTGTCTTTACAACACTGGTACTTCCATCCGATCGTGTACGAGACACAACATCGTTCACGCGGCAATGCCGCTTATTACATGTTGCCGGTCTAGACTGTGGATATACCGTACAGTGGCAGGTGTAAACCCGGGCATTGACATCTGGTGACCAGGTTGGAGCCTTACAGTGTATCGGCATACTGGAAATGCGTGGACACTAATGTGTCGCAGTAACAGATGCCCTTTTTACTGATGCATGTTAAGTAACAGTGACCTGTCGTGCACGAAAGACATTTTTGGCTCACGTTCAAAGCAAAAGTGAGTATGTTCTGAGCCAGCGGTAGTCCATCCGCCGTCGCACATGGTAAACTTTAACGTTGGCATTTTCTTGGAGACTATTAAAGCTACAGTCTTCAAACTTGGCCCAAGGATACTTTGTCGCAAGACCTTTCTAAACATGTATATTTTAGTGACAGTTTCTCACAAAGGTCAAGGTCACAGAGGATCAGGAAATATACAAAATAGCTATTTTGGGACATAATTTCTTTTTTCTCAAATACTATTCACAACTTCAACCCCAAACTGGGTACAAAGATACCTGATGAAAAGACCTTTATAAGTACACTAATTTCGTTGATCCCTCGGAAAAGTCAAGGGTCACATGAGCTCAAGAAATATGTCCAAAATGACCATATTTTTACCCCCCCCCCCCCCCCCCCCCCCAATTTTTTTTTCGCAAATACTATTCACAACTTCAAACCCAAACTTGCTACATGGATACCTGATATTGTGTGACTAAAATAGCTAATAGTGTCGATAAATGTCTTTATTTTTAATTTGTTTGCTGTGGTTATTTTTTTTTCGTTGTGTGTTGCGCTGAAATGATTACACAAAATACACATTTTTAAGCAGCCCATTACACAAAACGGTCTAAGAGGGGTAGGCACCTCTGTTATAGTAATGCCATCGGCAAGTATTTTTCGAAAAAAGAAAAATACATTTTTGGCTCACATGCGAAGCAAAAGTATGTTTTGGACCAGTTGTCGTCCCTGCGTCCGTCCGCCCTCAGTGGTAAACTTTAACGTTTGCATTTTTTCTCGGAGGCTATTCAAGCCACATTCTTCAAACTTGGCCCAAGGATATTTTGTGGTAAGACCTTTCTAAACATTTGAGGGGATCAGGAAATAGGTAAAAAATAGCTATATTTTGACATAATTTATTTTTTCTCAAATACTTTTCACAACTTCAAACCCAAACTTGGTACAAAGGGTCACAAGAGCTCAGGAAATAGGTGAAAAATATCCATATTATGGAAAAAGATGTTTTTTTCTCAAATACTATTCACAACTCAAACCCAAACTTGGTACAGAGATACCTGATGGTAAGACCTTTCTATGCACACTAACTTGGATGACTCATCAGAAAGGTCAAGGGTCATGAAATGGCCATATTTTGACAAAAGATGTTTTTTCTCAAATACTATTCACAGCTTCAAACCCAAATTTGGTACAGAGATACCTGATGGTAAGACCTATCTATGCATGCTAATTTGGATGACCCCTTGGAAGGTCAGGAGGCTGGCAAATGTATGTAAAATGCTGATGTTTTGATAAAATTGCAAATTTTTCAACCAAATGTGGTACAAAGATAGCTGATAAGACCTTCCTATGTATACAATGCATACTAATTTAGTCGACTCATCACATAGGTCAAGGGTCACGGAGGGTTGACAGATGTGTTGAAAATGCTTACATTTTCAGAAACATGGTTTTTGCTGCTGCATTAGCCATCCCTTGTCACAAAGGTCACACATAATTATGTAAATTGGTCATACACGTGAGCCATAATTGCTTTGCCTTTCTTGTTAGTCCTTTATATTATTTAACCTTCAGAGGTCAAATTTCAAACCTTCAAATTGGGCCCAAGGATTCTTTGTGGTGAGCCGCCGTGAGATGGCCTTAGTTGCCTGCTCGGTGTTAAAACCCAAATAATAACTAACTAATCTTTGTGGTGAGACCTTTTTAATCACCAAGGTCCTTTGATAATATGTGTATAGAAAATTTGCCATATTATGACAAAAATTTAATTTTTACTTAACTTTACTGCAATAGCCTGAACATTTTTTTTGAAAGCCAGTAATGTTTTGACTGATATTTCATTGCAGGTCCTTACGAAGATATCCGACGCCATCCATACTATGAGAGGATGTATCAGGATTATGAGCAACGCTATGATTATGAAAGAAGGTTTGTGTTTTTATTGGCTTGTGAGGCAAGCTTGTTAGACCAAACTTGCATCAGTATGTACAAAAGCCACATCAGTCAGTCCTTGCGTCACATATGATAGCAAGAGTGAGTCTGTGTTTCAGTTCTAAGCAATCTGTTGTCTGTCATCCATAGCAAACTTTAACAGAGACTTTTCAAACCACATACATCAAAATTGGCTCAGATATTTTTTTAAAGGCCTCTCGACATGCACCCTGGTAAATCAAGGGTGATTGGGCTTAAATTTAACGATTATGTCTGTGATAATGGCCTTTACCTTTCTTTGCAACTGAAGATTACAGTAACTTGTGTTTTCAGGGAGTATGATCGTCGGGATCACCCTGACGATGACCATGATGGCCCACCAGAGGCTGACAGTGCGCCCAAAGATCTAGACAAGAGGCCGTCTGTACGTGATCGAGATCAGCGGGACCCGGATCCTCGTGACAGGGACCTCTTTGATGACCTGCCCGAGAAGAAAGGGCCTCGTGACGGTGGCTGGGATGAGTCTGACCGGTGAGACTTCTGAAATGATGCAGCCATTGGTACTGTTAACCCTCTTAACCCCAAGGCTGCATTTTCCAAATTTTGGAGGTGTTACCTGACAACTATGTACCAGTTGCAGGAGATGGATTGACCATGATAATTCAAAGGTATTGCCAGATGCCAACCCTTCCAGTTTCGCCGTATTTTCTTTCTTACTTACTTACGCCTGTCACCCCTACCCGGGTATAGGCCGTCGACGAGAGACCTCCAGCAACTCCTGTCCTGTGCTTCTCCTTCGATTCTACTCCAGGCGGTTCCCAGTCTCTTGATGTCTGCTTGGAGGTCTCGACGCCAGGAGTTTCTCGGCCTACCTCTTTTCCTCTTTCCCTGGGGGTTCCATGACAATGCCTGCCTAGTGATACTGGAGTATTTTCTTATGCCAAAATTAATTTCTTTCTCTAGGTTCAGTGGCCTGACCAGGAAAACATGCTTCCTTTTGGCACTCGCCACAGCATCACGGGTGAGCGAGTTACATGCGCTCTCAGTGCGCCCCGCCTATCTACAATTCCGGACCGATGGTTCGGTGCAGCTTCTCACCGACCAGTCCTTCTTAGCCCAAAATTGCCCACCCGCAGCCGTCCCACAGGTCCTAACGATACGCTCCCTCAGACGTGCTAACCAGACCCCGGAGTCCCGTCAACAGGACCCGGTCCAAGCACTGCAAATTTATCTGCGCAGAACGAAGCCACTCAGGCAAGGGCGTGCCCGCCTTTTCCTGCCCTTAGCCCCGGGCAGATGTGATATCTCCGCGCAGACGATCTCGTCCTGGATACGCTGGGTTATCCGGTCTGCATACTCGGAACTCTCCCCAGAGAGAGCAAAGACAATGCGAATACGGGCACACGAAGTGAAGGCAGTGGCAACAAGCATCGCATTTGACCGCAACTGCGCATTACGCAGAGATGCCAACCCTTCTGGTTTCGCCGTATTTTCTTACGCCAAAATAAATTTCTTAAGATTTTACGGCCAAATTATCTTCCGGCGAAAAAAGCACTGAAATTTTTTTGTCCGATAAAAGTTACCAATTTCTCGCTGACTTTGCTGGTCTTACACCGCCGAGCCATCGCGTTTCCCTCGAGATAAAGAGCCAATCAGAAGTGTCCTGATTAGCGCAACCAATCGGAATCTGAAATATACATGATCGGAAATAGATTTCAGTTCAGTTCAGTAGTTCTTGGGATTTCGCTGTTTTAGTTTGTAAAGATGTGTTTGACATCACACACTATATGATGCAATGGCCTGTTTATCGTCCGGCCGTGTGTGGGTAAAGATGTGTATGACATCGCACACTATATCATGCAATGGCCTGTTTATCAGCCGGCCGATGTGTGTAAAGATGTTTCACATCGCACACTATATGATGCAATGGCCTGTTTATCAGCTGGCCGTACACACTTGAGCGACACAAGTCAGAATTTTTATGTCTAGTTCATGTGTGTTTGGAGGATGTTTTGCTTTGAATTGCCGGTACTCCTCATCGTCAGCGGACCAAACCGTGGAGATGAAAATTTAGTGTAGCGTTCTGCTGCACGAATCTCGATCTCTGTTTAAGCCTATCCCCTGTATTGGCTAGGGATTATTATTGATAGGTCTAGGGCTTTCCTACTGACTTGTGTTCGTAGGTCGTTGGTTCACTTTCGGAAGTATGCTCGCATAGAAGTGTATCCTAGCGTTTGTGAGGTTCAACTTTTGTGTCAGACTTTTCTATCATTGCGCCATCCCCCCCCCCCCCCCCCCCCCCCAAACCCCCCCCTTTTCCTTTCTCCTTCCCCTCCACATTTTATTTTCTCCACTCTCCTTCTCCCACTGTTTTCGGGGGTGTCGTTTAGATACGCCTTTGATCACTTCAAAGAAGGTAGAAATTTGATGTGTGTCCTTTTTTATATGAGTAGGTATCGCAGGTTTTCTGTGGATTTGTGGAATTTAATCCGTTCGCGCGTTTTTAGGGGTGAACTCATACGGTTTATTGCGTTTGCAGTCCCTGGTTTTGGGTGCCAAAAGAGTCAACAGGGTACGGGGTAGGTTGTATATGCCCCGTTTTCACTCCTATTGCGGAATTCTGTGGATTTACGAAACTTTATAAGTTCGTTGGTTTTGAGGTGAACTCGTATGGTTCATTCTGTTTTTAGTTGTGGTTTTGTGCTCTAGCCACGCAAAGCTGGTCAGTGCCAGTGCTGTGACGAGGAAGTTCGTGTGTGCAGTCTTGCACGCTGTTGCACCAAACTTTAACGTTAACCTTGAATGACTGAGTTTTATGTTCACGCGAAATCTTCCTGTCAAATTTTATTTCTTCCTGTCAAATTTTGAAAATGGTAAGGTCAGGTAGTGAAAGGGGTTGGCATCTCTGTAATCTGGTACTACCGCTGAATTATCATGGTCAATCCACCTGCTGTAGGCCGTTGGGGCTAAATGGGTTGATAGAACTTGTTGCTGCATGCACATGGGGGTTAACCCATTCACTGCCAAGAAAAGCTTAGCACAATCCAAATGCAAGAGACAGATCCTTAAGAGCCCCTGCAGTTGCAGGGTCTTATGGGGACCTATGCTTTCTGAAACCACTTTGTAGCACTGTTGCTTTTAAAGCTAGGGAAGTTTGCTGTTGAATTTACAATGATGTAGTAAAGACAGTCTGCATTCACTGCATTGCAGGGAAGGGGTTCAAAAACAGCAAAGGTCTCTTATGAGCCTTTGTAGCATGGACTCCATGCCTCTTGTTAGCAGGGATTATCCCATTCACAGCCACTGGGTGCAGATTGCTTTTTGGAAATCACTGCAAATTCAATGTAAACCTCTTGCATTTAGGGTGGTGTTCAGCTTTTTCCTGCAGTGAAGGCTGTAGGGTAGTTCTTTGCTCCAGCTGCCACAACACAAGTTATCATAGTACACTGTGGGAAGTGAGATCCATCCAGCCAAAGTTTGCTTGCAGTGCGAGTGCTATTTTTTTGTGCAGAATGTCTCGTTACAAGACGTTACTTGGCATGCACACCAGATAGAGAAATAAATAAAATCTTTAACATAATTATCTAGTGACAGAGTACATTCAAGGCAGTAGCAGGCAAAGAGTTGGATTATATTCTATAAGATGTTCAAGGTCACAGGTCGCCAAAAGCTTTCATCGGGATTCAGGATATATACCCACTTAGATAATGACCACCTTACTGTCCCACCAAACGCTCGCTTTTGCCTGTATGACATGAACACCCAACAGTTTTCAGCAAGGGCCCCCCAATGAAAGCTTCTGTGGGATGATAATGCACATTGATCTGCAATACGCTATCTTCACATACATTATATGAATAGAGAGGGTTGCGTTGTGATCCACTAGTATGTGGTCTCAAAGCTCTCGCCTCGGCTATAAGTGGAATTTCAGTTAGAAACGATCAATATCGGCTGAATGGCATGCCAAATTTAAGATTGAGGTGACATGAACACAAGTCCGTTTTGTGTACCTGTGCACAATGTATGTGTTGTGTCGGGTGAAGATCAATTTAAAATTTTGCTCAAAATATTCGCGTACAACGGTATTCAGTTAGCTGAAGAATGTGTACTGATTCTGTCCGGCATTTGCGGATTTCATCTGAGAAAAGTACACAGCAGTGCACTTAAGGCCTCGCCATTGAACTGAAGCAGATGATCCGAGTAGATGGCAAGATATGAAAGAATCATGCAATCAGATTATTTTTCAAGCTGGTACACGTATGTAAATGGATTTTTTTTAAATTGATAAGCAACTAGTGCTCATTCTGTTATTTGGAGACAACATTGATAGCAGGACGTCAGTTTCCAGGAGTGCCTCCTAGGCTCACAAATGTGTACGAGTTGTAAGGTCAAACAGATGAAAACCATTGATGCAGATACACGACGACACAACATGACCATTGTAGACATTTGGCAGTGTCAATCTCTAAGATAGCATGCAAAAGACCCATACACAAAATATCAGAAGTATCTGTTGCAAGCAGTTTTGTTTCTTCAAAAACGTTACCGATGGCATTACTGTTAGGAAGATACCCTTAACGTAAAGATTTCAGCCTCAAAGTTTGTTGTGCGTTGCTACACAACCAGGGAAATAACTCTCCTTGTTCCCTGAGTTGCCTCCCTTCCCCATGACATGGCGCCTTCCCATCAGTCTTACTCGTAGCTTCTGGGACAACGGTTGTTTTGTTTTCAGTCTCGCTCACATTCCTTCCAATTCCTCTTAGTTTTCCTTGGATTTTAGTCAACTTTTCCTCCGCTATGTCGAGGTAAGGCCTCGATTAATGCCCGCAACCGGCGCGATTCAACTTCTGGGTCTGTCATTTTCTGTGGCATTGAATTTGTCTTGGGATTTGGTCCCAATGGACATTGACTGATCGTATATTCCGTGGCATTGGCGCTGTGTTTGGTTGTCTTTCACGTTCTGTAAGGCCTTGGTTATTGCCTACAGCCAGTGCAATTCGACTTCTGGCGCTGGAATTTTCTGTGGCATTACATTCGACTTGGGGTTCAGTCCCCATGGACATTGACCGTTCGTCTATTATGTGGCATTGGCGCCACGTTCGGTTGTCTTTCACGCTCTGCTTTATGTTACAGTATGCAGGTACGGACTTGCACCAAGTGCGGCGACTTTCAGTGGCCAAGTGATACATCTTGTGCCTGCCATGTTCGGTTTGTTCATCTGAGCGGACTTGTGTTACGTGCACTCCCTGGGAGGAGGAACGTTGGTCGCAGCTGTGGAGCTTTACTGGCGTGAGCGTCCTAGTGGGTAGACGTGTCCACCCCCACCCCCAGCGTCGCCTATGGCTCCTCCGTTGCTGCCTTTACCATCCCAGGCACTGCCCACGCTCAGGGACGCAGACCTTGTCCTGATTGACTGCCAAGTGATCACCACCGTGTTACCGAGACCACACCTGCCCGCTCTGTGGGGCGTGACTTACCCCCCCCCCCCCCCCCCCCCCCCTCGCTCAGCGGAGCATCAGTTACAGTCCATGCCCACGCGATTTGCAGACAGGGGCCGCCAAAGGCAGAGGGCTTCCTGCCAAGTAGTCCGACCCACTACGTCTGTGCCCTCTCGTTTGGAGGTTCAGGTAAGCCAGTCTTGGTCCAACTATTTTGAGACATGTAAATGTATGACACACTCATCCCGTTCTGCGGAGTGTACGCGTGGCTCTGAGCCCACTCGCTCTGCAGAGTGTAAAGGTTATGTGAATGTAACATGTCCTGGGCCTACTCGCTCTGCAGAGCGCGAAACATCGTGGGGCGAGTCATAGTGATACCAGGTCATCCCGCTTTGTGGAGCATAGACTATGTTTTGGCCACAGCAGATGTGGGGAGGGTTTACGTTATACGGAGACACAACGTGCTCGTTGGCCCAGCTCTGCGGAGCACTCACAATCAGCGAAGGATGTTCATTTTTCTAGGCCCTCCCGCTCTGCGGAGCGTAGAAGCTGTACCGTCCCCTCCAGCTCTGCGGAGCGTACACGATTGGAGGAGTGGGGCCGGCAGATGAGTTCTGCGGAGCACTCACAATCGGCACAGTATGCTCATGTTACTCGGCCCTCCTGCTCTGCTGAGCATAGTAAATGTACCGGCCCCTCCAGCTCTGTGGAGCGTACGCGATTGGAGGAGTCAGGCTGGTGTATCGGGCTCTGCGGAGCGTGATACTCTGTTGGTGCACACCTGCTCTGCGGAGCGTGACAGTCAGCTATGGCGGTCTCCAGATGTTGCGACGTCTTCCATCTGTGCTTGTCCTCCATCAGACCTCTCTGATCAACACTACAGTCAGTGGCGGGATCATTCCGACCCTTTTGAGTCGCGGAGATGCTCGACGTCCTTACAGCCGTTACCCGTCCTTAGACCGGATACTGACCGGCATGGCAGTCCTCATTCCAATCCTTGTATAAGTCCCTACCGATACACACCTGCTCATGCGACAGAGGATGCTCTCAATCTTCATCCCGAGGACTCTCATGTCGGCATTGGTTCTGCCCACTGGGCGCCCTTCACCACTCCACTCATCTCGTTCGCCGCGCAGCCTGTCGGCTTCGTCCGCCTCTGATCCGCCACGGGTGGAGACTCTACGCTCCTTGGAAGAGGCTGCTCTCCTCATCTCGGAAATTCTTCCTCCAGAGGTTTGCCCCCAAGCTCCAACTCAAGCGAAAGGCCTCTGCTTCGGTGGACGCTACACAGCAGGCCAAGTGATTAAAGCCACTTCCGGGACCTTTCAGACGCGTTCTCCGCTTAGCTGCAGGAACCTTGGACGGGCTCGGGATTCTTCGCTGACAACAACAGTGTTGATTCTAGAGCGCGTTTTGCGCGATTTCTCGCAATATTATGCTCCAAATCGCAAAAAAAACACCGATAGCGCGGCCGAAGAATCGCAGAAAAAACTGGACGCTTTTTTGCATGACCAGCGCGGCCGCACCGCTGCTGCGTAAAAGCCTGCTCGAGCGTCTTGGTGCAGTGTGGCCTGAGTCGAGCCAGGGCAATTTCACTATTATTCACCTGTTTAACACGAACACAGATTCCATTCACAGAAAACCAATTCACGTGTCGCTCTCGCGCTGTGGAAGTACACATGACAGATCAGAGCGAACTCTAGTCTGTGATTGGCTGAATAGCCTTCGGCTGTTGTAATCTGTCTTCTCATTGGCTAGCATTTCTGTACTGTATTCATGTTGTATCATTCGTGTACCAACACAACCCTTTTACCGATGCGGGATTGTACTTCAGCCTGTGTTGCTTTTACCTGAGGATTGTAACTTAGTATGGATTTTACCTGATGGATTTACATTAAATACTCGAGCTGTACACGTTTCCTTGTGTTTTCCTAGCGAGCTGAAGGTATGCATAGAAAGTACGATAATGTCGTGCACTTTTAACCTGGTACTCATTCACGCACACGACGGTCTTACACACTTTCTCCTTGAGGGCCGTGATCAATTTTGAGGCCATATTGGTTAACATGAAATACGGTTAACACGAAGTGATTTTCCGCCGTGTCCCCAGAAATTCGTGTTAAGCGGAATCCACTGTATGTATGAATGTGTGTATATATGTCGTTTTAAAGTAAGCAGTGCAACGCGATTTGAGGGCCTCCTTTTACACCTTGAGGGGCTCCCTTTTTTGATTAGAGGGAGCCTTTGGGCTCACTTTTCTGAAATCCTAGAATCAACACTGCAACAAATGGCCAGCTGGAATTGACATCAAGTTCTGCCTACACTGGTATGCCGGACACTCCCAATCCGACGTCGGGTCAGAAACGCAAGCCAGTGGTCGTAAGGCGCTACAGCTTCGGATGCCTCGTGGTTTGGACAAGACAGCCACCCTGATCCGCAACTCCCTGGCCTGTCCTGGGTTCCTCGACTTGAACACACAGGCGGACGACCGGAGGACACATGGGACCTAGATTCCTCTCCCCAGCTTTGCGAGATACACTCCTTGGCGGTCATGGCGAATCGGGCGGTTTACCATTCTTTGGTAAACGCCAAGGCTGCAGCGGCCAACTGCAACCTGATGCGGCGTGGTGATGTTCTGGCTGGCAGCCCGCGGATCCCAGTGTTACTGAAGTCCCAGTTGTGTCAGGCTCCGCTTGGAGGCTCTCTACTCTTCGGACCTACCTGCCAGTCGGTTAAGGAAGCCAACAAGGACATAATTATGGCCCAGTCCCACGGGTTCCACTTCCACTCGCTTTCACGCTGCCCGCAAGGCGCCTACCCGGCACCGGCCTCCACGTGGCGTAGGTGGGTAGTCCGCTCAGTCTCTGACTGAGTGGGCTAGCGGACGGGTGCCATCTTTGTCCAGGATTAGGACTTGATGTCAGCAGATATGTTGTTCAGCCTTTTCACTGGTCCGGTTTTTAAGGAGCTGTGCTAACCTAGGTCGTACCATGTTGGATTGGTCCTTAAAAATACTCGTGACGTTTTGGTCCTTTGGATCCCAAGTGTTTGCCGTGCTTGGAGACCCGTGTCGGGGGAGAAGAGGATCCTGGTGGCTGAGGTTCCCTTTGGGCTGCGGCTCACTGGTGCCAACACTCCACTTCGGCCTTGACTTCTACCTAAACGGGAGGCTAGTCGTACCGGCCTAGTCAATCGGCTCTTGTCACGTTGAGCCCTATCCCACTGTTGACGTGCGGGTTGCTATACGGGGCACCATGCTATAGCTTCTGCTGCTGATTAGGTGCTTTACGCCAGTATTCCCCTGCATTCAACGGTGTGATAGAAGGCGGTGGCTCAAACGGTTCAATCGGGCTTACCCCCTTGAGTATATCTTTCGGGCAGTCTCCATTGTGCGTCGGCTGGAGACCCGCCGACAGTTGCACTTTCCCTTGTTGGGCTCGGTGGCGGGCGGGGACCCCCGGGGGATGAATATCTCTACTAATATAATATGGATACAACCAAAAAACCAAAACTAGCACAGAAACGGCGCATAGGCACCGACATTGCACATGACAGTGATTCAGACTGTGAGGAAGCGACGCCTCAGGCGTCGGCCGTATGGCCTCGCTTCCTCATTGTCCATAGCAAGGTGAAGGAGAAACCAGTTACCAAGCTGCATCCTTTTCTGGTGGGGGAGACCCTCAGGAGCCGTGTTGGCAGGCCTGACGCCCAGCGCCTCAGGTCTGGTGACTTGCTGGTGGAGTGCCGTACTCGGGCACACTCCAGCGGGCTACTGGGGCTCTCTTCCATCGGAGACACTCCTGTGGAAGTCACACCCCACAAAACTATGAATTCGTCAAGAGGCGTAATCAAAGATCAAGCTTTGGCAGAACTGTCAGAAGATGAACTTGTAAGGAACCTTAAGTCTCAGGGGGTGACTTGCGTCAGGCGCTTCGCTTCCAAGCGAGGTGGTGGGGAGATCCGTCTCCCTACCATCATCCTGACGTTTGGCACCCCCACCCCTCCTACTACCATCTGGGGAGGTTACTACTCCCTGAGAGTGAAAAAGTACGTCCCTCTTCCCCTCCGGTGCTTTAAGTGCCAAAAGTATGGCCATGGGCAGAAGACATGCCGTCAGGCAGAGGCTTCATGCGCCCGTTGCACTAGGCCCGGACACTCTGCTGAGTCCTGCACAGCCACCCCCCTGTGTGTGAATTGCCAGGGGGCGCATATGGCTTCGGATAAGAAATGCCCTCGTTGGATATCCGAGTGCAAGATTCAGCAGGTGCGTGTGGAGAAGGGGCTGTCCTTTCTGGATGCCAAAAAACTGGTTGAAGGCCCTGGTGCAGCTGCGGCTGCCCCAACCTCTAACACCTCAGTGTATACTTTTAGTGCAGCGGTGGCAGGCAAGCGCCCCACCAAAGACTTTTCATGTCAGACCCCAACTTCTTGGTTGGGGGCGGAGCCTCGGCTCATCTCGCCCCTGGAGAGTAACCCTCCTCCGGTGGTGACAAGGAGCCAGGGAACGCAGAAGGCGGACACTGCCGGTCCGGTTGTGCCGCCTTCTGTTGCCCCTAAGCCTCAGCCCCCACCCAAACCTGTTAGTCAGTCAACTCCAAAGGCTTCTGGCTCTGGTCAGCCTTCTAAGGCCGCTAACTCTAGCGGCAGGAACGCTGCCCAGGACCAGAAGTCTAAGACATCTATGGGACCGCTGCACTGGAGGAGCGGATGGAGGGAGTGGAAGTTGTTGTTGCTGATGCTGCGGCAGCTCCACCCCCTTCCTCTCCGAAGAACCAGAGGAGGCCCGGGAGCCGGCCCCCCTCTGTTTCTTCAACTCCTTCCAAGGTAAAGGAAAAAGGGGGGAAAAACTCCTTACCCCCAGATCAGACTTAATCATGGACTCTTTGCTTCAGTGGAATTGTCGTGGTTTTCGAGCTAACTTTGAGGAATTACGTCTTTTAGTCAAGTTCTATAACCCCTCAGTCATATCTCTTCAGGAGACTTACCTGAAGACTTCTGACCCTGTGTCTTTTAATGGTTTTAATGTTATACATAAAGGCTCTGATTCGGAGAGGCGCTCGGGTGGAGCGGCTCTTCTCATTAGTAGCCAAATTTTATATAGCCCCGTTAGCATCGACACCTGTCTTCAGGCTGTCGCAGCTTGGGTTACATTAAAGAAGACCATAACCATATGCAGTATTTACCTGCCACCATCACTGCGGGTCTGTAGCAATGATATTTTTAACTTAGTAGATCAACTGCCCCTTCCCTTTATTCTCATGGGGGATTTTAACGGTCACGCTCACCTTTGGGGTAGTGACCACTATGATGGCAGAGGTCAGATGTTAGAAGATGTTTTTTCTCAACTTAACCTATGTGTCTTTAACGATGGCTCACCTACATACTCTAACTCAGGTTCCGGATCTAGTTCTGTTCTAGACCTCACTGTGTGTGATCCTTCTCTCATGCTGGACTTTGACTGGAAGGTTCACGACGACCTGTGTGGTAGTGACCACTTCCCAGTAGTCCTGTCATCGGTCAGCTGTGAGGAGGATTCGCCGGTGGGGCGCTGGAATCTCAAGAAATCTAACTGGTCTCTGTTCGCCTCTCTGTCAGTCTCGTCTTACAGAGGAGGTGGTCATGTCAGCTGAAGAACCTGTTTCTTGTTTTACTTCTATTTTGTTGGAACCCCACCCGGGTCTGCCCTGGGGGACTAGGGTGGGGTTAGGTTTTTTTTTAGTTCCCAGGGTCACCCTGGTCAGCCCCACAGGGTGGGTTTTTCTCTCTATTCTGGGGCATGTGTTTCTGTCTACCCTTTGTCCATTCACCTGTATTTGCCTTTTTAAAACTCTCCCTACTGTCTGCACTGCCTGTAGCTCTTGATATTGGATGTGTGTTGCTAAATGGTCTTAACTTTATTTAGGCCCCATGTGTTAGGTTTATTTAATGTATTTGACCGGCTGGCGACATACATTCAATGTTCTGTTTAGTTTTTTTTTTCACAAGCAGTGCAGGCACGTCCTGAGAAAGCCTTGTTGCTGTCGGGACGTTAAGCAATGTACAATCAATCAATCTATTTTGTTGGAGGTTGCAGGTGAAACCATCCCTAGAACTTCCACATCACTCCCTCGGAAGCCGAGAGTACCATGGTTCAATGAAGAGTGCCTCAAGGCCCAAACAATGCGCAAATCTGCTCAGCGACGTGCTTTTCGTAATCCGTCGCAAGCAAATATTTTAACATTTAAAAGACAGTGGGCGAAAGCCCGTTACATTTTTTAACGCGAACTCCGTGCTTCCTGGAGACGCTTCGTCTCATCTTTATCTCCTAGGACTCCATCCCAAAAAGTCTGGAAGGCTGTTCGAAGAATTAGGGGCAGGGGTGGCTCGGCTTCTGTCGGCCATCTTAGAGATGGTGCCAGTTTGGTCACAGATATAAAGGCTGTGGCCAATTTGCTTGCCTCCACCATTGCCCATAATTCTTCAACAGAGCATTATTCACCTTTCTTCTAGAGAGAGAAGGAGAAGCAAGAATCTTGTACTTGTGATTTTATATCGCATAACTCGGAAGACTATAATGCCCCTTTTACGTTTTCAGAATTGCAGCAAGCCATGCAGAAATGTACTGACTCTGCTGCTGGATTAAATACCATCCACTATTGGCTCCTAACACATCTGCCTGAGGATTCACTCCTTGTACTTCTCAAGGCCTTTAACCATATCTGGATAACCGGTTATTTTCCGCCATCTAGGCGCCAGGCTGTAGTTGTGCCAATTCCCAAGCCGGGTAAGGATCCTTCCGACCCGGGCAACTACCGGCCAATAGCTTTGACATCATGTTTATGTAAAACTATGGAACGTTTGGTCAATGCCAGACTGGTGTGGCATCTTGAGTCACAGGGTCTCATCACAGACCTCCAGTGCGGTTTCTGGCGCTTCCGTAGTACAACTGACCATCTAGTTCGCTTTGAGTCTTTTATCCGAGATGCTTTTGTCAACAAGCAGCATGTCTATGCAATTTTCTTTGATCTTGAAAAGGCATATGACACTACCTGGAAGCATGGTATAATGTATGATTTGTCGGACATGGGTTTTAAAGGGCATCTGCCCGTTTTTATTCACAATTTTTTGTCCAACAGGTCGTTCCATGTCCGTGTGGGCTCCACCCTCTCCGACTCCTTTGAACAGGAGATGGGTGTCCCGCAGGGCAGCATGCTATCTCCTGTTTTATTTAGCATTAAAATAAATAACATTGTAAAGGCCGTCAAGGATGATTCTGAATGCTCTTTGTTTGTGGACGACTTTGCTTTGTGTGCACGAGGTCGAGGACTTGCGTCCCTTGAGAGGCGCTTGCAGCTGTGCGTTGATCGCATCCAGGGGTGGGTGTCTCTCAATGGATTCAGGTTTTCGCCCTCCAAGACAGTCTGTGTGCATTTTACTAACCAGACAAATTTTTTTTTAGAACCTAGCCTGAGCATTGCTGGAGTGCCAATTAAGGTGGCCGAAGAGTCCAAGTTTTTGGGGGTCATCTTTGACAAAAGATTGACCTTCTGCAACCATGTTAACTACCTTAGAACCTCTTGTCAGAAGGCCCTCGACATTCTTCGTGTCGTTGGTCATACTGACTGGGGTGCAGACCGCATTGTCTTACTTCGACTGTACCGGGCCCTTGTTCGGTCCAACCTGGATTACGGCTCTGTGGTATATGGCTCGGCTTCAAAGTCTGTTCTACAGCGTCTGAACACAATTCACCATCAAGGTCTGCACATATGTCTGGGAGCCTTCAGGACATCTCCAGTTCCTAGTCTGTATGCAGAGGCAGGGGAGCCTTCTCTCAGGCTCCGCCGCATCCGCCTCATGCTCAGCTACGTTCTGAAGCTGAAGGCCCATCCAGACAATCCTGCCTATGATTGTGTTTTTAACCCGTCGTTTGCAGAGATTTACGATGCCCATCCGGGAGCTGTCCGTCCACTTTCCTTCCGTGTCCGACCTCATCTGTAGGCGGCCGGAGTGGACCTGGACAAAGTTTCGGAATCTCTGCAACACGTCACTCCACCCTGGCTACTACCAGTTCCTGACATCTTGCTGGACTTGACCGCCCACAAGAAGGATTGTACTCCACCAGCCATATACCAACAGAGCCTCAATGAACTCCTTTCAATTTTTCCTGGCTATTGTCGTCTTTATACGGATGGGTCCAAGTCTGAGGATGGGAGGGTGGCTGCGGCTGCAGTGTCCTCTCGCCATCCTAAACGCCCATTTAAGCTCCGTCTCCCTGACCATTCCTCTGTATTTAGTGCAGAACTGCAGGCAATTCTGCTGGCACTCAAGCATGCCTATCAGTCTCGGGAAAGGAACTTCCTGATTCTGTCTGACTCTCTTTCTGCCCTGCAGGCCCTTCAGGGCGCGGGAACAGACCATCCACTGCTGGTGCAGATTAGAGAGCTTTACGCAGACTTGATGAAGGAATATTATGACATCATTTTTATTTGGGTCCCAGGCCATGTGGGCATCGAAGGCAACAGAATCGCAGATTCTGCTGCCAACAGTGCCCGCAGTGACCCTGTCCCTGACACACAGACTGTCTATAGTGATTTTAAACCTGTGATTAGTGCGTACATAGCCCGCGAGTGGCAGTCCGAGTGGGACAAAGAGGAAGGGAACAAGCTTCATGAAGCTCTTCCTAAGTTGTCTGACAGTCTACCTTTCCGCTGCGGCAGCCGCCGTGAGGAGACTGTCCTTGCTCGGCTCCACATCGGGCACACGTATGTTACGCATTCTTACTTACTTAAACAGGATGAGCGTCCATGGTGTTTTGCCTGTGATGAGCAGTTTTCTGTTCGACACTTTTTGCTGTATTGTGCTGACCTAATTGACACCAGATATAAACACTTTACGGCAGACTCCTTGAAGGTTTTGTTCCGGGATGTTCCCCCGGACAAAATCTTCAATTTCTTGCGAGCATGCAATATTTTTAACAAGATTTGAGCATTCATAGACTATGTGAATCTTTTTTATTTGCCCTTTTTGAGAGTCTGTAGACATTTCTTTTAAAGACATGTGCGACATTTTAGCCTGAGATTTTTAATCTATATTTCCATCTTGTCTTAAGACCTTGCTTTTAGTCTGGCTGACCAGATTTTTACCCATCCCGCCGTGAGATGGCCTTAGTCGCCTGCTCGGCGTTAAACCCAAATAACTAACTAATTAACTAATTCTCTTCGTGTGTCTCCGTATTGCATTCTTTGTTTCCGAAACAGACCTCAAAAGTAGACCAAGACCGTGACCTTTCCACTCGTACCAAACACATGGGGGTTCTTTCAAACTGACATGCCGTAACCAGGCACTCAAAATTGAGTTTTTTGTCGGCCATGTTCAGGCATGGGAATTGTCCTTGGATCCGCGTTTTTCCGCGGGAAATAATTTCACACTCCTCGGGGGGGGAAGGGGAATCATCCGGGGGGGGGGGGGGGGGGGGGGGGGGGGTGTTGGTGTTTCTTGTTTTATTCACCCTCCTCCGAATCATGTAACCCCACATTTTCTGAAAAGCGGATTTTATTTCCTTTGCCACCATCTGAAAGCAGACAGACAGCAAGGTGCCCCCCCCCCCCCCCCCCCCCCCCCCCGTTTGATTTTTCGGTCCCTGGGAGCAAGGTCTAGCATCGTGGAGGCCTTTGACATCAGGCTGAAGGTCCCGGTTTCAGCTGATTTTTGCTTGGGCAATTCCCATGCCTGCATGTTAGTTTTTCTTTTCACTTCCAGCGATAGATACCTCACTAAAACATCCAAAATAGGAGTGTAAATCAATAAAATGGACAAAGCCAATCACTTGCATGCATAATACAGACATCGTAGGCACCATTTCTGGGTCAAACTGGAAACACATTTTTGAACGATTTTTGACGAAAATACATGCCGTGTGCCACATTGACACCGGGCCGGGATGACATCTCCGCCCAAACTATATCCGCCTGGCTCCGAGGAGTCATCCGTTCAGCATATGAAGACCTCTCCCTGCGGGGTGCTATGAGGCTACAGATAAGGGCGCATGAAGTCAGAGCCGTTGCAGCCAGCGTCGCCTTCGACTGCAACTGCGCGGTCAAGGACATTGTGGCGGCTGTGGGCTGGCGGACAGAATCTACCTTTGCACGGTTCTACTTCCGAGATCTCTCTGGCCAACAAACGAACCTGGCGCTAGTGGGGGACATCGCTGCGGCGCAACACTCCATAACTCTTAGCTGAAATCGTCGGGAGTTTGCGCCTCTGGGGCATTGGATAAACGTTTCCACTGAGGTAGGCAATAGGGGCGGCACCCTCCTTTCCCTTCGCTATTCTTCCTAACAGTAATGCCATTGGTAACGTTTTTGAAGAAACAAATGTATTTTTCTTTAAAATTTTTTCGAACAATACTTAACGATGGCATTACTCAAATCTCCCTCCCACCTACCCCGCGAGTCGCTAATCGTAAGACTGATGGGAAGGCACCACAAGATGGGAAAGGGAGGCTACTCAGGTAAGAGGGAGAGTTGCTTCCCTGGTTCTGTAGCAACACACAACAAACTTTGAGGCTGAAATCGATAAGTTAAGAGTATCTTCCTAACAGTAATGCCATGTAATGTACTTTTTGAAAAAAATTATTAAAAAAAAAAACATTTTCGTCAGTGCTGAAAAGCGTGATCCCAAATTTAGCCCATGTAACCCTTTTCAGTTTTCGTCAGTGCTGAAACGCTTGATCCCAGACTTAGCCCCTTTAACCCTTTTCAGTTTTCGTCAGTGCTGAAACTCTTGATCCCAGATTTAGCCCCTTTAACCCTTTTCACCCTGAAACACCAATTGCTTGAAACAAATTTGACTATGATAGTTGAAGGGTGGTGCCAAAATAGCTTGGTGCCTAAGGTGCCAAACTATTCTGGCACCACCCTTGAAGTAAAACGGTTGATCGATCTCATAATCTGTAATGCAGCCTTAATAGGGCAATAAACACTTCTTTTTTTTAAAAATCGGCCGAAGGGGGGTAATTTTTGGTTGAGGGGGTAATTTTGTGGAATTATATTTTTCTGGTTGGGTTTCAAGGCAATGTTTGGTGTGGTGTTGCGTCTTGGTCCCCTTGTGTATGCAGCCACTAGTCCAGTGCAGTTCTAACTCAGACTCCGAAAAGCCTAATCATTTTCGATGGAATCTGAGCGCGCGCTCTTCTCGGTTTCGGTCCCCATTTTTCAGCCGAGCGGTTTGTTTATAATTGCTGTCATCGCGTCTAATACACTATGGAAGGCAGTCACTGAATCAGCTCGCGCAGCTTCTTGTATGTTAGGACCAGCATAATGATAGAGGCAGGCAAGAGTAGGATTCTCATGAGCTTTTGTATCTGCGGGCGCCATGAGGATCTATGTTTATTCCAGACAGGAGGTGTTTATCATTGAGTGTATCTCGGACAGTGTGATAGTGGTCCTTTCTAAAGATGAGAAAAAGCATAGATCCTCAAGAGTGCGCCACGCATGTTACAGGAACGTGACCCATGAGAATCTGTGCCTAAGTTTTGCTTTTTCAGTTCACACAATTTTAATTTCCAGGCTGAGTGGGGGAAAGGGAGGGAGATAAGCTATTGTGGTTTGCAGTGAGTTTCAGCCATTTCTTTTGTTTCAATGACCATATAAATGAACACATTTTCCCGCCCTCTATCGTTCTGTTAAAGACAGATTCGGGTTCACTACGGAATAATACTTGGATCTGCTGAAGCACATATACGGGCAGAAATTTAAAAGCCAGGTTACAAATTAAAAATATATACTAAAATTAATGGGCTTGGATAGGACTATTATTTGGCCGAGGGCTGGGGTCAGTACAAGGCTTTAGCCAGCCTCAAAGGCCGCTTTCATCGGAACTGCCGTCAGATGGTATGGCAGAAGGTTCTCTGTTCCGTCTGATGTGCACAGAGACAAATGAAGCTATCAAGAAACATTCATTCCACCGTTACCGCATACTTTCACGAGGATAAAATATATTCTTGTTTTTACATCAGACGGATGGCATTCACTGCCTAGCAATGTTCGCCTATAACCAAAGACAAAACTCCCCAAGAGGCATAGATCTTCATGGGTTCCGCGCAGAGTGCGGGGGCTTGTGAGAAGCTAAATGTACTGTATGTATCTTGGTGGCTAGTGTTGCCTCCAAGCTGCTATGTTTACGCAGCCGGGATAAAATCGCGACCACCGAGCCCAAAACAAAATACCCATGGCTGTCAACACGTGCGATTGGACGACCGTCCCGGCACTGCGGCGTAGAACAGCCGTAGAATAGCGCGATGCTCATGCTCCCTTTAGGTTCACGGCAGTGTAAACTAGAGTTTGGAGACTGAGTGCCTGCAAGTGGTGGTTAATATGTGCAGCTTTTGAGGAGAAAGAGGCCAGTTACTTGTGTAGGTGTAGAAGAGCATTAGAGATCATGCTTGTACAAAGTCTATTTAGTGTGCAGTTACTGTGGGAATGACTAGTGTTGATTTCTATCCCTGTGCTTTCTTTTGGCAGTTACCATGAGAAGGATGAGGAGGACAAAGACATTCTGAAGGAGGAAAAGGATGCTGACTCGGGTAAGCTGGAGGATGAGAGCTGGGGAGGAGGGCGTGACTATCGCCAAGGGTCTCGTGGTGGACGGCAGGCACCCATCCCAACCTTCCGTGCCTACTCCTCTGAAGAGTTCAAGCGTGACCGTAAGTCTGCACCAACAATTTGCACTCTTATCCCCTTTGCTGTCGAGCGTAATCCAGCTGCAATAGACAGATATTCACGAGTCCCTGCATTTACCAGGTATCTGGAGGATCTGCCTTTTTGTTAAAACCACTTTATATCCATGTTTCCTTGTATAACTAGGCCTCTTAGGCATCAAATTAACACTGATTTTTCAGAAACGCAATGTGTGTCTGCAGTGTCTCTAAAACCATCCTAGGTTATTGCTAGATAATAGACTTGAATGAGGCTGGCAAGAGGCATAGGGGTCATTCTCTGGAAAAGGATACCATTGGGCGTGCCTATCTTTGGGGCTTTAATGTTTGACAAGTATTGCTTAGTTTTTCATGATAATTATAAATATCTGCTTGGTATTTTCTTAAAAAATGCATATGATAAAATGTGTTCTCTGTGTTTAGTTTTTGTTCTAGAACGATTTTACCAGTGAAAATGTCGCAAATCACGGTCGCCATTTTGTGACATAGTTTAGATATGCTCACAAGGATCTTGCTTACTCCTTCATAAACCATCCAAATTGTAGCACTTGATATTTTTTACACAACATATATATCATTCTTCAAATAAGACTTGTTGCAGCGTACTTATAAAGAGGTTTTACGGGAAAATGGGTGAACAAAAATGCAGCACTCGGTCGTCCCGCATGTGTCCCAAATATATGTAAACAAACTTGACCCAGGATCGACACAGGGCTTTTGTATTCCTCCGTGAGCAAACACATTCAAGCAAAAAAAGTTAACTTCATTGCTTGGTATACCTATTAAAGTTTTCGAAAGCATAATGATACTTTGTATTTGGCTTATCGATCTGGCATCCACAAGATGTGCAACGACCGAGACGAGCAAAGAACTATTTTACTTCGCAAGTTGTGAATGAAACCGGATAACACATTGTGTCCTTCAGCGGAAAATGCACGCTTTGCTGGCTGAACTATATTTAGCTTTCAAACACCACACAATCCCATGCTATCGGCGATTTTGGATGTGGTGTCCGCGCAGCGCCTTTGTTGTATGACCGAGATATGTCCGCCATTGTTTCTTCAGCTTCAAGCTTCGCAGCGATCTACGTTTAGTTGTATGCGAATGAAACTGCTTTCTTGAGATATTATGTAGCTTTTGTATTGCATATTCTTCTGTAAGAGTAGCCTTAACAACACTCTGAGCAATGTGTTCGTGGAGAAATTGGCTAGAAATTTAAAGCTATCTCATTCGTGATTTGGATTCCACAATGCGGTGTGGTATCCGGCAACAACAGTGATAGATTATTTCGACATTTACAAGCTGTGATACATTTCTGGGTAGGATTGATAAAAAAAAAAAAAAAAAAACACTTTTATTGACACTGTAATGTTTTTGCCCTATGAAAACATCGTATGGGAGCATGTTTCATTAAAAAAAGTGGCTACGTTTCTTCTGGCGTCCGAATCACAACCAAGATAACACCAAAATGTAAATCAGTTTTTTTATTGTTTAATTTTTTTAAATTTTTTTTTAAAAAACAAGTTGACATTGAGACACCCCAAGAGCATCAGTAATAAAGAATTAAGCCTCTAGTTGCAGAAAAACTTTTAGATGGACGAACTCAAGACAATGTGTGTGGCAAAAATATAACTCCACTAAGGTAAATACTGTAAAACCTTTTTTTCAACATAGCAGTGTGTGTTGATTACTGAAAGATTAGCAAATGGGCCAAAAATAGCCTTATTTTGACAATTACTCTTTTCTCAAATACTATTAACAACTTCAAACCCAATCTTGGTACAAAGATAAGGGATGGTAAGACCTTTCTGTGCATACTACTTTGGATGACCCCTTGGAACGGTCCCGAGTCCCAAGTAAATAGGAAAAAATATCCAGGATTTGACGAAAAATTTATTTTTCTCTAAAATATATTTTTTCGAGAAAATACTTACCGATGGCATTACTGTATGGAAGTAGCACCTAGCCTCACAATTTCAGCCCGGGATCGTTGTGTACAGCAACGCCACCGGGGAACCCTCAAGTGAGCTGTACCAACGTCCCTGAATAGCTTCCCTTTACTGAGTAGTCTCCCTTACCTTATACGGCACATGCACAGCCGTTACCAGTTTCCGCACTTAGCTTACTGGCGGCGGAGCGGGGCAGGTGGGAGGGCCCTCCGAGTAATGCCATCGGTAAGTATTTTCTCGAAAAAATATATTTTAGAGAAAAATAAATTTGTTTCTTCAAAAAACATTACCGATGGCATTACTGTATGGAAGAATGGCGACTAGGAGGAGGGCGCCACCAACTACCCCGTGATTGCGTACGCATTAGTGAAAAAGACTGGGATCAACACCTCACAATTTCAGCTAAGCGTACCTAATGCGCATGGCGCGCCGGCAGGGAGTGTTGAGCCGCGGAGACGTCGCCCACCAGGGCCAGGTTATTCCGCTGGCCAGAGAGGTCGCGTAGATAGAAACGTGCAAAGGTTGATTCAGCTCTCCAGCCGACTGCGGCAACAATGTCCCGGACTGCGCAGTTGCGGTCAAAGGCGAGGCTGGTCGATACAGCTCTGATTTCGTGCGCCCGAATTCGCATCCGCTTGGCCCCTGAGGGGGAGAGGTCCTCGTAAGCGGAGCCTATAATCCACCGCAACCATGAAGAGATGGTCTGAGCAGTAATGTCCGACTTGCCACGATATAAGGGCAGAAAAAGGCGGGAGGTTTTCGTCGGAGGTATATCTTCAAGGCCCGAACAGGGTCCTGTTGGCAGGAGTCCAGGGACTGGGAAGCAACCTGCAGCGGCCGGATGGTGATTATTTGTGGCTGGGCAGAGGGGAGCCTGTTTTTGGCGAGAAAGGCCGGATTAGTGAGGAGCTGCACTGTGCCATCCGCTCGGAACTGAAGGCAAGCGGGCTCTGTGGAAAGGGCATGGAGCTCACTAACCCGCGCAGCAGTGGCGAGAGCAAGGAGAAAACAAGTTTGACAGGATGCATACCTGGGTGGGACCGGTCTTGCTTTCTTACCACAGGAGAAAACAAGTTTTTCTCGTAAGGTTGGCCAAAGAGGCCAGATGTAGGGGCTCAAAGCGTGCAGAATTGAGCCACGTAAGTACCCAGGGAAGGTCCCAGCGGGGTACCAGTGAGCGCGGAACCGGACGACGGAGGTCAAAATTAGCCATCAGGTCCGAAATATCTTTACACACGCCTGGGTCCTCACGCCCCAAATGTCTGTAAGTGTCGGCAATCATAGCCAAGTAACCCCGTATGGTAATGGGCGCCAAGTGTTGGTCGTCAAAAAGCCATAAGAAAAAATCGGCGAGGAGGGGCATAGTCAGTGACGTGGGGGAAAGGCGTCGAGCCGCGCACCAGGATTGGTAGATGCGCCACTTCCCTTCATACACCCTGCGGGTAGATGGTCGGCGGGCTGCAGCGATAGCTTCCACCGCTGCATGCGAGTAACCTCGTGCTGCGAGGGCCGCCCGCACAACCGCCAGGCGTGTAAGGCTAGCCTCTCCGGGCACGGGTGGAAAAGGGCTTGTCGGGGCTGTTTCAACATCGTGTGAAGCATCGGGAGCCTCACGGGGGGCTCCGTGGCGAGGCACAACAGGTCGGTCGTCCAGCTCTTGGTCCAGTGGAACGGGGCGACCAGGAGGAGGACCGTGTTGCACCCCCGGAGCTTCTGAAGGATCTTGGGAATCAGAGCCGTGGGGGGAAAAGCGTAGGCCACGAGGCCGTCCCAAGGAAGAGACAGGGCATCCACTCCCCATGCTAGGGGATCCGGAATGGGAGACACAAAGACTGGCAGTTGTCTGTTCCACCTCGTCGCGAAGAGATCGATGGAGGGAGTCTCCCAGCGGGCACATATCATCTTGAAAATCTCCGGACTGAGGGACCATTCGGTGTGGAGAGGTTGGCCCTGACGGGACAAGGAGTCCGCTAACACATTTAGATGTCCAGGAATGTGGCGAGCCCGGATAGAAATCCCGCGATCCCGACACCAAAGCATCATCTGGTACAGGAGCATGCAGAGAGGAGGAGATCGTGTCCCTCCCAACTTCTGGATGTCAGAGACTACTGTCGAGTTGTCGGACAGCACGAACACATCCTGGCCCTGGAGACGAAGTTCCCAATGACGGAGTGCCAACCAGACAGCCTGTAGTTCCAGCCAATTGATGTGTTTGTCTGAAAGGCTCGGCGGCCACTGTCCCGAAATTGAAGCAAAGCTCGGCAGGAGGTGCGCGCCCCAACCCGATCGGCTGGCGTCGGTGCAAAGGGAAAGCCGAGGAAGGGGGGAGGACAGAGGAACACCCGTCCGAAGCCACACTGGATCCATCCAACGGAGGAGGTGGGACCTGATCAAGGGGGGGACGGGCACCAAGGCGTTGAGGTCGCCCGAGGAGGGGCGCCAGTGTAAAAGCAGATGAAGCTGGAGAGGACGTGTAAACAGTCTGCCGAGGGGCAAGAGATCCGCCGCCGCACTTAGGAGACCGAGCAGCTGGAGCCAGGTCCGGGCTGACACTGCGTCGGCACTGTACACTGTCCGAGAAAGATCGATCAACCTCTGGACACGAGGTTCGGGCAAACACACGGTGTTGAGGTCGGTCAGAAATTCCATGCCCAGGTGTATAAACCAAGACGGCAAGAGGTCAGACTTTCCCTCGTTGACCTGGAAGCCCAGGCGGCGAAGTAGATCCCGCAGCGAGTCTCTGTCCGTCGCGAGGGCGATGGAGTCCTGATTCCGAAGCAGGAGATCGTCCAGGTAGTTGGACGAGGATATGGAGGCCGATCGACGGGCCCTGGCCAATACGGCATCCATAATCCTCGTGAACACCCATGGGCTGAGGTTGAGTCCGAAGGGTAGTGCGCGGAACTGAAAAATCTGTCCTTCGAAGGCGAAGCGGAGAAAGCGCCAAGACGACGAGTGGATCGGGAGATGGAAGTAAGCGTCCGTGAGATCGAGACTGATCGCAAAGTCGAGAGGTTGGACGGCGGCCCGAAGCGCCCGTGCTGTCTCCATGCGAAAGGGGGGAGCCGAAATAAACTTGTTGAGCGCCGACAAGTCGATGATTGGACGCCAACGGCCGCCTGGTTTGGGCACGACGAAGAGGCGACTGTAGAAAGCAGGTGAGTCGTGATGCGTCACCAGTTCCGTCGCAGCTTTCCGGAGGAGTTCCTCAATCTCCAGCCGAAGAGCGGCCGCCTTGAGCGGGTCTGCCGGTGACTTGAGTCCACACGGGCGAGCGGCGGAGCGGGGGAGGGTGTTGATAGGTCAAGCGCAGACCGTCTGAAACAACAGACTGTATCCAAGGGTCGTCGGGCAGCAGCGACCGCCACTCGGGGCTGTGCAGAGCTAACCTCCCGCCGACTGGCGACCCAAAAGGTGTCAGCGGGGGTGGAGACAGGGGAGCGTCATTGGATCCGACCACGCCCGGGCTGTCGAGAACGTCGGGGCCAGGCGGAGGCAGAAGAGGACGGGGCCGCAAGGGGTCGACCGAACTGTGGCTGTCGACTAAAACGAGTCGAGGATCCTGAGGGTGGACGGAAGGTGGGTCTGGGAAACCGCAGGGCGTGACCCCCTGACCTGCGGGTTGGAGGAAAGCGACGGCGGTCACTTCTAGGAGCGCTGGGCCACAGGTCCTTGGAGGATTCTCGCACCCTCTGCCAAGTCGGGCCGAAGAGGGTCGATCCACCAATGGTGGCCTGGCGGAGCTGCGTTTTAATAGATGGGGGCAAGCCAGGGCAAGAACGAAGGAGGCTGTCGCGACGCATTAAATCGCAATTAACTGCGCCCGTTAACGCGTTGGAAGAGGCGTGGTAAGCTGCCCGGTTCGCTACTATAGCAATGGTGTGAATATCCTCCAATTGGGAAACGCTGGAGCGCCCAGATGCTGCAGCGCAAGAAACAATAGCCTGTGTAGCAAGTTCCAGTAAACCGGTACAGGCAAGCGTATTTCGAATACGAATCGCCGTAGTATCCAGGCCGGGAGGCAAAATACGCCGAACCGCTGCCCTGCCACCCACAAAGGCTTCCGCATTCAAATCCACGGATGGAAGGGGACAGAGGAAGTAGGGCGAGTGTCCATGATACCAGCGCTGCCGAAATGTAAGATCGAAGTTTTCCAACCAGCGAAAATCCGAGAAAAAATGCTTGTCACCAAGACGTCCCTCTCCGAGATGCGTATTAAAGGCCTCCGTAAGGTCGTGAAAACCGGGTGACTGAGGCAGTGACTTAAAACGTTTGGGCTGAAGGTGGGCATCCACAAGAGCCGAAGACTTCCGCTTAATGGGAGGGGACGAAGGGCATATGTCCCGAGGAAGGAATCCGGAAATCAGTCCAGAAGCCGAGTCTAAGGCTGTACACACATCGGACCCCAAAGCGCCACGGGCGGAAGGTGAAAGGAGAGAAAACCGACGGAGGTCGGCGACGGAGAGAGGAATCGGGTCCGGAAGGACGCGAGCCCCCTCTAGGCAAATGAACAATAGGAGGGGGAGAAGAGTCCCCCACAGAACGCACAAGACGCGAGCGAGAACGACGAGGGGCCCCCGAAGATATACGGGAAGACGGGACAAAGCGGGGAGAAGAAGTCTTCCGAGAACGATGAGACATGGAAAGACGGTGGCGCGGGCGGGAGAAACGGTCCCGAGAGGAAGAGCGCCGAACCGAAGAAGCCACAGGACGGTCCAAGGAAGGAGACCGTAAAGCTATTGCGTCCCCACGGGCCAAGGCGGAAGAACGAAAATGGTGATTGTCTGGGGGAGATGGCGACCGAAGACGCCGAGGTGCGGAACGCGTAACCGTTGTGGAAGGTCGAATAATAGACAAGAAAGGTTTTGTACTCACGTGTGTGCCCGCTAAGGGTAAGGGGTCGCGTGGCCGCGGAGCATAAGGGCGCCTCTCACCGCGGTCAAGATGTCTCGTCAACGGCGATAAGATCGGGCGCAGAGCAATCGGCTGTTCCGAGCGGCTCAAGGACACCACAACATCCGACAACGCACGCCGTGGGCTGGTGATGGCAGAAGGCGTAGCAGCAGTAACGGTGTTCCTGACGGACAGACTATCTGGCTGCAAGCGTGGGTCCTGGGGGTTAGCGGGTCGTTCCCTGCGGTAAAAGCCCCACAACTGCGACCATTGAAGTTCCCTCCATGAGGCACACACGTTGCACGTATGAGAAGAGGAGCATCCAGAACACGGAAGGCAGATGGAATGATTATCAGTGGGCCACTAAAAATCCTTGCAACGCCGACACGTCTGAACTTGCATCCTGGAACAGAAGAAAAGTACGGCATAAAAGGAACACCGGCAACGGTCACGATGTCGGAACACGAAACGCGCCGAAAATTTTCGTTCGATACGAAGGAAAGAAAGATCCACAGATCAATGCCGTAGCCTGGCCGGAACGCGGGGACTCCGGATGATAAGAGCATCCAAGATCGAACTACTATACACTAAGAAAAGGCCGAAAAAGAAAGCTAAAGAAGGGAACCGTTTGGGCTGACAACCGATAACTGGAAGCTAAGCGCGAGAAACTGGTAACGGCTGTGCATGTGCCGTATAAGGTAAGGGAGACTACTCAGTAAAGGGAAGCTATTCAGGGACGTTGGTACAGCTCACTTGAGGGTTCCCCGGTGGCGTTGCTGTACACAACGATCCCGGGCTGAAATTGTGAGGCGAGGTGCTACTTCCATACAGTAATGCCATTGGTAATGTTTTTTGAAGAAACAAGTGTTTGTTTCCTCAAAATACATAACCGATGGCATTACTATATAGAAGATGCACTTAGCTTTTCAGCCTAAGAAACTGTTGTGTATACATACACCAGGGAGGCGACTCTAGGGAGCCGTTACCAGGGCCCCCGAGTAGCCTCCCTTCCCTCCTCATCCAGGCATGTGCCGGGGTGTCACGCCAGTCGAACGCTTAGCTTCTTGTTACTCGTGCTCAGCCTTAGATAACCTTGGATACCCTTGGAATTTCCTTGCACTTTCCTCCGTCTACTCTCCAGGGGTCAAAATCTTCCGCTTTTCCGAGGATATCGGCGTTAATTTAAAAAAATCCGCTGTTTAAAAAAAAAGGCAATTCCGTGTGGAAAAAAATAAAACGTAAAAAATCTGAAACGGTTGTGGCTCTCCCCCGCCGCTGTTTCAGTTGCCCGATTTGCTCGAGTTGCCCGCGTTGCTTGCCCCCCCCCCCACTTCTAGAGACATCTGGCCTTCCCACGCCGCTCCCACCCGCTTTCAGGCTGCCCGCAAGGCCGTGGGTCGCGTCCAGTGGACCGCTAGACCCACTTCTCACCCCTACTCCAGAGACATCCACTTCTCCACTCGTACCCCAGCTGCCGGCCTCGCCCACTCTTTCCCAGCCTCTACTCCCTCCTGGCCCAGGCCCAAGCCTGCCCGGAGGACTGGTCGCGGGAGGGCCCTCTGATTCCCACCGGTTTCTCCCCCTGCCACTTTCTGCAGGGTCTCCAGTCGGTGGGAGGTTAGCTCTGCACAGCGACGCGTGGCACTCGCTGCTGCCGGACGACCCTTGGGTCCTCTCTACCATCTCGGAGAGCCTCCTAATCTCATTTCGCTTCCCTCCTCCCCTGAGGTGATCCCCTCTCTGGACCAGAGTGCCGGTCGACCAGATGAAAGCAGACGCTCTTCACGACGAGATCACAGCTATGCTTCAGAAGAATCAATCCAGACCAAAAAGGTGACTGCCAAGCGTGTAATATGCAAAGAAGTACCCAACGGAGAAAGAAACACGCTTAGAAAAGACGGGTACAACACAATTAATTAATATTTCGGGTAAATACCCTTTGTCAAAATAGACAAACAAACAAACATAGAGATTAGCCGCTACTTATCTTCAATGGCAGAAGGAATTGTGTTGTACCCGTCTTTTCTAAGCGTGTTTCTTTCTCCGTTGGGTACTTCTATGCTTCAGAAGGCTGCCACGGAGGTGGTCTCTTGACACGACTCCCCGGCATTCTACAGCCGCCTTTTCATCGTCCCCAAGCCCGACGGCAGGTGGCGCCCCGTCATAGACCTCTCTGCTCTCAACAAATACATCTCCGCTCCATACTACCGCATGGAGGCGGCCAGGGCCTTGAAGGTGTCGATTCAACCTTTGGACTTTGCAGTGAGTCTCGACTTGGCGGATGCGTACCTGCACGTTCCCGTGCACCCGGCCTCCCGACGGTATCTGCGCTTCGCATTTTGCGGTGTGGTATATCAGTTCCGGGTGCTCCCCTTTGGCCTCAACCTCAGCCCTTGGGTTTTTACCAGAATCCTCTGATTAGCGCAACCAATCGGAATCTGAAATATACATGATCGGAAATAGTGTGCTGATTTCAGTTCAGTTCATTAGTTCTTGGGATATCGCTGTTTTAGGCAAAGATGTGTTTGACATCGCACACTATGTGATGCAATGGCCTGTTTATCGGCCGGCCGTACACACTTGAGCGACACAAGTCAGTCATGTGTGTTTCGAGGACGTTTTGCCGTTACTCCTCATCGTCGGCGGACCAAACCATGGAGATGAAAATTTAGTGTAGCATTCTGCTGCATCGGGTAAGTATGGCCATACAGAAAGACCAGTAAAAGACAAAGAAGGCAAGCCTATTGCAGACAGAGCAGACCAACTCGACAGATGGGCCGAGTATTTTGAAGAGTTACTGAACAGACCTAGGGCCCCCCCCCCCCCCCCCCCCCCCCCCCCCCCCCCCCCCGACATCCAGCCGGCAGAGACCGACCTACCCATCAGCTGTGACAGACCCAGCCGGGAAGAGATCAGAAAAGCAGTGGCATTTTTGAAGAATGGCAAAGCAGCAGGGCCAGATGGCATCCCAGCGGAGTCTCTGAAAGCAGACCTAGAGACAACAGTGGAGATGCTGTACCCACTGTTTGGAAAGATCTGGGAAGAGGAGGTGATGCCAGCTGACTGGAAGGAGGGGTACCTAATCAAGCTTCCCAAGAAAGGCGACCTCAGCAAGTGTTCCAACTACAGAGGAATCACCTTGCTGTCAGTACCAGGAAAGGTCTTCAACAGGATCATCCTAGAGAGAATGAAGAGCTCCGTTGACCCCCAGCTGAGAGACCAGCAAGCAGGATTCAGGAAGAACCGATCATGTACAGACCAGATCGCAACTCTCCGCATCATCGTGGAACAGTCTCTGGAGTGGAGCTCCCCGCTGTACGTCAACTTTGTGGATTATGAGAAAGCATTTGACAGCGTGGACCGAGAGACTCTGTGGAAACTCCTACGACACTACGGTGTACCTACAAAGCTCGTCCGTCTGATCAAGAGCAGCTATGATGGCATGACATGTCGCGTGATCCACGAAGGGCAGTTCACCAGAGAGCTCCAGGTCAGAACTGGTGTCAGGCAGGGGTGTCTGCTGTCTCCGTTCCTCTTCCTACTGGCCATAGACTGGGTCATGAAGATGACCACAGAGCACAGACGAAGTGGAATACAGTGGACACTGTGGACACAGCTTGACGACCTCGATTTTGCAGACGACTTGGCATTACTGTCCCACACTCATCAACAAATGCAGGACAAGACCACGAGGCTTGCTGACATCTCGGCCCAAGTGGGCCTCACCATTCACAAACAGAAAACAAAGACAATGAGGCTAAACGCAACCAGGGAAGAACCAGTCTTGCTTGCTGGCACCCCGTTGGAGGAGGTGGAGTCCTTCACCTATCTTGGGAGCATCATAGACAAAAAAGGCGGCACTGATGCAGATGTCAGAGCACGAATCGGTAAAGCCAGAGCAGCCTTTCTCCAGTTGAAAAAAGTGTGGAGTTCCAGAGAGCTGTCACAACACACCAAAGTCCGGATTTTCAACTCCAATGTAAAAGCAGTTCTCCTATATGGAGCAGAGACATGGAGATTGACAAAAACCAGTCAACAGAGTACAGACCTTCATGAACAGTTGCCTTAGAAGAATTTTGAAAATCCACTGGCCAGAGAAGATCAGCAATGTCAGACTCTGGGAGAGAACAGAGCAGATAACAGCAGAGAATGAAATTGGGCGAAGAAGATGGGGATGGATCGGTCACAGTCTGAGAAAGCCAGCTTCCAGTATCACTAGGCAGGCATTGTCATGGAACCCCCAGGGAAAGAGGAAAAGAGGTAGGCCGAGAAACTCCTGGCGTCGAGACCTCCAAGCAGACATCAAGAGACTGGGAACCACCTGGAGTAGAATCGAAGGAGAAGCACAGGACAGGAGTTGCTGGGGGTCTCTCGTCGACGGCCTATACCCGGGTAGGGGTGACAGGCGTAAGTAAGTAAGTAATTCTGCTGCATTTATCTCAATCTCCGTATAAGCCTAAGCGTATTGGCTGGGGATTGGGATTGATAGCTCTAGGGCTTTCCTACTGACTTGTGTTCGTAGGTCGTTGGCTCACTTTCGGAAGGATGCTTGCATAGAGTTGTATCCTATTCCTAGTGTTTGTGAGGTTCAACTTTCGTGTCAGACAATTTTCCATCATGAGTTGCGCCATTCTTTCCCCCCTTCCTTTCTCCTTCCCCTCCACCTTTTATTTTCTCCACTCTCCTTCTCCCCCTGTTTTCGGGGGTGTCGTTTAGATACTCCTTTGATCACTTCAAAGAAGGTATAAATGTGATGTGTGTCCTTTTTTTTACACACTATGAGTAGTATCACAGGTTTTCTGTGGATTTGTTGAATTTAATCCGTTCGCATGTTTTTAGTGGTGAACTCGTATGGTTTATTACGTTTGCAGTCCCCATTTTTGGGTGCCAGCAGAGTCAACAGGGTACGGGGGTAGGTTGTATATGCCCCGTTTTCACTCCTATCGCAGAATTCTGTGGATTTACGGAACTTCAAGTTATAATTTCATTGGTTCTGAGGTGAACTCGTATGGTTCATTCTGTTTTTAGTTATGGTTTTGTGCTCTGGCCACTCAAAGCTGGTTAGTGCCAGTGCTGTGACGAGGAAGTTTGTGTGTGCAATCTTGCACGCCGTGGCACCGAACTTTAACTTTAACCTTGAATGACCGAGTTTTATGTTCACGCGAAATGTTCCTGTCAAATTTTATTTCTTCCTGTCAATTTTTGAAAATGGTAAGGTCAGGTAGTGAAAGGGGTTGGCATCTCTGATTACGTGACATTGTGGCAGCCGTGGGCTGACGGGCGGAATCTACCTTTGCCCGCTTTTACCGGAGGGACATGACGACTTGGCCCTGGTGGGAGACATATCGGCGGCACAGCAATCTCTCCGGGCGCTTAGGTACGCATAGTTCGAATCATCGGGAGTTAAGTGCAAGTACCCTAAAACACGGGGAGTGCATTCCTTGTGTTTTTTTCTCTGGGTGGTTTGGTGTTATTCGATATTCTTCCTATTAGTCATGCCATCGATAATAGTTTTGAGAAAACAAATGTATTTTTCTCTAAAATGTATTTTTTGGAAAAATACTTACCGGTGGCATGACTCAGAGATCCCTCCCTCCTGACCCGCTTGCCGCTATTGAGCTAAGGCAAAAAGACTGATGGGAAATGCGTCACCGGATATGGAGATAACGGAGGCCACACAGGGTTGCTAGATAACGGCTCCCTGAAGTTGCCTCTTTGGTTGTGTAGTGTACACAACGGATGCTTAGGCTAAATCTGTATGCTAAGTATTCCTTCCTATTAGTCATGCCATCGGTAAGTATTTTTCGAAAAAATACATTTTAGAGAAAAATGCATTAAAAAAAAAACTTACCGATGGCATTACTCGAATGGCCCTCCCACCTGCCCCGCTTGCCGCTGGAGCGCTATAGCGTTCAGCTGGCACGATAGCCCGGTACGTGCCTGCATGAGGAGGGAAGGGAGGCTACTCGGGGGACCTGGTAATGGCTCCCTAGAGTCGCCTCCCTGGTTGTGTATGTATACACAACAGTTTCTTAGGCTGAAATTGTTAAGCTTAGTGTATTTTCCACATAGTAATGCCATCGGTGAGTATTTTTAAAAAAAATACATTTTAGAGAAAAATAAATTTTTCTTAAATACCATTCACAACTTCAAACCCAAACTAGATGCAGATACCTGATGGTAAGACCATAGCTGCCAACCCTCCCGATTTTATCAGGAATTGCCCGATTTTTTTTTCAATTGCTGATTCTCCGTTTTTTTTTGTACATTTCTCCAGATTTTCATATTTTCAAGCTTTGTTTTAAAATTCGAGGCATTTTGGCATACCGCATGGGGTTGAGAGCCTACCCGGTTTACTGTACCGCTAAGCTTTCAGGGACCCGCATCCAGTCTTGATAAGCATGCGCAGCAAATTTCCGTCCATTCTGTGTTTGTTCCGGTTGCTTCAAAATTGCCGAGCACATGCTCGATTTTCACACTGGTATTTTCGATTTAAAAAAAAAATCATGCCTTCAAAGAAGCAGAAGTGGTTGGTGAAGTTCCATCCAGGCTACAAGAGTTCTTTTCCTTACATCGACGAATCGAGAAAGGGGAAACACTTTGCCTTTTGTAAAATGTGCCGGGCAGACATAAACATCGGTCACGGCATGATGATTGCCAAGGGAACCCTTGTTGGAGCCTGCCACAAGCAGTCATTTAGCAAAGACTTGCTCCTGACCATGGTTAAAAAGAAGAATGAGACTGTTACAGCAGAAACTGAAAGCATGTGACACTGCCCAGCTTGACTGATCATCCTCAACATGCAAAGTTTTGCAAACCTTAGACTGCTGTAAATATGTACATTACCACCTAATATATGAGAAGATGGAGAAACAGTTCAGTTTAGTCTTATCAGTTTGACAGAAATGAATGAGAAGACTGAAAACACTTTTTTTAACATGTGCTTTATTTGTGAATTATTAATTCTGCACTTGAACAAGACAATTGCACCCTAGATTGTGTGAGTATCGCCCCGCTCTCTCCCTCCCTCCTCTCAAGGGACGCAAGTCCTCGACCTCGTGCACACAAAGCAAAGTCGTCCACAAACAAAGAGCATTCAGAATCATCCTTGACGGCCTTTACAATGTTATTTATTTTAATGCTAAATAAAACAGGAGATAGAATACTGCCCTGCGGGACACCCATCTCCTGTTCAAAGGAGTCGGAGAGGGTGGAGCCCACACGGACATGGAACGACCTGTTGGACAAAAAATTGTGAATAAAAACGGGCAGATGCCCTTTAAAACCCATGTCCGACAAATCAGACATTATACCATGCTTCCAGGTAGTGTCATATGCCTTTTCAAGATCAAAGAAAATTGCATAGACATGCTGCTTGTTGACAAAAGCATCTCGGATAAAAGACTCAAAGCGGACTAGATGGTCAGTTGTACTACGGAAGCGCCGGAAACCGCACTGGAGGTCTGTGATGAGACCCTGTGACTCAAGATGCCACACCAGTCGGGCGTTGACCAAGCGTTCCATAGTTTTACATAAACATGATGTCAAAGCTATTGGCCGGTAGTTGCCCGGGTCGGAAGGATCCTTACCCGGCTTGGGAATTGGCACAACCACAGCCTGGCGCCAAGATGGTGGAAAAATGACCGGTTATCCAGATATGGTTAAAGGCCTTGAGAAGTACAAGGAGTGAATCCTCAGGCAGATGTGTTATGAGGTGATAATGGATGGTATCTAATCCAGCAGCAGAGTCAGTACATTTCTGCATGGCTTGCTGCAATTCTGAAAACGTAAAAGGGGCATTATAGTCTTCCAAGTTATCCGATATAAAATCACAAGCACAAGATTCTCGCTTCTCCTTCTCTCTCTGGAAGAAAGGTGAATAATGCTCTGTTGAAGAATTATGGGCAATGGTGGAGGCAAGTAAATTGGCCACAGCCTTTTTATCTGTGACCAAACTGGCACCATCTCTAAGATGGCCGACAGAAGCCGAGCCACCCCTGCCCCTAATTCTTCGAACAGCCTTCCAGACTTTTTGGGACGGAGTCCTAGAAGATAAAGATGAGACGAAGCGTCTCCAGGAAGCACGGCGTTCACGTTAAAAAATATAACGGGCTTTCGCCCGCTGTCTTTTAAAGGTTAAAATATTTGCTTGCGACGGATTACGAAATGCACGTCGCTGAGCAGATTTGCGCATTGTTTGGGCCTTGCGGCACTCTTCATTGAACCATGGTACTCTCGGCTTCCGAGGGAGTGATGTGGAAGTTCTAGGGATGGTTTCACCTGCAACCTCCAACAAAATAGAAGTAAAACAAGAAACAGGTTCTTCAGCTGACATGACCACCTCCTCTGTAAGACGAGACTGACAGAGAGAGGCAAACAGAGACCAGTTAGCTTTCTGGAGATTCCAGCGCCCCACCGGCGAATCCTCCTCACAGCTGACCGATGACAGGACTACTGGGAAGTGGTCACTACCACACAGGTCGTCGTGAACCTTCCAGTCAAAGTCCAGCATGAGAGAAGGATCACACACAGTGAGGTCTAGAACAGAACTAGATCCGGAACCTGAGTTAGAGTATGTAGAGGTGAGCCATCTTGCAGCTGTGCGTTGATCGCATCCAGGGGTGGGTGTCTCTCAATGGATTCAGATTCTCGCCCTCCAAGACAGTCTGTGTGCATTTTACTAACCAGACGAAATTTTTTCCAGAACCTCGCCTGAGCATTGCTGGAGTGCCAATTAAGGTGGCTGAAGAGGCTAAGTTTTTGGGGGTCATCTTTGACAAAAGATTGACCTTCTGCAACCATGTTAACTACCTTAGAACCTCTTGTCGGAAGGCCCTCGACATTCTTCGTGTCGTTGGTCGTACTGACTGGGGTGCAGACCGCATCGTCTTACTTCGACTGTACCGGGCCCTTGTTCGGTCCAAACTGGATTACGGCTCTGTGGTATATGGCTCGGCTTCCAAGTCTGTTCTGCAGCGTCTGAACACAATTCACCATCAAGGTCTGCGCATATGTCTGGGAGCCTTCAGGACATCTCCAGTTCCTAGTCTGTATGCAGAGGCAGGGGAGCCTTCTCTCAGGCTCTGCCGCATCCGCCTCATGCTCAGCTACGTTCTGAAGCTGAAGGCCCATCCAGAAAATCCTGCCTATGATTGTGTTTTTAACCCGTCGTTTGCAGAGATTTACGATGCCCATCCGGGAGCTGTCCGTCCACTTTCCTTCCGTGTCCGACCTCATCTGCAGGCGGCCGGCCGGAGTGGACCTGGACAAAGTTTCGGAATCTCTGCAACACGTCACTCCACCCTGGCTACTACCAGTTCCTGACATCTTGATGGACTTGACTGCCCACAAGAAGGATTGTACTCCACCAGCCATATACCAACAGAGCCTCAATGAACTCCTTTCAATTTTTCCTGGCTATTGTCGTCTTTATACGGATGGGTCCAAGTCTGAGGATGGAAGAGTGGCTGCGGCTGCAGTGTCCTCTCGCCATCCTAGACGCCCATTTAAGCTCCGTCTCCCTGACCATTCCTCTGTATTTAGTGCATAACTGCAGGCCATTCTGCTAGCACTCAAGCATGCCTATCAGTCTCGGGAAAGGAACTTCCTGATTCTGTCTGACTCTCTTTCTGCCCTGCAGGCCCTTCAGGGCGCGGGAACAGACCATCCACTGCTGGTGCAGATTAGAGAGCTCTACGCGGACTTGATGAAGGAATATTATGACATCATTTTTATTTGGGTCCCAGGCCATGTGGGCATCGAAGGCAACAGAATCGCAGATTCTGCTGCCAACAGTGCCCGCAGTGACCCTGTCCCTGACACACAGACTGTCTATAGTGATTTTAAACCTGTTATTAGTGCGTACATAGCCCGCGAGTGGCAGTCCGAGTGGGACAAAGAGGAAGGGAACAAGCTTCATGAAGCTCTCCTAAGTTGTCTGACAGTCTACCTTTCCGCTGCGGCAGCCGCCGTGAGGAGACTGTCCTTGCTCGGCTCCACATCGGGCACACATATGTTACGCACTCTTACTTACTTAAACAGGATGAGCGTCCATGGTGTTTTGCCTGTGATGAGCAGTTTTCTGTTCGACACTTTTTGCTGTATTGTGCTGACCTAATTGACACCAGATATAAACACTTCACAGCAGACTCCTTGAAGGTTTTGTTCCGGGATGTTCCCCCGGAAAAAAATCTTCAATTTTTTGAGAGAATGCAATATTTTTAACAAGATCTGAGCATTCATAGACTATGTGAATTTTTTTATTTGCCCTTTTTGAGAGTCTGTAGACGTTTCTTTTCCAGACATGTGCGACATTTTAGCCTGAGATTTTTAATCTATATTTACATCTTGTCTTAAGACCTTGCTTTTAGTCTGGCTGACCAGATTTTTACCCATCCCGCCGTGAGATGGCCTTAGTCGCCTGCTCGGCGTTAAACCCAAATAACTAACTAACTAACTAACTCTCCCTCCCTCCTATATGTTATTATATTATTTTATATATATTATGTTCTTTTATATATTATTATATTCTTTTATATATTATATCATAATATGTTTATTTTCTCTCCGCGGGCCGTCATGTGTGAAGTGTGTCTCGGCAACTCAGAAATTTTGTTGCCTCAGGGTTGGCAACTATGTAAGACTAATGCGTACTAATTTGGATGACCCCTCAAAGCAGCCAGGGGTTACGAGATCAGGAAATAGGTCACTGTTTTGTTCTCAAATACTGTTGACAACTTTCAACCCAGACTTGGTATAATGATACCTTAAGAACTTCCTATGCATGACAGTTTCGATGAAAGGTCAAGGGTCACAGATCGGCAAATGATGAGAAAAATGTCGTTTTCGTACAATTTTTGTTTTAAGCAGCATTTTTGAAAGTTTTTCAACAAAATTTGGTAAAATGGTTGCTGATAAGACCTTTTCATACTGATTGGGTTCACAACTCACAAAGGTTAAGGGGGGTAGACAGACATGTGAAAAATGCAAAAAGTCTGAGAAAACGTGGACTTTGCTGATACAAAAGCCAACCTTTATATTTGAACACTTTCTCATTTTAGGTACAGGCAGCCCCTAAAACTACACAAATCCCTTGCAAATATGATACAAAAAAAGAAGGTATTATTAACGTTCAAGCAAAATAAAAACGACAACAACAAAAAACAGCAAGTGTCTAGCTCAAATAGTTTCTGAGATATTTAAGGAAAAGACTTTTGCATAAAATTGCCACGTCCGAGGCTGTTTCTGGGAAATTACATGGCAAGCAAACTTTGACAATCCACAATTTCTTCAGATCTAATCTAAATTGGCTGAAAATCTGAGATTTTGTTTAAAGTATTGGTCAGTGTAAGCTCAATTTTTTGTGTGTGATTGTAATAGTGGTTTCTGAATGACAATGTGCCACTGTGGTTCCGAAATCATGCCACAATTTGAGAGGACAGTAGGACTCCATATGTTGCACCTGAGCGGGTGACATTCACTCGAAGACCAGCCGGTCCAACACATGTAATTGACACATCTGTCAGTGCATCCGGGTACTTTGGCCTCTTCTACTCTGAGAGTGTTTTCCAAACGATCACAACGTACACAAACGCGAATGCAGCAAAGAGCCGTTCCTGCCCTGCCGCCAGCCAACACCGAGTTGACCATCTATGCTACAAGCGACACACCCGCTACTATTGACGCAAACCCAGGGGTTAGCTATGCGAACAACCCGTACAAGAGGCGCAAATCTGTTATGTGCCGCAAATGTGACCTGTACCTTTGTTTGTAATGACAACAGTGTTTTTGGTACCCCACACAGTTACAACTGTAAATACAGGGTGACAGTGTGTGACAGTGTATGACAGTACTCACAAACCAGATAGGTGAGGCTAGCGCTGGCAGAATTGTATAACAAACCAAGGGGAATTACTCAGCGCTGGACAGAACAGTTAGATCCCCTGCCCCCGCCTATCAGGCACCCATTCGCCAGCCCACAGAGAAATATGCAGGTATAGAACAAGACGATCATCTACATCCCTAAAAGGATGCATCAGGTCTTTTATATAACCCATGTCTTTCTCCGGAACTTAGGAAGTAGGCAGGAGAAACATACATACACAAACACGAAGGTGCATTACTATATGTGGTCGGGTAAATACCCTGAATTCCCACAGTAGATGCACAGAACATTACACAACAATGTAACGATACAAATTTGCCTCGAGTTATACTGAGATACTCACAAACCAGATAGGTGAGGCTAGCGCTGGCAGAATTGTATAACAAACCAAGGGGAATTACTCAGCGCTGGACAGAACAGTTAGATCCTCTGCCCCCGACTATCAGGCACCCATTCGCCAGCCCACAGAGAAATACGCAGGTATAGAACAAGACGATCATCTACATCCCTAAAAGGATGCATCAGGTCTCTTATATAACCCATGTCTTTCTCCGGAACTTAGGAAGTAGGCAGTAGATGATCGTCTTGTTCTATACCTGCGTATTTCTCTGTGGGCTGGCGAATGGGTGCCTGATAGGCGGGGGCAGGGGATCTAACTGTTCTGTCCAGCGCTGAGTAATTCCCCTTGGTTTGTTATACAATTCTGCCAGCGCTAGCCTCACCTATCTGGTTTGTGAGTATCTCGGTATAACTCGAGGCAAATTTGTATCGTTACATTGTTGTGTAATGTTCTGTGCATCTACTGTGGGAATTCAGGGTATTTACCCGACCACATATAGTAATGCACCTTCGTGTTTGTGTATGTATGTTTCTCCTGCCTACTTCCTAAGTTCGGGAGAAAGACATGGGTTATATAAGAGACCTGATGCATCCTGTTAGGGATGTAGATGATCGTCTTGTTCTATACCTGCGTATTTCTCTGTGGGTGGCGATGTGGGGGCGGATGGCGGGGGGGTGGGTTATATAAGAGACCTGATGCATCCTGTTAGGGATGTAGATGATCGTCTTGTTCTATACCTGCGTATTTCTCTGTGGGCTGGCGAATGGGTGCCTGATAGGCGGGGGCAGGGGATCTAACTGTTCTGTCCAGCGCTGAGTAATTCCCCTTGGTTTGTTACACAATAGTGTATGACAGTGTATAACAGTGTAATAATTTCATCTTCAGACTCCCAGTAACTGTACATAGTGTATGCGTAAGCATGGGCAATCAAGGTGTATGTAATAGTGGATCTTTTACAGCTACTTTTTAAAATTTTTGACACCTGTGTGTGTATTGCGGACACTGCTATGTGACGGCAATAAACAGACAATGACACAGTCACAAGTTTGAATTATGAGTTTCCAACACATCATCATGGTAAGAGCATGCAAACACTTTTGGTCCCATTTTCATGCATGTTTGCTTGCTTCATAGATGTGTGTTGTTAATGTACTGTCATTTTGTCACATATTTGCACCTGTGTGTCACCAAATCAACCACACAACACTTACACATGACGTCAATGTGTAGCCTGTCCTAAGCCCGTCACAGCAATATAGGGTTATGGGTATCTGCGGAGGATGGGTACTCTATTAGCCTTTCCCGTACACTACTATATTTTGGTATTTTTCTAGTCTCTAAACTCAGTATGCAGGGGTAATACAGAACTTTATAAAAGCAGTACTCGGTGGTATTCACGAACCAGAAAATTCAGTAATGAAAGGGTTAAAAGTTTTGCCATTCTGGTTTCTTGTGTGGTTGGTTGTTTCTGGTATTCGAGCAGTGAAGAGGCTGGCCAGCTTATTCGTGTGTTGTTAGGTGACAACTGTTTATGAATATTGCAGCTTGGATTTGCTGTACAGTTACTGTTTAAACGGTTTGCAAATGAAAATGTTGCAAATATTTCTTTGCAGGTCGGGATCACCCAAACTGCCCCCCACCTATCTCGTATGAGCAGTCCAAACAGGCCCCACTCACCAAAAGTAATCTGACATCGCTCAAGCGCAGTGCCTCCAACATGTCCAGCAGCTCTGCAGCCTCTTCCGAGCGTGAGCGGGACAGGAAGAGCGACTCGCCCAAAGAGACAATCATTATTGAGCGTTCCAGTGGATCTCGAAAGGAGTCTAGCAAGGTAATAATGCAGTGAGATGGAGGTGCATATTATCCCTCAGTAATATGTACATCTTAAACACCCTACAAATGTTGCCAACTGCATTGGTGAAATTTGGCAGATGGAAGTATAGAATGCATCGCTATCTTTTTGAGATTGTTACATTGTTGATGATGTGCATATTTTTTTGTGTCTTAGGACTCATCGAAGGAAAATAAATCTGGATCCCGTGACAATAAACCTGATCAACAACCTCGACCTAATGCTTGGGAAATGAAAGAAGAGCAAAGGTACCTTTTTGGTTTTTAATCCCTTCCCTGCCACTGGATGCATATTTTGTTTCTCATATCTTTGTTTATTTAGCGTCCAAAAGCTACAGCTATTCAAGATTCATGAATGCTAATTGGGTTTCAGCTAGAGACGGACCCTCGTGAGCCCCTGTGACTGAGAGGGCTCATTAGGATCTACTTCATGCAATTGGATGTATTTTTTTTATTTTTATTTTTTATTTTTTAAAGGCAGTGAAAGGGGTTAAAACAATTGCTTAGCTTGTTTTTGTGCTTGTTTATCGTGAAGGGCTCCTGTTTTTTTTTTTTTTTTTTTTTTACTAAAGTGCTATGTTGAGCATGAATAAAAATGATGCACTGTCATTGTCACTGTGATTGGCTAACAGTGTGGGTAAGGGATTGCTCGTGTGTTGCAGGAAAGCCAAGGAAAGGGAGAGGGAAAAAGCCCAGCAGGGGGTAGCACCACCGCCTGCACTTGACGAGAAAAAAGAATCAGACGAGTGTTTCCCTGAAGACAAGGACGACTCGTATGACAAGCAGGGAAACGGCAGCCGCCCGCCGGCGAAGAAGAAGCGAGACGACGATACTATGGAGAAAGAGGACCGTTATGGCGATCGGGACCGCCAGGGCGGGGACAGGGACCGGGATCGCGACCGACCTCGCAGTATTTCAGGTCGTGGCGGTCGTGAGTTTGTGCGCGGCCGAGGTCGTGTGCGTGGTCCGCGGGGCAGCAGCACTGGAGCTCGCAGCGCATATAGCACTCGTGGAGGCCGCGGACGTGACCAGTATGGTGGTCCCGGTTATGAGCGTGGCATGCGGTCTCAGTCTGAGCACTCTGGCGAGCCTGGCATGGGCCGGTGGGCGGAGAAATGTGAGGACGGTGAAGTTGGGGTGGAGGGGGAGGAGTACGAGAGCAAGCGTCGGCGGGCACGTGATGAGGAGAGTGATGTATCTGTGGACGAGGCCAGTGGCTACAGTGAAAGTTCAAGCGAGAGGGCATCAGAGGTCAAGGACTCCACCTCTGCACCCAAAACCAAAGACCATGACAAAGACGTCAAGCCCAGTAAAGAGGAGAAGCGCATCCTGGACAAGAGAGAACCCCGCAATGCGTGGAGCCGCGAGGACCGCAACACCCCACCCCAACAGGTCGGGAGTGTGGGTGGGGCCTCCTGGGCTCGGGACAAAGATGTGAATAAAGACAACGGCGCAGAACTTCGTGATGGCCACCCTCCACGCGATCATGACGGGCCGCGTGACAAGAGAGAGAGAGATGGCCGTGACCACAGGGATGGGCGTGACTACAGGGATGGCCGTGGTAATCGTGATAACAGGAGAGATGACAGGCGTGATCGCGGACACAGACACGATGACCAAGATAGAGGGGGAAGAAGTGATCATGGTAATGGCTATGACAAGTTGGGACATGATGACATGGCCTTCGTACCACGTGGAGAACCGTCTAGGAGAGGAAGAGGTTAGAAACTTCTGGTTGTTTTTAATTACTTTCCAATAATGGTTGAGGTTTCTCACCACCCCTGTCCGCTCAAACCCACCCCTAATTGTTTTTGTGGCTTTTGAACTTTAAGCTTGGCCTCCTTTACATCTCGACCCTTACACTCTTACACCTGTGTGCAGCGCCAGTCCCATGCACAGTGCAAGTCACTATGCAGTTGCTGAGATTGAAAAGTAATAAGTAGAAACCATGCATCATGCAGAGCTGCCTAGTGCTACGAATCCTCCGTAGCATCTACGGAAAAATAGCGATACTATGCTGCTACGGAAGAAAAAGAAAATTGCTACGAAAAAAACAAATCAAAATTGTTAATTTTATTTTCATGGATTGTTGCTTCTCGGGTTCGTATGGAGCCGTTTTCCCGCTGGTAAGCACGCTTCCTCCACCAAATATCATCAACTGCGCATGCGCACTAGTTGCAAGAATGGCTGCCTCAGACAGCTCACTGTCTGGGGAAGAAAAACGAAGACAAAAAAACATTAACAAGCGAAAAGCGCCAGTCTTTGTTATCGGAGAAGTAAAGGTACAAAAGATCAGCTGCCCAAGAATATCAAGCCCACTACGCGGACGAATGGCCATGTTTCACAAGTAGCAAACATGGCAAGTACTTCGTACGGTGCACGTTTTTAAGGAAGGGTTGTGGTGGGGCGAATTTAATAGCATATCCATGATGTCAAAGGCGATCAAGCTAAACCTCTAACAATTGAAGTAACAAGATAAAAATTACGTTATGTCTAGTTACGTTAACCTCGCTGCTGAAAAGTACATTCGGCGTGAAGCGCGGTAAGTACGTGTGTGCGTATGTATGTAAACAAGAGAATCGCCGATATTTCTGTACACACAAGTTTGAAACTTGGGGAAATACTTTCTTACATGGGTGGCTAAAGGCCCCGCTACACGAGCCCGGTTTTGAGGCCGATTCCCGATCAGTTTTCGAATCGGTAGGTGATCGGGCCGGACTAAAAATCGTGTGCAGTGCCACACTGACATTTCTCGACTTGTCAAGTTTAGCCGACCGGTTTGAACCGAAGCGGGGATCAAAGTCGTACCTGTTCTGCAAAACGACTGCTAGTTTTGACAGTGATGATGATGTGCTTTGCATTATCAGCAGTTTTGCATCATATTCGGGAAGAGGCGTGCGAAACATCAGCGGCAACGGCGGTGGTACTGATGACAACAGGCGTGTTCGGCCATTTGCAAACCGTGTTGAAACGACATGCTTTGCGAGACGCGCTCTGATTGGTTGAAGCTTACGATCGGTTTAATTGATTGATTGTACATTGCTTAACGTCCCGACAGGAACAAGGCTTTCTCAGGACGTGCCTGCACTGCTTGTGAAAAAAAAACAACAAAAAAAACAACTAAACAGAACATTGAATGTATGTCGCCAGCCGGTCAAATACATTAAATAAACCTAACACATGGGGCCTAAATAAAGCTAAGACCATTTAGCAACACACATCCAATATCAAGAGCTACAGGCAGTGCAGACAGTAGGGAGAGTTTTAAAAAGGCAAATACAGGTGAATGGACAAAGGGTAGACAGAAACACATGCCCCAGAATAGAGAGAAAAACCCACCCTGTGGGGCTGACCAGGGTGACCCTGGGAACTAAAAAATACTAACCCCACCCAAGTCCCCCAGGGCAGACCCGGGTGGGGGTGCTTACGATCGGAACCGATTCGGATCGGAAATATAGAGCAGGTTCTAGTGACCCGATTCCCAGCCGATTGGGACCGGATCGGATAATTGACGTCATCCGATCGCAAACGGATCGGAATCGGCTTCAAAATCGGGGCACAACCGGCCCGTGTGGCGGGGCCTTAAGAGAACCTGCGAGCATATTGTAATTGAATGTCTCGTTGAAGACACAAACAACCGTTTATGGGAAGTCGGTTGACCCAGATTACAGTCCGTAATTTTTGTCATATTGAAATTTTGCATCTAGTTTGGTGAAAGACATTTTATAAGTGCGTTAGCCAGCTTTGTATCCTTTCAACTTCTTTAGTAAAAATTAATTCTTTTCAGAAAAGAATTAAAACACTTAAAAGCTTACTTCTAGAGAAAGTTATACAGTGGCGGTGACATAAAAGAGGCAACTCCTTCACCACACAGACACTGACATAATACTCTAAATATGACATCATTCTCTCTTGCGCGCGTGGCTCTCTCTCTCATACAAACATGCGCGCATCTCAAGAAGAGCATGCAGGTGTCCCGTGTACTTAGTATATCATGTAGCAAGACTGAAATTGTACTGTGAAGTTCTAGTTTTGTCACGATTTTCTCAATCCTATGAAGCGAAAGTGAAACTCGTATCACGTAAAATATAAAATTACGTCACAACTAAAACTTACGTCATGACAAATGACGTCTGACAAATCAATGACGTGCATGTCCTGCGCCCCGTATAGAACTCACTGAGGCATTGGCAGATCTGTGAGACTTTTTCAATTGGAGATAATTCAACATCTGAATTAGGTCAAAGACAAAAGGTAGAGACCATTGACAGCAAGGACAGATCTCACATGGAAGGGAATTTGTGGGTTATGGTTGATCCCATCATGTTATTTACATTTAATTAAAGAAGAATTAAGTGAAAAATATCTAGTGTTTTTCTCATTTATGTGTGATTTCTTTTTCTTTCACGTTGCTACTGAAAACTTTGCTATGCTACTGAAAACTGGGCCTTCTGCTACTGATGTAAAAAAAACAGGGTAGGCAGGTCTGCGTCATGATGACATCTTTCCTTGTTCAGACGGAGTGTGGAAAAATTGACTTTGAGTTTTGAATGCTGTTCCTGTTCAACAGGATAAAGTTACTCTTACCCAATGTAATGTTTTGTTTGCTGATGTTGCATTATTGGCATGCAACACTAAACAGTAATGGTGGCTGCATGCACAAAGGTGTTAACTCCTTCACTGTAAGTAGATGCAGATTGCATTGCATTTTATAATCGTAAATTCAAGGTAGAAAATCTGTAGCTGTCGAAGGAAAATGCAGTGGAGTTGCAGCAAGAGGCATTGATCCTTGTGAGCCCCCACAAAATCGGGTTCATGGATCTGTGCCTCTTGCAGCCGGGTGGTGTTACGTTTTTTTTTTGGGCAGTGTTATTATTGTGTGCAGGTGGCAGCAGCATGGGTCAGCGTGGTGGGCGAGGGGGTGGACGTGGAGGTTCAGCTCCGCCCAGAGGCGGCTTTGGTCGCCCACCTTCCGGCCGTGGTGGTGGTGGCAGCAACATGGAGATGGGACATCCACACGGGGGACCTCTCTCTGAAAATAACAATAATAGGTAGACTATTGTGTTCTTTGAGTGACCGACGTCTTTTGTAAAAATGACTTGGTCTCATTTCAGAAAAGTGTTCTATTTAGGATGAGGGATGAGGAAGCTTGTTAAATAGTGCATGAACACAAACTTTGATAGATTTCTAAGGTAGCTTAGATCAGTCTTCTGCATTAGATACGTGTTTTCCCTTTTATTTTGACATAACCGATGACTAGTTTGTCCATGAAGTAAAACCATGGATATAAGAATTCAGTAGTTCTGGAGATGCAACATCAAAAGTCCTTTCAGGCCGATTCACTTTAAACCTTTAGGAAATCGTGACTGTGAAGTGTATTAATAGTAGGTAGGTCCACCCCCATTTTTGAAAAAAAAAGAAGTAACAATGCAACTCAAACTAACAAGTTTTATAGAAAGTATACATCAAATTGAGTATACATGCCAAATGGCAAGTCTCTAGCTTAAATACTTTCCAAGATATGTAAGTTTGAATTTTTAAGGAAATCTGCAGATTCTGCAAATTGAAGGAAACGCATAGTTCAGCCAACTATAACTTCAACATTTATAAATGCACAGTGCTGTAAGGTAGTCTGTCTGGTCAAAGTAGTGTGTTGTCTTAGCTGAATTTTTTCCAGGCTTCACAAATGCATGGTCACTTTGCAAAATCGCCTCAAAAATGAGAAAAATTCAGTTGTTTCATCAAAAAACATTACCGATGGCATTACTGTATGGAAGTAGCACCTAGCCTCACAATTTCAGCCCGGGATCGTTGTGTACAGCAACGCCACCGGGGAACCCCCCAAGTCAGCTGTACCAACGTCCCTGAATAGCTTCCCCTTACTGAGTAGTCTCCCTTACCTTATACGGCACATGCGCAGCCGTTTCCAGTTCTCGCGCTTAGCTTCCGGTTATCGGTTGTCAGCCCTAACGGCTCCCTTCTTTGGCTTTCTTTTCGGCCTTTTTCTTAGTGTGTAGTAGTTCGATCTTGGATACTATTTTCACCCGGAGTCCCCGCGTTCCGGCCTGGCTACGGCATTGATCTGTGGATCTTTCTTTGCCTCGTATCGAACAAAAATTCTCGGCCCGTTTCGTGTTCCGACATCGTGACCGTTGCCGGTGTTCCTTTTACGCCGTACTTTCTTCTGTTCCAGGATGCAAGTTCAGACGTGTCGGCGTTGTAAGGATTTTCAGTGGCCCACTGATAATCATTACATCTGCCTTCCGTGTTCTGGATGCTCCTCTTCTCATCCGTGCAACGTGTGTGCCTCATGGAGGGAACTTCAATGGTCGCAGTTGTGGGGGTTTTACCGCAGGGAACGATCCGCTAAACCCCAGGACCCACACTTGCAGCCTGGTTGTCTGTCCGTCAGGAACACCGTTACTGCTGCTCCGCCTTCTGCCATCACCGGCCCACGGCGTGCGTTATCGGATGTTGTGGTGTCCTTGAGCCGCTTGGAACAGCCGATTACTCTGCGCCCGATCTTCTCGCCAGTGCCGGGACATCTTGACCGCGGTGAGAGGCGCCCTTCTGCTCAGCGGCCACGCGACCCCTTACCCTTAGCGGGCACACACGTGAGTACAAAACCTTTCTTATCTCTTATTCGACCTTCCGCAACGGTTACGCGTGCCGCGCCTCGGCGTCTTCGGTCTCCATCTTCTTCAGACAATCGCCATTTTCGTTCTTCGGCATTGGCCCGTGGGGACGGGCCGGCTTTACGATCTCCTTCTTTGCACCGTCCTGTGGCTTCTTCGGTCCGGCGTTCTTCCTCTCGGGACCGTTCCTCCCGCCCGCGCCACCGTCTTTCCACGTCTTATCGTTCTAGAAAGACTTCTTCTCCCCGCTTTATCCCGTCTTCCCGTATATCTTCGGGGGACCATCATCGTTCTCGCTCACGTCTTGCGCGTTCTGCGGGGGACTCTTCTCCCTCTCCTATTGTTCATTTGCCTAGAGGGACCTCGCGTCCTTCCAGACCCGATCCCTCTCACCGTCGCCGACTTCCGTCGGGTTTTTCTCCTTCCCGTCCCTCCTCTTTGCTTGCCTACCGCTCTCCTTCCCCACCCTCGAGCGTTCATCCCAATGTGCCCTCCCCTGAGGACGTTCTTAGCTTACACCCAGAAGACTCCGCTTCAGCCTTGTGGTCTCTTGACGATCACTCTTCCGCTTCTAACCATGACCTAGCGGCCCTTTCACCTTCCGCCCGTGGCACTTTGGGGTCCGATGTGTGTGCAGCCTTAGACTCGGCCTCTAGACTGATTTCAGGCTTCCTTCCTCGGGACATATGCCCTTCGTCCCCTCCCATCAAGCGGAAGTCTTCGGCTCTAGTGGATACCCACCTTCAGCCGAAACGTTTTAAGTCGCTGCCTCAGCCACCCGGTTTTCGCGACCTTACGGAGGCCTTTAATACGCATCTCGGACAGGGTCGTCTTGGCGACAAGCATTTTTTCTCTGATTTTCGCTGGTTGGAGAATTTCGATCTTACTTTTCGGCAGCGCTGGTATCATGGACACTCGCCCTACTTCCTCTGTCCCCTTCCGTCAGTGGATTCGGATGCGGAGGCCTTTGTGGGTGGCAGGGCTGCGGTTCGGCGTATTTTGCCTCCCGGCCTGGATACTACGGCGGTTCGCATTCGAAATACGCTCGCATGTACCGGTTTTCTGGAACTGGCGACACAGGCTATTGTTTCTTGCGCTGCGGCGTCTGGGCGCTCCAGCGTTTCCCAATTGGAGGATATTCGCACCATTGCTACCGTAGCGAACCGGGCAGCTTACCACGCCTCTTCCAACGCGTTAACGGGCGCAGTTAATTGTGATTTAATGCGTCGCGACAGCCTCCTTCGTTCTTGCCCCGGCTTGCCCCAATCTATTAAAACGCAGCTCCGCCAGGCCCCCATTGGTGGATCGACCCTCTTCGGCCCGACTTGGCAGCGGGTGCGAGAATCCTCCAAGGACCTGTGGCCCAACGCTCCTAGAAGTGACCGCCGTCGTTTTCCTCCAACCCGCAGGTCAGGGGGTCACGCCCTGCGGTTTCCCAGACCCACCTTCCGCCCAACCTCCGGATCCTCGGCTCGTTTTAGTCGACAGCCACAGTTCGGTCGACCCCTTGCGGCCCCGTCCTCTTCTGCCTCCGCCTGGCCCCGACGTTCTCGACGGTCCGGGCGGGGTCGGATCCAATGACGCTCCCCCGTCTCCACCCCCGCTGACACCTTTTGGGTCGCCAGTCGGCGGGAGGTTAGCTCTGCACAGCACCGAGTGGCGGTCGCTGCTGCCCGACGACCCTTGGATACAGTCTGTCGTTTCAGACGGTCTGCGCCTGACCTTTCAACACCCACCCCCGCTCCGACGCTCGCCCTTGTGGACTCAATCACCGGCAGACCCGCTCAAAGCGGCCGCTCTTCGGCTGGAGATTGCGGATCTCCTCCGGAAAGCTGCGACGGAACTGGTGACGCATCACGACTCACCTGCTTTCTACAGTCGCCTCTTCGTCGTGCCCAAACCAGGCGGCCGTTGGCGTCCCATCATAGACTTGTCGGCGCTCAACAAGTTTATTTCGGCTCCCCCCTTTCGCATGGAGACGGCGCGGGCGCTTCGGGCCGCCGTCCAACCACTCGACTTTGCGATCAGTCTCGACCTCACGGATGCTTACTTCCATGTCCCGATCCACTCGTCGTCTCGGCGCTTTCTCCGCTTCGCCTTCGAAGGACAGATTTTTCAGTTCCGCGCACTACCCTTCGGTCTCAACCTCAGCCCATGGGTGTTCACGAGGATTATGGATGCCGTATTGGCCAGGGCCCGTCGGTCGGCCTCCAGCTCCTCGTCCAACTACCTGGACGATCTCCTGCTTCGGAATCAGGACTCCATCGCCCTCGCGACGGACAGAGACTCGCTGCGGGATCTACTTCGCCGCCTAGGCTTCCAGGTCAACGAGGGAAAGTCGGACCTCTTGCCGTCTCGTCGGTTTATACACCTGGGCATGGAATTTCTGACCGACCTCAACACCGTGTGTTTGCCCGAACCTCGTGTCCAGAGGTTGATCGATCTTTCTCGGACAGTGTACAGTGCCGACGCAGTGTCAGCCCGGACATGGCTCCAGCTGCTCGGTCTCTTAAGTGCGGCGGCGGATCTCTTGCCCCTAGGCAGACTGTTTACGCGTCCACTCCAGCTTCATCTACTTTTACATTGGCGCCCCTCCTCGGGCGACCTCAACGCCTTGGTGCCCGTCCCCCCCTTGATCAGGTCCCACCTCCTCCGTTGGATGGATCCAGTGTGGCTTCGGACGGGTGTTCCTCTGTCCTCCCCCCTTCCTCGGCTTTCCCTTTGCACCGACGCCAGCCGATCGGGTTGGGGCGCACATCTCCTGCCGAGCTTTGCTTCAATTTCGGGACAGTGGCCGCCAAGCCTATCGGACAAACACATCAATTGGCTGGAACTACAGGCTGTCTGGTTGGCACTCCGTCATTGGGAACTTCGTCTCCAGGGACAGGATGTGTTCGTGCTGTCCGACAACTCGACAGTGGTCTCTTACATCCAGAAGTTGGGAGGGACACGATCTCCTCCTCTCTGCATGCTCCTGTACCAGATGATGCTTTGGTGTCGGGATCGCGGAATCTCCATCCGGGCTCGCCACATTCCTGGACATCTAAATGTGTTAGCGGACTCATTGTCCCGTCGGGGCCAACCTCTCCACACTGAATGGTCCCTCAGTCCGGAGATTTTCAAGATGATATGTGCCCGCTGGGAGACTCCCTCCATCGATCTCTTCGCGACGAGGTGGAACAAACAGCTACCAGTCTTTGTGTCTCCCATTCCGGATCCCCTAGCGTGGGGAGTGGATGCCCTGTCTCTTCCTTGGGACGGCCTCGTGGCCTACGCCTATCCTCCCACGGTTCTGATTCCCAAAATCCTTCAGAAACTCAGAGGGTGCAACACGGTCCTCCTCCTGGTCGCCCCATTCCACTGGACCAAGAGCTGGACGACCGACCTGTTGCGCCTCGCCACGGAGCCACCCGTGAGGCTCCCGACGCCTCGCACGATGTTGAAACAGCCCCGACAAGCCCTTTTCCACCCGTGCCCGGAGAGGCTAGCCTTACACGCCTGGCGGTTGTGCGGGCGGCCCTCACAGCACGAGGTTATTCGCATGCAGCGGTGGAAGCTATCGCTACAGCCCGCCGACCATCTACCCGCAGGGTGTACGAAGGGAAGTGGCGCGTCTACCAGTTCTGGTGCGCGGCTCGACGCCTTTCCCCCACGACACTGACTATGCCGCTCCTCGCCGATTTTTTCTTATGGCTTTTTGACGACCAACACTTGACGCCCATTACCATACGGGGTTACTTGGCTATGATTGCAGACACTTACCGCCATTTGGGGCGTGAGGACCCCGGCGCGTGTAAAGATCTTTCGGACCTGATGGCTAATTTTGACCTCCGTCGTCCGGTTCCACGCTCCCTGGTGCCCCGCTGGGACCTTTCCTGGGTACTTACGTGGCTAAATTCTGCACGCTTTGAGCCCCTACGTCTGGCCTCTTTGGCCAACCTTACGAGAAAAACTTGTTTTCTCCTTGCTCTCGCCACTGCCGCGAGGGTTAGCGAACTCCATGCCCTTTCCACAGAGCCCGCTTGTCTTCAGTTCCGGGCGGATGGCACAGTGCAACTCCTCCCTAATCCGGCTTTTCTCGCCAAAAACAGGCTCCCCTCTGCCCGGCCACAAATAATCACCATCCGGCCGCTGCAGGTTGCTTCCCAGTCCCTGGACTCCTGCCAACAGGACCCTGTTCGGGCCTTGAAGATATACCTCCGACGAACAAAACCTTTCCGAAAGTATCGATCACGCCTTTTTCTGCCCTTATATCGTGGCAAGTCGGACATTACTGCACAGACTATCTCTTCATGGTTGCGGTGGATCATACGCTCCGCTTACGAGGACCTCTCCCCCTCAGGGGCCAAGCGGATGCGAATTCGGGCGCACGAAATCAGAGCTGTATCAACCAGCCTCGCTTTTGACCGCAACTGCGCAGTCCAGGACATTGTTGCCGCAGTCGGCTGGAGAGCTGAATCAACCTTTGCACGCTTCTATCTACGCGACCTCTCTGGCCAGCGGGATAACCTGGCCCTGGTAGGTGACGTCTCAGCGGCTCAACACTCCCTGCCGGCACACCATGCGCATTAGGTACGCTTAGCTGAAATTGTGAGGTGTTGATCCCAGTCTTTTTCACTATTGCGTCCACAATCACGGGGTAGTTGGCGGCGCCCTCCTCCTATTCGCCATTCTTCCATACAGTAATGCCATCGGTAATGTTTTTTGATGAAACAAATTTATTTTTCTCTAAAATATATTTTTTTCGAGAAAATACTTACCGATGGCATTACTCGGAGGGCCCTCCCACCTGCCCCGCTCGCCGCCAGTAAGCTAAGTGCGAAAACTGGAAACAGCTGCGCATGTGCCGTATAAGGTAAGGGAGACTACTCAGTAAGGGGAAGCTATTCAGGGACGTTGGTACAGCTGACTTGGGGGGTTCCCCGGTGGCGTTGCTGTACACAACGATCCCGGGCTGAAATTGTGAGGCTAGGTGCTACTTCAATCAGGCGAGACAACTGCTTTGCTTTGTCCCGTACACATCGAGAGAAATCTTCTTAAATATAAAATACTTCCAGCCCAAATTATACTTTAAAACTCAATAGAAAAGCAATTTAATATCAAAAGACTGATTTACAATTGTACTTACGTAAAGACTGGCTGAAATCTTCGAGAACAAGAGTCGATTTTCTGGTCGCCTCGACTGCCATGCTGGTCTCTGTCGGACGCATACATAATGAGGGCACGGGGTTCACATTTTGCCCCTGCATTTTTGATCAACTTCCGTTTGCGCTTGAAAGAGCATGATTTTAGCTTTCGAATGGTACCAAATTGAATGAAATTTATTGTAATATGTCGCCAGGAGAGTGGGTTTTCTCCAAACATTTATGATTTTCTGCATTTTGTAACTTTAAGGCTTACAAGTTTCCCAACGAATTTAGTACCAAAATACTCTAGGGGAATTCCCATTTCCATTGATACCAACTTTAGCGCGATGCGTTACTGTGATCAGAAATAATTTTGATTTTCCGAGCACTGCTGTCTACCGGCTTCTGCCTGACCTTGGGGGAAACAAATCACCGGCGCTCGCTGAGAGCGTATGTGATAGGCTGCAGAAAAGCGTTCCCAAACATCACATATGTTACACACACCACAACAAACACAAAAAAACATTATGTTAAAGGTTGATTGTATTTGCGTATTTTTTTTTGGGTGATGAAAATGCACAATAAGACAGATATGTATTGTTGAAAACTGGCAAGTTTAGGTTCAAATTCTGTATGATGGCAGCCATTACTGAAGGGATGGACCTGCCTATTAATAGTCACGCTTGTGCACAGAGAAAATTTCAATAATTCTTGTTAGCTGTTGCTCAAATATTTAATGCGTCTGAGAACAAAAGGATCAAATGAAATTTGCCGACTGATGACGAGTAGGTTTGTCTTCACCATTGCTTCCGCTGTGTGTTTCAGCATGGACAATCGAAGGCGAGATAACCGGCGACAGGAGCGAAACCCCCCACCCCCTCGCTTCCGTCGTGGCGGCATGAATGAGCGTGGGCGGGGTTATGAACGTGGCCCCACAGGTCGGGGGCGATCGTCACGAGGTCGGGGTAACATCGCCCCAGCCTCCACAGCCAACAAGAAACCTCCACTGCAAAAGCAGGCATCTAACGAGGGAGAGGAATGGGAGACTGCATCGGAGAGCAGTGACTTTCTTGACAAAGGACGTGACTCAAAAAATGAGTCACAGGACAACCGAGACAATCGCCGTGATTCTAAGAAGAGCTTTTCCAACCAGCGCCCGCTGAACGACCGCCAGAACCGACGAGGGGGAAGTAACTCTGAGGGTCGCAAGTCCCACAGCGCAGAGAGGCGCAACAACAAAGAAAGGTCACCGAACCAAAAAAACGGGGTAGCGCCGCCGGCGAAGAGTTCGGCGGCGAATGGACCCACTAACAAGCCACGTGCACCGCCGCTGAACCACAAGGAAAACGTGAAGACCGTGATGAGGGTGGACGCTATCATTTCCAATGATCATATCGCCATCAACAACGCCATCAATAACCTTCAAAACAAGTTCGTGCTCTTGCATTTTTACCTATTATCAGTAATTTCCACTTAACTTTAGGCAAATCTTGTGCTTGCAGTGATGCCTTTTCATCTGTCAATCCAATGAAAAGATATGATTAGAATTTCAAAAATTTTGAACTGAGCAACACAGGATCTTGCGTTTTACTTTTCTTTTACTTTCTGTTTTGAGCTAGGATAAGATATTGCAACAAAAGAATTTCATTTGGTTTGCATTGGTGCTATTTTGATTGCTGGATGTATTGTGTTACTATTGCAGAGGTAAGATGGGAAAGAAGGCGGCGGACCTCACAGACGTCTCCAAGCCTCTGAAGACAGAGAAGGACAAGAAAGATGCTCTGGCCAACATCGATATCAACAACTTTGCAAGTAAGAAATGGAAATTTTTTATTCTTTTGTGAGATGAAATGTGGCCAGGGTGCAAAAATAGAGCCCAAAAATGTCTCCTCATACTTCTGTGTTTGCAATGATGTTTGAAATCTGTCAATCCAATGACCACATGTGATTACACCATTCTATTTTCTCTCTGAGCAAACAAAAGTGTACCATCTAGACTTCAGTTCAGGCTCTTTTGCCCCAAATGCAAAAAAGCGTGTTTTAACCGCTTTTGCATGCAGCCACCAGTACTGTTTACACAAGGAGGGGAAAACTATCGTTACTGTGGCTGCATGGATTTCTTAACCCTTTTCATCGTGATACACTACACCTTGGACTACAATAGTTCAAGGGTGGTGTCAGAATTGCTTGGCGCCTCAGGCGCCAAGCTGTTATGGCACCACCCTTGAACTAAAATGGTTGATCTATCTCCTAATCTGTAATTTAGTCGTCATAGAACAATAAGCAAATTAAAAATCAACTTCAGGATGTAATGGGTTAAAACACTTGTCACTGCATGACATTTGGGTTAAGTTTGGTGTATTCCCTCAGGTGTGGTGGTGATTGATGACCAACCGGAGGTGACAATTGACGACCCAGCCTTCCTGTTTGAAAACAACGACGGCTTTCAGGAAGTGACTTCTAAAAAAACTCTCAAAATCAAGCTGAAGCAGGAGGCGGAACAGCAGAAGAAGACAGAGCAGCAACAGAAGAAGCGAGACAGTTCCAACAAGGTAGGTATCCACAACTCCGTATGTCATGCTTCGCTGCTTTCAGGGTCAGGGGAGAAAGTGTTGGAATTTGCTTTTCTTCTGCTGATTTGTCCTGGAGAGATGAACTCAATTTGTATGTGTATAATCTTTACTTACAGTTCATTATGAACAGACCTGCCAACCACTACGCTTTCGCCGTATTTTCCTACGCCAACGTTTCCAATACTACGCTACTACGGTCATTGATGAAATTCTACGCTGACGAAAAAAATAAACCCTAAAAATCTTTTTTGTGTTGTTTTCGGTTTGTAGTCGGTAAGAACATGCGGTTAGGGCAAATGAGAATGAGCGGAGCGAACTTCCGGGTTTCCCAGCGTGCATCATTTTATTCAGAAAATGCGTCAGATAAACGATGGTCTGAACCATGCTGAAAAGAAAGGAGCCGGAATCGATGTGTAAAGATGTGTTTGACATCACACACTATATGATGCAATGGCCTGTTTATTGGCCGGCCGTACACACTGGAGCGACACAAGTCGGTGAATTTTTATGTCTAGTTCATGTGTGTTTCGAGGACACGGTTTTGCTTTGAATTGATGATACTCGTCATCGTCAGCGGACCAAACCGTGGAGATTAAAATTTAGTGTAGCGTTCTGTTGCACGCCTCTCGATCTCCGTTTAATCCTATTCCCCTATTCCCCCCTCCCCCCCCCCCCTCCACTGTTTGATTTTTTGGCGCTCAAAAGTAAGAAAGGTCCCCCCCCCCCCCCCCCCCCCCTCCCACTTGTTTGATTTTTTGGCGCTCAGAAGTAAGGAAGGTCCACTGCCTACCTACCCCCCCCCCCCCCCCCCCCCCACACACACACACACACACACACACACTGTTTGATTTTTTGGCCCTCGCAGAAACTACTCTTGACTCTACAAAACTACTACCACTTGTCCCAAATACTACTCCCATAGCCGTGTAGGTGTTGGCAGGTCTGTATGAATAGAATGTTTAGTGATGACAGTTGTAGGGTGAACCCATTTAGCCCCAACGCCCTGCAGCAGGAGGTGGATCGACCTTGATAATTCAAGGGTAGTGCCAGATGAGCTTGGCGCCTGAAGGCTGTAATGTGATGTAGCCTTCATAGGACAGTCAGCAAATTTAAAAGAAATCAGCCTCATGATGTATAGGGTTAACCACCATCACTATGTTCATGTAACCATGGGAACTGTCAAAAGCACTGGTGCATGCACAACATTGTAAGCAACAACCTTTTGGCCGAAGTCATCTGTCATGTGCAGTCCCACTGCAGCCGACATCGGCCTAAAGACCTTTGCTTTCTGAGGGTTTAAACCTCTTGCTGATAGTGGTAAGAAACTCATTTGCCAGTTCATAACAGTATCTGTACAAGAAACCTTAAATTACCTGAATAGATTGTTTCGCCGCAGGTGATTGCCCGCCCCAAGGGCTTGTCACCAAAGATCAGCCGCACGAGTTACAGCAAGTCAAACAAACTTCCCCCACGCCTGGCCAAGCAGAAGGAGCAGCGTGAGAAGGAGAAGGAGAAGAACAAGAATATTATGGCCAACATTGAACAGTGGGACAATGAGCTGGCCAACAGCATCCCACTTGGCATGACCAGTGCACAGGAGGACAAAGGTACATTGACACACAGCCAGTGTTCCATCTCCATCTCAGTACATGCAAATTTTAAAGTAGTTGAATGTAGGATAAAATTGTTGCTTGCGAAAAAATACTTGCTGAACCTGTTTGTCCCTGATACACTACAATACAGCTGTGATCCGACATATCGCGGTCGTCAGGGTTCACAAAATGGGGCTGCGATATATCCATCTGCGAGATACAGGGGGTGGTGGGGGTGGGTGGGTGGGTGGGGTGGTGGTGATGGATGGATGAGGATCGGAGCGTTTGCGTAGGCATTACCTATAGCCTGTGCATTCTTTCACACCCGACTACAATTAGAAACACACATTCTCGCAGTGCGATCATGCCCGCCATTTAAAAACAGTTTTTACCCAACTGCTGTCCAGACTTTTAATGATGCAAACAAATGCCAAACCTGACCCATCCGTTCCACTGTTTACTGTAATGTATAATTATACAGCATTGTCCAGCTATCAGCATAATACTTCATCTACACAGCTGTGCAGAAGTTAGGAGCGGACGGTACCACTGAGTGCAAGATAAGCCATCGGTGGCAGTAGCGTGGAGGCAATTAATGTATCTGCTGTCAAACATTCCGCAGGGTATGCAGAAAACTGAGGGAGCAGAGATAGGGAACATTAAACACAGGCATAACACACCACACATCAATAGTCCCGTTACAGAGATTATAGAAGGAATAGTTGATGCCAGACAGTGACCTAGATAGCCTGCTCGCAGCGTGGAGTGGCTGCATACCACAGCAGCAGGTGGCTGGCCAAACTAATGAGTAGGAAATAGGGCTAACTGCACTGCTGTGTCTCTGATGCAAGTGACGTGTTTTCATATTACTACATGTCCTATGTGATTTGTGTTACTGTGAAATTGTGTTTATTGCCTTTATGTTTAGACCACAATAGTTACTAAGGCGTATTATATTATATTTTGATGTGTTTAATGTTCTTCTTTTTAAGTTGTGCAGCACCTCAACGATTTCCTAATGTATTATTACATATGGCAATAAAGTTCTATCATCATCATATCATCATCATACTGATTGTGTTGTACATGATGGACACAATTTCAGTGGTTCTGCAAAAACCAATCAGAAACACCAGCTCTTCTAGGGTACTTTAGGAACAGAAATGAGCATCAGTCTTATGTGTCAAACCCGGCAAAATACGCGCACGTACATATGCACACACACACTGTAGGCACGAGATCTTAAAATTCTGAAAAATCCGAAACTTACAAGACATGTCTCAATCTTCTAGCTAGCGTCCATCTGCAAAGGGCATGGAAGATGAGCCCCTGCAACTGCAGGGCCTCGCATAAATCGATGCCTATATGCCGATGGTTGCTGTATCGTGTCTCAGATTAGAAAGAATTAAAACAAGTGAATAGGTTGATCGATTATTTTTGGACAACGTACTGCGCGAAGTTTCTCGCGGTATGCGTGCCCCCGTAAGACAAACGCTGCGCCCTAAGGCGGACTCCCCGTAAGAGTCAGCAGGCGGTGTCCGATTAGAAGTGAGGGAGGATGAGCGAAGCTCAAGCGGCCGACGGCTCAGTGGATCCTCACGGTCCGCGCCCACGCGTTTGGAAACAGCGCCAAGTACTGATGTAGGCTCTAGGAAGGAAGCCTCGTCACTAGGCGTATGCGGACGCTCGCGCCTGTAAAAACTCCAAAGCTGCGACCATTGCTGCTCAGGCCAGGCGGCGCAGACGGTACAAGTATGGTCCGAATTGCATCCCATACAAGGAAGGCAAAAATCATGGTCATCACACGGCCACTGGAAAGATCCACACTATTGGCAGGTACACACGGGGTTACTCTCCAGTGACGTGGCGACGGGTGGAGGAATCTCCATAGCTGGAGCAGTAAACACCACAGAGAAGAATCTCCGGGTTTTTTTTTGTTTTTTTTTTTCCGTTTTCACCAGAACGAAGAAAAACACAAGTTCACGCGAAGCACAATCCTTGAAAAAAACACACAGGCACATAAATCCAAGCACACAAGTCTGAAGGAACACAGTAATCCACTAAAAGAAGATCAGTGAAAAACCATTAGCAACGGTCTGTGGAGCGATAGGCTAACACGTCTGAACTTGAGAGCTAAGTAGAAACGACTGATTTGTGATTGGGCCACGTAGTGGGTACCTTATTGGACTGGGACGGGAGGCTACTCTCAGCCCTAATGAGGGTTCCCCGAGTGCCGCCCAGGTTGTGAAGGAACACAAGTTCTTAGGCTAAAATTGGGTAAGTAGTTGACACTTCCAGACAGTAATGTCATCGGTAAGTATTTTTCGAAAAAATATATTTTAGAGAAATTTTTTTTTTTTTTTCGAGCATCGCGAACTTATGGCCTTGGTTACGGCCATTTTGCTTGAACAAACCCCGTCATGCCTCATACCATTATGTAGGTCAACTCTTTCTCCGTAAGAATTCGCGTGGAAACATCGGAAAATTTCATTCACAAAGTCGCACGAAGCCATAAACTAGAGCAACCAAATGCAGCAAAACCAAGCGGAGATTTCCATATATGGAGCTAGGTTGAAAAACGCGATCACTGATTGGCTGTTCCGCTCACTCGGGCTTCTTCGGCTGTTTCCGACTAGGCGACCATGCGATCCAAAATGGCCGCTGCATGACGCTTTCTTTCAGAGTGCCATGGGAATTAGTCGAATTGTGAGCAAGAAAATCGTTTGAGGATGGGGAAAAATGTTGGTATTAAGTTCCGAACACTTCATAAGTTTGGGAAGTGCCGCAGGAAGAAAAGAGAGACTCCAGTTCCGCCGGAAAACATGCCGCAAGGGACTGAGCCGGTGCCTTCGACATCGTCAGCTCGTGAAGGGGATGGTGCATCAAGTGAAATTGCACCAGAGTCTGTGGCATCGACGAAAAAAATGAATTTTTTCAAGAGGAAGAAGATGGCGGAGGATACAGTTGCTGAAGAAACAACACCGAAGACCCGGAAAACGTCAGATACAAATGGGAGTGACACTGACAGTGACACCAACGTTGACCCTGCAGATACACAGCCAGCCAGTGATTGCGATCTGAATTTCATTGCAAATCTTGGCTGTTTACAACAACTAATAACCATCCTCCAGTGCCCAGTTTGCAAGAAAAAGGTGAGATATCTTGTTTTATTGTTATTGTCTATGTCACATATGCCGATATTTCGCTTTTGTGTTTGTGTAAATGGTGTGTCATGAAGCAGACGTGTGTTCAGACCTTTTTTGAATAAGGATGTGTTCGTTTTGTTGTGCAGCAATAGAGCTTTAGTCGGACAGAAAGCTGAAAGAAAGAAGAGAATGAAAGAAGAGTATTCATATAATTTGGGGTGGGGGGGTGGGGGACAGTACATTAATGCATGCTGTGTATGATGCTTGCTGCCGTACTGCGTGTACATCACATGTTGTGTGTATGTGGACATAGACTAAGTTTGCAACTTGTGTTCATTTCAGAACCTGTCAGTCAGTGAAGGAGGTGATGGTGGGCGAAAGGGAGCTGCCTGTCTTCTGTCCGTAAACTGGACAAGGTGTGGGGAGCTGTCGTCGGAGTGGACATCACTACGGTCTGGCATCACCCACTCTGGCTTTGACGTCAACAGGCGTGTTGTTGCAGCTGCAGTCAGTAACGGCATAGGTTTCACACAGCTAAGAAGGTTTTTTGCAATGCTGAACATGCCTCCACCAATGAATGAAAAGACTTGGTATCACTACCAAAAGCAGTTGCACAAGGGAGCAAAGAGGGCGGTCGACAAGCACCTGCAGGAAGCGGCTGAAATCGTGCGTCAGACCTACGCAGAAATGAACATCGGGCAGCCAGATGAAGATGGCATTTTAAATGTCTCCGTTTCATTCGATGGCTCATGGCACAAGAGAGGGAGGACCTCACACAATGGAGTGGCCACAGTCATAGACAGAGGTGCCTACCTTACGCGCTAGCTCGTAATTTTACGCATTTTCGGCTCAAATTACGCGAGTACGACCAGTTCCTCTAAAATACGCAATTTACTTTACGGGGGTGGGGGGGCGGGGGGGGGCTAATTGTGGACTGAAGATCGGCCGCTTTATAGACTCCCAGCCTCTGAAACCAGAGACTATGTCACTGAGCTTTGCGCGCGTAGTCCGCTACAAACTGCCCAGCCCAAAAAATACTCGCACACAGCGCGCCAAGCGTGCACTGAAACACTGAACTCTGACTCACGGGTAGTAACTAGCGATAGCAGAAGTCTCCTCTGCTACAAATGCATGCAACGTGCGTTTTATCACAGTGGTGCGTACAAAAGTATGATATTCAAAGACATTTGGAGTCCGCGGGGCCAAGGCAGTAGTACATCCCAAAGCTGACATAAAGCACTTTTTCGTTAACCATTTCGGCCCGGCAAACCGCTGTACTGGTTGGCGGTCTCGTATACCGTGCAGCCCGGAAAACAGCTAGAGGTGTTTTATATCGCGCACCCGCTGATACGCGAGCCTCGCCGCGCGTGTGGTGACTTCGCACTGACATATCATCGGTTTACACTACCGTGAGGGTCCTGACAGTGCGTGCGTACTTTTGTACGTTGTATGCGGTCAGCTTTGCGGCGCTAGCATGCGTATTACGGTCGAAATGGCGAGTGAATATGTAGATATTCGGAGTGATAAAATTTTGTGTTTGGAGACGTGGTTTCAAAAGCAGATAGCTTTGATGTATTGAGACATGTGTGCCCACCTACCGCGAGTGGCAGCATAACCACGTGTTGGCAGTGTCAGCTGGAGCGATCGACGGTTGAGGCACTGACAACGGCAATGATGTACGGCTTGGTTCTGAAGCTGAATTTGGAGGTTCTAATTGATATTCCGTTCCTCTGATGCTACACCTTGGCCGTACACCGACACAACGCATTGGTCACACGTGTAGTACGTGCAATGTCTTTCAACACTGGTACTTCCATCCGATCGTGTATGAGACTCAACATCTTTCCATGCCGCTTATAACATGTTGTCCAGACAGTGGCAGGTGTAAACATTGCGGCTGGTGACCAAGTAGGAGCCTTACAGTGTATCGGCATACTGGAAATGCATGGGTGACACTAACGTGTCGCAGTAACAGATGCCCTTTTTAGTTACTGATGTAACAGGGAGTTGTCATGCACGAAAGACATTTTTGGCTCACGTGCGAAGCAAAAGTGACTGTTCTGAGCCAGCGGCCCGCCGTCGTGCGTGGTAAACTTTAACGTTGGCATTTTCTCGGAGACTATCGAAGCTACAGTCTTCAAACTTGGCCCAAGAGTACTTTGTGGCAAGACCTTTTTAAACATGCCAATTTTAGTGACAGTTTCTTACAAAGGGCAAGGTCACAGAAGATCAAAAAATATATCAAAAATAGCTATTTTGGGACATAATTTAATTTTTCTCAAATACTATTACAACTTCAAACCCAAACTTGGTACAAAGATACCTGATGAAAAGACCTTTATATGCACACTAATTTCGTTTATCCCTGTGAAAAGTCAAGGGTCACAAGAGCTCAAGAAATATGTCCAAAATGACCATATTTTTACAAAAAAAGAGGTTTTTTTTCGCAAATACTATTCACAACTTCAAACCCAAACGTACTACAGCGATACCTGATATTGTGTGAATAAAATAGCGTGGATAAATGTCTATTTTAAATTTGTTTGCTGTGGTGTATTTTTGTTGTTGCGTGTTGCGCTGAAATGATTACACAAAATACACATTTTTAAGCAGTCCATTACACAAAATGAGAGGGGTAGGCACCTCTGCATAGAGATCTTTTCTGGTCTCATCCTTGACTGTGTGGCACTCAGCAACCACTGTGCTGGCTGTGAAGTAGGACCAGACCCGAATGACCCAGTGTACGCGGAGTGGCAGAGGAAACACGAGTGCCAGAAAAACATAGATTGCTCTTCCCAAGCCATGGAGACAGAGGCAGCAGTCATCATGTTCAGAAGGTCACTTGCACTCCACAACTTCAGGTATAAGGAGATGCGAAGTCCCACACCAGACTGCTGCAGGAGGACCCATACCAGGGTCTTGTCATCAAAAAGATCGAGTGTGTCAACCACGTGACAAAGAGAATGGGGACTGCCCTAAGATCTCTTGTGGAGAAGAGAAATGCTCAGAAGCTTCCCATTGGTGGCCGTGGTAAGCTTACTGAGGAACGAATAAAGAAACTTACAAACTATTACGGCAGTGCCATAAAAAGCAATGCTGGAGATCTTGAAGCAATGGAGGATGCTGTGTGGGCCTCCTTTGTTTCATCAAAAAACATTACCGATGGCATTACTGTATGGAAGTAGCACCTAACCTTACAATTTCAGCCCGGGATCGTTGTGTACAGCAACGCCACCGGGGAACCCTCAAGTGAGCTGTACCAACGTCCCTGAATAGCTTCCCTTTACTGAGTAGTCTCCCTTACCTTATACGGCACATGCGCAGCCGTTACCAGTTTCTCGCGCTTAGCTTCTGGTTATCGGTTGTCAGCCCAAACGGCTCCCTTCTTTGGCTTTCTTTTTCGGCCTTTTCTTAGTGTATAGTAGTTCGATCTTGGATGCTATTATCATCCGGAGTCCCCACGTTCCGGCCAGGTTACGGCATTGATCTGTGGATCTTTCTTTACTTCGTATCGAACAAAAATTCTCGGCGCGTTTCGTGTTCCGACATCGTGACCGTTGCCGGTGTTCCTTTTACGCCGTACTTTTCTTCTGTTCCAGGATGCAAGTTCAGACGTGTCGGCGTTGTAAGGATTTTCAGTGGCCCACTGATAATCATTCCATCTGCCTTCCGTGTTCTGGATGCTCCTCTTCTCATACGTGCAACGTGTGTGCCTCATGGATGGAACTTCAATGGTCGCAGTTGTGGGGCTTTTACCGCAGGGAACGACCCGCTAACCCCCAGGACCCACGCTTGCAGCCAGGTAGTCTGTCCGTCAGGAACACCGTTACTGCTGCTACGCCTTCTGCCATCACCGGCCCACGGCGTGCGTTGTCGGATGTTGTGGTGTCTTTGAGCCGCTCGGAACAGCCGATTGCTCTGCGCCCGATCTTATCGCCGTTGACGAGACATCTTGACCGCGGTGAGAGGCGCCCTTATGCTCCGCGGCCACGCGACCCCTTACCCTTAGTGGGCACACACGCGAGTACAAAACCTTTCTTGTCTATTATTCGACCTTCCACAACGGTTCTGCGCCTCGGCGTCTTCGGTCGCCATCTCCCCCAGACAATCGCCATTTTCGTTCTTCCGCCTTGGCCCGTGGGGACGCAACAGCTTTACGGTCTCCTTCCTTGGACCGTCCTGTGGCTTCTTCGGTTCGGCGCTCTTCCTCTCGGGACCGTTTCTCCCGCCCGCGCCACCGTCTTTCCACGTCTCATCGTTCTCGGAAGACTTCTTCTCCCCGTTTTGTCCCGTCTTCCCGTATATCTTCGGGGGCCCCTCGTCCTCGCTCGCGTCTTGCGCGTTCTGCTGGGGACTCTTCTCCCCCTCCTATTGTTCATTTGCCTAGAGGGGGCTCGCGTCCTTCCGGACCCGATTCCTCTCTCCGTCGCCGACCTCCGTCGGTTTTCTCTCCTTCCCGAGCCTCCTCTTTGCTTCCCTACCGCTGTCCTTCCCCGCGCTCGAGCGTTCATCCGAATGTGCCCTCTCCTGAGGACGTTCTTAGCTTGCACCCGGAAGACTCCGCTTCGGCCGTGTGGTCTCTTGACGATCACTCTTCCGCTTCTGACCATGACCTAGCGACCCTTTCACCTTCCGCCTGTGGCGCTTTGGTGTCCAATGTGTGTGCAGCCTTAGACTCGGCTTCTAGACTGATTTCCGGCTTCCTTCCTCGGGACATATGCCCTTCGTCCCCTCCCATCAAGCGGAAGTCTTCGGCTCTTGTGGATGCCCACCTTCAGCCCAAACGTTTTAAGTCGCTGCCTCAGCCACCCGGTTTTCGCGACCTTACGGAGGCCTTTAATACGCATCTTGGAGAGGGACGTCTTGGTGACAAGCATTTTTTCTCGGATTTTCGCTGGTTGGAAAACTTCGATCTTACATTTCGGCAGCGCTGGTATCATGGACACTCGCCCTACTTCCTCTGTCGCCTTCCGTCCGTGGGTTCGGATGCGGAAGCCTTTGTGGGTGGCCCGGCCTGGATACTACGGCGGTTCGAATTCGAAATACGCTTGCCTGTACCGGTTTTCTGGAACTTGCTACACAGGCTATTGTTTCTTGCGCTGCGGCATCTGGGCGCTCCAGCGTTTCCCAATTGGAGGATATTCGCACCATTGCTACAGTAGCGAACCGGGCAGCTTACCACGCCTCTTCCAACGCGTTAACGGGCGCAGTTAATTGCGATTTAATGCGTCGCGACAGCCTCCTTCGTTCTTGCGCCGTCTTGCCCCCATCTATTAAAACGCAGCTCCGCCAGGCCCCCATTGGTGGATTGACCCTCTTCGGCCCGACTTGGCAGAGGGTGCGAGAATCCTCCAAGGACCTGTGGTTTCCCAGACCCACCTTCCGTCCACCCTCAGGATCCTCGACTCGTTTTAGTCAACAGCCACAGTTCGGTCGACCCCTTGCGGCCCCGTCCTCTTCTGCCTCCGCCTGGCCCCGACGTTCTCGACGGCCCGGGCGTGGTCGGATCCAATGACGCCCCCCGTCTCCACCCCCCTGACACCTTTTGGGTCGCCAGTCGGCGAGAGGTTAGCTCTGCACAGCCCTGAGTGGCGGTCGCTGCTGCCCGACGACCCTTGGATACAGTCTGTCGTTTCAGACGGTCTGCGCCTGACCTTTCAACACCCTGCCCCGCTCCGACGCTCGCCCGTGTGGACTCGGTCACCGGCAGACCCGCTCAAGGCGGCCGCTCTTCGGCTGGAGATTGAGGAACTCCTCCGGAAAGCTGCGACGGAACTGGTGACGCGTCACGACTCGCCTGCTTTCTACAGTCGCCTCTTCGTCGTGCCCAAACCAGGCGGCCGTTGGCGTCCAATCATCGACTTGTCGGCGCTCAACAAGTTTATTTCGGCTCCCGCCTACCCGGCAC